>JAJEKV010000040.1:4200946-4837197 GCA_021234155.1 Isoetes taiwanensis
AAGCAGACATAGATTACAAGATCACTGATTTGAGGAGCAAAATCAATGAATGTGAGGAAACGCCCCTGAAAGGACAAGAATCCCAAGAGAAAGTGCCAACACGGTACGACGATAGCCAGTGCCTAGTAACTTAATGGAAAAAGATGCTTAGCAATGCGCGACTTTTGTAATCTCCAACTATTAGATCATATTGAAACCAAACTGAATCATAGCTTGTATATGTGTCAAACCCTAACATTCCCCAGCACAGACCTCTCCAGCCTGACCAAGCGCCTGTGAGCTAATTCTAATATCCATTGTATACCAGAATGATTTTTCCAATGATCAAGGTAACTGCAGCATGGACGCCAGCCGGATTCAGGAGTGAACCAGATCATAGATGGTTTGAATTGAAGTAGCCAAACCTTATTCCAGCCTTCGAACGGCAGGCTTACCTATTAAATCACCCTAGTAGCCAAGCAGATCCGAGATTAGATCGCGACCAAAGAACCCAACTCTAGTGTAAGGATATAGATTAGTTTTATTCTTTAAATTCTATGATGATGTGATGACCAAGGAATTTGAACCTGGCCATTGTAAGGTAGAGACTTCAGTTTATACGGATTCTAGATAGTCCCTCTAGTGGCATTACTATTTCCTGCCTCAGTGGCAAGAACCCCACCAGCGGGGTAAGGATCAGACTGGCCTGCAACCAGCCTGGGTTCACCCTTGACCTGATCCTCCGGGCAAGGCAAAGTCTACTCCCGGATCCGAGCGACTAGGGTTCACTAATGCCAACCGAGTGTGGGCAAGGCATGGGCCTGACAATCTGGGTGAGCTCCACCTTCCACAGCGTTTCAATAAGAGTGCAGCCTCTAGTCCCCTGGGTCATCATGATCTCAAAAGCATCCCTCACCGCCCCATCTGCCCCGGGAGATGTAAACCAAGAGTAGCCCCTATTATGCACCCACAAGCAACGTCCCAATAATTCTTCAACCCACTCCGCAAAGTGCATGTGGAGGCTTATTTTTGATGGACAAATCATCGCCATGCTCTTATGCCGTTCTGAACCACGGTCACAGATTCGGCCTCGCAATGAACCTCCTGAGACTAAGCCTGTCACCATCCCCGGTCCAGCCTTTGCAGAACTTCCTTTGTATTGTTGATCTTTAGTTCTGGCGCAAGATGTTGATGTACCACCTGAGGATATATGATGCTGCGTTACCGACGCAGGCGTTACGCCTGCATTTAGGTAGGCCCCGAGGAAGATTTGCAAATGATCCTCTCATTCTTCCCACCGTGATTCCGATGGTCACAAAGATCCCGGAGTCACCAGCACGCATGGCGCCAGCGGGGATGAACTTCCGTTGTATACTGCGCGTGCGATCGAGTGATGCAGGGGACGCCGCCAGCTGGTACCCAGCCTTGAGACCATGTGCACCCACTATGCTCCCGAGGCACGGACCCCTGATGTGGTGGATCCTCAAGCCTCGAAAGGGTTTTTTCATTTTGGGGAAGTTAAGCCAGTAACAACTGGTTATAACTGGAACCAGCGAAGACCAAAAGAATGAGCCAAAACTTGCTGGGTGTTAAGGTGAAACAGGTCACCAGTCAAAGAATCCAAACTTTAGTTTTTGAGCCAGCTTAATGTGAGACATCGAGCAAGACTACTCAAACATGAAGGAATTTGAGAAAAATACATAAAGTGCTAGTTCTAAGATAGAACTAATGGTAGAATATAAGGCCAAATTATTTAAATTGTTATGGGGTATTAGATTCACAATTTGCTACCGTCTAAAAACTAAACTTTAGTTTTTGAGGCATGCAGGCGCAATCTGTACTGGCAGGAAAGTCTGGTATGTAAGTTTTGTCGAAATAGTGCCTTTAGCATGTTAAATAGACAAACTGAATTCCAGATTCCAAATTTGCCAAGTTATAAATAGAAGTAGACTCTCATTTAACGTCCCACTTTAGAAATTAGCTCCCCGCTTCCTACATGATCTTTAGCTCTATATCCGATTGTCGAACCGGCCAAACATGGCACTAATGCTGTGATCAGCGAGGAAGTTTCTCCTGTGCCATAAAACTCTTTGATTCAACATTACCCGGCGCCAAGATGCTTCAGAGGCCTTTCTTGGACTTCAATCCACACCTTTCTTCGAGGAGAACTTCAACGAGCCAACTGAAGAAGAAGTACACTCGTACAGAACCCGAGATAATTGAGGAAGAGGAGGAGGAGCAGTAAAGAAAGGGAGAGAACCAAGACCGTGAAGAACAGAGGATACCGACTCCAAGAGTCACTCATTGAAGAACAAGTCAAGCCTAGATCGGGGAGAAAAAGAAGGCAGGAGCGGCAGAGCAGAAAGGAGCCGAGGCTTGAGTCATGGAGGAGGCATTGCATTACTTATCGCTGGCACGTAACACGAGAAAGCAGGAAGGGAACAAAAGAAAAGGAAGAGGGAAGAGGGAGGAGGCAAAAGCGGCCAAGAACTCGTGAAGAAGAAGGGAAGTTCGTGGTGGGTCCAAGGAAGCTCAAGATGTTCCGCCTAACTAGAAGCCCAACCCCAAGATCACCATCACCGACCCGGCCATTGATCAGCCCCCGTCCCTCCGAGATTCCGACGGAAGAACCTAACCCCAAACAGCAGAGGGGCAAGTTCTTCCCAAACCCCGACCGCTGAAAGGTGTGGTAACCGAAAGGTGAAGGCTTCAGGAGAGGAGTAGCAGGACAAAGGAAGAAGCCCCTCCTACCCAAATGGGACAGAAGAAGCAACCCCCGCCTGCGGAGTCCTATGTAACTAACCCCGCTAGAATCTACGAGCCAAAGATGCGGAGCACGAGGCTCTTGCTATGAAGGAGGGGAGGTATACAACTCCTACGCCACGAGAATAGAGTCGGACTATAATGAGGACACCCAACCTAAGTAGACTCCCAAGATCGCCACCACCAAACAAGGTCCCTAAAAAAGCAGCAAAGAAGAAGGTCGACAGAAGGAGGTGGAGAGAAGAGACGATGAGATCTGCACTTTCAACAAGTGTTTACTACCTCAATTCCCGCAGCCTTGTCATTAGCCTGAGGTGATGGTGACCAGGACGACTGGTGGTGGTCACGGATGAGATGCCGCAGACGATAGCTGGAGCAAAAATAGCATTTCTGAAGACTACGGGCTTGCACCGTTTCACGCCAAGCAGTAACCCTCATGATGAAGATATGCTCACAGTCGACAAGGAGAGTCCTCATGGAATAAAATAACGGCTAAGATTAGCCAAAATGGCTATTTTAGAAAGAAGTTTAATAAGAAAATCCACAAAATGGAAAATGCCTAAAAAAAAGAAAATTTTAGCCCAATTTTTTGTCACCAAGTGAGTTTTAGAATAGCCAAACTCTTTACAGACTCATCCATCGGATACCGATTAGGCTAAACCCAAGAGAGGAATGGAAATGATAGATATCAAATTCAACACCAATAATAGAACAAATAGGGTTTGGTTTTTTGTTTTAATTGTCCTCAACTATGTACAAAGTTAATTAGAGGAAAAAGTTAGCAGGCCTTTTTAGGTTTTTATTTTGGTAAAATCCGACGAACATTTACAATAACTTCAATGTCTTGATGTTTAACGATTGATTTCTTTTTAAACCATTAAGAAACTAATATCTTTTCCATTTTTGAAAAGTTTAGCCAAAAGCAAGAAACCGGTGGATGGAGAAAACCCATTTAATTTTGCCCAAACTTAGTCCCAATTTGAAAGGTAGTTTAGCTTTAACCTATTTTGCGGCTACACTAAAAATAAGGAGGTAATTTTATTCGAATTTAAACCTTTGCAAATTTGAAAATTTTGTGCCTAACAATTTTTTAATTTTAAATTGTTGAATTGCTTAATTTGGACACGTTTTGTTTTTATTTCAAAATAGGATTTCGATGTTGATGTGTCTCACACCGGGTCAAGAAACTAAACTTTAGTTTTTGAGCGAGGCTAAAGTCGCGGAGACCTCGCCCAAACCTGCCCAAAATTCACCAGAAAATATTAACAAATGATTTTGATAACTGGCCATCTTTACACCCTTAATTACCCAAATTGCATGCTCAAACCGATTCTGAATTAGTCAAGAAACCAAATTTTAGTTTTGACTTACCATTCCACCAGATAGGCTAGCCAAATTACTTCAACCCCCAAGAATTTTCTTTTAAGTAATCCAAAATTAAACTCCTTGAATTTTCTTCAAATTTCTCATAAATAGGTCCTCATTTCACACTAGAGCACCCTACAAGCATTTGCTGGCAACCCAAAATTAGGTTTTCCATTTTCCAAGGTCCCCATTTCACAGGTGCTTGCCAAGTAAACCGCTTGCTCTCTTAGCCGGGATTTCCCAAGATTAAACTCATCGCAACCGCTTGGCGATTTCGCAGATTAAATCATACAACCTTCCTCGATTTATGCGCCGGGCCATGCCTAGGGGATTACATCGAAATTTTTCCATGTCTTCCGGGAAGGAGGTAGATGTCCAAAGCAACTTTGGTGACGCGAACCCCTAATTTTGGCTACAGAGTCCCATTCGGTTCCAAGCTAGGTAGAGCCATCACTAGTGCAGCCTTTCCACCTTGCATAAAGCTACTTTGTTCCTAGGGCAATCCCTTCGCAAAATTTTGAAGCTTATGTTCCAAAACATTGCCAAGTATTCACAAACAAGGCCCAACAAGACGCCTCGAGCCACAATGGTGGTCCTAACCGCCAACAGACTACAAGTATTTTCTTTAACATCGCCTAGCAATCTTCCTCTACCCATCGTACGAGAACACCGGGAGAAACCTCCATTCCCCCATGGATGGACGGACCCATTAGCCAACAAAGAAGAATGTTTCCTTACGCTAAAGCATCGGTCAGGAGAGTAGAAGGAAAAGAAGAAGAGGAGTCAAGAAGAGGAGGGAAGACTACGGGCCGAGCTCTAATTCCAGCGGAAGAGCGGCGCATGTTTAACAAGAGTGGCAAGACTTCAAAGAAACTCTAGAATCGGAATGAGCCCCTTGGGCTAGGCATTACAAGCCTAGCCCCCATCATTGTCGAGGGCGAAGAATTTTGCCCTAAGCGATAACCAAAACCTCCTGAGTGGCAAGGAGCATCAATTAAGAGTTGTCAATTCAACTCGAAGATCCACCTGACGGATTTATCGTCCGAGAGCCCATCACCAAGCGCAAGGGAAGTTTTACATCACACTTGAGCTTTGATCAAGCATCCAAGCCACAAAGAATATCACATTATGGAGTGCATCAAAGCCGCAAACCAACCACGATTGAGTAAAGTGGTTCTCGCCTACAGGTATGAATCCGCCACGTGACCTTGAACATCTTAATTCGCAAGTCTTCCAACGCCTTCCCAAAGAAGAGTGTCTGACCCTGAGCTCTCTGCCAGCCGAGACTGTACATGAGCTCAATGCCACGGTAGAGGTTGATGACTATGCGATGCCGTAGTCGAGGCCGAGCGGCTTAAGACTTTCACGCAACGCATGTGTCGCGGTATTACCGATGGATGGGAAGACTAGCGTAATTCACCGCAAATTCACAATCTGTATGGTAGCCAGAGTATCGATGCTTAATTGCGCTTCCTCAGATTTGTCCGGCATGCTCGGGCTACCCCTTAACACCGAAAAGTATGTCATCCTGCTAGAGAGCTGCAGTAATCGATGTTTTACTACTTGGCTACCTTTACGACGGCAGGAAGACCGGCAAAGGACCGGCCACTATACTTCCGGAAAGCCAGGATAGAAGAGTTGGCTTAGAGCTTGCGTGGGGATCTTCTGAATAACGCCCTTAGAAACTTAGGTCATTCAAAGGGGAAAAGCCCAAGTGAAAAAGTTCCCAGAGGATAGAATCCATCCTACCGGCTATATCAAGAATAGTTAGGAATCTTGATCCCTAAGTTTTATTTTTGTATTAACATATTATAAAATATGAATATAACTTTTTTTGCACTTTTGAATGTTTTGTTGATGTAATTTTGCCCCACAATTATACCAACATCACATATAATGCAAAGAGAATAAATAAAACTAACCGCATACAGCCATAACCAACCTGTAAAAGTGCGATAGAGAACAACAAACGGGTTAACAAAAACAGGAGGCCCAACATGGATTAAGGGACTCCCCGACAGTAACCCTTCCCCAGAACTCTTCAAGGATATGGTCCCATGACCCCGTAGAGGAGATGTCGCAGATGCGAATCCGACTCGACCGATAAAGTTCCTTTAGCTAGCAAGACCACCGTTTCAAGCCATAAACGATTAACCCCCAAAAGTTTGGGAAAGACAAGAAGAGAAATAAGAGAAGGAGGTCCCCAAAGATGCAGACTCCCACTCAAGCCTCGACCTCTGATTCAATCCGAAAGAGGCCGAAAGCAAAAGCGTGGAGAGAGAGACAATCGCATTGAAGGACGCTAAGGCCCTCGACTACCGTAAGAAGGTGGACTCGCAAAGATCGGGCAATATATGGAAAGCCCATAACTCGAAAGCGCTTCTACAGGACAAGATCCCGTTAGAGGCAAGAGGCATGGCTCGACGAATGATGAGTATGGCAATGCCTACTAATGAAGGATAAGGACAGCGCGTGGTGGCAACGCCAACCCGAAGGGGCCGACGATATGGTGGAAGGGCTGGTGCCAAGTCCTACTTTGGATGGAGCATGGGTAGATGCATGCCGATTCGTGGAAGTTCTCGAAAGCTTAAGAACCACTATGTCTCTCAGAACACAAGTCGACATACAGCTTATGATTGTTAGGTACAAAACGGCGTAAGCACAATCAAGAGTTCATGAGGTTGAAGATCAGAGGCCAAGCCGAGCGAAACACGCAGCGGAAAAGCTACAATGAATTAGAACCAGAAACTCAAGGGCACAGACCCCTGAAATAGCTATTCAAGCAAGTAGTCCAAGGTACTAGTTTGCAAGGACGGGGCCGCAATTGCACGCAGACGTACCTTTACCATCGATAGAGGGAAAGCAACAGGAGCTACCCTATAGGGCACCAAGTCCAGCAAGTCCAAAAAAGTCCCCATAACAAAGAACAGGGAAACAACAAGAAAGAAAGGTGTGTCCTTCAAGGACAAACAGAAGGGTCCACTATCGAAAAAAGACGGTTCCCACAGCGCTGCTCAAGGAGAAAAGGCAGAATGCATGGAGAAGTACCGCCTTTAGATGTTTCCCCGGGCCAATCGCCACCCAATCGCCGATTTGTTATGAGCTCAGCCGCCAGGCAGAAGTTGGGCTGGATACCCATCGACGAGGACGGCTGAGGAGGCACGCCGTGATTCATCCAGGGTGAGTGCTACATCTTCGGGCCGCTAGATACGCAATGCGACCCAAGATAAGGTAATCACCACGTAAGAGGGGAAAGCAAGGTCAAGTCCGGCCATAGTGTCTTTAGATGCATTCGAAGTAGCTATAACTTCACATCCCCGAGGATGGTTGAAATGTTGAAATTGAAACCCCTAAAGTCCAAACCAAGGCCCGAATCTTGGCAAGCGGGCAAGAAGACATACAAAGGGGAAGAGAATCAACTTCGACATTGACTTGCCGTGGATTAATATCCGTGATGGGGGCGTAGTAATGGGCATTGGCAAATACGACTTGATCGCTGGAATGGAGTACCTGGACCGAAGGGGCCATCATTGATTGTGGAAAGCTTGAAGGTGACCTTCCCAACGCCCACGGCAAAACCATTGAGATCACAGTGTAAAAGAAGTTACCCCCATCATGCAATGTATGTCCGCTAAGAAGCCGCTTCAAATCTATAAAGAACAGAAGGTAGCATACATCTTCAAACTCGGAGATTGAGGAACCCGAGCCCAAGGAAGTGAGAAGACAAGGTGCTCGAAGTTGCCCAAGCCAATCGCCAACTTGATTATTTTGAAGTTCCACGATCTCTTTCCAGATGAGATTGAGAAGTTTCCTCTCCTTACAGAGGAGTAGAGTGTGAGATAGCACTCAACCAAGGACCGCCGACCAGCAAGGCCCCATATAGAATGAGACCACACATGAACTCACTGAGCTAAAGAAGCAGCTTACAAGAATTGCTCGATTCAGGCTTCATCAGTGCCCGGTCTCACCATTTGGGGCACCCATCCTCTTTGTCAAGAAGAAGGATGGAAGCTTGAGGATGTGCATAGATTACGCGACAATTGAACAAGCACATCATCAAGAACAAGCACGCGACTCCCTGTGTCGACGACTTGATGGATCAACTCTAAGGGCAAAAGTCTTCTAAGATCACTCAAGGTCGTGGTATCACCAGATCGTATAAAAAAGAAGATGACATCCACAAAACGGCTGTGACGAGGAAATGGGCATTACTTAATTCACCGTAATGCCATTTATCATCCAACGCCCATCCACGCTCATGAGACTCATGAATCCACATCTTCGAGAATACTTGGACACCTTTTGTGATAGTATCGAACATTACTCGGGTGTACAGTAACCATTGAAGAGCATGCTCAAAGACGCCGAAAGGTGCTCGAGAAGTTATGAAGCATCGGCCAGGCGCCAAATTGTCGGCGTCACTGCTAACGAGAAGGTGGAATTTCTACTATGTGATTTTCAGCAGGCGAAATCTCTCACGTATCTCTAAGATTGAAGCGCGCATCCAATGGCCGGGCACCAAAGAACGCCCATGAGGTCGGTTTCCTTTGCCTAAGAGGGTATTACGAAGTTCGTGGAAGAACTTCGCGAAAGATAGCGCGTCCCACCGGTTGGACACTTGACAAAGACGAGAAAGTCAAAAATTAAATACCCATTGGCTCAAGAAAGCCCAAGCAGATTTGAGTTGTTGAAGGAAGCTTTGACAATCCCGCCTCGCTTTGACCCCGCCGCATCTAAAAGGACAAGTTAGTGGCGGACGACGAAGCAAGATAGCCACAAAGTGCGCCGATGCAAGAAGAGCCGGTAATAGCGCATAACGCTGGAAAATGAACGACAAAACGCTAAGTACCGGACGATGATCAAGAGCTGCTAGCAGCTTGTCGGCATTGAGAATTGAGGTATTACCTCTTAGGGAGGAAGTTCCAGCTTGGACACTCCATCACCGAGCCTCCAAGATATGCGATTCACACAACCACATCTCAATCCGAGGCAGAGAAGGTGGATGGAGTTTTCGAGGAGTACGACTTTGAGATAGTCTACAAGCCCTGAAGCTTAATGTGGTAGCAAATGCGCTTTTCAAGGCATCCAAAGGGGGGTGCATTGCAACGAAATCGAATCTCCACGATTTCGAAAAGATAGAAGAAACCTTGCCAACAGATGTCGACTTCAAGGAAGTATGGGCAAGCCTGCAAGGAAGCGAAGTAGAACGGACAAGGAGAGGGGAGCCTTCAAAAATTTTAAGAAGGAAGGTAACCTACTATACCATAAGAACAAGTTGTGCGCTTGGCCGAATCATCCGGAGTAAGAAAGTTGATCCTCCACGACACCCTTCCACAAGCTTCCAATAGCCGGGCCGCAGATTCATGAAGATATATTTCAAAGTGTGTAGCAGCTACTATTGGTCGAATGAAGAAGCATAGCTCGCTACATCAAGGAGTGTCGGCTATGCCCGGCAAACAAAGGCGAGAACAACTCCAATCACCGTGAGCATTGGAACCATTAGCGGTGCCAAACGCTAAGTGGGAAGTCGTCGCCGTGGACTTTATAACAAGATCGCCAAGGACAAGAAGAGGTAAGGACGCCTTGATGGTCGAAATTGGGCAAAAGTTGTCGAAGATGGCCCATTTTTGTGTCTTGCGGGACCACGGACCTGACTATGGACACCGGCGAAAGCTTTCACCAAAGAGATTTTTTTAGGACTTCATGGCATGCCAAGGGAAATTATTCCGACGGTGATCCAAAGTTCATCGGTGCCCTCGGCGGGATCTCTTCACGACGATTGGAACGGTTGTCCATGAGCATGGCCTATCACCCAATGCACGGATGGGCAAATCGAGCGAGTCAACGTATTCCGGGGAAGATATGCTCCAAGTTATGTCCGGAAACAAGCAAAGGTATGTGGAAGGAATTTATTCCTTGGTGGAGTTTGCATACAATAGCACCAAGCAGAATCATCCCAAATGTCGCCGCTCATGATCAACTTCGGCTACCAATGCCTAACTCTGGACACTTGGCACAATCCTCGTCAAAAGTGGAAAGTGTCTAACAAATGTTGAGCACGTTACGACAGCTTGTGGAAAAGAAGTTCGAGGTACCTTCTAGCAGCAAGGAGCAGAAGAGCATTGCCGACAAAACATCGGGACAGTCAGAGAATTCCAAGTTGGAAGATGTATGGCTCAAGATCAAGGTAAAAGCGGTAAGTTCCGATCGAAATTGCGAAGCTTGCTCCAAGTGGGCTGGACCCTGCCAGAATAGTCCGGAGAGTGGGTAAATCAATCCCTAAGTTGGACTTACCAGCACACTTAAAGATCCCAAAGTCTTCCACGTGAGCTTGCCGAAGAAGCACACCCCAACCCGAGAGGAAGTTTTGGACACCCAACGATGCCGGAAATGACGTAAGAAGCGGCTAGAAATAGTTCCAGAGCTAATCCTGATAAGGCCTTCAAGAAAACAAGGAGATCGGAGTTCTCCAATACTTGGTCAAGTGGAAACACTTGCCGCTGAAGAAGCAAACATGGGTACTTAAAAGAGATTTGGAAAAACAAGCATTACCCACAATTTATGGAGCAATGGGGACGGGCAAGGTCATCTCCAAGAAATCGACTTCGGGCATGTCGATTTGGGTAGATCAATAGTTGCTTGTATAATCTACACGTCATGCAACCTATGAGGTAAGGGTTGAAATAACGATGATGAGATTACTACGTAGATCTCTAGGGGATAGTGTAATGTCAATGTAGGCATGACCCGGCACGCTTTGGAAAGTCTACCGTCCCACTAAGTAAGGCCAACCGGAGAGAAAGGAGGTCATTGAGGAATGCATTGATAGGAAAAGCACCTCTAGCCCCATATATGCTTTGATAGAGGAATCGCCTTCACGCCATATGCTCTGGGAAGGGACCTATCCTCCACCGGGCAACTAAAGGTGTAGGCATGAGTGGCATATAGACATATAGGCTGCCTCCCGGCCATAATGGAAGATTCACCCCCTTCCCACGCGGAGATTAGCCATGCATCCATGTAGATAGGTGGGGTGGTCACCATATAACCAAAAAATTTTATTTAATATTAAAGGGTACTAACGTAGTGTTGAGGCAGCCAATAGAGCCCCGAGGGCGGAGGTCGAACTGATGAAGACTTACAACACAATTTTGTTGTAATGTGTTGCAAGGAATAAAGAGTACCCTCGAACAATAATTGTATATATAATAAATAACCGAGACATTAGGAGTTATTGTTATAATGACATAAGTGATAACCATTGATTGCATAATAGTATTAATGTTCTATAAATATTACCTTGAGGTAATCTATTAAATGTATAACTATAATAATAGGTATATGCTATGCATGAGGTTGATTGCGAGGTTAAGAAGATCCCAAGGTGGGAGACCCATGATGCTTCCGGAGAACATCAATTCAAAGGTGGAGAATGTGGCGTTCAAAGACGATATACGGCCCAAGGCGCATAACCGTGATCTTGCGCCACGCCGCCAGACATTACCCGCCCGCCGACGCGGTGACGTATACCCAAGCAAGGGATGCCCTAGGGGGCAACTTGCAATGGTGCGCGACACTTAGCAATCTGGCCACCTTTAGACCTTTTAACCCATTAAAGGTAGACCAAGGGTCATGGAAAACCCTAAACCTAACCGGATAGCCTACATAACTTTAACATTCCCTTTTTTAAGCCCCTTGGACCTTCCTCTCGAGTTCGATACACTGGTGAGTCAATTCCAACTCCGATTGACATTAATTGCCCCGGCTAGTCGGACCTTTTTTCCGACCGCATCTCGGCGTAACTGCGACATGGACGCCCGCTCGGATTCGGAGATGAACGGGGATCGGTATTTAGTTCGATTGAATAGCCTAAACCTTATTCGGCCTTGAACCATGTAGGTTTAGCCTATTAAATCACCCCTAGTAGCCAAGGCATCCCGAGATTGACTCTAACTAAAGAACCTAACTCTATGTATGATATAGATTAGTTCTTATTCTTTAGTTCTATGATGATGTGATGGACCCGGATGAATTTTTGTGAACTCATTGTATTGGGAAGGGGGTAGAGACTTGAAGCTTAGTAGATGATGCTTCTAGATAGTCCCTCTTAGTGCATTACTAGATTTCAACTGTGTACAAGAACCCCACGGTTGTGGGTGAAGGGACCAAGACCGCTCTTAACGAGGTTCGTGTTTCGACCCTTGACCGATCCCGGGCGGTAAAAGTCTAGGGGATCCGAAATACTAGGTCTAATGGCTTGCCAACGAGTGTGGGCAAGGCATGGGCCTCGAGCACCCGTGGGATGGAGTTCACCTTCCATTGGGTTAAGTCAATAAGGGCAATGGCTCTTTAGTCACCTTGGGTCAAGATGTAGATCTCGGTGGGAGTGATCCCTACCCCCCATCGGGCCGGGGAGATGTAACCCAAAGAGTAGCCCCTTTGGCTATGCACCCGTGAGGCTACGGGCCAGTCCCAACACTCTTCAACCTACTCGCAAAGTGTGCACGGTGAGGGGCGGATGGAGTGGACAACCCAATGCCATGTTCTTATGCCTACCAATCCATTGTCATGATTCTGTCTGCAATGAACTCTGGAGACCAAGCTTTGTCGGCCCATCCCGCAGTCTCGAAGCCTTTGGGTAGGAACTTCCTTTGTATTGTGCTGATCTTTGTCTATGCAGATGTTGATGTACCACCCTTCGAGGTGGATATATGATGTTATGTTACCGACGTGTATGTTTATGCTTCCGCATTCAGGTAGGCCCCGAGGGAGACGGGGTAAAATGACCCCTTCATTCTTCCCCATTGTGGATTCCGTGATGGTCACAGTGTTGATCCGTGGAGGGCCCCTATATGTAAAATTTGGTATGGGGGATGAACTCCCTCGTTGTATACGTGCGGGCATCGATCACGAGTAGGGGACGCCACAAGTTCCTGCAAGAATCCGCATTCATAGCCGTCTTTGCACAAAATCATACCACATGGGCTCTGTGGCACTTACCGTGGCCTTTCCGACCCATCTTCTCTTATATCTTGCATCACCCGAGCTCGACGATTTCGTGGAAACAAGTGCCTCTTCTTAAAGACAAAAATATTGGGGAAGCGCCAAATCCAAAGCTAACATTATCTCGGAGCTATCCCGATCAACAAACACCATTTTCAAGCTAAGCCGAAATCTTCCTATATAGGATTCTACGAAAGGGGTGCAATTTTGGTGTGAAAGCCTGCCAGCAAGCTCAAGTCCAAGAGGAAGGTGAGGGCGCTCGGGGGATGGGAGCTAGAAGCTTTCACCGCGGGCGTACATCCGCTAAGGGAGGAAAAGGGGACGGCTTAGTGGAAGGGAAACATCTCACGAATCGGCTATGGAGTTTTGGAGCTCGAGGCGGACCGGATTGGCTGGGTGGAGCGCCCGGTATGTATATGGAGGAAATGGAGAAAATTTTTGGCCACTTCTGACAAAACCCCCAATTTTTTCAATTCGCATGCAGGCGGTTATTCCAATTCTAATTCCACCTGAGGAAAGGGGGGCTCATAAGACCGATCGATGCATTGTGAGGTGTCCGAGACACCCTGTAATGATTAGCAAAACAAAGGGCGATCCGCCTGGCTTGTGGCATAGTTGAGTAGGAAAAAACCCCTGTGCAAGAAGGAGAAATGGTAAGAAGGAAGAAATGGGCAGAGAGAGAGAGAGTACTTCAATATTTGACGTTGGCTTAGAGAGAGGAGGTGGAGGTGGAACTCCGTTGGGAGGCGGTTATTCCAATTCTCAATCACTAGTGGAGAAGAGAACAATGAGGGATTTATAAGTTTCCAATTCTCGACTCACTAGTCGAGAAGAGGAGAATGGTTTATATTTTTTTTTATTGGTTATTTATTTAATTAAATTATTTTATAAATTAATTAAATTAATTATTAATTATATTTTGATAATATGTATTTTTAATCTCAATGGATACGTTCCCTTTATTATTTTGGCTTTCCCCTCCCCCCTTCTCTCCCTTCTTGCCCCTTGCCCCTGCCCCCCTTCCCCTTCCCCCCTTGCCCCTTCCCCTTGCCCCTTGCCTCCCTTGCCCCTTCTTCTCCCTTGCCCCTTCCCTTGCCCCTCTTCTCCCCTTTTTCTCACTCCCCGCCTTCCCCCTTCCCCCCTTTCGATCTCACCTCGCCAACTTTTCTCAACTATTTATTTGGAAATTCTGTAAGAAAATATTATGAACCAGTCCTTGTTATATGATGTGAAATTCTGATGTCAATATGAGTCCCATTTTCAGTCCGAGTCCCAAAATTCAAGATTTGTCCCACTTTAATTAAATACGACTTAAAAGGATCGATCAAAAAAATTGTTTGCTATAATTGCAATGAGGAAGGGCATGTTAAGAACAATTGCCCAAAATTAAAGAGGGATTTCAGCTGCTATAATTGTGGAGGCAGGGGTCATTTGGCTGCTAAATGCCCTACCCCAAAGGATTACAAAGGGAAAAGCAATGCTGGGAGGAAAAGACACAAGAGGGAAAGGAGGAAGAAAACCAGCTAGAACCTTTATTGCCAAAGAGCATGAACAAGAAGAAAAAGAGTGCACTGAAGATGAGGAAGAGGTAAGTGGTAAATTTGCCATACTTGATGAAAAGATTGCTAACAAAAATTCTCATTCTCTTGTAGTTGATAGTGGAGCTGAAAGATCAGTAGTGCAAACTACTGATCTTCTCAAGAAAATCTCCAAAAATCATACAAGAAGTATGCAAGTAGGGAATGGAGCATTGCAAACCATTGAAGGAAGAGGATTGTTGCAGCTATTAGATCTAGAAGGGAATATAGTTGATATTGAAAATGATTTATGCGTGCCTAGCATAATTAAAAATCTGATTTCAGTTAGTCAATTAGTAGATCTTGGCTATAGAGTCAATTTTGACTCACAAGGATGTAATATCTTTATGGGAAATGAAAAAACGTTTGTTGCAAAACGTGTTGGGAACCTCTTTCAGTTGGATAATTCAGTTTACAATGAAATAAATGTTGTGAGTACTTCAGATTTTAAGTTATGGCACAGCAGGTTAGCTCATACTCACTTTGACAACATTAAGGGCTTAGCCAAGAGAGGCTGGATTGAATGCAATAGTGCAGATTCAGGGAATCTAATTTGTGAAGGATGTGCATTGGGAAAATTAAACAGGCTACCATTTAAAAGGAGTAAGAAACGAGCTGGAGAAATATTAGAACTTGTACACACTGATTTGTGTGGGCCATTGAATATGAAAGGGAAAACAAACAAAAGGTACTTTATATCCTTTATAGATGACCGTTTTAGAAAATGTAAATGCTACTGCTTGGAGAGGAAATCACAAGCACTGCATGCATTCAAGCATTTTGTAACAGAAATGGAAAGACAAACTGGAAAAAAGGTAAAGTGCATTCGATCAGATAGGGGTGGAGAATACTTGTCTACCAAATTCAAGCTTTTTTGCATTGCTAATGGGATTAAAAGGCAATTGACTTGTAGGTACAGTCCTCAGCAAAATGGTGTTGCAGAAAGAAGAAACATGACATTAATGGGTGCTGTCAGATCAATGATTAAAGCACGTGGTCTACCCAATTATGGTAGGAAGCATTGAAGACGGATGTGACCATACAAAATAGGCTGCCATCTTCAAGCCTACAAGGTAATATCCCTGAACTAGTGTGGTCAAGTAACAGAACTAGTCTAGATTATGACATGTTTACGGTGTATGGATGCTTGGCATACACACATATTCCTTCAGAGCTGAGAAAAAAGCTAGACGACAAGGCTGAAATAGGCTTCCTAGTAGGATATGATGAAGAAAGTAAAGGATTCAGAATTTTTGTTCCAAGTTCAAAGTCAGTAATTGTCAGCAGAGATGTATTATTTGATGAAAATCTTGTTTACAAAGACAGACAACACAAGAAAACAGTTGAATAAAACAGGAACAAAATTGTAGAATCTTGTGAAAAACCAATGGATGCTATTTTAGATAGTGATGATGATGGAAAAGAAACTGCAAAACATACAGAGAATACATCAGATATAGACAAGAATCAACAAGGAAATAACATTGAAGAAGCAGGTGTTAAAGGCAAAAGGAGAATACAAGTTGAAAAGTTATTAGAGGAAGCAAACGTAGACAAGGATGCTTATGGAAGAAATGAGACAGGGAGAAGTAAAAGGCTTGAAGCCTTGGAGCATGATTATGATCAGATTATGGCTTTAGTAGCAGATGCAAATATACCAAGGACAGTAGATGAGGCACTGAGTTGTCCAGACAAAGCCAAGTGGGAAGAAGCCATGGAAGATGAACTTTTATCATTCAATGAGACTGAAACTTATGAACTTGTTGATTACCCTGCAGATCATAATGTAATTGGGAGTAAGTGGATATTCAAAATCAAAGAAGGTGTGGATGGCTCAAAAAAATACAAAGCTCGTCTTGTTGCACAAGGATTTACACAAAAGAAGGGGAAAGACTTTGAGGAAACTTACTCTCCCATTGTAAAACTCACAAGTATAAGAGTACCCTTGGGTCTAGCAAATGCCTTAAATTTAGAATTACATCACATGGATGTAAAAACAGCTTTTCTGAATGCAAAGTTGGATGAAAATGAAGCAGGCCCCAGGATATGAAAAGGGTACAAATAAGGTCTGGAGATTGAATAGGGCAGTCTATGGGCTGAAACAAGCTCCAAGGGAATGGTACTTGTGTATAAATAATTATCTCAGAGAACAGGGGTTTGAAAAAATGCAAAATGATGGGAACATATATAGGTACAAGGTTGATAATAATTACTGTATTATAGCCTTGTATATTGATGACTATGTCATGATAGCCAATGACTCAAAAATTCTGAACTTGTGCAAGAATATTCTAAAGGCCAGATATAAGATGACAGATTTGGGAGAATTAAAGCATTTTTGGGGAATTGAAGTCACAAGGGATAGACAAGAAGGCTGGTTGAAGTTAACTCAAAGTAGACACTTTGAAAATATGTTAAACAGGTTTAATTTAACAGATGCTCATGAGATTAAAACACCAATAGTTCCTCGACATAGGTTGACAGAAGAAAAGGAAAGGACAGACAAAGAAATAAAGGAAATGGAAAAGATACCCTATAGAGAACTAGTTGGATGTTTGCTGTATTTAGCAAACAATAGCAGACCTGGCATTTCATATGTTGTTAACATTCTGAGCAGCAAATGTAATAGTCCATCCAAGGAACATTGGTTGGCAGGAAAAAGGGTTTTGAAATATCTCAAAGGTACAGCAAATCAAGGGATAACATTTGATTCGAAGGATCTCAATATTTATGCTTATAGTGATGCAGATTGAGGTGGTGACTTGGCATCAGGAAATAAACATCTGGTTATGTGGTTTATCTTGCAGGAGGAGCTATTAATTGGAAGTGCAAAAAACAAAGTGCAATAGCAATGTCATCAGCTGAAGCTGAATATGCAGCTTCCTCACTGGTAGCAAGAGAAATTGCATGGCTAAGAAGATTACTGGAAGAATTAGATTGCAAACAGATGGAGCCAACAGAAATATTTACTGATAGCCAAAGCTGCATTGCCATTGCAAAGAATCCCATTGATCATGAGAGGACCAAGCATATTGAACTAAATATGCATTTTGTTAGAGATCTGGTCTCAAATTATCGTATTAAATTGGTATATGTGAATACCTCTAGTCAAATAGCAGACGTGTTTACAAAAGCCCTGCCAGAAAGCAAATTTGTGCGATTCAGAAATGCACTTAAGGTTTTGTAAATGTGAAATGAAGGAGGAATTCAAATTTATGGATTATTGCTTAATGTGAAAAACAGGCTAAGGTATGATAGTGCAGTTCAGACATGCACTGGATTTTAAATGTGATGGTGCAGTTCAGACATGCACCAGAAAGTTGCTGTGAATTATGCAACCTAGGCTAAAAGCCTCATTGAATAAATTTACATTGCTCAGACATGCTCAGTATGTTTGCTAAGAACTATGTTGCTCAGGTTTAAAATCTTATTCTGTAAAATGATGCAGTTCAGACATGCACTTTGAATTTACTGCTGGTCACATAATGCACTTGAAGTAAAGAGTATGAAATTATGCAATAAAGGAGGAATGTTGGAGTTTATTATTGCATAATTTGTGCAGACAAATTGTATTAGACAAGAAAACCTAGTACCTCAGATGCTCAGTTCAGACTTATAGGGTTAAACAGTGGTTGCACAACAGAGATGAAGCATTAGGGTGACATTGGCTTGTAAACCTAAAGGTTCAATGGTAGGTTACAATAAGGAACCTTATTTTCAATGGTCAAGTTAAACCATTGAAATATTCGAGCAAGGGGCAAAGGT
Organism: Isoetes taiwanensis; assembly: GCA_021234155.1. Classification (NCBI taxonomy): domain Eukaryota; kingdom Viridiplantae; phylum Streptophyta; class Lycopodiopsida; order Isoetales; family Isoetaceae; genus Isoetes; species Isoetes taiwanensis. The sequence continues at coordinate 4,219,399 of JAJEKV010000040.1, forward strand.
TAAAATTACTAAAGTTATATTAATGAGGTGGACGCGAATTTGGAGGCAAAAGAAAATCAAATTGGAAACTACTGATACAAGCCCGTGCCGATCTGCAAATTTCGCTGCTGAACCGTCGAAGCATGGGATAAAATTGAGTGTTGATGACAGTATTGAACATGGCCGGATAAGGGAACTGATCGATCGACATTGGAAGCAATTGTTTGATCGGGATTAAAGCAAGTAAAGGTTACCTTAGCATTGCTACAATGATACAAGTATGATGTGAATTATTTCACTAATATACTCACATTGGTCTTCATTGCCTTTATGTACAAACTTTGAACAATAGCCATTGAATAAGTTAACCATTGGATAATTCTAAGGTTTTGTTGATCTAAAGTATTGAATTTGTGCTCTAATATTAACATGTCTTGCAATAAATGCCTTCTCAAAGTGCATACATGTATTCAGCTAAAGGATACACTTGCATCAACTGCAATAGAGAAAGAAAGGATGGCAATCATGGAGCAATTTGCAGATCATCAAATCATGCAGACAACTATGTTGGCAGTGGAGAACATTTTCCTAGATGTAGCCTGAAAGTCGTATTTAATTAAAGTGGGACAAATCTTGAATTTTGGGACTCGGACTGAAAATGGGACTCATATTGACATCAAAATTTCACATCATATAACAAGGACTGGTTCATAATATTTTCTTACAGAATTTCCAAATAAATAGTTGAGAAAGTTGAGCGAGGTGAGATCGAAGGGGAGGGAAGGGGGAAGGGGAAGACGGGAGTGAGAAAGGGGGAGAAGAGGGGCAAGGGAGAAGAGGGGCAAGGGAAAGGGGGCAAGGGGAGAAGAAGGGGGCAAGGGGGAAGGGGGGAAGGGGCAAGAGGGGAAGGGGCAAGGGGGGGGGGCAAGGGAGAAGAAGGGGCAAGGGGGAAAGGGGAGAGTGGGGAAGGGGGGAGGGGAAAGCCAAAATAATAAAGGGAACGTATCCATTGAGATTAAAAATACATATTATCAAAATATAATTAATAATTAATTTAATTAATTTATAAAATAATTTAATTAAATAAATAACCAATAAAAAAAAATATAAACCATTCTCCTCTTCTCGACTAGTGAGTCGAGAATTGGAAAACATAAATCGCCTCATTGTTCTCTTCTCCACTAGTGAGTGAGAATTGGAATAACCGCCTCCCAACGGAGTTCCACCTCCACCTCCTCTCTCTAAGCCAACGTCAAATATTGAAGTACTCTCTCTCTCTCTGCCCATTTCTTCCTTCTCACCGTTTCTCCTTCTTGCCTGGGATTTTTTTTCCTGCTCAACTATGCCACAAACAGAGCAGATCTGCCCTTTGTTTTGCTAATCATTACCCGGAGTGTCTCAGACACCTCACAATGCATCGATCGGTCTTATGAGCGCCACCTTTCCTCCGTGGGTCGAGAATTGGAATAACCGGCTCTGTACAGAATTGAAAGAATTGCTGGGTTTTGTCCAGCAGCGCCAAAATATTTCTCCATTTCCTCCATATACATACCCAGACGCTCCACCCCGCCAATCCGATCCGCCTCGAGCTCCAAAACTCCATAGCCAGTTCCGGCAGATGTTTCCCTTCCCACTAGCCGTCCCCTTTTCCTCCCCTTAGCAGATGTCTGCCCACGGTGAAGCTTCTAGCTCCCATCCCCGGAAGCGGCCTCACCTTCCCTTGGACTTGAGCTTGCGCTTGGGCGACTTTCACACCAAAAGATTGCACCCCCTTTCTGTCGAATCCTGTAAGGAAGATTTTCGGCTTAGCTTCGAAAATGGTGTTGTTGATCGGGATAGCTCCGGTAATGTTAGCTTTGGATTTGCGCTTCCCCAATATTTCTGTGCTGAAGAGAAGAGGCATTTTGTTTCTCGCAAACCGTCGAGCTCGGTGATGCAAGATATAAGAGAAGATGGGTCGGAAAAGGCCAGCGAAGTGCTTCAGCAGAGCCCATGTGGTATGATTTTGTGCAAAGACGCTATGAATCTGGATTCTTGCAGCGGAACTCACCAGTCTAAATCCAGCACTCAGGGCGATGTAGAATGTACTAGTCGAGACTGGATTTCTGCTCCACCGCCTCTGCAGCACGAATGCTCCATTACCTCCCATTCCAAATCGCCTTTTTCTTCAGGATTTCTTGTCATTTCAAGGGCGTTCTGCTCCATTGCGTCGATTTTGCTCTCAAATCCCGACCGAGATCTTCCGACAGCATAATCGGGGCCCCTTGCACAACAAAGGGAGGCGCTGAAACGAAAAAATGGGGGCAAAGACCGGGAACAACCGGGTAAGGGGTTGAGTTTGGATCGGAGGTAAATCTTGTTGGTCCCACTTTAATTAAATACGACTTCTGATATATATTTGTGTCTGATTCATAACAAGATAGACCAACACAAGACTTTCTTGCCAAAGCTAGATCCTTTGCCTAAGCATTGTTGAAACACTTTTCAGATGAAAGTAAGCTTAGCAGATGTCTTGACACATAGACATGGCACAGACACCTATGGTTATTTGGTGCTTGATCTTTGGAAGGATGATCTGAATTTCCATGTGAGTTCGATATTCAAACACTAGAGAGAGGAACTATAGAAAGGAGGAGGCATTCTCCATCAGCCCCCATTTTTGATGCCTTGATGAATGATTAATCACTTACTTCAAATCAAAAGTGTCGAAAGAAAAAGGAGGACTTCGGATGAAATTTCCATACATGAAAAACAACTGCCAGAGGAGCTATGTGTTCAGCTGGATAACTGTTGGAAAGAAAACAAGAATAAATGGATGTTTGGGGCAACGTCAAACTTGACAGTAGTAGGAGTCTTCAAGATTGTGAAGGTGGGGTTCATGATGGTTGGGCACACACATGATGATATAGATATATTCTTTTTTTTCTCTACTAAGCTCGAGAGAGAACGTGATAAGTCTCCCAAAACTCATGGATGTGATCAAAAGCTGCATTCACCCTAACCCAATAGCATTAGTGGACGAGGTTGTAGAGTGGAAATCATTTGTAGAGGGATATTTGTTGAAAGGTAAGGATCCATTACAAGCCACTCAAAGCCACTATAGTTTAAGGTTTGGGTGAGAAATGGAATACCAATCATGCAGTATAAGTGGAGGCCAGGCAATAAGTTATGGGTGCTTGTGCAAGGCATCAAAATGTGGCAAATGGAGGCTAAAGATGAAGTTCTTCTTTCTACAGGTGAGCCAAAAACCACTTCCTTCTTTCAAGAACATTAAAGACTCTAGCCAACTAGTGAAGGGCATATGGGTTATGTTGCAAGAGACATGTATAATATGATTTTAGGGGCTCTCGCTGCCCTACGTCACCCCCCATGTGAATATGCACCCAAACCAAAGGGGGTTCAAGGAGGAATTTTATTTTTAAGTGTGGAATGTAATGGTTTGTGTTATATCTAAATTTTTTTTGGCCCCTTCGGGGCCTTCAACAAACCAAAGGGCCCGAATGTAATGAATTGTATTTATTTTAAAAAAAATTGTGTCTTGGTTGCTTATTATAAACCAAGTCGTTGGCATATCTTTTTGAACATGCAACACAACATGGTGAATAGTCTGCGGCACATTCCTTTGCAAGAGGTTTGCCAATACTTCTGAAATGCTTATACCTAAAACTGAGATTGAAGACAGTGTTTATGAAACTTTAGCAATACACATGTAATGCCTTTGCACTACAGACTAAAATCTTGGCACAAATCATCTTCATGATGTGCCTATATGGTATATGGTATGTAAGAACACCCGCAACAAAAATTTGACCGGATTGAAAGATAAACCAATGGATACTTCTATCGCAAGACATCAGAAAAGCTTATCTGAGCAAGTTTATATGTAATCAGACCATTCAAGATCAAACTCATAAGTCTAACAAAGACAATGAGAAATATAATAAGATGAAATCAAGATTATCCATAATTTTGCCAATTTCAAGATCTGTGGCATGAACCAGCAAATATAACTGCAAGCTTTGTATCACAGTTACAGAAATCTTTCATTGCACTTTGTGGCATAAACTATCTAATGTGTTTTATTCTGCTGCGAGCAAAAGTAAGAAATAAACATCTTATTTTTGTGGAAGCCTTTTTGGAGCAAAACTTCACAATATGATTCGAATAGGAAGCAGTCATTTGTTGGTTTCTTTCCTGGAACTTTGAGAGGATGCTGGCTGGGATAGGCCTGCAACAAATTCTTAATGCCATAGATTAAAGAAAAGGATTTGGGTCCAATAGTTACCTCATTGAAATCGACATGGGCTGTTGTAAATCTTGTTGGTCCCACTTTAATTAAATACGACTTCTGATATATATTTGTGTCTGATTCATAACAAGATAGACCAACACAAGACTTTCTTGCCAAAGCTAGATCCTTTGCCTAAGCATTGTTGAAACACTTTTCAGATGAAAGTAAGCTTAGCAGATGTCTTGACACATAGACATGGCACAGACACCTATGGTTATTTGGTGCTTGATCTTTGGAAGGATGATCTGAATTTCCATGTGAGTTCGATATTCAAACACTAGAGAGAGGAACTATAGAAAGGAGGAGGCATTCTCCATCAGCCCCCATTTTTGATGCCTTGATGAATGATTAATCACTTACTTCAAATCAAAAGTGTCGAAAGAAAAAGGAGGACTTCGGATGAAATTTCCATACATGAAAAACAACTGCCAGAGGAGCTATGTGTTCAGCTGGATAACTGTTGGAAAGAAAACAAGAATAAATGGATGTTTGGGGCAACGTCAAACTTGACAGTAGTAGGAGTCTTCAAGATTGTGAAGGTGGGGTTCATGATGGTTGGGCACACACATGATGATATAGATATATTCTTTTTTTTCTCTACTAAGCTCGAGAGAGAACGTGATAAGTCTCCCAGAACTCATGGATGTGATCAAAAGCTGCATTCACCCTAACCCAATAGCATTAGTGGACGAGGTTGTAGAGTGGAAATCATTTGTAGAGGGATATTTGTTGAAAGGTAAGGATCCATTACAAGCCACTCAAAGCCACTATAGTTTAAGTTTTGGGTGAATACCAATCATGCAATATAAGTGGAGGCCAGGCAATAAGTTATGGGTGCTTGTGCAAGGCATCAAAATGTGGCAAATGGAGGCTAAAGATGAAGTTCTTCTTTCTACAGGTGAGCCAAAAACCACTTCCTTCTTTCAAGAACATTAAAGACTCTAGCCAACTAGTAGGGCATATGGGTTATGTTGCAAGAGACATGTATAATATGATTTTAGGGGCTCTCGCTGCCCCATGTGAATATGCACCCAAACCAAAGGGGGTTCAAGGAGGAATTTTATTTTTAAGTGTGGAATGTAATGGTTTGTGTTATATCTAAATTTTTTTTGGCCCCTTCGGGGCCTTCAACAAACCAAAGGGCCCGAATGTAATGAATTGTATTTATTTAAAAAAAATTTGTGTCTTGGTTGCTTATTATAAACCAAGTCATTGGCATATCTTTTTGAACATGCAACACAACATGGTGAATAGTCTGCGGCACATTCCTTTGCAAGAGGTTTGCCAATACTTCTGAAATGCTTATACCTAAAACTGAGATTGAAGACAGTGTTTATGAAACTTTAGCAATACACATGTAATGCCTTTGCACTACAGACTAAAATCTTGGCACAAATCATCTTCATGATGTGCCTATATGGTATATGGTATGTAAGAACACCCGCAACAAAAATTTGACCGGATTGAAAGATAAACCAATGGATACTTCTATCGCAAGACATCAGAAAAGCTTATCTGAGCAAGTTTATATGTAATCAGACCATTCAAGATCAAACTCATAAGTCTAACAAAGACAATGAGAAATATAATAAGATGAAATCAAGATTATCCATAATTTTGCCAATTTCAAGATCTGTGGCATGAACCAGAAATATAATCGCAAGCTTTGTATCACAATCATGTAAATCTTTCATTGCACTTTGTGGTATAAACTATCTAATGTGTTTTATTCTGCTGCGAGCAAAAGTAAGAAATAAACATCTTATTTTTGTGGAAGCCTTTTTGGAGCAAAACTTCACAATATGATTCGAATAGGAAGCAGTCATTTGTTGGTTTCTTTCCTGGAACTTTGAGAGGATGCTGGCTGGGATAGGCCTGCAACAAATTCTTAATGCCATAGATTAAAGAAAAGGATTTGGGTCCAATAGTTACCTCGTTGAAATCGACATGGGCTGTTGTAAATCTTGTTGGTCAGCAAATACCCAGGGGTTTGAGCTGCCATGGTTTCGCCACAGTTGAATGCAGATGACGAGAAAGATAGTAAAGGCTTCTCTTCGGCTTTTGCAATAGCCCAACAATCTTAAAATCTGATTTGTGCAGTCAGAATCCCATGCAAGCAACAAAATCATCTACAAACTCGGATAAGCCAAGCCAAGCTGCTTCAAATCCATCTGTCACATTAGAACAATCATTTGAGAGACACTGCTTCCTTCCCTTTGTCAATACTACAAACCCTACCAAAGCCGGCTGGAACAGGACTGTTTTGACATAGAAAACATAACCAAAGATGGGCATACCATACACCATTGAAAAGATCATGGAGAGAGCTTTCCAACGCAATAAACCTTACCTAAAATGGACTCCTGGATCAAAAGTTATGCTAGAAAATGTGTTGCCGGTGAAAAGCTGCGCTACATGGCGCCTAGGGTTTCACAGAAGGGTAAAGGTTCTATCTTTTTCTTTTTGATTTTATTTCTATTTTTATTTTTTACTTTTTGAAAAGGGCTTTTATTGTAAGCCATTCAATCGTCTTTTTTAAAGAGGGCTTTTGTTGTAAGCCCTTTGATTCTTGACCATTAAGAAAGGAACAAGGTGCTGCGCACGGAGGGTTGCCCTCTATGGCCGGAGGGTGAAGTGGCTTAAATCATAGTTCAAAGGCATGCTTTGTCAATCAATAAAAATTGCTACTTCAAGACAATAGAATATATGATACTTGTTTCTTATATGCCTGGTTTGCTGCATCCAGTGAGATTGCACGGCTTGGCACAGCTTGTAAAGAAGCATTTTGATTTCCCCATATTGAAGCCCTAGTTCACAATATTGACAATTGACTGCCTTAGCCAAGGAACTGTATTTGCTAAAAGTGTTGTATTCTTTGTGGAAAAGATGCAAAATATATCAATTGTATCTATTGTAAAAGGTTGCAAGGCACCCCTATCGAGGTTTGCTAGTGGTCTAAGAAGCTCCGGTCACTGCTTCTTACTATGAACAAATGCGAGTCAAACCAAAAAGAATGTTTTGATAGTTAGTAAAGTACATTTTTTTAATTTGAAGGCTACATGAGATTGATGGCATTACCTAGTGGTCACCCAATACCACATTGAATTAGTAAAATTAGCTCAAATCAAGTCATTGAATTAGTAAAATTAGCTCAAATCTGAAGTTTGTCCGGGTTGATATGGGAAAATCTTGCTTGTAGATCGGTGAGAGTGTCATGGTTTGTGAATGTGTTCATCAAGATATCAATTTTGGTATCATTTAGGGTAACAACCCAGGAGGTCGGAGAATTTTGTTGTAGTGAGGGAAAAGTTTGCTTAAGTTGAGTGGGTCGCTTGTAGATGTTGGCAACTAAGTGCATTTATGTAAGAACTATATGGCTATATGTATTCTATGCAAAAAAGTTGCAAGCATAAGAAGCAATCTCTTGAACAGCCATTGTTAATTGTTTGTTTGCAAAATTACCTTGTACTTGGCTATAGCAGAATGGCTCTTCAATGTTGCAATAATTATAATAGGTGACCCATCGTGCACTTTGTATTAACCGCACTCTGTATTAACTGATTAACTGTTGCATCTCATGCTCGACTGACACTCTCACAATTGGCTTTAATAGGCATGGTTCAAATGTTAGACTGGGGAGTCCTGAAATAAATAGCTCCCTTTTAGGAAGTAACGAATTGAAGAATTAAAGGATGAGTACGATTATCTTGTTGAAAACATGGTACTAATATTTCAACATCCTTTCTGCTTTAGAGATTTTCTCCCTGGAATGAAATGGCAAGGTAGACGAAGCCGGCCTTTCAGTAACGATAAATAACAAGATACAAGCAAGTCAGCTCAGCTTATTATATGTGTGGCATTTACAGCATCATCTTCAGACCAGAAGTTTTCTAAACGAGTAGTTGAGTTTTATGATAAATGCTCTAATTATGAGGTATAATTCTAGATGGAGCTGTCAAGCTCCAATTTGGTTCAAAAATGTGTAGCAGCTATTTTTGGTGTTTGCAGAATAAGACCTCACAACTCCTTTCCCATCTTAGAAGCTCTCAATGACCTTGAGAATATAGAATGCTAGTCGCAATCATTTCCATTGTAGCATTGTCAGGCGAGGATGACCCCTTTTCCAGATTTGCAGCTTGACGCTTTAAGATTTTAAATAATGAAGGGCCTGATCCTTCTGAACTTGCAGTCATATTTCCTATCAACTTTGGTGGTCCAGACCCAAACTTGCTTTGCTCTGACATGGTATCTTTGAGTAATCTATTAGAAGCCTGCAAAGCAGATGATAGTCAATGAATGTTAAACGAGGATAATATGTGGTCCTTGTCTATGCATACCTCATCACCAAAGAAACCATGGTTTCTGTTACTGTCATCACAACCAAAAATAAAAGATCTGGAGTTCCCAGATCCACAGAAGCTCTGTTTATGAATCGATAACGAGGATGATAATGTTGCTCGTTTAAGAAATGTTGACTGCACAACAGAAGACACAATAACCCTCCAGTGAGCAACACCTTGAAACACAGATACCCATCAAGCATACCTTTAAACTGCATATCTTCTGATTAATTGTAGCAGAAGCTCGAGCTTCCAGAAAACCTGCAAAAATTAAACTGGTTTTAAATTAACAGAGCACAGAACTAATCACTGATTTGCCTTAATAGCATGCAAAACGACATAATCACCAGATCACCTTACGTTTCACATCTGGTTGCATCAAGAAAAAGAAAAAAAGAAGAAAAACAAAATCCATGAAGGCTTCCTGTTACAGACCATGTAAACTTTTCATTTTTGCAACATGAACATTGACTTTCTTGAATAAGCCAAGCATATCCCTTGAAGTCTCTTTCTGCAATAAAAGTTGAAAGAATGATATTAAATTGGAAATGAAGTGATCTAGAGGGTTTGATGGCCGTGATATTACCGCTGCCTCAAGTAGCTTTTGTCGTAGCAATTTGTGCTCTACTTCATCAGCTTGGAACTCCCCTTCTTCAATTACCTCCTTATCAACTCTAGGCTCTTTACACAAATTTATCTCTTTAGTTTTCATTCCCTCTGCCTCCTTATAGGTGTACTTATGTTCATTGTTCCTTCAACTCATAAAAATTATCCTTTTCAAGGAAACGTGGGCAGCAATTTGGAGAGAATTTCCTAGTTAGGCAATATCAATAGAAATAGTTGCTGAAACATAACATAATAAGGTAAATATAGCTAGAGGTAGCGTCTCACCTGTCATGAAGATAAGAAAAGGCAGCTATTGAGTTTAAACATCAGGTAATGTAGCTGCAGTACAAGAAGGTTGTTGACTAAGCATTATACAATGCGTATATCTTTGTCCCTTATACCTATAATAGAAAGTCCCTACCTATATATGTCATCTTCCTCACGAAAAACCCAGCTTGCTCTAGCCATTTGCCAACAATAGTAAACTTATAGATAGAATTTGTGGTTGAATTCAGAAGCTCTTTAAAGTCTTGAAATAGGAAGTTATAAAATATGTACCAAAGCTCTTTTTGACGCTCCAATGTTGGGGCATTTATGAAACTATTCAGCCATTATTCCTGGCAAGTGCAGACTAATGGATCATGCTCCATACTGAAGGTAATTAGATAGTTTATATTCGTACCTTTCCTGTTATCTGCATTTGCAACATCCACAACAGTTATACTCATGTTGTTCCTTATAATACAAAGCTTACCCCCAAGGGGGAGTAGCGCTGCTGCCCTTGAATTTCCTAAATGCAGCTTGCTATCCACTGCACTATTCCATGAATCGGTTGTCTGATTATAAATCCGCAGTTTACATCCATCCATACAATCCAGAGCATACAGCTGACTGTTTAAGGAAGCACTAGGATTGCGCCACCCACTAACCATGCCATCTGAAACAGGACCCCAATGATTTGTTGATGGGACATAAACCTCACTCATTACTTGCCGATGATTTCCTAATCCTTTTAAAAACCATCTGCCTTCATATACAACACCAATAAAGGGAACCATGGCCGTGCTCATTTCTGAAATATAGCACCATTTGTTCTTATTTGGATCATACACTTCAGCTGACTTTAGTGAACGCTGAGTGCCTTCACATTCCCCTCCTGCAACATAAAGACAATTGTTGATAACACAAAGAACCAAAAAAAAGTGAGCAACCAAAAAAAGTGACGGCGTATGAGCATATCGGGGGCTCGATGCCATTTGTTTGTCCTTGCATTAGAAACAATAAAGATCGGGCCTGCTGCAGATATCGAAAGCAGTTCTACCAACACGATGAATGTAAGAAGCCACATCAAGTGGGTGAACTACCCAATCTATAATTGGAAAGTCCGGTCCCTCTTTGCTGCTACGTCCAGTGGCAAACATAATGGAATGCTTAGACTGACAAAACTTGAAAAAGATTCTAATCTTTGAGTTTGCTTCATTCTGCCATGTAAGCACATGACTGGAACACCAGGTCGCAGATGTTTAAACACCTCATGCATAAATTTTAGCTATACAATCTTTACTGTCTGGTTTAGACGCCAAATCAAGTGTTCCCATGAAGCGGACATAGAGCAATGACCTGCTTGCAACTTGTTAAAAAGACAAGAGTCTTTGATCTTATATGTGTTTTCTCAAAGCTCCAAAGCATGTCCAACTTCTCATGTAGTGCGACAAACATGGCTGTCTGCTGTAGACGTGTTGGAGTTGCAACAGTAGATTCTGCATGCACCGCAAGGTACTCAGTATCTTCAAACTAAGCCTTGCGAGATCCTGTACAGAACGGGTCGGGTAGCGTAAAAACAGAAAAGTCGGGGCTCCTTTGGAATCTGTGCGAGGATGCTATTCAACATGCCTGAAAAGCCCATGTCCAGTATACGATCTGCTTCATCCAATACCAGTACCTTAAAATGAAGCAAAATCTCAGAATTTCATGAAACACTCAAATGGTACTAAACATCAACTTATCTATGAAGTTCTGATCTTCAACCATGCAGAATTTCCTCACCAGGACTTTTTTAATGACTACAACGTTACAATCATGAGATTGCAATGTGTTATGATAAAGGAAAATTTTATTCAAAGAAAGAGCAATACCAGATGATCACCTGAAGCTGAGAGCAGTCAAAATTTGGTGTCTCATCCATGTGCTGCAATAAACGTCCAGGAGTAGTCACAATTATATTTAACGCATTAATTCTTTCCCGTTCCTCGTCAACACCTTTTCTCCCACCAATCAACAAGCCTCCGCCAAGTGAATGATACTTCCCAACTTTACGCAATTCATCAAATATCTGCACAGCAAGCTCCCTAGTGGGGGAAATTATAATAGCCCAATGCCATCGTTTCGTCCCCATCTGAGCCTAGATAATTTTTCAACGACCTAGAATATACCATAACCAATCAGTTGCTAAAACCCAAAATTAAACATAACAAAATGACAAGACCTACTGGAACAAGGAAAGCCACGGTCTTGCCAGAACCAGTCTTAGCTGCACCAAGAACATCCCTGCCACACAAAGCATGGGGCAATGCAGCTCTTTGAATGGCTGTCATTCGAGTAAATCCAGCATCCTTAAGGGCACTTCGAGTACCATCAGAAATGGGCATTTGCTCAAAAGAGGTACTCCAACGTATGGTTTAAAACTCTTCACTTACTCCCGAGTCTGCCAATACGGCTGATATTTGGACGGCCAAAGGATTGGAACCTGGTTCAGGTGCCCCTGCTCCTATCCTTGCCTCCAATTGTTCAATTTCTTTTGACTCGTCTGCTGTTTTCGAGGATTTTTTGTGGAATTTAGGTCTTCCATTTGCTACGGTTTTGCGCACAGGCTTGCGATGCATCGCCATTGATGTGCTTCACGGCCCACAACAAGAACCCTAGACCTCCCTCTCACATAAATTCTGAAAGGAAAATCTTCGGTCTGCCCTGCCAGTCACTCGGTTGGAGCATCCTGGATCCACAACGCAGGTGACCTAACATTTACAGCGAATAGTAGGTTTTTAGCAGTCATCAGCATATCCTAGGTATATTCTAGCATATACCTAAGATATGCCATAAACCCACATAAACAAGGGTTTGCCCCCCTAGGGGCAACCCAAAAACAAATTAGCACAAGTTGCATGCAAATACCTGGCACACTCTAGATGTACCAATTAGTACACCTCATGTAATACGACCACCAAATCATATAAAAAAAAACCATTGAAAAAAGTGTACAAAAATACAAAAGAAATCCCCTGTTATTATGCTAGATATTCTACTCCGGAATGTGGTAAACCCGGACACATGTCCGGGTTAACCACCATGTGTCCCAGCTAACCACTATTTGTGTCCGAGCTAACCGCTATTTTTTGGCGGGGATAACCACGCGATGAACTAAGCGCGAAACTGTGTTCTGACATGATGATCTTGGAATAGAGCTTGTAATATGCTCTTTGAATGGTTTAATCTGGTTCAAACACCATTAGAATCACCTTGTCATCCCCTTAAATCCCCATTCATTCATGAGAGCACGAGATTTGAGCACTGATCAGGCAAGATCAGTGAAAAAACATGGAGAAACCCTTGTTTTCTAAGCTTGAAATTGAGCATCAGTGGTTAACCCAGATATGTGTCTGGGTTAACTACATTCTGGAGTAGGTTTACGGCCATATGCTAGAATGCATGCTTTCAGATCCCCAATATCTTGCTGTAATTTTTTGAAGGTTTGTTTGGCAGTCTGCAATTCGTCTCCTTTGATCACCTACAGGAAATTGGGGATGGCTGGGTCTTCATCCGGCTCTCCTTTTTGGGGAGATCCCCTTCTTTTCCCATCTGTTAACTTGGGTGCCCTAAGCAGCAACGAAGCGCCCTGAGCGACCCTGTTATTAATTAACACAACATCATAGCATTTGCATGTGATGGATTTGTGGTAAAGCATTTGTTTAGATAATAGGCCATTGGTTCAACCTTTTGTGTGAACTTCAAATGACCTCTCTACACATGGATCAACTAGTCAAACCATCAAAAGATAGTATTGCCTACAAAAAATGATAATATTTCAGCAGCTTCCTAACTCCCACTATAAAGAAGTGTTTAGTTTAGGGTTTTGTCCTTCGAGATCAACAAGTCAAACCCCCAAAATACAATGGAATTTGATGGCTCAGGCAATGCAACCCCCTGCTTCTAAGAATGGCCCACACCACCTACAAAAAGCTAAAAATATACAAGCATATTTTTTACCTCCTCGATTTTGTTCTTTGGCATTGAACAACCCCTTCAACCAAAAGATCAATGTAGCCAAACATGTCAAATGAAATTACTTCATATGTGAAGCTCTTCATCCTAGATGATCCCCCTCCATAATTGAACGATCTATGAAATCATCACTTCATATGAAGCTCTTCATCCTAGATGCTCACCCCCATATTCCACAATATCTTGAATTGGGCACAAAAATGCGTTCTAGCTTTTTATGGTATACCTAAATCTATTTGAATGATCCAGAGCCTCTATTGTCTAGCTACACTTGGGTTCCATTTAAGCGCTTAAAATTAAAAACAAAATTATCTATCTAAACCAATAAGCAATGTTGGTGTTGTTATGGCCAGTAAATCTAATGGATGAGGAGGAGTCACCTTGAAAACACCGTTCCGTCTTGCATGCGTTAAGCATGGAAGCTATTGGTCTATGAGATGCACGTATATTTTAGGTTATAACAAATCAATGATAAAGACTCTAGTGGGAGCTGGGTTCAATCTAAGGTCATATGCCTTTTGACTCTCAATCTACGCTCATATGCCTAACCTTTTTTTTTCCTCTCTATACCTACAATAGTTGAAGATGGCTTTGTACTCACTTTCTTTTAACATACCAACTTACCTACGCTAAACATTTGTTTCTTCACATTAGATTGGATTTACCGCGGTAAAAAACGGATCCTAACGAACTAACAAAAGAAGTGTTTTCTTACACAGTCCCACTATAGGACAGACTACGGCACTAGATGTGCCGAATTTTAAGTCTGATGATTGAGCCTGCCTGGCCATCGCAAGTAGCTCAGTGCCTGTATCTGATCTTATCAGGAAATTCCTGGAAATCAGATCAGCTCATCAGTCTGTATAGTTTCTTACCAAATTTTCCTCCAGTGCATTAGGCTATCAATTGAGAATTTATGTGATTATCAGTCAAATAAAAATGGTGGCGGCGTCAGAAGGTTTGGTAATGGAAAAACTCGTTTTTGCATATTATGTGACTGGTCATGGATTCGGCCATGCTACTAGAGTCGTCGAGGTAAGTAGCATGCTCTTGCTTTGAAAAATTTCGAAATAGAATTACATATGCGAGGTGGATCTTGCGATCTTCTGATCTCAGACTATTTATGCATGGCACTTACCAGCCATTTCCCGTTTTTCTGATTTGTTTGCCAGGTAGCTCGGCATCTTGTTGCTAATGGGCACGAAGTTTATATAGTAACTGGAGCTCCTGACTTCGTTTTTAAAAGAGAAATTCCATCTTCCAAGCTTCATATTCGCAAAGTTAGACACAATATCTTGGGCGCTAATGATGGTCAATATAGAGTATCATATTAAAGCAAAGCGGCATTTGCAGGTCTTACTTGATTGTGGTGCTGTTCAGGCGGACGCTCTTAGTGTTGATCCTTTGGCCTCTTTAGAGCAGGTTTAAATCTGATTTTAAATGTCATCAAATAACTTCAAGCCTGTAGGTTTAACAAGAACACTGACATGCAATTTCGACAGTACTCCAAGACTGCTGTTGTCCCTCGAGCTTCAATACTAGCTACTGAAGCTAACTGGCTTCAGTTGATCAAGGCAAACCTTGTGGTAATTTTCAACTTCTTTCATACATGGGGTTTCAGTATTTGTTCGTATCTAGATGTTCTCAGCCTACAGCATAAATCAGACTGTTTAGACAATGAACAATAGAACCATGCAAAATGAATATTACATAAAAAGGCCTAAATAGTGGTTTAGTACCATGTACTCCACCATATCTTTGATCCTTTTAAGAGAGGCCACTTGGTCCTAAGTGTGTATATCTAGTTCCTGAATGAAACTTTCAAAAATGTATTGTTCTTTCTTCTCTGTACATGCTTTGTAGTGTAAGTAGCTGTTGAGTGAAACCAAGTGTGTTATTCATGCTTTTGGAATGGACAGAAGACAAGCAATAGCATCGTAATCATATGCGAGTGCATGGTTGTAGTTGTGTGTCTAGTTATATAAGTTAATGGTCTATATGGTTAAAAGTGAAAGGGCCCAGGTTAAAACAAAAGATAAGAGAAGAAATGTGATACAATTAACTCTCTCTCCACTCCCAAGAGGCAATTTGCTATTATGGGTTGTAGGGCATCAATTCCACTTTATAAACTGCTTTGTCCATGGTAGAATGTGGTCAATTGTCACTGATTGATCAGTCACGCCCACAAAACCTCTGCTGAGCAGAGTTTGAGCAGTAAGAAGAGCTGTATTCTCAATGCAAACAGCACACGTATCTTTTCTGTGCATTTTTTTTCTTATTGAATAAATAATCTTATTTTAATTTGAATTGTGCATAACCATCATAAATATAAGCAATCTTTCTCTAAAACTGCATATCTACTTGGTCCATGTTTAATTTGAACAGGTCTCAGATATTGTTCCTGTAGCATGTGGAGCTGCAGCAGTGGCGGGTATTCCTTCTGTATGTGTCAGCAATTTCAGGTGAAACTTGTGAAATTCATCTCTGCTAAGCACTTCCTTCTCATGGGCACCTTTGACTGTTATTGAAAGGAAACTAACACATTCGTTTATATGCTCATTTTGTCACATCCATAATTTTCTTACTTCTGGTGATGTAGTTGGGATTTCATATACGCGGAGTATGTATCTGCTGCAGGTCATCATCATCGATCTATAATTTGGCAGGTTGATATTTATAATGAGCTTCTATTTGGATTAATTTTGTTTATTTTAGTTAGCTATAACTGGAAAAGAATCATGAAATTTAGGTTACAGCAACATATGATATAAATAAAGAATGGATCATTCAATCAAATATGTTATAACTCGATAACAAGTAGCAAGATAGAAAAAAAGGTTTGTCATAGTTTCATGCACTAATTGTGGAACAATAATTTCTGAGCTAATGAAGTCCCTTGATTTTGTTCAACAGATCGCAGAAGATTACTCTCAGGCTCTCTTCTTAGTTCGTTTGCCTGGATTTTGTCCAAGTAAGACACATCTAACTGCTAGAATATAATCCTATGTGGCCATTCTGACATCAAGATAACCTGACACACTTGGTTTTATAACTTTTTCGACATAATTCTGATATGTCAGCAATTTAGAAATTGCTATTTGAAAGGCCCTCAAGCATCTTTAATACCTTAGTCATCTAGAAACATATTTTTAGCCTATATGCACCATTCCAATGCCACATTGCTGATGGGTCCTGGTATAACTTGCCCTATGAATTGGTTCCAATAATATGTAACTTTATCTCACTATATTTTTGAATTGAACGCGGATTTAATCTCGTAAAGTGTTTTCATAAAGCTATCTTCTCTATGTGTAATTCAAGCATCTAGGGGCAATAGATGCTCTAGATTATAATTGATGTTTTGACATTTAGCAAACTAGAAATGGGAGAGCACAACATGAAGTTGAACGCTAAAATTTCCCATCTCTCAAACATCTACAAGTAAGCAATTGAAAGAGCTCGATAATTTGGAACATATGTACATAAAAATGACAGATGTGATGGAGTTATACACCATCTATGACTTTTTATGCGAGATCTGATCAATAGATTATAAGGGTGTCTTTTGCATAGAACAGGCCTCTGCCCCAAATGGGACCTGTGCATAAAATAAGGCATACCTCTTCTTCTTATGGTTCTTATGCAGAGATATATGTCGTTTGGTGGCTCAAAGGGCCCTCTTTGTGCTGCCTTTGGGATTCCTCCCATGGATTTTTGACTCCAGACACATGTGCTGTGTATTTCTGACAGTATTGAAGGTAAAGAATCTAAGTCGAGGTGGGAATAGCCAAGCCAAGAGAACAAAGATATAGGAAACTATCATGGCCACATGCACCAAAATCTATTTTCATCAATGCTGTTGCATGACAGGCAAATCTACATTCACCAACATATGAATGATGACATGATACTGTAAATGCTTACTATTAGCCTAGAGGCATCAGTTGTGCCCCTATGTGCCGTACCAAAGAACCTTCTTCTTTGGTATTGAGTTTTTAAATTATTGCCTCATCTTTGGTGCAGTGCCGGCTTTTCGAGATGCTATTGATGTACCTCTAGTTGTTCGCAAGGTTCGGCGCACGAGGGAGCAGGTATTATGTAAAAAATGGATCTCTATAATTGGAAAGCTTTGGATGGTGTGTTACCTTTCTTCATTGATCTTCAATTAGGTCCGGAAGGAGTTGGGCATTGAGGAGCAAGATAGACTCGTAATTTTTAATTTTGGTGGTCAGGTATTTCAAATAATTTTAATTCATATGGATTCCTTCAACAATTAAATATTCCCCAATTCTTGCAGATTGCAAGCTGGTCATTGAAGGAAGAGTTTTTACCAAAGGGATGGAAATGCATAGTGAGCTCATTTTCTCATCACCTAATTCACCTTTTATGATGAATATTAAGGTTGTCATGTTTTGTTGGTATAGGTCTGTGGAGCTTCAGCGGGGCAGCAACTTCCAAAGAATTTTATCGGACCTGGTCGGGATGCTTATACCCCAGATTTAATTGCGGCCAGCGACTGTATGTTAGGTGGGTCCCAGACAGTGTTATCAAGATCCCATTAATCGTTTCGTCTCGCTTTCTGTTTACTAATATCTACATTGTCTAACTGTTGGCATGGCATGAAGATATTCTCTAAACTCCCAATTATATGTACACTCCAAAGGTCCACTATGGGTATTTTTGTAAATGAGCCGGTTGGTGCACTATTGGTCGATTATAGAACACCAATAGACTCCCTCGCCACTGTTGGAAAATATACATAATGGGCACACAGAAGACCAATACTGATTGGTAAAGCACTTGGCTTGCCAGCAGGGGGTTTTGGGCTCGATGTCATCAGTTTTTAACATGGTATCAGAGCCAAGGTTGGATGTGTGGTCCATCTCAGGAGGGTGCAAAGGCACCATGATAGATGAGGGTTGAAAGGGGTATGGGTTGTATGGCCATTAATGAGTGTCGGAGGATATATGTAGTGGGCACAGTGGGCCAGTAGCTCAGTGGTAGAGCACTTGGCTTGCAAGCAGGAGGTTCTAGACTTGGTGTCCTCAGTTTTTAACTATCACAATATTTTATTTAACCATTTTTGTCCTTTGTTCCTTCTGCGTCTTCGGGCATCCTTCGCATCTAAAGCTCCTGGGATCGACTTCCACGGGGAAAGTGCCATTCAGCAGTTAAGTACAAGAAAAACAGGTCGCTGTGAAGATCTTCGAGCTGAACTTATTATGCTCAGGGCTGAAGTCTTAGCACTTTACAGACTTGTTTAGTGAGGCTATTCATTGCTTTTTTCCAAGACATAATCCAACAATGTTGCCCATCCATAAAAATGGGGACCAAATGAATTTTACAAACTGTTAAGAGTGTATATAGTGTTGAAACTGCATGGCGCCATTACAGAATAAGGTCACAGGTAACTGTTTGCTTATAGTGTTGAAACTGCATGGCGCCATTACAGAATAAGGTCACAGGTAACTGTTTG
This sequence comes from Isoetes taiwanensis, assembly GCA_021234155.1. Lineage (NCBI taxonomy): Eukaryota > Viridiplantae > Streptophyta > Lycopodiopsida > Isoetales > Isoetaceae > Isoetes > Isoetes taiwanensis. The sequence continues at coordinate 4,238,369 of JAJEKV010000040.1, forward strand.
CAAAGCCATAGTAAAATTCTCTAATGGGATACTTAAACTTTGGCCTTTTAATTCAGATGTTTAAATTTGCAATCGACTCTTTATTCACTATACTTGGGTTAGATTTCCCTTGAGATAGGGGATCCTTTGAAAATTTCTTTTCTGATATACTTTTGGCACGTTTCTCTTTCTTCCAGGAAAAATAGGCTATGGCACTGTAAGTGAAGCTCTGGCATATAATGTACCTTTTATCTTCGTCCGACGTGACTATTTTAATGAGGAGCCATTTCTAAGGAAAATGCTTGAGGTATGGTTATACTGTTTTTCGAGTTGACTCATCCTCAAAACTCTTCATGGGCAACTGTAAATCTCTATATGGGTTTAACAGGATATGTTAAGAAATATTAGATCTGGAATTAGGGAATAAGTATTCAAATTGAACACCCAAAGGCACTGTAGCACCTAATTTTCAAAGTATTAAATCTCCCTGGCGCTTAACTTTGATATGCTACAGCAACAAGTAGCAAGCCTGATACCACGGTTTGAGGAGCTGGAGAAGTCATAGAAACAGGAAGGTGAACAGGCTAACCTGGTTAAATTTGAAAATATTCGATATAAAATTGCAGTAATATGGAAATTATCTTCAATTGAAGGATTGAAACAGATTGAGCTAGAGCTTCACTTCCATCTTGAAGAAAAAGATCTTTGAAGGCATGCAATGTCAGAGTTATAGGGCTTGAAATGGTCGCTGATCCCCTCAATTTAGGCGTCTCAGATCACAAGATTGAAGCTGCTTGGGGGGGTAAAAAAAGGCAATGCAAGAGGACAGCCGTTACTCATTAAGTCTAAGACGTTGGATTGGAGTATAGGTTGAATGCCTTCAAGAATAGGAGAGAACTTGCAGCACTTCCCAAGATCTTCATGGATGATCTCACTCCAATGCAGGTGGGCCACAAAAAGAGATGCTTGCAAGAGGTTGTAGAGGCTCGGAAAGATCCAATTAAATAGGCTGTCTATAGAGATGGTCCAGTCATCATCCACGACAGCAACGTCCAGAAGTAGGAATTAAGAGTCTGTAAGACCAGTCAGAATGTTCTTTTGAGTTGGACACAAGCTTGCCCCAAGAACCACCCTATTTGCCTTTTGAGTTTGATCATTCGCTTGTTGAGCTTGCTATACGATTGAGGAACATCCATATCTCTCAAAATGTGGAACAAAAAGCCGTGATGCTCACATCTGCCATACATGAAGCCTGACCACTTTTCCACACAATCTTTGGTCCTTCAGTAAACGTCATGCATAAATGCCCCAAAACATTTAGTACGGCAAAGAATGCAAATACCTTCTTCAGAAGCAGCTCAAGGAAGAAATGGCAGCCTGCTCCTCTACTGTTACAGAAATAAAAAACAAAGGGAAGACATGCTTAACTTGATGTAGAACAATAAATCTGCTAAATTTTGGCAGAAGCTTCTTGCTAAGAAATCTGATCTGCCTCTCAAAGACCGAAAAGTGTGGACCACTTATCCTCGAACACTTTTAGATGTGAAAAATCAGATAGGTTGGGCATTGGATTGCAACCCTGGCCCCAATCCACCTCTTTTCTCTTCTTCTCTTATCTGGGTAGTCATGAGCAAAATGAACACTGGGAAAGCAAAAGACTGTGAGGACCTGCAGGCTGAATTTCTGATCCCATGGAATGGTTATTCAATGAGATAATATGCATAAGATTTCCAAAAGCATGGATCATTATTATCATCAAGCGAATTTTTAAGGCCCAAGACCCAATGAATCCAAACAACTAACCACCTCATCATGATTGGACATGTCGTGGCAAGATTATATATGAAAGCGCACTAGACTAGTTATCAATGAACATGCGGAGGTAAATATCCTTAGAACAAAGAGCCAGGTGGTTTCAGGAGGAATTTCTCAACAATAACTCATATGTTTACCTTGCGGTCCATCATTGAGGAAGCTAGAAGTCATGAAAACAAAAGTGTATTGCTGCTTTGTGGATTTTCGCAACCGAAACGCCTATTCCATAGGCTTTTGGCTTTGGGATTGTCACAGCAAATGGTATCACTAAGAGAATGTTGGGAAGAATTAAAGTACCCGGAGGTTGGTCAGATGAAATAAAAGCACAATAGGGGTCAAATAGAGCAGCCGCTTATGCCATACGCCCTTTGGTTTGTACATTGATGAAATGGGGAGCTTTGTAGCAGCATGTGGGTGTACGGGCATGCTTTAGCTGAGGAGTGCATATCCATCCTTCTGTATGCGGATGACATGGTACTTATATCCGCCTGAAGGTCTTTCTCTCCTGAAGGCCTTCAACATCATCTACTGGCACTTGAGAAATTCTGCGTGCAAAGAGAGCTTAAAGCGAACTTGGACTAAACGAGTGGGTTTTCAACATGTCACAAGCGTGCATGCATTGCAGTCCTTTCCTTTTTTTTTATGGATGAGCTAGTAAGGTGGTCTCTCATCATATGAAAATGCATAGAGATCCTGCGATCTATGAGATGAAAACAAATACAAACGTAGGTACTCCAATTGGAGTTATCAAGCAGAAGAAATTATACTTTTTATATTTCTACAGTTTTTTTTGTGCATGTAATAGCTCATGCAAGTATGCTGCTAATTCTTGTGAAGTATTTGTACAAGGAATGAATAATTTGTAAGGTCTTCAGCCTTGAGATGATGATGGTTTTGCACCATCTCACAAGCTGGGCAGCTAATTAAACATGGTATTCATTTTCTATTTCTCCAGAATTGCAAATTAGACAGGTCCTTTGCTATCTCCGAGTGTCTACATTGATCCGTAGGTGATGGGAACTAACCCTCATCCGGCAGATTCAATGTTGAGCGGCATGTAGCAGTTGATCTAAGAAATATTCTGAGCTGTATGTAAAATCATAGGACTTCTTTTTGGTAAGTATATATACTTGAGTTTAAAAGGGTCCCATCTTTAGCTTGAAAATGCAGCATATGCAAGGCTCACCAAAGGATATTTCGTTTGCAATGCTAGAAAGCAAATGCGTTCATGTGCATTTTCAAGATGTTTCAGCAAAACCTCATATTTTCAATACCTCAGTTAGACCAGCTGCTTTATGGAGCCTTGATGTGGGGGATGCATATGGCAGCCAAATAATGGGCTCAAATAGACAGGCTTCAAATCTGTTTTCTGTCCACAACGATTTGAGCAAAGCATCTGCCCAGCATCCAATCATGTCAGCATAATTTTCAGCCATTTTTTTGCATCTGCACCATCTTGGGACCTCGCAACAAGTCAATCGAGACTTCCATGGATTGCCCTCAAGACTGCAAAAGGATTCGCTGAAAAGGGAGTCACAAAGTGTTGGTTCACAAGAGCATCGCAGTGGGCTGCCTCTTTGGAATTTGGTTTGGGAAAACTGCCTCCCTTCCAATATAACATTGCTGCAGAATGCTGGGGGAGAATTGAGTAGGAATATGAGCTTACACAAAGTTAGATCACTTTCTTATTGGAGGTGATAATACTAATAAACGGATGTCAGGCCTTCTACCTGGGCAATCTAATCCTATTCCAAGAGGGGTAACCATGAAGGTTCCAAGAAGAACAAAACGGGCAGCAAAGAGAAGAAATAAGCAGTCCTTGAAAAAGAAACAAGAGTGACATCACCTCATATTTTGAGCTAGTGGCTAGGAAAAAGACAAAAGTTTCCTGATTTCAATGTCTCAGTTTTCCTTTTTTCCTATTTTTATGTACATATATAGGAGGCTGCAATGCACCCCTAGCTTTACATGATTGCTGTAATAAATGGTCTCACCCAAGAAGTCTCTCCTAGATGTTAATATGATCATTCTTTCTTCCCAAAACTTGGTTCTTTTTTCTCATTCATGAGATGCATGTATGTGCTCATATTTCACTCGCTTATGATGTGATCTAAAGGCCCATACTTATGGTCTAATTTCCATAGATCACATTATGGTAATTGCTGTTGGCTGCAGTTCTATCAAGGTGGAGTAGAAATGATAAGACGGGACTTTTTGATCGGCCAATGGAAGCCATATCTAGAGCGAGCGTTAAAGTTAAAGCCGTGTTATACTGGTGACTTAAATGGTGGCCAGGTTGCGCCTCAAATTTATCATGTTGAATTCTCGGGAAAAGGACACCTTATGCAGTTCTATATATTGCAGGTTGTAGCTAATATATTGGAGGATGCTGCATTAGGCCGGCTGCGGACCCCAACAGAGGTTAGTGTTGTTCCACGTATTCCATTTCTGTTATTTACATGCAGCTGAACCTCTAGAATCTGTTTACGCCTTTTCTGGTTCAAAATGTGAAGCCTTTTTTACACTATCTTCAGTTTGCTACGACTCTACACAACTGTCATCTGCTATATTTTGGTTTATAAGATATCCTTTAATTTGGTGTTCCATGGAAATGACTTGCTAGACTAAGAACTGAACTGTCCCTTAAATGATTTGAAGGAAAGTGGAGCCAGAAGGCTGAGAGATGCAATTGTTTTTGGGTATCAAATGCAAAGAGTCCCTACTCGGGAGATTGCAATACCAGATTGGTACACTAATAAAGGAAGCAAGCTTGGTTTACTTCCAGTTCTACATCCTGATGTCCCAGAGACTCTTTTAGATCCTCATGTTACTTCATTTGAAGACATGTAAGTACCAGCATTGAACCCTCATTCCTGGATCACCATGCTTCCCAGTAATCTCACTCTTTGCTTTTCCAGAGAAGTTGAAGACTTCGACATTCTTCATGGAGAACTCCATGGATTATCAGATACTGCTCTCTTTTTAAGAAGCATGGCAAGCCTGGATGCTGAGGCAGATATTAAACCAAGTGATACATTTGAAAAACAACCATTTCGAGAGCGCCTGGCTGCTGCAGGACTTTTCCGCTGGGAGGTACAGCCCTTTCTGTAATCTTTAGTCGTCTTGTCCCAGTCGAGGCTCTGAGTTTTTGTTATACATAGGATGAGCTGTTTGTCGCCAGAGCACCTGGACGTTTGGATGTGATGGGGGGCATTGCAGATTATTCAGGCAGTCTGGTGCTCCAGGTACATCAAGATGATGTAGATTTATACTCATATCTTTCCATGTGTGTGTGCGCTGCAGGTTGTTTTCGTGCTTACCAAATATGATTGCATGAAATGCTAATCTTATACTTCCAAATTTATAAGATAATGTTAGTTATACGGTAATGATTGAGCTCAAGGCTTGAATATGGAACAAATAGTTTCTTTACCATATAAATATGCATTTTTTCTTGAGCCAGGTGTGTTTTCTTTTTAGATGCCAATACGGGAGGCCTGCCACGTTGCAGTACAACGAAGTCCTCCAGGTAAGCAACGCCTGTGGCAACATGCCATTGCTCGTCATATGGCAAAGGGCGAATCCTTTAAACCAGTGGTCCAGATAGTAAGCTTTTGCTATTTCATATTAAACTTTTTATGTTATAATCGATAGGTAAATTCAGCTTCTACCATTCATAGGTATCCCTTGGAGCAGAATGGACAAACCGGGCACCAACATTTGACATGGATCTTTCTGACTTCTTTGATTCGGAGGGACAACCGATTACATATGACAGTGCACGTAGCTACTTTTCCGGAGATCCTTCTCAGAAGTAAGCAGAATGGAAGTGTTTAGCATCAGTGGCTGTTTCATCTCCTGCTATCTAACAAATAATCTCTGAAGGTGGGCAGCATATGTAGCTGGCACTATTTTGGTACTTATCCGTGAGCTTGGTGCACGCTTTGAAGATGGCATAAGCATTTTGGTATAGATATATTCATTTCCCATATAAGAATCTATTCAGTCTATACACTATAAATTAATTGTTAGAATATCAAAATGCAGCTGTAAACTAGCATTAAACAGACTGAATGACCAAGATATCCACATTAGGAAAGGCCAATCCTATTCAATAGTTGGTTACAAAAAGTGGAGATGAGATGTTATGGACGCAATATTGTTGGCTTTGTATTATTGTTTTCATCTTTTCTCTTTGTTCTTGTGGTCTCAAGATGAGAACTTACTTGCCCTGAGATATTTTGCTGTTTCATCTATTCATTCGCCCTTCTGGAGGCTGAAGCAGAGCTCGAGGTAGGAGTTAAGCCCTGCTAAGTTTTGGAATAATTGGTCAGGAGATCTCATATATTTTCTCAAAGAAAGACTTTTGGAGGCATGGCTGGGCGGGTTTGGGTCTGATCCTCATGCAAATGTCTTCAATTTGGTCATCTCAGGGGTAATGTATTATCTTTAGTGATTCATTTGATGTTGAACTCTGAGAATATCTAAAATCTTCATGTACTCTCAAGGGATTGGGATGGTGTTAGAGTCGGCAGAGAAGGCCCAACTGGTGCTTGCATATTATAAAACATCAGTGATATAATCTTAGAGAAGATTACATTTTGGCAGGAGATATGGATGATGCACACATTTAATTTAATCTACTGTCTGCCACATCTTGCAACGACCATCAAGGTACAGAAGGGAGTTTATTTACCTTTACTGAGGTGTAGAATCTGCTGTTATAAACACACCTGGAACAAAAAAGCGATGATAAGCATGCTCCAACTCATTCTTCTGTATTTCATTCTAAAGCCAGAGGAAAATCCAAGGAAGGGGATGGAAGGAGAGACACTGCATATGATGAGGAGTACTCTTCTTCAACTGTTCATGATATTGCATCAAAATTTTGGTGCTTCAAAGGTGCCTCAGAAGTTATGTTTGGATAATTGGGAGTGGTTATCAGATTGACTTCTACTGGCTGTGGAGGATGCCACCTATGTTCTAGGATTACAAATCAATCTGCATCTCACAGTTTGATAAGATAAACCTATATAAGCTAAATCTGTATGTTCTAGAAGAGAGTGAATCATGTTAACTTCTTAGCACAAGGCCATATGAATAAGGGAGGCTTGTGTATCATGGATGGTAAGCCCAAAGCTACTGCAGCAGGTTTGATGGCAGTAGATTTCAGTCAGAATGCCAAGTATGACTTTATACATATCTTGAGCAAGGAGAGAATTAAAGATACTGTATGCATTACTAGTGGCAAAAAGGAAGAGTAGAACTTGGTTAGATCTGTGTTCACACATGAAAGACTGGATAGTGGTGGAAGAAACAGTAGTGGATATGAAGTCTGTTTGAAGACATTTTTTTATCAATGATCATAAGCAGGGCTTTATGAAGAATGGGTTGAATACACTAGGATCAGGATGTGGCCACCTTGGAAAATGGATTTAAACCCACTTTTCTTATCACGAAATTGGAACAGCGACAAGTGATCGTTTACAATGGCAGGAACATCTTGTGTAGATCTAAGAAGAGTTTATATTGCTTGAAGCAAGCATCCAGCGATTGGCATGCTAAGACTTCTTGCTCAGGGTATTTTCCTGTCCTGGTCCTGGGGGATGCACTTATATAAAGTGGATATGCCATTTCCGTTTATAAGGTAGCAAAAAGACATCCCTCTTATAAGGATTTTTAAAGCCAAATTTGAACCCTTCTATATGCAACTTACCTTAAATACATACGAAAACACTTCAAAAAACTTCCTTTTATAATTGATAAAAAAGCTCTTATAAAATACGGGGACAAAATGTGAACCCTTTTAGTCCTGGTGAGCAGAACTTATCTTATGGGATAAACAGATTTGTATCGTTTACTTTATATGGATAGTGGGGTTTGACAGCATTAAGTTTTGTGTAGAACACAAACAGAATTCAAGACCTCCAGGAGGAAGACCCTCCTGTTGGAAACAAAAATATTAAGTTTAACAATTGAAAATCTAAGAATCTGCTCAGGCAGGGTTTGATGGAGATAGCCCATTCATTCCTGTGACTGCTGCAAAGTAATTCATAATACCTCTTCTTGGCTTGCTTTGATGCTTGATGCTTGGCCGCTTCTGGAAAGACTTTTTATGTTTCATGGCTGTTGATCGTTTTATCTTCTTAGACAGTGCCAAAGTCACCCCTCTAGGGTCAGGATACTTCCTCTTCTGTGATGAGTCCTATCATCTTATCATCGTCTGACTCAGATAAAAAGAAATTAGTTATTTCTGTTTGCTTTAGGCCTGTTGGATTCTTTTGTTTGAGACTATTTCTCCTTTCTAGAGATAGTTCATATACAAAGTGAGATACGCATTTCTGATCGTAATACTCTACCAGCTGTCGTAGAGCTGTGGGGTCTCTAAAAAGACAATGATATCTGCCTCTAATAATGTAGTAGGTTGGGCAGGTAAAAATAAAATGTTCTTGTGAATCAACCATGTTTAGATCGCACATTGGGCACTTCCGATCCGCACGACTAATATTTTTCGCCCTACCAACCTCAATCTCCAACTGGTGAGATGACACTCTAAACTGCCCCATAGAGTAGTGTTTCAAAACGAAAACTAGTCTCAAACTCTTGTGACAAATAGTTCTCAAGGCTTTGATGGTGGTCAAAAATTTATTCTTCACTAACTTGCTGAAATGTTGAAAGATAGAGCATGCTTGAGATTTATACTTAAGTAGATATACCCATGTATGTCTACTATAATCATTCACGCAGACAAGAAAGCACCTATTTCCTGCCTAGGACTCTTTTGCCAGGTAGCACATATCTGAATGTACAAGTTGGTGTGGCTGTGTAGCTCGAAGTTCTGCTTGTGTAGGATATGAAGCTTGGACCTGCTTGCCGACCTGCATGCATGACAATCAAGTGTGGGTGACTGTAATTTTGGCAGCCTTTCAGGATTTATAACTTGGATGCTGTTGATAATGCGTTAGGTCCTATGTGACCATACATTGCATGCCATGGTGATTCCTATCCTATGAGACAGCTGCTGCTGTAAGTGAGGTTGCATGCGTATTGAGTGGAGACAGATCTGGAGGTTTTATTTCCAGGATGTATAAGCCTTCGTCATTTAGGAACCCTTTGGAAAATTGGTCCTAAGAGCTGCAGATCAATGAAGGTTAGAGGATTCTTCTTCATCAACAAAGCCCCCTGTGAATAGGACAGAGAATCCGATTTTTTTTTTTATCAAACTCACTAAAACTCAGTAGGTTAACTAGCATACCAAGGATCATCCACTTCGATGTACGACAATTTGACTGTTGGAAACTGACAGTGCCTTTTGCTGTAGATGAAGCGATGTTCCCTCCTGCCATTTTAACAATGGTGGTAGAGTGGGGAATTAGATTCTCCATGTCTTTAGCTTTCTCTGCCAAGTGCTTTTTAGCTCCTGAAGCTACCAACCATGTATCTTCCTTTGCTTTTAGTTTCTCAGCAGCAATATTGAGAAATTCTGTTTCTAGTTCATGTATACTAATGTACGACACATGAGCACTGGTTTCTGACTTTGGAGCTGCATGATTGGCTGAGCTTTGGCAAATTGAGAAAACTCTCACTTAAGCTTGTTACAATCATGTTTGAGATGGCCTTGTTTGCCACAGTACCATCATGAGAATGGTTCTTTAGATTTGGACTTCACTGGAGCGGATTGAGAAGGAGTTGACTGATGATGATTTTGTCTCTGATTTAGGCGAGTCACTATTACGAAGATCATGAGTGATCTAGTAGTGGACAGGTTCCTGATGCTCCTTTTTCTTGAGATCCATTTCTTCTTGTGTTTGAACTTGAAATACAATGTGCTGATACTCAGGTGTTAATCCATTCCAGACATATAGGATAAGCTTTACATCGTCAATATCTCCTTCTGTACCAGAGAATTCCTCCTAGAGCTTCTTGAGTTGTTGCAGGTAGTGAAGTCTGAGATTCTGCATCTGTCTTTGAAGACTGAGTTGCTGTCCATCTCCCGCTTGTACATAATGGGCCTGTAATAATTGCAATGCTTTTGTGAGTGATTTGTATTCTCTAATATCTCTCATAAACTCCAAGCAGATACAAAGTTTTAGATGATATAATGCTTGAAAGTCTTTTCTTTTTAACAGGTAGGGTCTCAATCTGGGAATAAACTTCACCCAATTTTTTTAAATTTAAATTGATCTGAAATGCATAATACCAAGTGAAGAAATTATCAGCATCCAGCACTGGATGTTGAAAATATTTCCATGGATCAGTGCTAACAGCTATATTTCTTAACAGCTATATTTCTGGATCAAGAGTGCCAATCTTGACAAAAAATTATGATATTAGGTAGGATTTGAACAAATTCATAACCCACTCACCAAATGGAATCAGAATTGTCTCGGATCTAGATCTGATCACTGCACCTCAAAAGTGCATCAGATTGGTGCCCACAAACGAGCTACACACGGAATGATTCAGACATATGTTTATGCTTACATGATTTATTGAGGGTTCTGTAAGAAAATATGTGCGTGAAAATCTGTAGTTGGATCAAAGAGAGGACTACAGAGCTAGATTATCTGTTTTCTGCCATGTCAGCAACAAAGAACTGAAAAGCCAGTGGGTGTGTAAACTGACTATGGCTTATATCAATGAGCCATGTCAGCAACAGGTGATGTCAGCGCATGCCTAGTCATCTAGTGACAGCTAGGATATCTTATCCTAAACATTCTAGAGTCTTCACTAATGTCTAAAAGTTGAAGATTGGTATTCAACATACTCAAACCATCCACGTAATAAATTCCATATGTCACAAACAGTTTTCTCAACGCCATTCTTAGCTTGCTAATGGTTGTTTTATCTTGTCTGTTCATTCTAGTGAGTGTTGTGGTTCTCGACAATTTGACAATTTGACATTTTCTTTGTTGTTCAATTAAAATTTCAATCCTCTTATTTATTTGATTGCTTGTAATGTGTCTTATATCAAGTTCAAATAATGGTTTTATGTTTTACTTGGATGCTATCAAGGTCTCTTCTGCAGTGCCAGAGGGCAAGGGCGTCTCTTCCTCGGCTGCCATAGAAGTTGCTACAATGTCTGCGATTGCAGCTGCATATGGTACAAATCCATCTACTGGAATTACTTTATCAATTATCTCAAACTATGGTGCATAGGTCCATGCCAAGATAGCTGGGTAAGCTGAGTTCACATGTTTCACTATTTTGTTTATTATGATTGTGATGTAGGTTTAAGCATAAAACCACGGGATTTGGCTTTGTTGTGCCAAAAGGTACTAGCATTTTGCCCTTTGAAACAAGTTGAGCGTCCAAAATAGTTGTGAGTTGTTTATTGCAGGTTGAAAATCACATTGTTGGGGCCCCTTGTGGGGTGATGGACCAAATGGCTTCAGCTTGTGGAGAGGCATATAAACTTCTTGCCATGGTTTGCCAGGTATCCTTCGTATGAGAACAAAGACCTCAGTTTTACCAGGATGTCTTAAGATTATGTGCTAAACAGCCTGCAGAAATGAAGGAGCATATTAATATTCCAAGTCATGTGCGTTTCTGGGGTCTTGACTCTGGAATAATACACAGGTTATAAGTAGTAAAGATATTTCCTATCGTGGAATTTTCTTCTTATGCCAGCATATTCTTGAGCATTATTGTCATGCTTCTTGTTGCTGGGCGGTTGCTAATCAATACATGTTGCAGCAGTGTGGGTGGTGCAGACTATGGGCCTGTAAGAGTTGGGGCCTTTATGGCCCGCCAAATATTGCAGTCAATAGCCTCATTACATTTGTCCCAACCATTGCCGCAGTCTGAACACTATGATGATGGAGTGAGCGGAGTTGGTCTCGATGTCCTAGAACAAAGGATATTGGAGCAAGAGACAAAATTGGATTACTTATGCAATTTACCAACCCATAGGTACGAGATGTCTTTTCCATGGAAATTCACTACAAGAACAAAGACTGGATCCTTGAGATTTTGGCAAACATTTGTGGTCTTCGCATTTAAAGAAAAACTTCGACTTGACATAGGTTTGATGCTTTATACTCGGGACTGCTTCCAAAGGAGATGGATGGTCAGGCATTCAAACAAAAATATGGGCATCATAATGATCCTGCAACAACTATTGATCCCAAAGTATATCCTGTGAAGGCACCAACTGCTCACCCCATCTATGAGAACTTTCGTGTCAGGGTATGTTCATCATAGTAATACATTTCTATTACCATTGCAAGCTTACTTTCAGTTAGAGATTTAGATGCTGCCCTTTTTTTCCACATTAACATACTGCATGACAGGCGTTTGCTGCACTTCTGACGGCTCCTAGCAGTGATGCCCAACTTGTTTCTCTAGGAGAACTTATGTATCAGGTATACACACTCCTCTTGAAGACAAAACATTTTGCATAAAGAAGATGCTAATTGCTTTGACGATTTACAATTTGCAGTCACATTTCAGCTATTCCAGATGTGGCCTTGGGTCCACTGGGACAAACCGTTTAGTAGCACTTGTGAAGGACATTCAAGAGAAAGAAGATTCCACACTTTATGGTGCAAAGATCACAGGGGGTGGTTGTGGTGGCACAGTATGCGTTGTGGGGACAAATAGCCTCTCTAGCAGTAAAAAGATTTTGGAGGTAAGATACCAATTGTCTTATCATTAATGAGGTCTTTATTCCTGATCTTCGAGCTTCACAGATTTGTGATCGGTACAAAGAAGCAACTGGTCACTACCCATACTTATTTGAAGGTTCCTCCCCTGGAGCTGGTAAATTTGGTTACTTGAAAATTAAACGTCGCAAACAACGACCATGTTGATCTTCTCAACAGTGTCCAATCCAATCCTTAACAATATTTGTAACTTTAACCTTGGTAGGTATAAATTGCGGCGAATATTTCTTTGGTTCTAAACTTGTCAATGTCTTTTTATGGCTCTTCATGCAAATATTTCTTCTAGAGATGGATGTCTTCAAATTTCTTGTTCTACAAGCTTCCACATAAATGTAGGAGCTCTTCTATACTACCAATTTGTGGCAGCATTAGTAGCTTGCAGTGCAATGGCATACAATTGCATGGATGGAGTGCATATTTGTAATAAAGGCAGCTTGTTAATGCTAATCTCTATAACAGGCTTTGCATATCAAACTTTCCAGTTCTTTTTCTTTTTTTACTAGTGACGAACCTTAACTAGTGTTGGGCAAACTTTTTAGGTCCCATCGGAAAATTTTCTATGGTTACTTTGGTCAATCGAGTATCTTGTGTTCTAAGCCAGAACTTTCTATTGTCTCAATAGGAAAGCACAAGAAAACTTGCCGGAAAAATTCTTGTGATACACTTGGCCGGAAAATGTCCAATTCCAACCGGTTGGTTTATAGTGTTCCCCAGAATTTGCCTGACACTATCCTTAACATTATTAACACTAGAGTTATCTCTTGATGAACTCAAATGGGTTCATTTGTACACTTTTTTTGAAATTCTATTATAGCTCCGAGATAGAACTTGTCTACATACTCACAATATGTTGTCTTTTATGAGTGTATATATAAGGAAAAATTTATGAAAAATATAGAAAGTTTCTATTACCAAACATAATGTGGAGCCAAATGCAAAGGGATCAAGTTTATTCTCAAAGTCTTTAACATTTCTCACATTATTTTGCAAAAATGATTTTTCCTAGGAATTCTAATTCTTCCATCTTGTAAATCATGATATGAGAAATCTTATCGCAAGAAGAATTAGGAAAATCTACGGTAGAACTTCTGAGAAATAATTCCTTAAAGTTTGAAGTTCAGAAGTTCTTTATGGATCCAGTTAGGTCCCCCGAGGGTCAAAATTTTAAAAATTCATAGTACTACTTCACTTTTTGAAAAAATGAAATCCATTTAGCAAGACATGTAGTACTTAGTATCTATTTCTATTGAAAAATAATAGTACCTTCACATTCTTATTCTATTTCAAATATCATGGATATGAAATGGTTCCTGGATGTCTGTTTTTCAGAAATTCCTTAGGGACCTGATCGGGTCTCTCAAGGATTGAAATTATGATTTGCTCATTGATACATCAAATTTTTATGAAATTACATGAAATTTGAAAAAATACATTTGTAGGCTACATTCATAGAAAATTAATGTTATCTTGAAATTTGTATTCCATGCTGAGTGTCATGAGATTATATCATATCATCGAAACCATTGAATTGAGTGTATTTCAAGGTGCGATTGTGCCAAACTTATGAAGAATTTTATTTTGCCATTGAATATGCTGGTACAACTTCAAGTTAATCAGGTGTTCATATTTAAAATCTCATAAGTATCATGAAGAAGTAGTCCCTAATATGGAGAAGGGATTGAGGGACCCATACGGGTTGATGAACCCAAACAGGTCCTTGAGACAACTCTAGTGTTAAGAGAAGAAAATTCAAAGTTTTCTTCACCTGTATTGCAAATCTAAAATTCACTCGCTCTTTCTGCTTCTTATCTTGTACGAAGTACTATACAAATGTAAGCTCAATGCAATGCCCATTCCCATTTACTCTATGCTGACGATGTCAACCTCATGGCCTATACTCCAGAGGACATGCAGCGTCACCTGGATGCCCTTGACACTTTCTGCCAATTCACTGGCATGCGAGTTAACTTGGCCAAAACTAGGATGCTGCTAGTTGCATCGTCCCGTCAGCCAAGGCTTCCCACCTTCACTTACCAGGGGCAAGAAGTAGAGGTGGCTCCGACCTACAAGTACTTGGGGATTGAGTTCTCAGCTACCACCCATTGGGATGCTGGCTATCGGGTTAAGGGTCACGCGGGTTGGAAAGCACTATATGCCATGCGTAACAAACACCACAAGGCGTAGTTGTACTGGGCCTGGGGCCACATTTGTTTCGGGCCTTGGTTGAGCCGGTCCCTGTTGTATGGGGAAGTGTGGGTCCGGCCATATCCCTCAACACCGGAATGACCTCGAAGCGGTGCGTAGGCCTTCTTAGCACGGGCCCCGGGGTGAAGTCCACAGCCCGCACTGCATCCTACCTCCGTGAGACAGCCATATCGTTTACTTCCAAAAGGTGGTCGCTATGGCTGATACACGCTTGCCCCATCTTGCTTTGGCCACAGCCGATGGGTCCCCAACGCCAGAAATCCTGGCTGGAAAGACAAGCAAGCTCGGTGGTTCTCACGCCGGGCGGCAAAAGCAAACGATGCGCGCCCAGTCGGGACAAAGAAAGATCGCGAGGCACTTAAACCGTACCTAGATGCTACTTTCCTTCACAAGCGCCGGGATGCGAGGCTCGGACGCGACGCTAAGTCGGGCACACTATCGCTAAAGAAGTCAATCCTAGGCTCACAAGAGGCCCACACCAAGATTTGTACACGGCCGCGCCCATGAAGAAGAAGCAGACTTATAGCTTCCATTCGCGCGGGTGCACATCGCCTCGCGATTGAAAACGTGGTGTTGGGCTCGGGAAGCACGAGAACAAAGGCTTTGCGGTGTTGTTGCCACCACCGGCTGACATTGAGGATGAATGTCATACCCTCCAGATTTGCCCGGCATTTGCCCATATCCGAGAGAGGTATGTTCGACTACTAGTGCCTGGCCAGCTGTTGCATCAGTTATTGACTACGGCGTCAGTGGGTTTGTTGGGGTCATACCTCCAGGAGGTTATGGATGCACGGACTCGTTTGTGTCCTACGGGACGGTCTTGAACTGTCCTATGCAATTGTACAGTGTGCCAGCATGCTTATTACTGCTAAGGTTTGTAGAGGGAGAAAGACATGTTATACTTTGTGAAAGGACTAGAGAAATGGTGTAATGAGAAAATTTTGATTGATCATAACTATAACTATAATTTATTGATCACGCCATCCCGTGGAATACGATGCCAGTTCCAAATTAGACGAAATTTTTGCAATAGGCTCTAATTTGGCCAAGTTTTCCTTCTCTTCCTTCAGCATCCTTATCTGCTCTCTGTCCATCTCACTTTGCAGTTCAAGTTCTTTTACACGAATATGCAGTTTCTTATTTTCTTTTGAAGCTCCTCGGTGTTCTTTCATGATTTCATGTAGAAACAATTTAACTGCTAATATTTCATGTTTCAGTTCTTTCATCTGTGCAAGGATCAGTTCCTCATCGGCGCTATCATCCCTGACTGAAGATTTGGACTGTTTTCCCTTTGCTCCCATGGTTGAAAGTGCCTATGATATCTACGAAACAGTTAGCCGCTAACTACTACGAAACTTAATGTCTATGCGTTAACCAAGTTGTGACTTGGGGCTGTGTGTGTGTGTTTTGACTATCAAGAGAACTGTTTTGGTTTTTCAAATGATGATGGTCTGAAAAGGAATGAGAAAATGATGTAAAACATGGTACAAGGGTAGAATAAGGATGGAGCTTCCATAGAGTAGGGCTAGATAAAGTTTTGGCATTAGAACAAGATATAAGATTGAAATAAAGCAAAATACCATGGAACTTGAGGGTCTTCCAAACTTTGACTTGGGGTCTTCAAATGTTGAGTTGAGATCTTCAAATTTTGGTTTAGGATCTTCCAAGCTTTGATTTGGGATCTTGTATCTATCTTTTTGTAATGAAGAAGAAGAAGAAGGTGTGAAGTTTGTAGTACTTTTACTCCCTTAAGGATCGAGACTTTAATTTATCACCAGGTATGAGAGCTCAGCTTCCTATCATACCCGACATTTGGATCCAAGTCCCAAGTAGGGGGTTGAACCCCTTACCTTCCCAAAAAAATAAAGAACTTACAGGTTACATAAACGAAATTTTCTATATTATTTCCATAATCTAATGGTTGTAAAAAAGATGGCCTTCTGTATTACTTAACAACTGTATTACAAAAAGATGGCCTTCTGTATTACATCTTACTGATATATTATCTCTATCCATTCCAATCCATTCCCACTGATGACTTACGTACCTCCTTGTGGCTCGCAGAAAGGCCTTAGTGCGGTGTCGGCTGGGTTGTTTCAGTGACCGGACCTTGCTTCCCTCGGATCACTACATCTTCCTTGATCACCCAGCTTTTGTCTTCCTCCTGCTTGTTAATTTTAGCGTTCCCTTCACCAACACCTGCCCCTTGCCCCCCATCAAATACTATGACGCCTCTCATTCTTTTGCGCTTTTTCTATGGTGACGGAGCCGATTCTTCCATTCTGCCCGCCTCACCAGACTGAGGACGATACCCCCTTGTATGTCACTACGATCTCCCGGCTTTCGATTTAAATATTCTCCCATGCCATCCATTCATCATCAAGATCTCGCGTGCATTACTCCTCTGCCAAATTCGTACTACCCTAAATCCCTTCCTTAATCGTATGTTGATATTTCTCAGCTTTATTCTCGGTCCATCACCCGCTTTTGAACCAGATGTCTTAATCCTATGCCCCTAATCAATATTTAGATCTTTTCCTATATTCCCAATTCAGCCAGTTCCTTCGTGTTTCACATTGTCTCCCCTTTAAACTTATGTCCTTTCTAGTGCACAATCATTAATATATGCCTTCCTGAGTTAACCCAGTGATTTGACGTTGTATGTTCAGCTTCCGTTCACGACCACCACATGTGTCCAATA
Organism: Isoetes taiwanensis; assembly: GCA_021234155.1. Classification (NCBI taxonomy): domain Eukaryota; kingdom Viridiplantae; phylum Streptophyta; class Lycopodiopsida; order Isoetales; family Isoetaceae; genus Isoetes; species Isoetes taiwanensis. The sequence goes on from JAJEKV010000040.1 coordinate 4,255,733, forward strand.
TATATCCATCAGTAATATATAAACGATCCTACATGCCCCCAACGTCTCCAAAATTTGAAAATTACAAAAAAAAATGGCGATAGCTCAACTTTCTGAGATGCCTCCCTCTGGACTAGAAATTCCCCCATTCCCTTTATTATCCTGTCAATGCTCCCTTCAAAGTAATCTTCGTCTATATATCTTGTATTGGTGTTCGGTATGATTATTATGAGTCTGCCTAACGGCTCCAATTTTGAAATTCATTCATGTGATTTTTTTCATCGTCTCCTGTTTATTCTCATACTCTACTCACTATTGAATTTCCATCTATCCTTAACTATATCTAAAACATTCTATGAACAGACGAAAAGATTTCAAAAAATACATAGCTCGTAAGTAATAATATATAAAAATTCAGACGTCTCGCTTTAACATCCGTATTCCTCCAATATAACAAATTTGACAAATTAGAATTCACAAGAATCCACACACAAGAAGTTAGATATTCCGATTCTTCTTCCCAACCTCGATTGGAAAACAAAATTCAGACTTCTGTCTGCCCTCTCCCTTCATTCTCCTCTATGTTTGTTTCAAGTGTTAGACTGTACTCCAATCTAATAACCTGTCAAGTTTTTGGCCGAAAACTGAGTTTTATCCTGAGTTTTCCTTATTGATGTTGTCGCAATGTCTTCCTTTGGCACGTCTTGCAAACATGTCAATACATAGCTCGTAAGTAATAATATATAAAAATTCGATCCCAAAACTTTCACGTGGTTTTAACTCTACATATTTATTCCTCCAATATAACAAATTTGACAAATTAGAATTCACAAGAATCCACACACAAGAAGTTAGATATTCCGATTCTTCTTCCCAGCCTCGATTGGAAAACAAAATTATGACTTTAGTTAATTTTATAATGCTAGAAACTAAACTACTAATCATATATTGCTTATAAACGCCCTCTCCCTTCATTCTCCTCTATGTTTGTTTCAAGTGTTAGACTAAAATTATTACTCCAATGACTTTGCGTGCTAAAAACGCCCAATAAAGCCCTTAAATTATTCCATGAATTTTTGGCCAAAACAAGTTTTTGGGAAGTTTTATCCTGAGTTTTCCTTATTGATGTTGTCGCAATGTCTTCCTTTGGCACGTCTTGCAAACATGTCTTCTTGAGATGAACAAGTGGAAGGCGTCTTCAATCTCATGCTCTATGAGATTTTTCACAAGCAATAGATGCTGGTGTAGAATCTTTGCTATGCTGCCAAATGCTGTTGAAGGTAGCTTGCAACTTAATGATTTTCGTTCAGATTCAACATCAGATGCCACTGCACGGGAGGGGGGACTTAGGATGAATATTGTCAAATATTATGTTTTTCATCACTACCTATATGTCATTCTCATTCCATTACCATTTCCAAGTCAACATCACATCATCCATGTCATCACCAAAAAAATGACTAGGGAAAATTGTATTTTCCATTTCTCTTGCCACTTCACCATGCCCAATATGCCATGCAATGTTGTTAAAAAAACCCATTTTTTATTTTTAAGGTACCTTTATAAAAATCCTCATGTTTTTTAAAGGATTTTTATGATTTGGTATGGCCAAAAAAAAAAAAAAAAAAAAAAAAAATTGCACATTCTTTGCACTGCTTTATTGGATGTATTTGCTATGACTAAAATGCATATTTTTGCTAAGTTACAAGACGTAGCATGCCAACAAGTAAATCAGAAGTTTATGCTGCTACTACAAAATATTAACTTCAAGTACAAAGATATCATAGTTGTTTTGCCACACAACTCTTAAGAAAGTTCAGAAAAATATTATTATAGAGGTTAAGAAATATAAGAATTTCATATACAAGGATAAATAAGTTCAAGAATATTATATATTTGGATAAACAAAATCATAGTCTAAGGATTTTTAAAGATTTTTAAGGATTTTAAAGATTTTTAACGTATTTTATATGAAATACGTTTTTAAAGATTTTTTTCAAAATTTTTAAAAATCTTCAAAAAATCTTAAAAAACGTTTTTTAAAGGTACGGATTTTGACGTACTTAACAACATTGATGCCATGTTAACATTTTGCTTGCCAATTCAAGTCCATTTTTTCCATTTTGCCTATTTTGTCAATTGCCCTACTTTTGCCTATGGATAGTTGCAAAAAAAGCTATAGGTTGCGATTTTGGAAAAACCAAATTTTAACTAAGCTAGACCTTTCATTTTTATTGTTTGGGATTCGTACCCATGTAAAATTTGGCAAAATCTACCTATTTATTCTACTAGACTATGCTACATTTCCACCAGTCTCCCCCTTTCACGTGTCATCTCCAAGTGTATAGGTCGGAAGAGAGGTCGATTACCACGCGGAGGCTCCACGTCAAAAAGAAAGGGTCTTTGTGGCCCCTTTATACACTGAGTTTTCTCTTTGAGCCTATGGAATATTGCGAGCTTTGATTTTTTTTTTTTTTGGAACATAAACTACTTGAAATGCTAAGAAATCAAAATTCGGATGATTAATGTCCACTATCTCGTCTAAAAGCACCTGGATCTGTCCATATAATTCAAAAAAACCTGGATCTACAAAAAACAAAACAAAAACATTGTGCAAATTAATCAAAATGACAAAAACCAGGGGATGTTTTTGACAGAGTTCATTTCAAACTTCGAATGCCTTAGCATAAAGAACTAGATCCTTTCCATTCTTGGGAAAGTACCTTCTTGCTCAGGGATTGACAAATTTCTTGCGCAAATTTGTCATATATCCTTAATTTTATTCTAAAAAAGTTTTGTGCCAGGATGTACAAACCTGATTGTATACTTGAAATGTTCTGATTGATGTCTGTCTTAATGAAATTCTATCTTTGGGAAACACTAGATTACGTTGACAAATGGTTTTTACAAACTTTTTTGTGGGGAAAAAAAGGTTTAATAAAAAATAGTGGTTTTTTGTGTTTGTCATGCATCTAGGGGTTGAGGGGTAAGTAAATGATTTTTATTTTAGTCTTAATCTAAAGTTAGGAATACTTAATTATGAAAAAAAATTGCAATGGTTGGGAAATAAATTGAATACAGTATGTATACTAAGGTATGGTAGATATCTGAGAAAAAAATAGAGGGAATATCTGAACCAGAATAGTGGAGCTATGATTAGAGGAAATAAACTAGATAAGAATTTGTAAGAATAGGAAGATATTTCCTATTAATTGGAAAGGAGAGGATAATTTTCTAACTTTAGAATCTTAATCGTATAAAAATGGTTCTCTTGTAGGTCGAAATCCAAGCCTCTGCCAGCGCCAGCAAGCCTTGCTCTAGGAGAGAAATCCGAATTGGTGGGTTAACCAGAGCTAAAACCTATGGGAACCTGTGATGGCTTGAGCCGTTAATATTGGTTTAATATTTTTTTTTTTCCTTCTCCTTGCTTGTCAATTTTCTTTCTTACATAAGAAAGCATTGCTGGGTTGTTTTGCAAAGAATTGAATGGACTCATACCTTTGCGAGGAAGCTAAAAACAAACAATGAACCAATACTATAAGCTCCAAGCCATCACAGATTCCCATGGATTTTAGCTCTGGTTAACCCACTAGTTCGGATTTCTCTCCTAGAGCAAGGCTTGTTGGCGCTGGCAGAGGTTTGGATTTCGACCCATAAAAGAACTTTTTTTATACTATTAGGATTCTAAAGTTAGAAAAATATTCTCTCCTTTCCGATTAATAGGAAATATCTTTCTATTCTTATACATTCTTAGGTATTCCGAGTCATACTTGCCCCATGGAGACTCGAACTCGAGCCCTGCTCTAATACCAAATGTAACGTTCCTAACCGACATGCCCTTAGCCAACTGGGCAAAACCGTCTAGACGTTTATGAGTAGTCGCTTCTACCCATTTATGCCGATGTCTTGGGAACGCGATACCAAGATCTACTCGAGGTGTCTCCCATGGGTCCGTTACAATCTCTCCCACTAGAACTATGCCCGTCCTCGAGCATCGCAAACCATAGACCACACCATCCCACGGTGGTCAAGCCCAAGTCATGACCTATCGTCCAACGGTATTACGGGTCATACTTGCCCCCATGGAGACTCGAACTCGAGCCCTGCTCTGATACCAAATGTAACGTTCCTAACTGACATACCCTTAGCCAACTGGGCAAAACCGTATAGACGTTTATGAGTAGTCGCTTCTATATGTCGGTGTCTCGGGAACGCACACCTAGATCTACTCGAGCAGTCTCCCATGGGTCCATTACAAACTCCACGGCGTCAATCCATGGTGGATCCTCAATAAGATTTCCTTGCCAATGCACAAGACATTTCTTGTTTTCTCAATTCCTCAATTTTTGAATTTCAGTGTTTATGATTCGATGCGGTTTCAATAACAATTGTGCATCTTGAACCACCAGATCATCAAGTTGTAGAATACTTCGATCGTCAGAAATGTAACGACAAAGATTACTCACATGAAATGAACCCTTAAATGATTTGGCAAGTTCAATCGATAAGCTTGACGTCCAACTCGACCAGTAACTTCAAATGGTCTAGCAAATCAAGGAGCTAGTTTCTTAGTTTTAGGAAATATCAAAGAACTTTGCTTAGGGTTTATCCTCAAAAATACCTTGATCCCTATAGAAATTCACAGGCACACCTCTTTTGATTTGCGTATTGCTTTTGCTTATTCTGTACAACCTGTAAGTTATGAGGCAAAACTTTCAATTGCTCTTCAACTCCTTGAACCATTTGATTTGAACACTCAATTTAACACAAAGGATCTCGCCAATTAATAGGATATCTGCAATCTTCTACATAAAGTGCTTGGAGTTGACTCCTCTTGAAGGAATCTTGATACGTATTATTATAAGCAAATTATGCAGGTGGTAAGATAGAATCCCAAATATGAGAATGATCCATCACATACATTCTTAAAATGTATTCAAGAACTTGATTAACTCGCTCAACTTGCCCATCAGTCTGGGGATGATATGTTGTGCTTATCCGAAGCTGAGTACGAATGTTCTGAAAAAGTCCTTGCCAAAACTGACCTGTAAATTAAGTGTCTCTGTCTGGCACAATGGACATAGGCATACTATGAAGCCTAAAGATCTCCTTAACAAAAAAAATGAGCAATGTCCAAGGCAGTTGTTGTCGACCTAGTAGCTAGAAAATGAGCTTGCTTGGTCAATCTATCAACCGCCACATAAATTGCATCATAACGGATCGCGTTCAAGGAAGACCAACAATAAAATTTATGCCAATACTTTCCCACTTCCGCATAAGTATATCCAACAGAAGTGGAAGACCCTGTGTTCGGAGATGTGAAGCTTTAACTTTCTGACAAGGCAGACAAATAAGGACATAATGCTGAATGTATCACCACATACCTGGCCAAAAGTAATGTTGACGAACTTTTGAAGAGTTTTCTTGATTCTAGGATGATCTGCAATAGGACTATCGTGCGATTCATGCATTATCTCATGACATAACTGCTCGTTATCTGGAACACAAATTCGTCCTTTGTAAAACAAGATCTCTTCCTTCAAAGAGTAATTTTCGATATCTTGTCCTTGCTTCAAACGGTCGTAAATTTACTTCAATGATCTTCTAGCGTTAGGGTTCTAAACTTCTTATTCCATGGATTCCGAATCACAATAGCATATGGAGGTTGTCGAGACAAAGCATCAATTACAACATTGTCTTTACCTGGAGAATATTCAATTTTAATATCATACTCTTGTATTAACTCCATCCAATGACGTTGATGATTATTCAAGTTCGGTGGGTCACAAAGTCTTTAAGGCTTCAATACTCTGTTTTGAGAACAAATGGCTTTCCCAAAAGGTAATGCCGCCAAACTCTTAGAGCACGCACTATGGCTAACATCTCTAAGTCATGAGCTGGATAATTAGTTTCAGGTGATGTAAGCTTATCATATGCGCAAACTCGTACATTTTGCATCAAAACTCCACCAACTCCAATGCTGGATGCATCAATTACAACTCGAAACAATTCATCCATATCTAGTATCTTCAATACAGGAGCGGAGATCAATGCTTCCTTGAGAACTTCAAAACTTGCATCGCACCTGTCATTCCAGAGGAAGTCTTGCTCTTTATGCAACAAAGATGTAACATGTGCGGCTTTCTTTGCAAACCCTCCGATGAACTTCATGTAATAACCATCAAGACCAAGAAAAGCTCTTACTTCTCGTATATTGCCGAGTCGCGACCAAGATTTAACAACATCCAACTTTGCTTGGATCAGGTTCAATTCCCTTTTTTGAAATAACATGTTCTAAGAAAGCCATACGATGCTGGGCAAGGGAACACTTAGACATTTTTTCGTATAACTTTGCGCTCCTTAGAATAGACAATACTTCCCTTAAGTGTTGTACATGCTTCTCTAAGGTCTTAAAATAAGTCAAAGTATCATCAAAGAAGACCAAAACGTACCGATCAAGCTGTGTCCTAAATGTGTCATTCATAAATCTCATGAAAGTGGCAGGGGCATTGGTTAATCCAAAAGATATGACCACAAATTCGTAATGACCATATTGCATCCAAAATGCCGTTTTATATATATCATATTCTTTTCTTCGAATGTGATGATATCCAGATCTCAAGTCAATCTTAGTAAAATACTTAGCATGTCCAATCTGGTCAAATAACTCATCAATCCTTGGTAGGGCATATATGTTCTTGATGGTAATTATGTTCAAGATTTTGTAATCAATGCAAAGCCGTAAATTCCCATCTTTCTTTTTGACAAATAGTACTGAAGCCCCAAAAGAAGAGGTGTTAGACCGAATAAATCCCTGGTCTAATAACTTTGTCAATTGCTTCTTAAGTTCGGCTATTTCAAGAGCATTGAATCGGTAAGTTAGCCGAGAAGTTGGGGTAGCGCATCCTGGTTCCAACTCAAATTCTGGTGGAAAGACATCCTCAAATTTGTTTAACACACGTTGAGCACTTCTTAAGGAATTGCCTCCTCTTTCACTTCTACATGACAAGCAAGATAGCCCACAAACATTGAGCATTTCTTTACATTTTTTGCTACTCTCAAACTTAAAAGTTCAAACTTCCTTTCAATTGGAATACCATGCAATCTAACTTCAACATCTAGTTCTAGTGACACTATACTACCTCTTTTTCATAATGAATTAAGACAAGATTTTGTTTTAACCAATCCATACTCAAGATAGCTTCATATTGACCCAGACTTAGTATCTCAAGATCAACTCTAGATGCTAAATCACAAATTTGAAATGGTAAGGTCGATACTAAAGCTTGAGTAAACTTGATCTTTCCATCAGTCATGTCCACACTTTGCATTGCATGGCCTTTGCTTGACGAACCAAGTTGTTTAACAATCTTCGGCGACATAGAACTATTGGTGCTGCCACAATCGATCAAAAATTTAACTGGATATCCAAGAATTTTACCTGGTACATGAATCACTCCAGTCTGAGCTGTAGGCTGACTTCCATCAATAGATGCATATACGCGCATGGGCCCCTGGACAATGTCTTCAATAGTAATGGCTCGAGCCTGCATGGGTTGTTAGCCTCGATTAACCCTAGAAGTATTTCCAACTCGCAGATTGGATATTCTATAAGCAGTCTTACATTGTTGCATTTTTTGCAGACATTCCGTTACCCAATGACCCACCTGCTGACAATGAAAGCACTTATGCTCCCTATATAATTTAACTTATCAGCTTCAAGTTGGTTCTATGCACTGCTCGTATTTTTCAACGTCATATTAGTTTCAACAATTATCGAAGTGATTCCAACCTGGGTCATCATTTGTATGCTTCCTTTATATTAGCAGCTCTAATTCCTTCTCCTAGACTAGAATATGTAACATCTTAGATTAAAAAAGACAGCTTTGGTTTCAAGCCCTTGACGTACTTATCAGCCATCGAATGGAGGTCCATAAGGCTGCAATTGCTGAAACTTAACCCTATGGTGTTCAACTGATTTTGTTTGTACCAAGTTCAAGAAATCATCCATCTTTGAACTTGTATCTCACAGGCAGGTATTGCAACTGAAAAGCTTTTCAAAACACATCCCAATCAATATCACCAAAAGTGAGCTTGTGTGTTTTCTTATAGTCATACTACCAAATCTTGGCAAAACTGGTGAGCAATAAGTCCGCAATGACAGATTTTTGCTTCTCAAGCGTCTTCTTTACACTAAAATAGAATTCAATATTAGGAGCTATGCGTCTGCATTGTCTCCCGTAATATCTTTTCCCGTAAAGCTTTCATGTTTGATATTACGAAGAATATTATTTATTTCATCCACTTCAGGATCGTTCTGGAGTAAATCCAGAGGTTGCTGAACTCCTTGCAATATCTGGCCTAACATTTGCACCGCAGCGTTATCATCCCCTCCTTCCATGATAACCTATAATCAATTTAGCCAAGTTTGTTGGATTTCTAACAAAAAGAATCAAGTTGTACTCTTAACAGATTGTTAAATTCCAAACTGAGAATTAAGGACATAAGTTGACGTGATCCATACACGCATACGTCTATCCTCTCAGGAGGAATTCATAGAGTGCTATTCGGGCTCGCTTTCATGTTTTACTTTCCAAAGCTTCATGTAGGCTAGGACAATTCCCATTGTCCGAGAACTCCAATTTCATATAACATGGCTATGATGTGAAAGATGTAACACTATGGGCTCCCTTTCCCCCTCAGACTCTAGGCTGGGTGTCTTGGGGCTGGATATCTCTAACAGAGAGGAATATCCCCTATCTTATGCTCCCGCTTCATCATCACTTGATATGTTAATAATTTCCTTCTCCTCGCTATCGCTTGAAATATCAATAATCTCAGTTTCTCCGGCCCAATAACCAAAACAATGGTTAGTGATCAAAAACTCTAGCTCTGATACCAAAATGAAATGCTCATAGCGCATTTGACACTTGAATCATAAAAAAAAAAAATTGAAGTCTGGAAAATCGTTTATATTAAGATAGGAATAATAACTAATAAAATATTACTTAGGAACGTTGAGGATTTTGTAATTCTCATCGCCTGGGGTCGAGCTGATGTGGTATGAATCTTAAAAGAATGTTTGCTAAAGAATTTAATCTAAATGTCACATATCACATGCACAACCGTAGGTGAATGGTTGAAAGGCAATGTGTAAGAAGCTCCAAAGTTCTTCTAGTTGATGCTAACTATGCCAGTCAGCGACATCCTCTGGTTCTGCTCTATCTGGAAAAGAAGTAAGGATAAGGTTAGTCCTGGAAAAGGACTAAGAGGGCAACCGTCACCTGGGCCCAAAGTAACCTGGGAAGAAATAAACACATCATTACAACACAACTTCATCAGTTAATATTATCCAGGGATGATCAATCCCTCACTTGGATCCACTTGTCTATCATTCGCGACATGCTATATGCTTATATACCAATCACCTGGTATGTATGTATGTTGCTCTTCTGCCTGGATCCCTTTGGCATCGACAAAGGGGCGGGTTCATTCAAGCAGTTAATTCTTATCTTATTATAATCATTCACTTAAACGAGGTACAATCACAATAAATAAGAACTAAAAAATAAACCACTAGCAAAACATAACTGCAAAATAATTTATAGGAAAGAACTTAAATATACATAGTAAAAGAAATACGGCATCCAACGTTAAAAAGAATGGTGAGACAAAAAATAAACGTCCTATGTTGGATTTGAACCTAGAATCACAAAACAACAACCCAAGATACCAACCAACTAAACTACGAGCCTTTTGGTAAAATGACAAAGCAAATAATTTTAAAATGGATGAAAAAAGAAATAAAGGAGAAATACAAAGAGGTCGGAAGATCAAGAGAGGTCGAAACAGGTCGGAATGAAGTTGGATCTCAAAGGAACATGGTTGATTTTGAAGCAAATATAGATCTGAGACACGATGATTCATCATAAGCCATGAATTTGATGTGAAGGAGAAGATACAGGGCATCACGGTTTAAGGTTCAGCTATGGCTATTGAGGTTTTGCAAATGGTATTCGACATAAAACACAACTCTGGAGTAAACATAAGGCCTCATAGCTTCCTCACAAAGGTATGAATCCATTCAATTCTCTGCAAAACAACCCATCAATGGTTTCTTATGGAAGAAGTAAGATTCGCAAGCAAGGAAAAGAAAAGAAAAGAAACAAACAATATACCAATATTAATGGCTCCAAGCCATCACAGATTCCCATGGGTTTTAGCTCTGGTTAACCCACCAGTTCGGATTTCTCTCCTAGAGCAAGGCCTGCTGGCGCTGGCAGAGGCTTGGATTTCGACCCATAAGAGAACTTTTTTTATACTATTAGGATTCCAAAGTTAGAAAAATATCCTCTCCTTTCCAATTAATAAGAAGTCTTCCTATTCTTATAGATTTTTATCTAGTTTATCTCCTCTAATCCAGATATTCACTCTATTTTTTCTCAGATATCTACCGTATCTTAATATAGATACTGTATCCAATTTGTTTCACAACCACTGCAATTCTTTTTCATAATTAAATACTTCTAAAACGATGTTGCATCAGATGTCCATAAAATGTCTATTTGCACTTGCATCTTTGGTTAAATCCGATAAATAGACCATGCTAAACTCTCTAAAGTGCTCCCTGTTAGAAGAAGCTTTAATACAATAAACTCAATTCTCCAATCATAATAAGCACAACATAATGTTGCTGATGAACCCATTCTAAATTGTGAACTTGTTTTCTTCATTTGAGGGTTTCTTGCCTTCCATATACAGGCATCTAATTCTGGAACCATTAAAGAAGCATATGCGTTTACAAATTTGGGAACCATTAAAGAAATATATGCTGCATATTTGTTGCATTTGATTGGAGACAAAAGAGACATGATGCAAATAGGTGGCATAATATAAGAACAGTGAATACATATATGAATTTTTTGCTGCAATAGACAGATGGGTGTTAAAACTTATAGCTGCACATTTGCTTGGTGCATAGAGCTATATGCTTGCAAGAAGGTGAAAAGGGTGTGCAACGACTTCCATAGTATGTTATCTAAGCATGCTAAAGAATGTAAGCTTCTCAATCGGTTCCATTTCTTGCTTACAGAGTAGTAAAAGGAAAGCATCAAAGCAAAAGGCAAGTTGGAGGTCAAATCCAGCAGAGAAATGGACGAATGCAGGGGAACTGAATTTTTTTTGCGACTTCCAAACAATGAAACCAAGACATAAAATACTTACTGTAGATGGTGAAAATGCCGGTGGAAGGGCCTGTAAAATTTATTTAATGAAGCATCCACTAATAAATGCTGCAATAACAAAAAGAACATATCTTAGATACCCAAAGCATCTGTATAGAGGAACAGTCAGGAAATATTTATCCCTCGTGGATAAACAAATCCTGAAATTGATGCACAAATCTACAACAGAATGTTAAAACAACTCTTGAACAATACGATTCTGACTAAAAATGCTAAACCTTCAAAAGAAAACGTCTTCCAATATGTGTTATCCTGTATTAAAAAAGCAAATGCAGAAGATAAATTGCTTGCCTAAGCACATTTCTACAAATCTTGAGCTTGATCAGAGGCTGGAATCCATCTAGAAAGTCCTACATGAAGATGCAGAGATGTATTTGGCGACAGAACTGTACTCGCTTCTCAATTCTTAGTCCACTAGCATCAGCGCACTATATCTGTTGTAACAGAGACTCTCATAATAGCATGCCTTATGCTGTAACTCTGCCCAGAGGATTCCATATCGGCATTCTTACTCCATGCTGCGTTCCGGTGCCGTTCATGTCTTGCCCTACCAGAACAGAAAAGCCAAAGAAAGAACGCCATAGCCATTCTTTACGACGGCCGAGATACATCCTGCAAATGCGTCATCTTAAAGTTAATCCTTCCATCTTTATGGCAGTTCTGGCAAGATTATGAACTTATTGAAAACAATAAACATGGATATTCTTGCTGTATAGAAATACCTCAGTTATAGAGTGGCCAACAGCTTATTTGAGTCGCAAATATTTGTTGACATGTTTATAAATAATGTCCCAAGAGCACCTTTCTTGCACTTCTGCATCCGCTGCTACTGCCAGCTGATCTATGGCCTAAATCTAAAAGCCTTGCTTCATTGGATTCAGAGCTATACATCTATAAACCAGGCAACAAACCAGCGATTCTTTGCACAGATTTATGCTTGAATAAATTCAAAATGAAATACAGAGGCCTACCTTTTTTTTTTTTGAAGAACTGTGTCAGCAATATATTAAAAGAATGGTAATGTTACAAAGCAAGTGAGGAGGAAGGAGAACTGCCCCAAAGAGACAACCATACCTCGACACTCCACAACAAACTCACAGAAAAACTGCAACTCTACTGCTGTACAAACTGACCATCACCATCTATAACACTTAAGAAGTCCCGGCAAATGGCAAACTTTCGCTCTACTAATCCCGGGAACACCAGAAAGCTTTGAAATAACCTACCTATTTTTAGCCAAGGCACAAAATGCGACTATATCGGCTTCAAACCTCCTTGTGCTAGTTGGAAGAGGTAGGTCCGACATGTTTTCTGAGACAGATCCGAAAAGTATTTGCTGTTGTTAGCCTTCCAGCGACAACAATGGTCACATGGCGCTAAGGTAAGCTATAAATGCGATGGAGAATCACGGCTTAGCCGGATACAAGCATCAGGTTTCCATTTTCAAGCAGCTCTAACCCTGTTACTCCGGAGCTCCAGAGCAAGCGTCTGTTCTAATCCGGCAGAATGGCGAGAACAGATGATCCGCCATCCCCTTTTTTTTTTTTTTTTCTCATATTTTTTTAAGCTCTATTTTTTCCTTAGAAATCTATGTGTCGCTTTCAGAAATAAGCATTATAGACGAATATTCCAAAGACATCTTTCTAAGAGAGTTATATATGTTTTGAAAGATGGCTAATGCAAGGGGTCAAGGTTAATTTCAAAGGAAAGTTCAACGAATATTGTAGATAGGGTGGAGATATAATATTGACTATGGTGGGCATCAAAGAAAATCCTAAGGATATAATAGGAAGATATTGTATCTACATTTAAAGTGGAAGCAACGTTCAAAAGGAGATATTTCTATGGTTGATAAGAAATGGCTTTACCTTTACTAAAAGGAAGGTCGAGTAACAAATAAAGGACTGCAAGCTTTCTAATTGGGCCGCAGAGGGAATAGCGGACATGAACAGGAACTTGTAACCAATGACCCAAATGTTGTTATGCTCACAAGTGTCAAAAAGAATTTGCTTCCTTTTTCCCACTATTTATAGCGGTGCTGAGGTGGCAACAAAAAAAACCAGTGCTAATATTGGCTCCCTCGTTTTAACCATAGCCCAACATGATTAGTTTAAGCTAATCAATGTAACTCTGTCGAGACAATCACGTGATTAGCTCAAGCCATATAGGCACCAAATTACTGTGATTCAACTGTCATTAGCTCGATCTAATCACAATGATTCTCTCGGGCGAATCACGTGATTTGTTCCTGAGAATCCGAAAATTGAATCATGTGATTAACTCGAGGCATATAGGCACCAAGTTACTATGATTCAACTATCATTAGCTCGAGCTAATCACATTGATTCTCTCAGGCAAATTGCGCAATTTGCTCACGAGAATCCATAAAAGTCAAGACGGCGATATTTTGTCCTTTTTCAGCCAACCTTTAAACTTGTAATCATTCTATTCTCGATCACCTGAAAACCAGGTGTTTTTATTGCCGGGAAAAACAGTCGGGCGGGCTAAAATGCCGCCGTCCTTGACTTTTATGGAAGGAGTAATTTTTGTCAGGTGGAAATTTCTGGCAAAATTTCCATGACAAAAATTCTCCGACGAAATTTTATGTGACCTTGAAATTTTTTTTTCCTTCTTGCCCGGAGGATCTATGGCGCCAGAGTCCTCGCGGGCCGATTCCTGCTAGTTTTTGATAGATTAGGGCCTAGGGTGTAGATCTTGGTTGTGGAAGGTGAGCGCCTGGCCATCGCCATGATTTTTGTCGACATTTTTTAGGATTTTCATGATTTTTAGGCAAGATAGCTTCTTGGCGACTTTCGGGCGAAGTTTTGAAGCATTTTGGCGAAGTTTTTGAAGCATTTTTGGCTATTTCTAAGCATCGCGTGAAGAAGCTTTTGCTTTTGTGTTTTGTGTTTTTATGTTGTAATATTTTCTTCTTACTCTGTCTTTGTTGCAGAGTTCAAAAAGTATCAAGAAAGCAAATTTTTTGAGGTTTGGATCCAAAGGCCATTCTAAGAAAAATGGTTGCCGTGTTTGGATCCACGCTTAAAATGGAGAAGCGACTCCCGGTAACCACTAGGGTGTTATCTTGGATTTTCCGCCTTGAAGATCAAATCGGGTGTTAGACAGGGATCTGCAAATACCTCGAGGCATTTTACTTCGGCGCTGAGGCAATCGGCTTTTTGCATGTGTATGGACTCCATAGTATGCTCTCATGTCAAGGAAGTTTCCAATTGGCTTCCCTCGCACCGCGATATGGATATGGATCGAAAACCAAAATGACCTGGCGAACATCTCCACCGGTGAGGGGGGCTCGAAACCATTCCATGACAGCAAGATTGATATGAAACTTATGTGTTGAAATTTTTTTTTTCCTTCGGAATAATTTATGGTTGAAATTTATGGAAAACAACAGCAATGAGATTGAAATTTCACCTTGAAAAATCAAGGTGATTTAGCCTATAATTTGATTTTTGGTCACTAAAATTTATGTTGTAAATGATTTTCTAACGAAAAAAAAAAGCTTCTTGGCGAACTTTGAAATTTTTGAAAATTCAGCGGGGAGTTTTGCGGCAAAACAAGTGTCTGGCACTCTTGTAAAGATGGCCGCTTTTGTGTTTTTGTGTTTTATGTTGTAATATTTTCTTCACTGTCTTTGTTGCGGATCTGCAAAATCAAATTTCGATTTTTGTAAATTTTTGGATCGGGCCATTCTAAGAAAAATGGGGGCTTGAAATTTGAATCCCGCTAAAAATTTTCTAACCACGGCGTTTTCCACCGCCTTGAAGATCAAATCGGCGGCGACAATGCAAATGAACCTTTGGGACGGTTGCTCAAATCCTCCGCTTAACCTGAGACGGCAGATCAGGCGCTGCAATCAGGTGGAGATCAAGTGGATTTTTCGGCTTGAAAGAACAGGGTGTTTTGGGGCGAAATTTCAAGGCCCCTTTTTTTTCGTAAAAGAAAAGGTCGGTGAAACAGCTGACACTGTTTCACAGCGAAACAGCTCGCTCTCGACCTTTTCTTATTACAAAAATTCGCTCGAGCCAATCACGTTCACCTAATGTTGACACCTAAGTTAAAAGTGGGGAGAGCCAGTAAAGTAAACAACTCTACGTAGCCGATTTGCTGTGTGCTGATATGAACGGTGCAGATCTTTTGAGGAAAAGATGTTAACCTAACGGCGATCCTGGCATTATCGAAAAAGCCTGAAGGGAGTTTGTCCGATTGTCAGCTCTGATTTATAAACGTTAAGAGACTGGTCTTTTGGACTAGGTTGCAGTATGGTCCAATTCTTTTTCTTAGTGTTTTCAGTGGTAAATATGTACAGAACCTGTTGCCGGAACATTTTTAACTCGGTGAAGTTCAATTTTTGGAAGGAAATGCCATAGCAGAGCTTCAAATACAGCGTTCCTTGGCATTTTTTGCACTGAGCTACAAATCTTAAGATGTGTGCTTGACGAAAAACAGAGAAGGATTACGGGAAGCAAATGAGCATTTGGCGAGAAGAAAAACCGTTGGAGTAGGCTATGGGCGGGCCAGATTAGAAAAAATTCAGGTGTTTTTTCTCCTTTTACAGGCATTCAGATTGGCCTTCTGAAGAGACAGTAGACTGGATTTGCAAAAAGTGTGTGGTATAAGAATATGCAGCTTTGTATGCCATGAATGCTAGAGCTCCTGGATCTGGATATGCCATACTTTTACACCGAAATAATAAGAACTGGGCATGATGCCCTGATGCAAAATCAAAAGAACAACAACAACTCTTTCAATAATCAACCCTATTTTTGCTTCCATAAGAAAGAAGACCCTATTTTTTTTCCGATGCATCAGAATCACGAAGTGGAAAATGTCAAACGATTGGAATTGCCTTGTGTAATGCGATGCAAGACACAGGGCATTTCTTCAACTCAGTGCACTATCAAACATTAAGCAAATCTAATCCTTGCCTTCAACGAATCCTTTTATTTAAAATCAGCGAAATGGCAGAGCAAAAGGAAAGCGAGAAAATGAAAATGTTGAATACAGGGCCAGGATGAAATACGTTTTTGGTAATGGAGGGGAGAATTATCTAGATTCTAGACTAATTAATTCACCATCCCCCTTTTTCTTTTACATTGTCGTAGTTGTTATTGGCATGGTTCATTTGAGACCATACATTGGTAATTGTTTTGATAAAGTCCTTCATTCTTTTTAATTCAAAGGTTTAGTGGCCTCAAATCAAAATGAGTGTATCGTATCGTGTCCTTCTGAATATCATTCATTAGTTTACTGAACTTGCTACAGTAGTATAGGCATGATCTCTAGTAGTATAGGCATGATGTATTATGTTTGACATTTGACCATGGTTTTTTTAAAGTTGTTGAATAAATGCGGAGTGTTTGGTTCCATATGTAAATCATTTTGAAATTCATGATTTCAAAATTACAACCCTCTCTGCAGGACTTGGTCATCCCTTTATGCTTGTAACAAGGAACCCTCGGGACGATGAACCTCCTCTGGATGGATAATTTCCCTTACTTGATTTTTCTTTTGCTTCCCTGCTGGGTTATCTCAGCTCATGCTGCTACCACTGATCCAACTGAAGGTAACGACACAAATTTGTGCACTTCAGCACATGTTTTCTTGGTGAAATTAGATCATTCATGCTTGGTTTTGAATTTTCAGTCGAATTGTTACGAACGTTTCACGACAAACTCGTGGGCGATGGCCCTGCCGTGTGGAATTTCAGTGTCGATCCATGTACAAGTAGCCTTTCATCCTGGAGAAATGTTGATGCCGCTGACAAATTTGATGTGGCTAGTGGAGTAAATTGCGTTTGCACATACCAAAACAGCACTATTTGTCGAGTCAAAAAATTGTACTGACGACATTTTCTCTATGCATTCATGCTCTTCTATCTGTTTTCTGCTACGCTCCTGAATGCCTGTCACTCCTGCTGCAGGGTTGTTGTGAGCATGAATGTTGCAGGTCAAATAGCACCAGAGATTGGGAATTTTACTATTCTTGAAGATCTGTAAGAGTTGATAGCTTAATGTGCTATGATTTAAGCTTAGAAGTTGTTTGGCTATATGTCACCTTTCGTATTTTTTCCAGATGCTCATATTATAGTCTTATTAAACATTTACACAGGCCCATTTTGCTGTTGCCATTCATTGTTATTCTTGATATCATCTAAGTTATTTCTTGCCCATCTTTTGAGTCAGAAATTTAGCACAGAACAAGCTCACAGGGCCCATACCAAAGGAAATTGCTAGACTTCCAATGAAATACCTGTAAGAAATTTTTAATACTAACATTTTAGTATTTATTGTGTTGAGTAGAGGCCTTATTTAACATTTTGTGCCTTTCATTCTTTGAAACAAATAGTTCACTCGGGAAAAACAGGCTCTCTGGTACTCTGCCTCCTGAAATAGGCAACTTCTCTAGCCTGTTCACGATGTAAGTATACACTTTCAGCAAATTTGTTCCGTACCTGCTTGAAATGGTTTGCTAATAATGCATACCGTTGTTTTTGGCTAGAGGTTTAAGTTTAAACAAATTTACTGGCGCACTGCCGAAGGAAATTGGCAACCTGAAGAGCTTGCAGGAAATGTAAGAATTCCTTTCTTTAATATGCTTAAAATGGATAATAAGGGCCTTGAAAAAACCTAAGTTTTTATGTTTGTTATAACATTGTAATGTGAGTTCACCTGCACGTATTTTGAAGCTTGTATGATACATTCCCCCTACACAACACTACATTCCTGTTTAGGGGAGAAAAGGTGATGCATTAAAACATTAGCTCCTCGAATGTACTGGTACTGATGCCTCAGAAGATGGCAATGTTCAGTAAATCCTAAGTTAAGAACGTCTAATGGTTTTCCAATTATAGCTATTTTCTTAAATTTCGTTTGCTCTTTCTTCTAGTACCTTCGGATTGACAAATGATATGCTAGAAACTGCTTGCATTCATTTTGCTAAAGTTTGAAATCGGGCTTATCTTTCTGGACTTGTTCTCACACTTCTAGGATGTGCAAAAGTACTAATAGTTGTGATCTTCTATAGGTACTTTGATGATAATGAATTTGAAGGAGAGATTCCTGCAGAGTTCGCTAAGCTTACAAAAATAACGATCATGTGAGTAGAAATTCAATGAAAGCCATAAGCCAATACAGTAGATTATGGTTGCAATGGCAAAGTTGCAGCTGAAAGCTATTAGGTTTCAAAGCATCTTCAAACATCTTGAGAGGCACAAACAATGTTTCAGCTGTTTTGTATAAGGTGCTAGCAAAGACTAAATATGTTATGTTAGTTGTTTTTTCAACATCATAGACAGTACAGTTTGGAATTATGTAACTCCAGTGTGTCATTTTCTCAGTCACCACTTAATGTCACTTTCTTCTTTCATATAATGGGGAACACACAAGCCTTACATGAGTGATAAATTCAGGAGTCTCAATATTTTCTGTAAGAGGGCCAACATGTTCTTTCTAATGTACCCAATCTGGTTGACATTTCTGCAGCCATGGGCACAATAACTATTTGAATGGATCAATTCCAGACATTTTTGAAGATACGACATTGCTGCGTACTCTGTGAGTTGCAATTTGTGAGTACCTTCTAGATTAGTTTGTTAAAAGCTGAAACTGATTGAAACATGCTAGGAAACTCTATGGGAATAAATTTCAAGGTCAAGTACCATCAAGCTTGTGGAACTTGACGAGTCTCAAAAAGGTGTAAGTAAAGTTTCTGGAATTTTTCCTAAGAGCACATTAAAGTACATTTGAGTTCTGGTTAGGTCTCTGTTAAACGCCTTGTTTGAAAGCCTAGCTTGCTGATGGGAGGAGGATATGTTTGGGATTGCACTGTTGGGTCCGTAGTTGCATAGCAAATCACCGACATCATGACTACTTTGTTATAAAGGACGAAATATTAACAGCTGTGTGAGACTGCTTGGTTTTATGAAACAACTATTACAGCAGATCATGTCAGCTAGCTGAAAAGTTTATATAATGCAGGTACTTGGATGGAAGTGGTGTTATTTCCAACTTATCATTGCCATCAAGTTTGGTGCATTTGAAGGCACTAAACCAACTGTATGTCTCGAAATATTTAATTTATTGAAAAATTATGACAAAATTTGAAAATGCTTTGCATGGATTGAAACAGGTCATTACGAAATTGTGGCTTGACTGGCAAAATACCTGCCCAAATTGGAGGCTTGACAAACCTCACTTACTTGTATGCAACATAACGTAGATGATTGTGGTAGCATAGATTGTGGTAAAAGTAATTCTTAATGACTTGCTGAGGTGTTGATCTCTTCAGGGACTTGAGCTTCAACAATTTTACAGGTGGAATACCAAGTACATTTGGATCACTGGCTTCCCTGGAAAAATTGTAAGTTACTCAATAAAGCATTCAATTCTGCTGTAAGTTCGTTGATAAGCTGGTTATATCATAAGCCTTGAAATATGGAAGTACAGTCCTGATGGGCACAAATGGTCCCATAAAGAGAAGTATACTGAGTTTGAATTGACCATAGGACCTAATGCACTCACTGCTTTATTAACGCTAATTGCTGCTTTCAAGTGCCACTAATAGCTCACAAGTGATTGTGGCAACCATAGTAGGACGTCTTTAATCTCGAAATGTCTAGCCTATCAATCTATCAACAATACATTTCAGGATCACTGTCATAAACATCAATAGTTCCGCTATTAAAAATTTAAAATTGGCCAGTACGAATGGGCCTGCCCAACAGTAAAGAATTCCAAAAGTTTCTGCCCACACTAACCATTTTCGAATCATCATAAAGCATAAAGCCAATCTATAAGGAAACTTAACCAATACTTACCACTGCGTATTTGCTGACTGGATACAAGGGACTGCTTTGGAACTGACCATCAGCCAGTTTGCTGAAGACTATGCTCTTAGAGCTAAGGGTCACACAAGATCCCAAAACAACTCTTATATCTTCACGTTAAGAATATTACCAAGGAGGCAAAGAGGAGAAAGCTTTATGGATTTCCCTAAAGTGTTCAAGATGGTCACAAGAAGTTAGGTTTTTCAAAGCTTAAAGCCAAATGGACTTATTTGTGTCATGCCAAAAATGTTCTTGGGCTTAAACTATCTGTGACGTGATGACCAGGGCCAACCTCATTCGGACCCTATATTGATGAGCTAGGAAATTTTTCAACTGCGTCATTCATAATTACTATTATTCACCTAACTCATATCCATCCATCTCCACTATAACCTAGGGATGCTATTGGGGTAGTTCAGGATCTCTTCACATCAGCAGAGTTTAGGAGCAGTAGAAGAATATTAATAACATTTTTTCTTTTATTGCACAGTATTACGAAATGAGTGGAAGGTTCCCACTGAGATATTGTCTCTAGTAGAATCGAAGGATGCTATTGTGGCACGATACTGCGTAGGAGCAGTAGAAGTCAAGAATTGTTTTCTTTACTTGCCCAGTATTATGAAATACATGGGAGGTTTCATCCTGAAATCTAAGCACATGGCAGCAAAATGGAAATGTCAAGCTTTTATGTCTATGAACTCAATCATCTTACTGGCAAGGCAGATCCATGGCAAATCTTTCCAGAGGAAGAACTCCTCCTCTCGACAAATAAAACATTAAATCGTATAGTAGACCCTCTAGGTTTAGTGCCTATACCACGTTGATGATGTGCCCAGTTGGCAAAACTCACGTGTTGTTTCTTCTCCTTTGTATTTGACTTAATAGCTCCTCTTAAAACTAGGAATGATGTACCTATTTGTCCTCATAGACCTTATCAGTCTCTCATAGACATAAAAAAAATCATTTTTCTGCTTGATATATACTGGAATGAAGGAAGGCCAAACTTTGGAAGTAGCCTCTTAAAGAGGTTCATGATGCCTGGGAAATGGTGCTCAATTCCATGAATTACCTGTTCAACTTGCGAGTCCTTGCAAGCCTTTGTTTTTGCTTTCTTTGACTTTTTGACAATCGTTTTGATGAGAAATTCCAGAACTGGCTGCTATCTAATTACCTTGTCTCCTAGATGTTGGAACTTAGAAGAGATGTCAGAGATAGATGCTTTAGAGACAGAAAGTATGTGCTAATAAGATATAGGGTTGATGCATGTACCTTTGTTATTTGACTTGTAATGCAATTCACTATCTGAGCTGTCCATTTTTGCACTAAAATGCTAGATTTCTAACTATGTGATTCAGGTTTTTGGGAAGTAATAATTTAACTGGGGAACTTCCGACAGAGCTTAGCAATCTTACAAGCCTCCAATATATGTAAGTATATATTTATGAGTAACAGTATTTACATGGTTTACTGGTCTCCTTGCTGATATGCCTACAGAGACCTTTCATACAACCAGCTATCTGGATCAGTTCCTACCTGGCTTAGCAGATCTAGCTTGAATGCGTATGCAAATCCTTAACTTTATCTTTGGTTTAGTTTGAATGAAGAATATAGCTGGACTAAATTTTGGTTGCTGGTGACAGGAACTTAATCTGGAACTTGTTCGACACGTCAAAATCGAACAGGCAAGTACTAATTCGATGCGACTTGGTCATGTTATTGACTGCTAAATCATCTATATCTTCTTTCTCTTAATAAGCCTTGCTGCAACATCATTCAATTGTCTCGATACGAAGTCTCCTTGCACCAGAACTAAAACTGGCAAAAGTAAGCACTTGATGAATATAGAGGAGATGAAACACATATTTTATGATGTGAAATGCTTGCAGATACTAGATTCAGTATCAACTGCGGTGGCAATCTAATCGATTCATATGATGATGACTCAGTTACCTTGGGGTATGCTAATGTTAGAATACATTCAAACAAACGCTGGGCGATCAGCACTATTGGCGACGTTGAAGACGACGGATATTATTATATTCCCACAACATCTGACAGCGTTAATGTTTCTAAGGTTTTGGAAGGGTCTGCTGCTGAGGCATCAATTTATCAAACTGCACGGAGCTCTCCCAGCTCATTGAGGTACTTCGGTCTGGACATGGTGAATGGTAACTATTCTTTGGAGTTACATTTTGCAGAAATACAAATAAGTGCAAATCAATCAGAATGGCAAAGCACTGGGAAACGTCTTTTTGATATTTATATTCAGGTATCTTTTGTTAATTTAGATGACTAGTTCTTTATAATGACGATTATGATTTGTGAATAGGCCATGGGGCATCTTTAGGAAAAGGTGAAATCTGCAGCAATGATTTTTATAAAGAGAATTTATCCTGGATCTCTTATGCTTAGTCATAATCCTTGCCTTGCATACGCATGGCACACGTTTTGCCTTAATGCTACTACAGCTGACAAAGGTTTTTCTTTTTCTTATATGTAGTAGTCAAGCTTGACAAAGAACAGTTCTCTGGGTAGAGCAGTACCTCGTATTAATTTTGGAATTCATAATATTATATCAGCTGATGTGGATCTTGTCGTGATGGAGAAGGCAAACAGGTGTTTGATTCTACCAGCTTCATCAAATATGCTAAACATGGATCTTAGGTTCGATTGTACATTCTAGTTACAAGAGATACTAACCAGCGAGCAAGCTCTTTGATAAGGACGGGTGCTGTTTTTTCCATTTTCTCGAGCTGATTTATAAGGCCAAGAGTTTTTGAAGGATTGAAACTGAAAGTCAGTCATGAGGCTTGGTCAAAATAAGTCGCATACAAGACTGATCCAAGGGGAAACCAAGTCTGTTTCATTAAAACAAATGGAAGTGGAAGTTAAGATCTAGTATCGTCACACAAAGGCACAAAACCTTCAAGTTGGATCAAGCTTCAAGCTCAAGAAACTAAAGGCTGGGTTTACGAAGCTGAAGGAAAGGAAAAGGAGTCTCCTTGTCATTTCATGTCTATTGCAAAAAATTATGCAAAAACTATTGAAAAGTCTGCTTAGATTAGTTTACAGCCGTAGATAGTTCAATCAGAAAGCAAAGGGATTTAACATGCAATAACCATATGACTGATAAGGATTATTTTGTCTTTCACATGGTTTTAATTTATATGATGAGATGTATATGAAGTAACCAGAGGACTTTCTCTCTGAGGGGGTGAGAGTGTTTGATGTGTAAACAAGCTCTACAGCAGTATTTTCTGTTATCGTGCTCTGGTTGATGCTTAAGGAAACTGTGAACCAACTAGTTTAACACCTTATGTCTTGGGATATTAGTCTAGCAAGGATTGAGGCAGGCAGGTGAGGACCAGCTTAAAAAGTTTAATATGGCAAATTGCGAAGTTGTGAGACAGCCTATAGGGCTAGGTCGGGCGTTATCTACCGTTGACAAGCAGATGCCACTTTGAATTAGTCTCTTGAATGTGGCCTAGTCTATCTCGCTAACTTGAGGTTTCCGTGCAGTGGGCATGTTAAGGGTCTTCCTAATGCAGTCCCAATGGGAAACCGTGAAAACGGCTTCTTAACTTGAAGTGTACTCTCTTGAAGAACCTTTGCAACAAACAGATGGATTGACTCTATTGCATAGATTTGACAATGCCAATTTTGAAGTGCTATTTGATACCCAATGCAGTAACACAGGTTATATCTTTGGCCTTGGAGGTTGGTTTAGTAAATGTCACTTAGTCTCCCTTTCAAGCTGAAGATGAATATAAGGTGATAACTACTGGCTTCGTTCCATTTCACTTAGAAAAACTTTTCTCATATCAAGCGTTGATATTGCAAGGCTTGTACGTCATTGAGATAATCAAAGGTCCAGCAAACGGTAAAGGCTTAAGCAAACGGTAAACGTCAACTTTCCGTCTTCCTTCCAAGCCCTGAGGCTGAGTACAAGGTTATAGCTATGCTGAATCCGCTCAACTTTATTTTTTCTCCATAAAAGCTATTAGGATTATATCCTAGTACCAAAGACCCAAGGGAAAAAACTGAGCTGATTTTCCTTTTCGTGCCATTTTGGCTTAGGGGTGTTAGAATCACATGTAAGCACAAAGCTGAGCTGTACTATATTACATGTACTTATATAATCCTAATGGCTTTTATGGTCACCTATTTCTCCTGTTTTGCATCTCTTTTACATTCTGAAACTGAAGCATCTAGTAAGTTGTTTGGTTGATCCCTTTATGTTTATTTTTGTAGGGAGAAAAGACCTATGAAAATTTTGACATTATGGACAGGGCAAATGGGTCTTTTAAGGCTTTGGTGGTGAAAAACACTGTTCAAGTGACACAGGGAGTCCTAGAGGTTCATCTTAAATGGTCAGAACAGGGCACATGCTGCATTCCCAAATCAAAGACATTTGGACCTCTCATCTCAGCTATAGTTGTCACACCCGGTATGCATGATATCCCTTGGTAGTTTGAATCCATTTGGTAGCAAGTGAATTTCCTAGTGAACTTTCTTTGTCATATCCCGATAGAGGAGAAATATTCATAACAGAAAGGGTGGCTGAGCATATTGCCCAGTTATTAATTAAATAGTTATCTGGGCTAGACCTGCAAATGACATCATGATTATACCGATTGCACTGAGCAGACGTCAAGATCTTCTGTATCCTGCAGTTTTGTCCAAGCAGTCCAGCCAATTGGAATCCTTACTACTTAGAGACCGTCATATATGGCAATCTGTGTCTAGCTTCGTGATCTGTGTAAATAAAATTCTGGCTGAGTTTATGAAATAATCCAAGTAAAAATTTAAACCTAGAATATAATTTGGGCCATTTTCCCTTTGGATAAATTACATTAAGATCACCCATTTTATCATCTGTCTTCCTCTATCTTCAGTCTTTATAATGCTAGAGAGAGAAGCATTTAATGTTTTCTAATATGAAGCCTTCTTATTTTTGCAGAGTTTGATGACTCAACTACATCCCGAGGAAGAATAATTGGTATAAGTGTAGCTGTTATAGGAGCAGTTGTTCTTGTTTGCTTAATTACCTTCTTCTGCTGGAGAAGGCGAAGACAGTTGCTGGCTGCCAAACAGGCAGAATACGAAGGTAAGATCCCACATATCAAATGTAAGAAATGAAGTCATGCCATGATGTTAAAATATTTTCTTTTTACTACAGACCTCAAGAGTATTGAAAACAAGCCAAATATATTTACATACAATGAACTAAAAGCCGCTACTAAGGGGTTTCATCAACAGAACAAGCTTGGTGAAGGCGGATTTGGAGCCGTTTATAAGGTATTCTGTATGTCACTAAAAACTCCAATTCCGTAGAAGTTGTGCCTTAGAGCTGTTGACTTTGCGTATCAGGGAGTTCTACCAGATGGTGCCCTCGTAGCTGTCAAAAAACTGTCATCAAACTCAGATAAACAAGAGTTTATTAATGAAGTATCTGTGATCTCATCTGTAAAACATCGTAACTTGGTGAAATTGCTTGGATGCTGCTTTGAAGGAGATCACAGGATTCTAGTTTTGGAGTTTCTAGAAAATAACAGCCTTCAACAGGCATTGCTTGGTATTTGTTCCTTCCCAGTTATTCTCTAGTAATTCCAACTTAACATTCCATCATTTTACAGGTCCACCTGATAGTAGGTTGGTTATAGATTGGCCAACAAGGTTCAATATTTGTGTGGAAATTGCAAAAGGCATTGCTTACCTTCATGAAGAATCACTTCCGAGAATAATTCATCGGGATATTAAAGCTAGCAATATTCTTTTGGACAAGAAGCTGCATCCAAAGATTGCGGACTTTGGATTAGCAAAACTTTTTGCAGATGAACAAAGTCACATCAGCACTAGAGTCGCTGGAACAGTGTAAGCTCGCGTAAAAATTAGATTTCTCTTCTTGATTGCTTTGGACATTCCTAAAAGGGGCATATGGTTCTTGGTTCAAGTGGCTATTTATCTCCAGAATATGCGATGCGGGGTCAACTCACAGAAAAGGTAGATGTCTATGCCTTTGGAGTGCTTGCATTGGAGATAATTAGTGGCAGAAGCAATGTTGATCTTTCCCTACAGCTTGAGAAGGCTTATCTCTTGGAATGGGTGAGTGTGCTATCTTGATGAGAACATTTCAGTGGCATGGGTAGACCCTAATGAGAATTTACTTTATAGATCAAGCAATTAAACAAGGAAAAGGCTCTTCTTCAAGTGATTGATCCAAATCTCAGGGATCAATATTCTGAAGAAGAGGCTATGACAATCATTGAAGCGGCCATCCTGTGCACGCATTCTTCTCCAAACAAACGCCCTACAATGTCAAAGGTTGTTGCTATGCTTACTGGATCTAGCACAACCGACTTCACATCAGAGTCTAGTATCAAAGGCATGGCAGGATTTAGTGCCACCATAAAGAAACGATTTGAGACTCTTGTATCACACAAAACAGAGGACATTACTACCTGAGATGTCTAGAATGGCATCTGTAATTTTATTCGTTGATTTTGTTAGTTCTTCTAGTTATGGTACATGTAAAGTACTACACATAGGTGCCACGCTTTGCCATGAAAAGGTTTGCTATTTTCCCCATTACTTCACGGGGAGAAATTATCTCTTGAATATTGCTTCCCATACTTTCCTAACATGATCAGCTTCACTTGTCTGCATTTTTAGCACCTTTAGAAATACTTTTAGAAATGACCCATTGCAAAATAACTAAAATCATGGTATTGCTGGTAGTGTAGTTAGCAAAACATGAAAGCATTGACATGCGAAAGTTCCAAAGTTCGTAAAAAAAAGAAAAAAACATGAACACTTCATATTTTTTAACTTTTTTAATTATGAACGTCTATAAACTTTTAATTATTTTGTTTGGTATTTAGGGACCGTATTTCACGTATGGTTTTGCCTAGGTTTTGGGGGTGTATGTATCTGAAATGGTATGTCCAGAGTATTTTTTTAGTGGGTTTGAGCTGCTTGCTGGCGAAAAAAAAGGAGGAATGTTCATTCCTTACTGATGCAGTGGCTATTCATTTGGATTTGTGTTCGCATGGTGCGAATTTAGAAGGAGATGGTTCTGAAGGAAAGGACCCGATTTGTTAGGGGATGGATAAGATAGCATGATGGTTTCTAATTTCGGCAGAGCAGGGGCGGGCCTTCTGAGTTTGGGTGTGTTTGCAGGCCGGTTGGGTTCTTGGAGAAGGTGGGCATGAAAGCAGATAGTCAGAGCTTTTGGCGATGGGCATTTTGATCTGCTACCATTTGCCACTTCCATTTGATCTACTGCCATTTGCCATTGCCATTTGATCTGCTGCCATTTGCCATTTGCCGCTGTGGCAACTTAGGAATCCATGCTCTGTTTTAATCAGAGCGCAGTTGGGTGCTCCTCATTTTGAACAAAAATCACTGCCTAAGGGCGTTGCATGGCAAATGATCTGGGGTGAGGGGCTTGTTGTTGTGCCTTATATCAATTGGGAAAAACAATCCTACTTCTCCGTACAATTACGGACTATATAAAGGTTGCCTCCTTTTCATGGAAAATCACCTCCTCGGAAGGCTAAAAAACACACTCATCCAAATAGAAGAAAGAGTTTGCCATATTATCCAGAAAAAAGATCAGACGTTCTTCTGGTTCGTATTCATTCTTGTTCAACCATCTGTGGAGCAAGGTAGCCAACAAGTCATAAAAAGATTTGTGCATCGATGCTCTGTTTTTATTCCGGCCCAGAATCATGCACAAACAGGGCCATCTGGGGAGATTTAACGGCCTATCAGTCTGCTCCCTGCTCTTTTTTAATCCTTCCTTAATCTCTACTCATTCTGGTGCTCTGTCTTGTGTTTTGCCAGCGACCGAGAGAGAGTCTGCCTGGTGGAGGCTTCATGGGCACGCTCTTTGGTGGTTTTTAGCTTTTTTTTTTTTTGGCTTCCAACCATATGTTTAGTTTGGACCATTGGAAGTGGCAGGCGAATTGTTGACAAAAAATTCAATGGCCTTTGATTTTGCATGGAACACGGAATATTCCACAGATCAATGGTCAGAAATCAAAGCTGCAAAAAAGACACATAAGGAATGAATAAATATGAAGATTAGTATGAGATAACATGATAATCTTCTAGCACTTTAAACATGATATAAATTCTGGTAAGGGACCCGCAAAGAACACCAAAACCGGATATGCTTGTATTCATCACAGCAGCAATATACAATGTGTGGGAAAATCTAAATGGGGAGCTGACCATAGGAATAATGTCTAGCGCCCCATAAATGAAATAAGAAAATA
Source organism: Isoetes taiwanensis (assembly GCA_021234155.1). Taxonomy (NCBI): domain Eukaryota; kingdom Viridiplantae; phylum Streptophyta; class Lycopodiopsida; order Isoetales; family Isoetaceae; genus Isoetes; species Isoetes taiwanensis. Next base: position 4,284,079 of record JAJEKV010000040.1, read on the forward strand.
TGCAAAGGCAAGAGAGAGGACATTGGCGACAACTTCTCATCGGGATAAAAAACCTCGCCCTTTCGGGTTTTCGAGGAAAACCCTAATGAAAAATGGTCGCCAACGGCCTCGAGGATGCCTTGAAGAGCAAGATAGGAAAATGTTGAAGCCAGCCAAAACGCGCATCAACGCCATGGAATGTGTGAAACCTGGAAGAAAGGAAAAGTGCCTAGAAAGTACCCGTTAAACGTTAATAAAATAGGTACAACCATGGCAGGCGAGCATCCCCTAAGAAAATAGTCCCCAGAAAGTAAAAACACCCATTAGACATTAGGAACCGTAAACAAACATATATAGAAATAGAAAACATCACCGAGAGGTGAAAAAAGAAAAATAGCATCACCAACAGGTGAAAATCATCGAGCATGATCCAACGGGTGGGAAAATATAGATAGCATCACCCAGTGGGTAGAAAATAATTTGCATCAGCCATCAGGTGGAAAAAAGCATTACCAAACAGGTGGTCAGTATTTAACAGAAACATATACAAAATAGACGACAATAATCACCATAGCAACGCCTAATGAGTGGAGGATAATGGAGGTAGTATCGAAAAGAAAATAAATATGAACATGAAACAAACTCAAAACTATATAAAAGGGCAGGTAGGGAGGGAAACAATGGGCAAGGAAGAGACGCTGCTATGAGAAGACGCCGATAACCAACCCCCAGAATGAATAGTGCATATATAGATGCTCGTCCCTTCCTAGAATGCCGATCCGATGGCTGGGATCGATGTCTATTCTGGTAAGGGACTCGCGAAGAATGGCCGACAACCAGAGAACTTCCTTTATATAAGCCATGCTGACGAGAAACATCAAGATATTGAGTTAGAGTCCAAATGATATAGCAAGAGTGAGAAGACGACGACTGCTGTTCGCCTGAGCACAACATGCAAAACTCCTTGGGCCGCTCCTACTGAGGCACGGTTACGACGAGACTGTGTGGGGGTAAGGCGAAGGTAAGATGATGGGGTAGGGTCGAAGGAGACGGTAAGGTAATGACGAAGGATACAAAAAGGAACTTTTCTAAGCATAAATGTTACAGAATGAATGACAAGCACCAAAATAATGACAAATTGTAGAGCAATTTCTCGGAAAAAGGGCAACAACATAACATAATTTAAGCTTAGGCAAAATATGAGAGAGGATGAATGCTGGGCCTGGGAAAAAATGCAACAAGAAATAAACATAGGGTGCAAGGTGAAGGTAAGGTTATGGTCAAGGATATAGGGGAGATGAAGGGCGAGAGTGCCAAGGTTAGAGCAGAATTCTTGAGGTTGACGATACGACAGTGTGGCTAGCGAGAACAAAGGATCCAAAAAAAGAAAAATCTGGACAAGGTTGCAATAAGAATGTAAACAACGTCAACGACAAGGATGGTGTCCATAGATCATGTCTGTAGTAAAAAATGCCATGGAGTGTCAAACACAAATACGTCATAACCAGAAACATGAGAATCAAAGAGGATATATCCAATATAAACCCATGCCACAAAAAAGCATTGAAGTGCCAAATGCAAATAAGTCGTATGCACATAAAGCAAGTATAAAAGATGTGAAATGATATATGATAATGGGGTAAGGCTACAACCTAAAAACTGTAAAAAAAACAACAAGACATACAATGTAAACTTAAAATTGACCAAATAAAATGTACTTGTAACAAAAATGTGTAATGCATTTGGAAAGCAATATGAAAATGTTAACTAAAAGAGAAAAGGTAGCTATGAATGAGATGTCAGAAAGAAATTTGATAGCATGCCGAAACCTATGAATAGATGCCCCAATATAAATAACACTTACCAAAACTGGAACGAGGTTGAGGTAAAGGTGGAGCCATGGGAGCACAAAGTCAAGAGGAAGGTCAAGAAGAAAAGTGAGATTGAAGGCAAATCAGATTCCTTAGCGAGGAGGTTCATAAAGTGCGAGGAATGTGCGAGAACAAGAATGGGAGCGCAAAGAAGATGAAGAGTAGACAAGGTGGGTTCAAGCTAGCATAATAGAAGCGAGCATTAATGCAGCTAATCAAGGACTAAATTTGACCAAATAAAACATATTTGTAACAACAAAAAATAAGTAAATGGCTTATATACAATTAACAAGTCACAACAACATCATGCAATATCCAAGGAGACCCATCGCAAAATGTAGAAGGCAGGCGTATATGTACACAAATCGAAACAAAATACCAAATGCATACATGGCCATGACGTGAATGCCATTTCCTGACCATGATGTGCATCTTGAAAATGCCAACCCACCTTGAATAAAATGAGATCTAACAAAAACAGTGAATCACTTGAAGTGTAAAAATCAAGACAACAATGAAAGGAGATAGGTTCAAAGTTCCAGACCAAAGAAAAACTCAAAGGTCTTAGGATCCATAAGAATATGATAAGAATCTCGATGGGCAAAAAGGGGTCTTGCCAAATGAAGGAGAATTGTACATCATAACAAAGAACAAGAAGAACCCCGAGTGCAAGAAATGACCTAAAAAAGATGACGATGTGATAAAGATAAAACAACACATGTATTGTGCCAAAACAAAGGTTAACAAGCATCTAAAAAGAAGGGCTAAGAGGAGGATGATAAAAGGGAAGAAATTGTGAAGGCACCAAGATGAGGACCCCCATCAACCATGGGGCATGAACGACATCATGCAGGATCCCGTGTGCTGCTACTAACTGAAAGACATCGTGGATATAGTTAAAAGAGACCCAAGTTGAGAGAATGGTAAGATGGCGATGCTTGAAGGGAGGAGGTCAAAATGTGAAATCCAAGTCAAAGGTAAAAGTTACGGCCAAGGGTATCGAGGAGAATGAGGTCGAGACTGCCAAGGTTCGGGTAGGAGTAACGAGGTGAGTCCAATAACCAAGTGATGAAATGGGTAATGGAAACACAACAACCACATATTGTTATGTGGAAAATTATATCATGCCAAATCTAGATACAAAATAAGACAACTCATGATAAACATGTAAAGAACTTACTCGTGACAAATAACTGTAACGCATATCTAGAGACGACAAATCCATAATATAACATATGAAGAGGTAAGGAGTACTAGGACAACAAAGGAAATGCTTTAAGACTTAAGTATGAAGCAAAATGTCCAACAGAAGGTTAGCAAAACAGAAGAAGAATTTGCACCAAAATGTAGACCGATAATAGACAAATCCATTTCCAAATCTAGATGCAAAAAGTGACAATCCAATACATGTATATATGGAAAATTGGTGTAGAAACACACTTGACATAGAGCCAATGGCCATAAACCTATAGAAAATATGTATAAGAAGCATGCAATGCAACATGTGAAAACGCCAAATATAGATCACCGAAGAGAAGCAATATTAGACCCAGAATATAGAAAATGAAGAACTGGGCGAGCAACGAACTAAGAAAATATTCGACGAAACTCATCAAAAGAAAAGAAGGCATGCTCCCCTCTGATACTCAAAGCTCAATGTCCATAAGGCACACCATACATGTCCGCAAAGATAAAAAGTGAAGACAATCAATCCATAATCGACCATATACATATTATATCGATATAGCGTTATAAAAATCACTCTCATAAAAAATCAACGTAAGACAAGAAAGGAATTACTCATAATTATGTTACACGTGTATAAGCCAAGGTTAAGGTGAAGACAAAGGTTGATCAAGGTCAAGATCAACTGCATATAGGGAGATAGCCATAAATTATCATGTTCCAACAAAAAACAATAGCTCAAAGTTGCAACTTACAACCCATGTCAATAGCAGCAAAATCTGTAACTAGGGAAAGAACATTAAGGACAAATCACCCAAATGACATAATGAACTCACAAAGTATTGTAACTTCTACCAAATGCATCATAAATAACTTTAAGGCTAAGCATTCCTATAGCAAAAGGGAGCTCAAAAGAATCCATGTCCCAAATGAAATAAACAAACAATAAAATACCTCATGCACACCTTCGAGGTTTCCTAATAATGTCAAAAATCCCAGCATGTAAAGTGTTCTTGTTCCAGACAGCCCAGGTAGGAATACGAAAAACCCACATAATGTGTCTAGACAAAATTGAATAAGGAAAAATTGGTACCTAACCAACTTTCATGATAAATCCCCTTAAACAATGGTCTAGAATAACTTGTTAGCTAAGGAAATGGTATATAATTGCATATGGTTAAGCGGCATGTACTAACCCCAAGCCTCAAGCTCAGATCGCCATTCAAACACTCAACTTGAAGAAATTTAGCAAACACAAATAGATAGGCTTGTCATTCAGCAGCAATATAGTAAAAGAAAAAATAGATCGAGAAAACCAGGAGGGTACAATTCTAAACAATGCTTAGAGGAGATATTTTCTATACTAAACGCTGTTAGAAAAGCCATATGCAACACAAACTTGATCATATGATAAAAATGGAGAAAAAGACGAACAAGCTAGATGGAGAAGAATCAAGAAGGTCGCGGCCATACAAGATTGTCTAAAGCTCTTCAACACCTCCTAAAATGGAAGAGATGTAGAAATGAGGAAACCCCGCAAGCAGATGCCAGATAACATGGGACTTAGCAGAAACAACCAAAATAGTGACCAAGCCCTATTGCAAGAGCATATCCTTCCTTCGAAGATATCAAAACAAGCTTAGAACAATATTTTGCAATCGTTAAACAAGATGAGCCTCAAAATAAAGATGTATGCTGGCAATGAAAAAATATAATACAAATACAAACCCTGGAAATGGAAACACCCATCCTAACAACAAAATTTCTTTTACGAAATCGCAAAAACAATATTCTAAAAAAAAATGTCCTGACATGATTAATAACAATTGTCGGCAAACCATGGGTTAAAAAAGATGAATGTCCAACAATAAATGAGGCCGCAAATTCCCAAAAAATATCAAGTGGCCATCAAGTCGAAAAAATGACTTGGGAATTATACATTCGCAGAATGCAATTCAAATCTACTAGACCCTGGTGAGAGCCACTCAAATTAGAATTATTAAGGAAAACAGTAGCATATGGCGGTCATTTAATTATCAAAACATGAAGCACTATTAGTAAATGATACAGGAATACATGAGTATTATACGAGGTGAGTGGACTAAGCACAACGAATAGAGAAATGAAGTATGAAGAAGTGCGGGTGGAGCGAGCCAAATCCAACAACACTTCAGGTATTATAAATCTACTAAGACCTTGGTGTCACCCAATAGTGAATTACGAATAGCATATGAAGACCATTTATATTATGAAAATATGAATGTGCATTATTAGCAGAGGAGTAGGACACATTATTAATAGTTTCAACTGGGTTAAAACAATAAACAATTAAGTCCTAAGGCTCGTAAATAATTGCAAGAAGATTAACAAACTGGAAGGGATACAGGGTGACTGTATCCCTCTAAGGTAAAGCAACAAATGAACAAATGGAGAAACGGATGAAGCCGGTCTAAAAAGAACAGGCCAGAGATTGAGGATGGCAGAATACGTCTAGTTTTGAGCTTCTGAGTAAGCTGCAGCATGAGAGCATCTATTGTTAGGCTTCTGAGCAAGCTGAAGCATGAGAGCTCTGGATCTCCTGATGCAAGAATCGCAGAGCAAAAGAGATTATTGAAAAGAGAGAAGAGGTCAGACAAAGGAAGCAAATTTGGAAGCTGAAAAAAAGGCTGGGCGATGACGCCGGCAGAAGGCAACAGATTAGGGACGACGAAATTGAGCTGAGAACGAGCTTCGAATCTGGAAGAACTGGCCTGGTTGGGTGGATCGAACAGAGCCAAGAAAATCGGTTCTTATAGAGATCCAACAGTAGATATTACAAGGATTTCGTAGCAAAACTGCACAAGAATTGGAACTGCCAAGCAAATCTGAGAAGTCTGTTCTGTCGCATAAAATCCAGTGGACCGGGACTGTTGTATCCTGAAGTTAACCGAATCTGGCAGAACAAGGTAGAGATGCAGGGCCATGGAATCGAGTTTTGGCGGCTGAACAGATCCGACTGCATCCCTGCTTTGTTAGATAGAAAAAAACCAGAAGGAGATGAAAGAAAATTGTTAAAATAGAATGGAAAAAATAGTATCGTTACTAATAAGTAGCCGAAACTTCTTCTTTGGAACTCTCCCCAGCTTGCAGATGCACAGATCGATGCAACAGTCTTCCCTCCTGCAATAGCCCAGATAAACCCAGGCAATCTCTTCCCTGTGAGAAAATGACAACAGATCCAGAAGAGCATGGTATCCAAATCCAATCGACCTCTCTATACAATCGCCAGCAACCGCATGGATGAGTGCAACTTCCCGGCCTGCAGGATATGGACAAATGGTATGGCTGCAACTTCCCAGCCTGAAACTCGCATGCATCCACTAATTATGAGTAAACAGATAATGCAAAGAAGACCGTGCACAGGAATCTGGAGATCAAACACAACACAATAGAATTCCAGGAACTAGCATGCAGATCCCATCAAGAATAAGAATGCATGAAGCGAAAAACGCCAAATTAATCTGTCAAACGATCCCAGAAAGGACATGCACTAAAATCAATCCGATGCTCGTGTATAGAACTTGAGCAATACTCCCACTACTCGCCTTAGACGCATGCAAATTCATTTCTAGTCAGATTCCTGAGGCATGAAGAAGAACCCGATGCAAAAAGGAGGAGCATCCTGGGAAAAAGCTAGAATGAGATGGGCTAATGGAATGGCCGAGGAAGAGATATGAGATGGGCTGATGGTCGAGAAAAATAAAAATGAAGCAATGGGCAAGGAAGAGATGCTGCTGTGAGAAGCGCCGATAACCAACCACCAGAATGAATAGTGCATTTATAGCTGCTCGTTTTACCATATTGCAGCTCTGCTGGATTGTCCAGATTAAGCGTTCTAGAAGTCGGAGTTTGGACTTCAATTGTTTTTCCCCGGTCGCCGGCTTTTGGAAAGGGGCAGGCACATCATCCACACAATTAGATAATAATCTAATATGTTGATGCAAGAACCTAATGCCAACAAATAAAAGAGCTTCCATATTATTTTGAGTACTCAGGTCTTTGAGAGCAATTATAAATGTGGTAAATCTTCCCAAGGAAATATAGAATCTAGTCACAATAAGAACACAATTTCTTTCCTTTTTTTTTTGTCCTAAGCAAAGCAAACGAAAGAAAGAAAACAAACTGAAATTGAAAACCTGAAGCAAATCAACTGTCTATATTCTGCACTCTGCATTTTTTGTACAACAAATAGTCTTCTTTAAGCATGAGAGATGGGAAGAAATAGTTAGAATAACGCAAGTATAATTGGACTTTGGAAAGTGCATAAAAAATGCCAAGATTTAAAGTAAATTTGAGAAGCACAAACTGGATAAATTCATATAATATAGCTGCTAGTTTCGGGTCAATGCGCATGCAGCGTCAGGAAGGGCATTGTCCGACAACAGCAGCTAATCGCTAAAAAGGGATCTATTAAATTACTAACTGTAAGAAATACGAATATTACGGATGGATAACAATCTTCATGTCAAACATTAGTACCAAGAACAGAGCTCCTTCATACCTTTAAGATGGAATTATCCCTACTCAATCAGATGATTTAGATCCTGCAAGACAGATAAAAGGCCAGTCATTTTATCATTAACTATTGCAATGGATACAGCCTGCAGCAAGCTCAAATGCTTGAAATTCATTCATTATGCATGCTCAAGGCAAAATCACTTACTCAATTTAAGAATAACATCATGCATGACAAAACTTGCTGCTTTTTTTCGACATGTACTATGAAAATGATACGTCCATCGGGCTGTTAGGTAATGCACACATCCAATCTCATCAACAACAATGGATTTTAGAATGTCCAAAGTTCATCTTCTGTGCTAGAGAAGCTCGTCTTCCATGCTATCAATTAAATTACCATTGTGTTGTGGCAATAAAAATCTAACATGTATCCTTTTTTTTTTTTTTTGAAGGACGACAATCTATTATCAAGGAAAATCAAGATATACACACGGGACCTGTGACATGGGACTCAAAACCAAGAGGACGAAATAGTCCACTAGGCAAAACCACCCATACACAGTATATAATCATACTCCTTGTGCCACCTTGAGGCGTTTAATGGCCTCATCACAATCAACATGATGTGTGACATCGAAATGATCATCATCAGACATCAAATTATCATGCCACTGAATAGTACGAGGTAGGATAGGCTCATGAGATGACATAACAGGCTTCTTCCTCGCTGCCTTCTTCCAAATGACCTATTTCCAAGACTCTTTAGCGCACTGAAGATTAGGACAATCAGCCATAACAATCTCAGAAGATGAGAAGCAGAAGCAACAACGTGGGGAGTAGTAGGAACTATAGCTGCAGCTGATGGTGCTAAGGACGACACCATCGGAACTGTATGTAAAGCATCTGTATGTAAAGCATCTTCCATAGTCGAGGAATGCAAAGCAACCGACAAAGGTTGATCATGAATAGATGAAGAAATAATAACGGGAGCTTGAACCTGAGAAGAATGTGAGGTGACTATTATTAAGCAACTCAAAACATCCATGAGACAAACCTATTGTACATGCCGAAATAACCTTAATCATGTGCTGGACCTCTACCACCAACAATGTCCTTTTACAATAAAACCAAAGCCATATCTTCCATCAAAACAATTTCAGTGAAATAAATAATGGTTAATTCAATGTGCTTCAGAGATAAAACTACAAGCATGGACGAATATAGCATGCACTTGCTATAGTTAGTAGTTGCTACACTTTTGGCCCATGAGCACCTGTAATAGATGTAAAGCTGGGCCTAATGTTCTCTCTTTAGAAGAGCTTCATGATCTTCTTATAATAAGAAGTTCCCATCTCAAATGCATGAAGCAACACACGCAGTTTTTAACAAAGAAAAATTGCAAAAAGACATTAGCAAACCTCAACTTTCACCGAATTTTCTCCTGAGCAAGCCCATATTGGTACACCTTCTATTAGAGATTGTTCCAGGTATAGATTAGTTGAAGGAACAAAATATGCCTCCATTCTCATCCACAAAGTCGAGTGGTAATTCCACTCTTCCCGGATCAGTAGGAGCTGAATCAGTGACTGCAGATGAAAATACATAAGAAAATTCAAAGACATATTCAGGAGTTAAAAAAAAGTTATAACGAAGGCCAATGATGCTGACATGATTCGAAACCCTAATCATACATGGTTGTATGCTTTCAAGACCGGTCTTTAATTCTTCCATTACACTGCCATGAGCAGGTTATCTGCTCATAAGACTCCAGCTTCAAACATAGCCTAAAACTCAGAACCCTATATACCAGAGGAGTTGTTACATACCCTAGGCAATTGAATCGCTCTGGCTGGGCAACATTCGTTGCTGCCACAGAGCTTGACAAATTAAAACGTCACTTTTGATGCTCAAGCTCTTCCTCTACTGTTTCAACCAAGCTAGAGCACAGGTTAAAGAATTAGAAATCTAAATGCATGCCACCTCAACAACTGTAGGAAGGGTCGCTAAAGGCTCGGCATGGACATGATAATCCCAAAATCTAGAATTTGGATAATCCCGATTTTTAGATTTTTAGGATACCGTTAATATTTTCAGGCAGTTAAAACCTTTGAAACCTTAGGAAATCAATTTTAAAATAAAATCCAAAAACTTTTCCTTCAAGCCGAGAAAATAAATTTAAACAATAGATACATCAATAAAATAATAACCCTTAAAATAATATAAGCTTCCTTATTTCTCTATTTATTTTTAGCTAAATCTTTTTCTCTATATTTATATGAACTCTCAATGGCTCAGCACACACAAAAAACCCCTTATTTTTGAATAAAGCTTTTTTCCCAACAAAAGACTTGTAAAACCGTTTGCCAGCCATAATGCTAAATAATTTAAACAATGTATATAAGACAAATATGTAGCACAATAATATGGGGTTCCAGGGGGATTTGATATAGATGTAAACATGACAATTCCTGAAACCAAAGACTATATCCCTAAAATAACTAAATGAGTTGTTACTAAAAAAAACCATAAATTTAATATAAAAAATAATCACATTAGCTCACTGATTATGTTGGCTAAAGTAGTCTTATTAGAACTTTTAGTTATTTTGGTAGAGGTTTGAGCCCCTGTATTTCGTATTCTAAAACCTTAGGCGAAGCCGTATAGTGGCTCGATATTCCATCAAAATCATAGGCGCATGCGTATTTCATATTATAAAATCATAGGCGCCCCCAATCATAAATAACCATAAGCAAAATAGAATAGAATAGTTTTTTTAACGTCCACGGAGACCAATAGGTCATGGGACCCATACAATGGGCTAGTACAATCATTACTACTAGGATTAAAAAACCCCTGCCTCGAAAGGTTTTCAAGGGAAAAACCTTTGCAGTAATGATGATACTAGACAAGCTTAGATAATAACTACTGAGGGCTCAGTAATTGCAGACGTTTATCTAGAACCTCAAGTATGTATAATGCCAAGTCATGCACAGATGGTGCGCTGAGAAGTTGTGGAAGCGTGGAATGGAATGCTAAGGTCGAAAAATGATTCCGGACTATCTCAAAAGCAGGGCAACTCAGAAGAGTATGGCTTTCATCTTCAATAACCTGTAACTGGCAACAGGCACATAGTCTCGCTTCTCGCGGCAATTGCGGCCGCTCCCATCTACCTGTCTCAATCCGTAGCCTGTGGGACCCCGTGCGAATTGATGCAATAGCTACAAGCTTGTTCCTGGACAATGAGAAGTGCCCAGAGGCTCTAACGTACAGTCTAGACCGTAGAATAGATGGATCCGACGACTATGGTAGTCCAGGGTGCACCTGGTGTAGAATATATAGCACAATAACATGGGGTTCCAGGAAGATTTGATATGGATGTAAAAATGACGATTCCTGAAACCATAGACCATATCCTTAAAATAATTGAATGAATTGTTAATAAAAGAAAATATAGATTTAATATAAAAAATAGTCATGTTAGCTCATTGATTATATTGGTCAAAGTAGTATTAAGAACTTCTAGTTATTTTGGTAGAGGTTCGAGCCTTTGTATTTCATATTCTAAAACCTTAGATGAAGCTGTATAGAGGCTCCATATTTCATCAAACCTTAGGCGAACGCATATTTCATATTATAAAATCATAGGCGCCCCCAATTACAAATGACCATAAGCGAAACGAGAGGTGCCCAGAGGCTCCAATATACGGTCTAAACCGTAGGATCGATGGATCCGATGACTGTGGTAGTCCAGGGGACGCCAATCATAAATGACCATAAGCAAAACGAGAGGTTCTCAGAGGCTCCAATATACAGCCTAGACCGTAGGATCGACGGATCCGACAACTGTAGTAGTCTAGGGTGCACCTGGTTTAGAATATGTAGCACAATAACATGGGGTTCCAGGGGAATTTGATATAGATGTAAAAATGATAATTCCTGAAACTATAGACTATATGCCTAAAATAACTGAATGATTTGATAATAATAAAAAAAAGGAACATAGATCACGTTAGCTTATTGATTATATTGGTTAAAGTAGTCTTATTAGAACTTTCAGTTATTTTGATAGAGGTTCGAGGCCCGGTAATTCAAGGCCCGATAATTCATATTCTAAAACCTTAAGCGAAGCCGTATAGAAGCTCGATATTCCATCAAAATTTTAGACGAACACGTATTTTTATATTATAAAAATCATAGGTGCCCCAAATCATAAATGACCATAAGCGAATCGAGAGGTGCTCAGAGGCTCCAACATATGGTCTAGGCTGTTAGAATATGTACCACAATAACAAATACTACTGGTTTCTTCATGAACAAATAAAAATCATATGACTGGAAAGATTTGAATTAAATTAAATGGGTTTTTATCGTATGCAAAGACCAAGTATCTAACCCAAATAAAAAATGGCACAATAGATGTATTACTGTCCAGGATTAAAAGACCCTCCATGCATCTAATTTTGAAGACCGTCTACGCGTTGCGTTCAATGATTTGTGCAGTACTATATGATTATAGACTTGCATCAAGGAATCTATACTGCTATTATGATGGTAAATGGTGATTTATTGGGATATTTAAAGAAAACTTATTATTGGTTGGATGTTAATATTGTAAAATGAAATATATTAGTAGTGGGATAGGCTAATCCGTTTTGTTTTCTAAACTAAAATCCTATGGACGAAAATGGCAAGTTAGGGTTTCTTCCTACCTAAATAGACAAGGGGTTAGGGCTAGGGTTTCCAATTATCCCTTTAGGCATGTGGGATAATTGGGTATGGCCCACTTGCCTTTAATGGCTAGGTGGCATAAAGGTATCCACATGGAAAAGTGTGCACCTTGATAAATGTGCACATTGGTAAATGTGCACATTAATAAATGCACATACCTTGCAAGTTGCCCCCTAGGGGCTACCCACCTGGCTACACGTCGGCGTACACGTCAGTCGGAGTGGCGTGTATGCGTGACGAGGCAGTACAGTATACGTCCTAGGACCGTATACTGCTGGAACGTCACATTCTCCCCACCTTGAAATGATGCTGTCCGCAGCATCATGGGTCTCCCCACCTTGGAATCCTCCTAACCTGCAATCAACCTGATGCATCCAATATACTACTATAATACTTATACATTTATTAAGATTACCTTAAGGTAATATTTTTAGAACATTATTACGCCATCATCTTATGAAATAACTTATCAATTCGTAACATCATTAAAACAAGTTACTCAATAATTTCACTTATCAGGACAATTTAATTTATCAAAATTTTAATATTTCATATATATAATTAACGTTCGAGGTACTCTTCATTCCTTGCAACACATTCCAACAAAATTTGTGTTGCAAGTCTTCGTAGCTCGACCTCCTTGCCCTCCGGAGCGCTCTATTGGCCTGCAGGTCGACACTACGTTAGTACCATTTTAATTATTAATAAAAATTTTGGTTATATGGTGACCACCCCACCTATCTACATGAGTGCATGGCTAATCTCCCGGCGTAGGAAGAGGATGCTTCTTCCATCATGGCCGTGGAGACAGCGCCCTATAATGCCTATATGCCGCTCATGCCTACACCTTTAGTTGCCCAGCGTGGAGGATAGGGTCCTTCCCGTATATGGGGCGTGAAGGATAGGGTCCTCCCCGTAGGCATTGACTAGAGGTGCTTTTCCTATCAATGCATTCCTGAATGATCTCCTTTCTCTCGAGGTCGTCTACTTCCGTGGGACAGAAGTAGACTTTCTAATCTACCTTCCACTCCTCCAAGCGGAAACGCGGTCATGCCTACATTGACATTACACCACGCCCTAGAGATCACCGTAGTGGTCTCATCATCGGTAACAACGCATGCAACCCATACCTAGCATAGGTTGCATGCGCAGATTAATCTTAACTACACATAGAATTAATCTACACAAATCGACATGCCTGAGCTGATTTCTTCGGAGATGACCTTGCCGTCCTATTGCTCCATAAACTGTGGGTACTGCTTTAATAGATCTTTCTACCCAGGTCGCGTCTTCCACCGGCAAGTGTTTCCACTTAACCAAATATTGGAGAAACTCTGATCTCCTTGTTTTCTTGAAGGCTTTATCAAGAATCAATTCTGGAACTATTTCCAGCTGCTCCTCCGTCATTTCCAACAACGTTGGAGTGTCCAAGACTTCGTCTGGGTTTGGAGTATGCTTCTTCAATAAACTCACGTGGAAGACTTTATGAATCTTTAGGTGTGGGTCCAAGCGTGGAGTTGGGGGGCCAATTTTCGTGTCCTGGACATATAGTGCTTTATGGGTGCTTTACTTGAGTTCAATGAAAATTTTAATCCGTCAAGAAAGAAATTATGACGAGCCTTTTTGGTTCAGAGAGCGCGAAATCAAAATCTCCCAATTAGCAAGTTCGTTGGCCATGTCATCGATCCGAAACTGTGGGATGGTTCTCCCGCTTTCTGGCGGATTCTACCAGCTCCAAAACATTTTCAAAAATTTGGATGGAAAATTTCTTTGTTTTGGAAATTTCCAGAGCTCTTGGCCTGGAATTCAATGGAATTTGTTTCCCTCTATGCAGCTGAATTCACATCTCGGTTTGGAGGCCAAGATCCAGATGAGCTTGCTTCTGCTCTAGGAATTCACATCCAACATTCCATTCGAAAATTAGATGCAGAAGATGGCATTCCCAATGACAATGACATGCAGACTCAAATTTCCACTGATTTGAAGGCTTCTGAGGTAATATCATCTCCAGTTTTGAATGATAAAATTAATGGGACCTGTGCAACAAGCGTTGGTTTGCAGCAAAGGTTCGCAATTGTATATCTCCTAACACTGCATGTAGAAGAATATTAGCTGCCAAAAAGAAATTGCAGAGGAAGAAGAAAAGGGATTCTATAAAAGCTGGCCTTCAATCAGACAATAGCACGGAAGGATTGACCACTAGGAAGAAACAAAAGCTTTCGAAGGTTATTGTGGATTTCATCAATGAGGTATGCTTGAATTTGGATTCTGATGATAGAAAGAAAGTCATATCCAGGGCTCTTTGACAGTTACACGAATTTGATATCATTGGGAATAAGGCACTTAATGTATACAAGCATGTTGTTGAGAACGTGAAAGAGACTCTTCAAAGCCAAAAACGTGGCAGGACTATAGATGTTAATCAAGCGAGGTCATCTACTTTGATGATGGCAGTCAATTCATGCACAGGACTATAGATGTTAATCAAGCGAGGTCATCTACTTTGATGATGGCAGTCAATTCATGCAGCAATCGATCAGCGGTTGCAAAGGCCTTGAACATGAAGAGAAGGGCTGTCTATGCTGCGTTGGACAAAAGGAAACGCGCTGAATTTGGAGGACCTTGGTCCATGTTCAAGAGGAAGAGCAGATCGGATAGGCTTTCTGATTCGGACCGTGAAAAGGTACACAACTTTTGGATTTCTGAAACTAGAGTCTCTCCAAATAAAAGGCAGGTGATTAAGTTGAGAAGACATAGTAATGGTCAAAAGATAGCAAAGCCGTATAATCTGCATCCCATTCACTTACTAGAAGAGACACAGGTATCTAATTGTTTGTCTTTTGCTAGAAATAACATTTCGTGACTTACCTTCTATTCTTTGAATTGCAGATCATGTTCTATAGAAGATTCAAACGTCAATATCCGGACATGAAGATAGGGCTTAGATTGTTTGAAGCTTTGAAGCCTAAGTTTGTCAAAAGGCTTAAGGAAAGGGAAACGTGTTGCTGCATTTACCATATGAGAATGGAGTTTGTTAGGCAAGCAATTAATAAAGTAAGACGTGATCCTAACATTCACGGTCCAAATTGTACATGCAAGTGTTCTATTTGTGGTCCAGGCCCAACTTGTGCAGCAAGCGAACACACCGTCAACAATGTTAGTGATATGTGGAGGTCTATGGTGTGTCCTAAGCAAGAGACTACAGATTGGCATAACTCTAAGTGTTTGACTATGGAGTGTGCTGATTGTAGGCTGAAATTATTCCAGAAATGTCCGAAAGAAAAGAGGAAGACAATAAAGTTAGAATGGAAGAACTTTGAGAAGGTAACTACTCTATCATTTCATTGATAGTCTTTTAAAATTTGTAATCAATTTTCTTTTTTGCATTGAATAGTTAATTCTGTTTTGTTTGTGTATTTGTCCTGTAATTCCAGCCTATGTTTTTGTGGAATGATGTAGGATTGATCTATTGACGAACTATATATTTTGGTTAATGCATGCATTGGCTGACTAGTCTATTATGTTGCAGGTCAAAGAGACTTATGTGAAGGATGTAGGCAAAGCGGGAAAACCAATTGTTAAAAGCAAGGATGTGATGAAGTTGGCTTACAAGAACACTTCCTTGCATGAGTTTGTGGAACATGCAGATGCAGTCACAAAGCAATTCATTCCTCACAATCATACGGCACGGTGGCAGGCCTCTCAGTTCAAGGAATGTTTACAAACATTCCCAAAAGACACGGTCGTGTCTGTCATTGACTTCGCCGAGAATTATACATTCAAAATTCAGCAAGAGATCCAAACAATGCATTGGAGGAACGAACAATGTTCAATACTTGTGCACATCTCTTACAGACATACAAACGAAGGCGAAAATCCTAATCTTATCGTAGGTAATCGCAAACTTGTGAAAGAAAGTCATTTTTACATGTCAGACGATCGAGAGCATGACACTTTATTCATACAACATTGCCTCCAAAAGCATGCTGATTATTTGATAAGTAAAGGTGTAAAATATTCAAAACATATTTTTTGGTCCGACGGATGTGCATCACAGTTCAAATATTCGAGGGCCTTTTACTATTTAGGTAGGTTTTATCAAGCTAATGATGTCAAGATTGGCTGGAATTTTTTTGCATCATGCCATGGCAAAGGGGAACATGATGGCGCTGGGGCTGTCATAAAGAGGATATTAACGAGTGAGATGTTGAAGCGAGATAGTACACCTCTTAGGAATGCTGAGGATGCATTTCAGTTCTTAGTTTGGTATTTCAGAGTGAAGAGAGGCACCAAAGACAACATCATCATCAGGTACGCGCACTAATTCATGCACATTCATGTAGTACATAGGTTCACAGGTTATTTAGTGTTGATGTAGTCTATGTTGCACTTTTGAGCATAACCTGTTTAGAATGCTAGGTTGAGAAGTAGGATTGGCAAGGGCAATGCATTGAATTATTTCTTATGCATGCTGAAAATTTTTCATTTGCTATGTGTGCTTAAGTGCTACGTACAGGCATGGCTATCAGAGTAAACAAAAGGCCATTATGCCCAGTTGAACATAATCTGTCGGACTGCAGCACCATACATACTGCTTGCTCCTCAAAAACCCTTATTCAGGATAATTCATGGCCACAAAGCATAAAGGGGCGCTTATGAGAATCTGAACATTAACGTGTCTATTTTATAATGGAGGGAAGAGAAATGTGCTGAATTACGCAGCGCAAAAAATGCAAGTACTAAATAATCAACATTGTGGGCTAAAAAGATACACAGCAGGTCTTTTTAAAAAGGACATGTATTCAGTTCTCAAACAACTCAAGCAAAATGGGTAAAGAGGTTAAACCACTGCAAGACCTGATTGAGCAAGGGATTGAACAACTTCCTGATCATTACATTGTACCTGGCCTAAACATTTCACCCAAGCAATTTGTCAGATCAGTATATCGCCTTCTTTTAGCACCACAACCCCTCCAGTTGCCAGATGGGTGGCACCTACATGTTCCACAGCCCACTTTGTGTCGTACATGGCGATGGCTTTGGGATAGGTTGCTCCACCCTAAAGTCTCTGTACTGTGATGGCATGTTATCCACAGGTGCCTGCGGGTTAATGCCTTTCGACATCGCTATGATCCTCGCATATCTGCAGTATGCCCGCTCTGTCTCTCGGACGTTGAGACTCTTGAGCATTGTCTCTTTGATTGTCCTGAGGTTCAACCAGCGTGGTCCTGGCTACAAGGTTTGTTTAACAGTACATTGGACTGCCGATGCATCCTTTTGGCGTCCTTGCAGCTGCCAAAAGTAGTTTAAAGTTCAATAATAGATGCACAAAGAATGTCTATGTTGTCTATGTTGCTAATGTAGTCTTTGTGTGTTTGCGCAGGGTATTTTGGCTTGTAAAGGTAGGTGATGTTTGCAGGAGGATAAAGTATGATTGTGATACTTTGAAGGGGACCCAAAACATCCATTCTATCAGACCAATTTGTCGAGATAGGCCTACTATGGTGGCTCACAGAGCCTTGTCTTGCTTTTGTACAAACTGTTGGAAGGAGTTATGGAACAGGTGTAAGCATTCGAAGAGACTTTGTCGGTATACATATTCAACTTTGAAGCCTGAGATCATGCAAAAAGAGGCAACTGTGACTCATGTCCAATACGAAGGGGACAACCAGTGGAAAGCAGAACTAGTGGAAGTTGTGACAATTTTATCATAAATGCGGAAGAAAATAATGAAGAAAATGTTGATTTCTGGATTGTGAAGTGTACTGAACCGAAACATGTGGTAGACAATGCATTCGAAGATTACTGGGGTTCAAAATTTAGCAGGCAAGAGGTAATTCTAACAGGTAAATATTACAAGTTCTTGGGCGAAGATAGATACGAGCTGTTAAGTAATATGCCTGATGTTAATTGTTATTCACACCTCGTCATAAGCGCAAAGGTAGATTTGATTGCTGATGCAAATGAAGACAATGTATACCATTTACCTTTGGAAGCACACGAGCATATCATTGACTCTTTACCACCGCCTGATTCTGAAACACTGGCAAGTGCCCATTGCGTAGCCAAGAAGAAGACACGAAGGAAACAAGACATCTTAAGGGCAGTTAGGAAGAAGGTAGTGTCCAGAAGTAAGAAGGCTTGCAAGCAGAATAAACGAAGGAAGGCTTGCAAGCAGAATAAACGAAGGAAGGTTTGCAAGCAGAAGGTTTGCAAGCAGAATAAACCAAGGAAAAAGACAAAGGTTTAAGGTTTTATCAAAAGGAAGAGTTTTGTATCCAATATCATTGAATAATAAAGAACATTTTTGAATTTTCTTTCTCAATTGGATAATTTCTGTGAATGTTTCATATACTTCAGATTTGCAGGCTTGGTGCAGGTAACTAATCATTATGTGTTGATTTGCTTCATCTTCATTCTGTTCTGGTGTATCCATGAAATCTGGTCGAAGTCCATCTTCGAGTAGTTGCCCTTTGAGTTTAATTCTTGACAAGAGATGACCAATATATTCACAATTACCTTCTTCTAGCTGTAGCCTATGACTGGAAAGACTAACAGTACAAGTACCTTTGATGGACCTGCAGGGGTCAATTCTCTAGTTGTGCAGGAAAATATGTTTCAGATGCATGCCCATTAGGAAGAGATGTAGGTGTATAGAGAATAACAAGAGATAGAGGACAGACTTTAATTGCATGCAGTAGATATCCATCCTTACAGGTTTACAGGCTTGCAGGTGGATAAAAACAAACATCGAGGTTTTAAGTTTTAAAACATGGTAAATGCATTCTGTTCTTTCTTAAGTTCTTATCTGATGGTTTTTGACCTGTAAGTAACATGTAGAAACGTTGTTTAATGTTTTCACTTTCCGGGTGAAAATGTCTACATTGAAAAAAATAAGAATTGGCGGATATTTGGAAGAGCTTAGGTCAAAAGAGTTGGCACAAAGTTGGTGTCAGAAAGTTAGAAATTCAGGCTTAGGAAATTGCAGAAACAGTGATCTGGTTATGATTGAGTTGTGGAATTTTGGTTGTTGCTTTGATTTCTTATTGTGCTGGAGCAACGTACACCAAGCATATAGGTGCTTTTGGGTTGAAAAAAGGAGTATCATTGTTTATTTTCAGAAAGTTAGAAATCTTGCATAGGCTTACAAATTGCAGAAATAGTGATTGGGTTAGATGGTTCAGGGAGAAATTCTAAACAACATGCATGAATTCAAAATGAGATAAGAATTTAAGCACAAAGAAGATTGATCCAGATACAGCTCCAGGAGCCGTTTTCCATTTTCCGTGCAATTTTTCTGTGTTGGTTTGGGCATTCCAAAAAGTATCTTTATTCAATGTCCTTAATGCAGCTCTGAAGGTTTCTCATATTCAAATTGCATGAAGTGTATTTGTAGGCTTTGTTCATGAAGTGTATGTGTTGTGCTGCAACGTGCAGTTTCTTTTCCTTAATACCAAAGTCTCAGTGCAGTTCCTGGATTGTCAAGATATACAGAAAAAAAACTAGAATGATGTTGTCCATACGAACCCCAGTGCAGGTTCTACTGTCCATATCATAGATAGATAGATAGATAGATAGATAGATAGATAGTATTTTTACGTCATGCCACATTGGCAGCGTCCATGAGGACATATGACGGACCCCCGGAGACGGACCCCCGGAGACTTGAACACAAGATCTCTTAGTTGCTAACCCAATGGACTAGCCAATAAACCGAACAAGAGAAAAACCAAAGGATCTGACTTATATAGTTGTATCTTCTGTATGTGCAGGACATTATGGACAACTACAAGCCAAAAAATGTTGCACATATCTACAAGACAAAATTGCTGCCTATTCATGACATAATTGCAGCTATTAACAGTATATTTTGCTGAAAGTAGTACATGTCAAGCTTTGGATCTAGTGAACTGAGCCAAGGTCATGTCGTCATCACTGTCACCTGTATCTGTATCCGAGCCATTTGGACTGACTTGTGCATTAACTGGAGGTGCAATTTCAGGAATTTGAACATCTGCAGCAGCTTGTGTTGTTGTAACTTCTGTATGGACATGAACATCTGCATTAACTTGAGAAATGGGATCATGTTTTTCCTTGATAACATCGGTAACTTTTGGCAGTGTGGCAGGCAAGTTCAATACAGGTGGGATTTGAGAAGTGCCAAATGTGTTTTGAAGAGTGCCAAAGGTGCTTTGGATGTCAGAGTTATAGTTTCAGGAAACCGGAGGTTGTGAATCATTTGGAGTTCCAAGAAATGCCTTTGAAGCTAGAAGTCATACCTGGCTTGCAAAATTACCATGTTAGCTAAGTTACAAGACAAATTTAGAAAGGAAATACATTACCTAGGCCTGAAGTTCTCTCCGTTCCTGATTGAGTATCTTTGACGGCTTCTTTGACAGATTGAGTTTCCTTAACGGCTTCTTTGAGGGTTTCAGAAATTGCTGGATTTATGGTTTCTTCTACCTCATGTTTCTTGATGTTCTTTCCAGTATTTTTTCCCCCTTGCCTTTTATATGTTTTGGCTTACTAGGTTTTGCTGTAGCAGAAAACAGAAAACGTTTGGGAGTCCTCTTCCTTCCCAACTTAACAGACTTAGGTTCTTCTTGCAGACTTTTGGGACAACTCTGACCATTTCCTGCTGGATCTTCATGTGCATCTTCATCTGCTGCAAGAGAGGAACATTATTCAAATAGAAATCAAGAACTTAAAAAATAAAAACGTGTCAACAACTTACTTGCATTAAGGGTACCAGCTCGACCATCACTATTCGAGCATTCAGCAGGTTTTACACGTTTCTTTTCAGTCTTCTCCAGCAAACCATCTTTGCCAAACGTAAAGCAAGTCAGATTTTAACATTGATTGCAAAATATAAGTTAGATACTAACCCAAAACAGAAACATGAACTGGAGCCTCCGTGTTTGAGCATGCAGCACCGCTATCTTGCTGCTTCTTCCTCTTATTCCCTGATACTAGTTAAATTAAAGGAATTATTTAGGCAGGTGCTATCAATAGTATGTGAGAGATAATTTTACCTGACTGTCTTTTGGCAACAGCACGTGTTTGAGGACGTCTTCTCACTTCTAATTTCTGTGGACTGGTGTATTCAACATCTTCATCATCAAACTCTGCAGAAGCTACTTTACTGGCATTGTTAGTATCTTCATCTTCATTATTAACGATGTCGGGTACAACGAGATAACCCAATTCTGTATAAAGATCTTTAGGTACATCTATTTTGCACACGTGACATTGCAAGTTCTCTATACACTTGTGGAAGCAGCATAGATGAAATTTGTGACCACAAGATAATTGGACATACAAGGAATAATCTGCACAGAAGGCCATGCCACAAACCAAACAACCCGAGACTCCATCTGCAAATGGCCAGTTCCCAGCTGTAGGTATTATCAAGGTACTTGTTACAAAGTTTGTTCTCAAATGCTGCAAGTTTGAAATTTTAGTTTGCAAGTTTGACTGTGCTTCAACTACGTGTTCAGGTGACTAATGGCATCTTCTATTTCCTGCGTATTGTTCGCGGATTCCTTGTTCTTTAGGAGGGAAAGAAGAGTAAGGCCCAGCAACTTTTCTTCATCTCTAAACTTAGACAGAGCTGCATCCTCTTTGGGACAGATTTCTTCCAATGCTGCCAATTTTTCCTTCACTTCCTTGATGTCTTTGCAAATAGATGCAGCTGATGCATCATATCCACGGAGAAGACCTTTTGTTTCGACCAGCTGCATCTGCTTTTCCTTCAACTGATTTTCTAAAGTCAAAACTTCCTCACTAAACAATTTCAAATCTGCTTCCAAATGGGATATGGAATTGGCAATGTTGGAATAACCCATTTGTTCTCTCACAGTCCTTGTCTGGTTGTTCCTCATTGAAATTTGCATCGACTTCCATGCAAATCTTGCCCAATTAACTCTGAAATTAATAGGATTTGCAACATGGAATAATTGCTTTCTTTGTGTCTTAGCCATTTGCAAATGTAAATGGAAAGATTAGGAAAAAAACATGAGTTCTTACTTGGAAAAATTAGGAAAAAATAATAATTTTAAACCCTTCACCAATCATTGAGCTCTTCAAACCAAATGCTAGAAAGTAAGCTTTATCTTATTGTATTTTTTTGCAATTCCATAAACTTTTAAAATGAATTTAGGTCTAGTTTGCTAAATCATTCCAAGTCAATGTGAAGGATATACGCCTTCATTACAAAGACCTAGCATTACAGCAAACTCCTATTTTGATGCTATCCTCATTTCCTATAGATTATTCAACGCAAGAATGTTTTGAGGGAAAAAAAAAAGGGCATAAAAAACAATGGAAATTATTGAAAAATGCAAAGTAATTTGGTTTAATATTCCGCACTTTCTCCTAAATTGAATTTTTTGAGATGATGCATGGGTTAGTTTTGCTTTTGAAAAAAGTTATAGGGATGATTGGAAATCATGAGCTAAAGGACGGAATGAGCTTTTGGGATTAATGCCCGAGCAAGTTTGAAAAATGATGACGGCTAATAATCGACCTTCAATTTTTTTTTTTTTTAAATTGGCATATTGGTGCTTCATGGTGCTTACCCATGCAAATTGCCCCCCCAAATGAGCTTGTTCTTACTTGCTTATAGGTTCAAACTAGGATTGATTACCTACTCTCTTGACTACCCGGAAGGTCCAGCCCCTCTTCAAACTTCTTACAATTTCCGATGCGGAGCTTTATCTTGATTGTCTTTTAGGTTGCAATTCCAACTCCACGAAAATCATGCTTTGCAATCATCTTTAACTCAACTCCCTAGAAGATAACCTCGAACTTCTTCCAAAGACCTCGATACGGCCAAACAAACTCCTCTATTGGCGATGCTAACCTCTACCTATAGACGGGATTGTGCCAAGGTGAGGGGAAAAAGGCATTAAAAACAATGGAGTTGATCATAAACGCGGCGACATTTGGGATGATTTCCCGCTTGGTGC
Organism: Isoetes taiwanensis; assembly: GCA_021234155.1. Lineage (NCBI taxonomy): Eukaryota > Viridiplantae > Streptophyta > Lycopodiopsida > Isoetales > Isoetaceae > Isoetes > Isoetes taiwanensis. Next base: position 4,307,306 of record JAJEKV010000040.1, read on the forward strand.
TATTATCCTAAACTTGAAGTGAATAAATTCATGCCCATACTTTGCTTGTTCGGACATAGTTTAGGGAGCATATCCTCCAAAATCATGTTGGTCCGCTCGGAATTTGCCCATCCGTCCGACATGCCCGGATGATAGGGCGTGCTCATGGATAGCTTCAATTTTTTTTTTTTTTAAATTGGTATTTGCTTCATGGGCACTCATGAATTGCCCCCGGATCCCCTTGGAGATAATCTCCCTTGGCATGCCATTTGAAGGATTGATTACCTTTCTTTGGTGAAGAAGGTCATTTTGTATCCATTGGGTGCTTCTTACAATGCAAGGCACAAAATGTGCCATCTTGACAACTTGTCGTTGTCGCCACTACCATCAAGGCATCCTTCCCCTCTTCTTGTCCTTTGAAGCCCTGTTATGAAGTCCAACCTGATGAACCTCCCACTTAGCATTTGGCAACCGCTAATGGCTCCAATACCTTTGACAGGGATTGTGCCAAGGTCTACTTTCGGCATTGGTAGCCGACATTCCTTGATCATAAGCGAGCTACATTTGGGATTCTTCATTCCTTGGCCAATAATAGATGCCAAACTCCACCTTTGAAATATGTCTTCATAAACTTTGCTTGGCCAGATATTGGACTATAGCATATCCTGTGTCGTGGAGAATCAACTTCCTTGCCCATCCGATGAGGATGATAGGCGCACAACTTCATGGATATGGTACAAGAGATTACCTTCCTTCTTAAAATTTTTGAAAGGTTTCTCTCTCCTTAATCTCCATTCTTGCCATGAAGCATAAGATTTCTTTGGTGCCCATACTTCCATGAAGTCCACGTGGTCTTGCAAGGGCTTCTTGTGCCATCTTTGAAAACTTGGAGACCGTTGACCATCATTGCAATTCACTCTAGTTGTCTTGGGATGCCTTGAAAGTCCATCGCTACCTCGTTGAGCTTAGCATTTGTAGACTATATCAAAGTCATACTCTTGAGGAACTCCATCCACCTACTTGCGTCTGGTTAAGGTGTGGTTCCTTGAATACAGCTACTTACTTCTTCATTCGTATCAATAATAGAACTTCCTTCCTTTGAAATATGTCTTCAAATTCTTAATGCCCGACTATTGGACTATTCTTGTGTCGTGGAGAATCAACTTGGCAGCACCTGATGATTCGTTCATCTTCACGGAATCATATGGTACAACAGATTACCTTCCTTCTTAAAATTTTTGAAGTAGCTATCTTACTGCATTCTTGCCGCCACAAGCTTATCTTTCTTCCGGGTGAAGGTCAACACGGGGCAAGGCTTCTTCAATCTTCTTCAACAATTCAAATCCTGCTTGGGCTTTCTTGTGCCAATGACCTGCCCAATCTTTCATCTTTTCCGCCCTCGTCAAGTCCGTTACATGGAAAAAATTAGTGGCTAAACTTAGCTAAATGGCGAAATTTTGACCTTGTTTGGAAAAAAATTGGCTAAACTATGGCCCTTTTTGGGCTAAAAAAAATAAAATATTAGCCAAGTCTATTCCACGCCCCACCTCCATTTCGTCCGACTTTAGCTAATCGCAAGGAAGTGTAACTGCCAAAATTTGGAAAGTTTAGCCAAAACTTAGAAGCTTTTACATCAAATTTTAGTGTATTTTTAGCCAAATTATCCTATAGCCTTTATATTTATTATGGTCAATTAATAATTAGGTCCTAAATTAGTGCAAAATAGTCAAAAGATTAGAAGATTTTTTATTCTTTTTAAATAAAACTTTAGCCAAACGTAAGAAAGTACAGGTGGCAAAATTTAGAAAGTTTAGCTAAACATTAGAAGCTTTCACCTCAACTTTTGGCATGCTTTAGCCAAGTCTATTTCACCACTTTGAATATAAAAGTTCTTTAATTTTTCCCCTGGTCCGTTAGCAGGGCCGCTATCTTTGCAAAGTTACAAACTTCCTGTAGTACCCTGCTAGGCCAAGAAAACTTCTGACCTCATGGACGTTCTTCGGTGCCGGCCACTGAATCACTGCTTCAATCTTGGCGGGATCCGTCGAGATTCCTTCAGCTGAGATCACATGCCCCAGGTATTCCACCTTCTTCGTTGCGAAGTGGCACTTCGACAACTTGGCGTACAACTGGTGCCTCTTCAACTTCTCCAGCACTTTCCTTAAGTGTTGTACGTGTTCTTCAAGGGATCTGCTATACACCAAAATGTCATCAAAGAATACTATCACAAAGGTGTCTAAGAACTCCCTGAAGATGTCGTTCATGAGCCTCATGAACGTTGCCGGGGCGTTCGATAAGCCGAAAGGCATTACCGTGAACTCATAGTGCCCGTGCCGCGTTCTGAAGGCGGTTTTATGAATATCTTCTTCCTTTATCCGGATGTGATGATAGCCTGACCTTAAGTCGATTTTGGAGAAGACTTTTGCCCCTTGGAGTTGATCCATCAAGTCGTCTGATCTGGGGAGCGCATACTTATTCTTGATGGTGTGCTTGTTCAACTGTCTGTAATCTATGCACATCCTCAAGCTGCCATCCTTCTTCTTTACAAAAAGAATGGGTGCTCCAAACGGCGAGACGCTAGGTCTAATGAAGCCTAGGTCGAGCAACTCCTGCAATTGCTTCTTTAGCTCCGTCAGCTCCTGCGTCGTCATTCTATATGGGGCCTTGCTTGTCGGCTTCGTTCCTGGTTCGAGTGCTATCTCACACTCGACTCTCCTATAAGGAGGGAGTTGCTTGATCTCATCTAGGAAGAGATCGTGAAACTCCGTGATCAACTTAGCTATCTGCTTGGGCAACTTGTTGAGCACTTTATCTTCCTCACTTTCTTCTGGTTCGGGCTCTTCGATCTCAAGCTTGAAGATATATGCCACCTGCTCGCTATTGATGCACTTGAGCAGCTGCTTAGAAGTCATACACTGCATGATGGGAACAACTTCTTTACCTGTGATCTCAATGATCTTGCCGTTGGGCGTTGTGAAGGTCACCTTCCGCTTTCCAAAATCAATGATGGCTTCTGTTGGTCCAAGATACTCCATTCCTATGATCAAGTCATACTTGCCAATGCCCATTACTTCTGCCCCCATCTGGATATTAATCCCTGGCAAGTCGATGTCGAAGTTGATCCTCTTGCCTGCTGTTTGCCTTACTGCTCCACTTGCCAAGATTACAGGTCTCGGTTTGGATTTCAATGGTTTCAACTTCAACATGTCAACCATTCTGGGGGATGCAAAGTTGTGGCTATTTCCCGAGTCTATCCGGACTATGAAAGACTTGGCCTTGGCCTTCCCTACTGTGGAAATTACCTTATACTGGTTCTCTGCTTGTTCTGTATCTATGGCGGCAAAGATATGGCACTCACCCTGAATATAGTCGCGGGCTGCCTCGCCGTCGTCGTCAGACGGAGTGTCCCATCCACCCAACTCCGCTAGCGCTCCGCTCATGACGAAGGGGCAGTTCGCTGTCCTGTGGCCCGGCTGGAAGCTACTTTTCTATGCACTCCTATCTCTTTTCCTTGGGCATCGCCTGCAAAAAGGACCGCACTGCTTTGGAGTAGTTTGACCCCTCCTGCTTGTCCTTGAAGGACACCTGCTTCTTCTCCTGCTGCTTCCCCTGGTTGCCACTATATGGGGCTCTAGCTGGACCTGGGCTGGCTGCTCTAGGGCTATAACTCCCTGTTGCCTTGCCTTTATCCTGGTAATACTGCTGCCTCTGCCCGCTATTCTGAGGCCCCGTCCCTTGCAAGCTTATTGCCTTGGACTCTGCTTCTGATACTGTCTTAGGGTTTATTGCCCTTACAAGCTTGCGGATCTCATCATTCAGCCCTTCAATATAGCTCTCCACTGCGTGCTTTTCACTCAACTTTGACACATAAAGCCTTAGTCTCATGAATTCCTCTGTATATTTCTGAACTGATTTGTTGCCTTGCTGCAACCTGTAGAATTGCTGCATCATGCTGGACTTGTGCTCTCTTGGGACGTAATGGCGCTTGAAAGCTTTAGCAAACTTTCTGAACCTGCAAGCATCCCTGCTTAAGCCATGGGCCTTGGCATACCCCTTCCACCAAATGCGTGCTGCTCCCTTCAGGTTAGCTGTTGCCACCCTGCCTTTGTCCTTGTCCTTCATACCATAGGCATTACCATACTCGCTCATCTCATCGAGCCAAGCCTCTGCCTCCATGCCTGATCTGCTCTCGCCTGAGAATTGCTCGAGCTTCCTGGCCTTCCAAACGTTTCCCAATGCAGAGTCTACCTTCTTCTGGTAGTCGGAGGTCTTCGTCTCTTTGTGTCTGTCGTCCCTTCGGTCCTGCACTTGTTCAGCCTCCTCCTCGGAATCAGAGTCTGAGTCCGAGCTTGAGTCAGAGGATTCCGTGCTGGGGGACCTCCTTCTCTTCCTCCTCCTCTTGTCCTTTCCTGTTTTCCGAGCTGATGCTTGTGGCAACTGAGCGTTGCCCTCCGAACCCACTCCTGCTTGTGCGGCCAGGAAAGCCTTTATCTGCTCAAGGTCCGTCCTCATCTGTGACATTTCCTCTTCTGGAGTCATGGGCCCAAATGCTTCATACAGGCTCCTTGCCGGGGGTGGCCTGGGCAGAGTCTGTTCTTCCCTATGGTCTCGGCGTTGTCGTTCCCCTGAGCCCGGACCTCTAGCTGCATACACAAGTAGGTCATGGTTGTACGGTTAGTTTTATTTGTTCTCTTGCATTATATGTGTTGTTGGTATAGTTGCGGAATAAGATACATCAACAAACATTTAAAGTGCAAAAGAAATTATACTTATATTATATAATATCTTAATACAAAGCCTCCGGGATCAAGAGTTTAACTATTCTTGAAATCGCCGGTAGGATGGGTTATCTTCAAGGAACTTCTTAACTTGGGCCGTTCCTACCGAGCGTCCCAAGTTCCTGAGGACGTTTGTTGATGATCCGCCCTGCAAGGCTGTCACCAACTCTTCCACTCTGCGGTCGGAGGTGTAGGCCGCGGTTACTGCCAATCTTCCCTGCCGTTGGTGGGGCACGGCGAAGTCGAAAAGGTCAAGTGCCATCGCTCTCTTGACTAAGACAGCATAGTCGACGTTTGCAGCTATTCGAGCATGCTTGCCAAAGCCAGAGAGTGCAATGAGCATGAACACTCCCTCTTCACCCCGGGGACTGAGTTTGCGGTGTATCACTGCTATTCTCCCATCCAGCAGCAGGGGAAGGTAGTGCCTCAGCGACCTGTCATTGTGTGTTGCTGACGACTCTCCTCCTGCTTGGCCTCCCGCTCTATGTCTTCCGGCGTATTCATCGACCTCTACCTCAGTCATTTCTTGGTAGTCTCTGATTGTCGAGTCGACCCGCCTGATGTCGATAGGGGCTCCTCTTGCTGGAGGTGGTGTCGATGAGCTCGGCATCAAAATGCTCGTGGTCTTGCCACGGATCCCCATCCGTTCTTGGATGGCGTAGAACTCCTCCTCCGATGGCAGTTCTCGGGCTTCCATAATTTGCCGTATGCTGCTGTAGGCCTGGATGTCCGAAGTCGACTCTCCTGCATAGGTGTCGGCTTCCCTCACTTGAAGCGGGAAGTCTGAGACTCCCCGGACGATGAAGTCGTCTAAATTTGGTTGCTGCCGTAGTTAGTGCAGCAACTCGTCAAGCCGGAACTCCATCTCCCTGCATTCGGGGAGATTCTGGATATCGCTGAGGAGCAGATACTCCTCACCGTCAATGATGATGGGGGCTAGGCTTGTGATGCCTAGCCCAGCCTAGCCCAAGTGGGGGAGCGACTCTGAGTGTCTGGCGGCTCCGCTCGAAGTTGGCTAACTCCTCTTCTGCTTGCCGCCGTTCTTCCTCTGGGTCGAGCTCCGTGTACTCTTCCTCGTCCGAATCTTCTTCTTCTGTCCTTCCTTCCTGCTCTTGCTGGTATTGCAAAAGCATCTGTTCTGCTGCTGAGGCTGCTATGGGGTCTACTTCCATGGGAGGAATAGAGGTTTTCCCCATTGGGTTTTCAGCATGGTTGGAAAGGAAAATGGCTAAGGCGGCGGTGTAGGAGAAGTACTTGGTCCTGTCAACTGTCAGGACCATGTAATCTGGCAACCTCTGTGCCTTGTTGGTCAAGTACTTGGCAATGTTCGGGACATCACCCAAGGCTGCTTGAAGGGATGGGCGGGGTCTCCCAAGACTTCCATGGGCTGCTTAATCACCCAAGGCTGCTTGTAGTCTACTTCCCTTGATGTGGCTAGAAAGATGCATGTCTTGTCTCATGAGTGTCACCCTCTTCGCATGAACTGTGCAGGCTGTCGAATCTTCAAAATGCTGCACCAGTTTTTGCTCTGCTGCTTCTTGCAGGGCCAGCAACATCTCGTCCGTCACCCTCATATCCGTGTTGTATTCTTGAATGACCTCTCGGACTAGGCGGGCGAATGGTGCACGGGGGATCAAAAACCCGTAGCTACGCTGAAAATGCCTGATCTCCTTGAGGGCTCTCTTCTCGGTCTCCTTCCTGCCGGTTATCTTCTTCCCTGGTGGTCTAGGAGGCTTGGGCTTCTGTGGTGGCAGCTTCAGAGTCTGGCTCTTCGTCGGATGCCCACCTTCTATGGTTCTAACCCTGTTCTGCTGATAATATTCGTTGTACGCCTCCCACTTTGCCATGAAGGCGTTGTGCTCCCTTAGTTTCTTCTGATAGACCTTTACGGGGTCTATCACATATGCCTCTCACTGTGGCCGCAGTGCTTTGTTCCTATCCCACGTTGGGTATGGTGGGGGCTTCTGCGCCTGCGCGGGCTGCTCCGGGTCGGGTACCGCCTGCTCATCAGCTAGGGGTTTTGAAGAGCTTGCGCCTTCGGTGTTGGGGACGAAGTCTTCATCATCCGAGTCGTCGGAGGAGGGCGGGGGCTGGTCAGCTGATCGTTCGGTAATGACGATCTTGGGGTTGGGGGTCTTTACCCGCTTAACCTGCACGCATTTTCTTTTGCCCACCATCACGGCCTTCGCCTTCTTCTTCTTCCGCTCCTCGGCTGCGTTCGGCTCCTCCTCTTCCCTCTTTCTCTTCTTTTCTCGGCGGCGCTCTTTGGCTTCATGCTTTTTGATCCATGCCGCGAGCTCTTCCTCCTCAGCTGGCTCTTGCCTCGGCTCCCTCTGTTCCTCTCGCTCCTCGGCCACCCGATCTTGCTCATCTTTCTTCTTCCTTTCCTCCTCGGCCACCCGATCTTGATCTTCTTTCTTCTTCCTTTCCTCCTCGGCCACCCGATCTTGCTCTTCTTTCTTCTTCCTTTCCTCCTCCTCCACTTCTTCAAGGATTTTCTGCATGACGTCCGGCTCCTCATTGCCTAGGACCTATGTTCCCGCATCAGAGTGTGCATCCTCCTCCACCTCTGTCTCATCCCCTTCTTGGTCGTTGTTGTTGCTGGGGTGCTCTTCGGACAACTCTCCCTCGCTTGTTGAAGGTTGACCTCCTTGCTGAGTGACACGCTGTCGAAGCATCTCTTGGAGTATGACGCTGGGAGGAGTAACACCTGGAGGGACTCTAGCAGTCTGTTTCGTCCTGGCCATATTTGACTGTTCGTCGATCCGATGTCGGCGCCGAAAAATCGCCTTGGCAAGGGGGAGCGATTTTCTAAGGAAGAACGTGGAAATGGGGGAGGGGGGGGGGGGGGGTCTTAGGTCTATTTATAGACGGGCCATTTTAGGTCAAATTTCAAACTACTCTTTTGGGTCACTAAAACACCTATTATCTTACTAAATGACCAAATTTAAGCATTTCTAACCTCATGGTCTCACACATTGCGCCCAGACCAATAATGAAAGTTTCATTTTTGCTCCTGGTGCGACATGTGAGACATGGTGGATTCTGATGCTAAATTTTATACTTCCTAAGCATGTTTTTTTTTTAGGGATGTAACATACTAATTCTAGCTAATTCCTAGTTTAAAATTCGAATTACCATGTTATTTTTCTAAAATTCATGACTTTTCAAGGTGTTTTGGGCTCGATGTCTCACACGTTGCGCCCAGCCCGAAAATGAGATTTTCATTATCTGTCCTGGCGCGACGTGTGAGACCATCCTACTTTTGAAGGTTTTGGCTGACTAATTTTAGTCTTTTTATGTTCTCATTCACAAAAATGAGAAAAAAATTTCCCCATTTTTGGAGGTTTGAGAATCCTATCGAGTTAGTACTACTGGGAGTATGGTCAGTGCTTTGCTCTTCGTCTCCAAGAACATTGCTCTGATACCACTGTGACGTCCCCTACTCGTATACGGTGCACTCACCGTATACAAACAGGAGTTCATCCCCCATACCAGCTCCATGTTGATACAGGGCCCTCCACATATCACTGCAACCGTAATGAGTTCCAGTGGGAAGAGTAAAGGGGTCATTTACCCCGTCTCCCTCAGGGCCTACCTAGCTGCGGAAGCGTAAACATACATGTCAGTACATAACATCATCACATATCCACCTCGAAGGGTGGTACATCAACATCTGCATAGACAAAGATCAGCACAATACATATGGGTTCCTACCCAAGGCTCAGACTCCAGGGATGACTGACGGTTTGGGCCTCCAGAGTTCATTGCAGATAGAATCATGACAATGGATTTGGCTGGCATGAGAACATGGCATAGGGTTGTCCACTCCATCCGCCCCTCCTGTGCACACTTTGCAGAGTAGGTTGAAAAGTGTTGGGACCCGACTGTAGCCCGCCGGATGCATAGCCAAAGGGGCTACTCCTGGTTTGCATCTCCCCAGTTCCGATGGGGCAGGTTGGGATCACTCCCACCAGAGGTCTCCATGCTGACTCAAGGTGACGGGTAAAAGCACGCTGTGGTGTTCCAATTCGGCTGTCCCCCCTGTCCCCCCAAAATGTGGCGTTGCATCCACCACTTTTGTGGTATGAAAGTATAATTATGGCACCTCTCAGCTGCCGGTATTTAAGAATAGAGTCCCGCTCAGCTGTGGGGGAAATTCTAATTTCAAAAACTAAAATTCAAATTCAAATTCCTATTCTTTGGCCCCTTCCTGTTCTTTGCCTACGTCCTGTTCTTTGGCTCCTCCCTGCTGCGAGCTCCAATCCATTGTGGATATGGATGTCAATGAGGTAATCTGTACACAAACCGGCATTTCAGACAGGAGAAAACGAAGAAGAACCAAGGAACAAGAAATGTTGAAGAAAAGGCGAGGAAAAGAAGAAGAGAAGAAAAATTGGAGCTTGCAGAATTGGCAGAAGGATCCGGTTCATCAAGAAGTGCAAGCAGTAAACGCCGTATTGTCCTTAATTTGCTAACGTCTTTCCATAAACAGACCAAAAGAATGGAGGATAGCACGAAGAAAGAAATTTTACTTGATTTTTTGAGGGATAAAACATTGGAAAAATTCATAGGTGAAGAATTAAAGGATTTGGAAGCCAAGAGCATCGTTATAAGGAGCCTCACGGGACTCCATGCGGTATCAAACTCTCTACCAGCAATGGCGCCTAGCGACCAAGAATAGCTGCCTTGCAATGTACGTACTACTGCAAGGTCGCGCATTCTGAAACAAGTGACAAAATCAGCCAGGTGAGATCTTGGGAAGGTATTAGGTGTTCACCCAAGAAACCCGCAAAAAGGCAAAAAAAAAAAAGGGAAGAGATCGATTACAATGGTGGAAAATGGGTTTTTACAAGAGGGCTAAAAGATTCGATGCAATTTCGGATGAACATATAGAAAAGATTCAAAAATTTTGGATTGAGAACACCGAGTGTCTCCTAACACAAAGGATGTTAGAACTAGAAGATTGGAGAGAAATGTAAGAGAAGAACACATATCCGGAGGAATCCTGCAGGTTAGTTTATTTTACATTATTCATGTTTTCTTAGTTATGGTGCTTAGTGTGGTGGTGCATGTGGTGGTTATCTTGTATCATGTGAATTGTGTGTAGTTGACTCTAGTCCGAAATGCAATATTTAATGTTTGGAATATTATTAGAACATGACAATTGAGTACTCCTTTCTTTGGGTGTGTGTATGCAGTCTAAAAATACTTGAGCTATAACTAAGCGATCCTAAGATACAAATTTTTGTTGAATAAAGACAATTTTTGTCGATTCAAGCGACTCTGTTGGAAAGTATGATATATTAAAAAAGGATCTTACAAAATTTGGCTTTACAAAATTTGGCTTTCCATTGAAAGCTCTCTGTGCGAGAACTAAATTTACATGCATGATCCTAAGCAACAGGAAATCTTTGGTATGGTAGCTCGAGAACCGATGCATCCAAAATTATTGTTTTTACGCACTAAAGCATCTAAGCTTTCTGCGGTCATCGGGATGAATTTAACGGGATGAGGTTTGCGGTGCTTCCTGCATCCCACGGTGGTAAGTACAAATGGTCTGCCAATAAAACCCGTTGTTGCAGAGTCGAGGCGGATAAGTGACGAGAGAACAAATATACCAAATTTGCCCTTGCGGCGAGCATGTAACATAAGGCGATGGACCTTGTCTAAGAGCTCTCTTCTTCTGTCAATCGACTCCAAGCATAGCCATTGAAGGCCCGGCATCCGGTCATTGTTGTATGCCTTTAGGTTGGATTCGAAATCAGCAAAGAAGGTGGATTTAGGCATATCCACCTTGAGAGATTGATCTGAGCCCTGTTTAACATGTGCGAATGCCCTCCTCGCTCACCCTACAATAGCAGTAGTGATCTCTCGAACATGGATCCTACCATGTTGCGGAATGAGCTTCTTCGATTTGGCGAATTGGGAATGAAACGCCAAAAATGGGGCGTAGGAGCAGGATTTAGGACCCGGATCCTTTTTAATGATTAGAAGAGGAATGTAATTATTATCAGGGTGTACGAATTTCAAAAGTGTTTATGAAAGCAGGCTAGGCAGATTTTTTATGTCAGACGAAATAGGATAAAAGTGGATTGATGTGATGTGTGGTGTCGTGATGGTGTGGTGTGGTGTGGTGTGGTGTGGGTTGCGTTATGTCCATGGTGTCATGTGGGTGTGTGCATATTAATGCATGATATGTGTGGATTCAATTTTATTTATTCTCCCCCCTCACCCCATCTATCCCACCACCATAGACTACCACCACATCTTTGCGACCACCACATTACCACCACATGCACACACATCCCACCACATCCCACGCCACACCCCCTCCACCACCACCACCACCACCACACCCACCACCACCACATCACACCACAATCCACAACACCACACCACACCACCACCACTACACCCCCCCACCACACTCCACCACCACCACACACCACCACCGACCACCACACCCCACCACCACACTCCACCACACCACATCATAGCACCACACACCACTACATACACCACCACCACCACCCCCACCACCACGCCCCACCACCACACCACACACCACTCCACCACCCCCCCACCACCCCCCCCACCACCACCACCACACCACCCTCCACCACCCCCTACCACCACTCCACACTCCACCATTTGGTGTATGGTGTGTGGTGAATGGTATGGTGTGTGGTGGGTGTGGTGTGGTGTGTGGTAATGTACACACAACACTAAGGTGCTCGCTTTAAGTGAATATGATGAGTGTGGGACATGGTATGGTGCATGGTTTGGTGTGGTATACACATCCTAACAATTTAGTGTTCATTTCATGCAGATGCTATTGTTCAAGAGGTTTACGGACCAACATCCGAGAAATTAAGATTCGATCTTGAGCTTTTGAGAAGCTAAAACCCTGGTTTGTTGTGAAATTGAAGGACTTCAATAGTTCTGTTGCATTCAAAGACGTGAGGATGCAAATGCTAGTGGATGGACTCAATGGGATGAGAACCAAACATCAGAAAGAATTGCACTTGCACTGCGATGTTTGTAGATCACATGAACTTGGTCAATGCGGGGCACACCAGCATAAAATTGCAAGTCTGAGGAAGCTTGTGGAGATCTATATTGTGTCCAAAGAGTGAATTAGATGAGTTTCACAAGAAGGCGTGCATCCTTGGAAATTGTGAGTGTGTGGAATCAAGAAGTTTCAGACTGTCCCATGGAAGGAAGTGGCGTGGGAAAGTGAAATGGGAGTACATTGACTATGAAAAGACAACGTCTCGAAGTTACGGTAGGAGGACCGACTCATCGGTACAATGAGGCCGAACCCAAGGAGCTTGGATAAACCGAAGAGCGTCTAAAAATCTTTCCCTTTGCATAATTTCAGGTACCATTGGCGGGCAAAAAGCAGTTTAAGGAGCTTACGGAGAATCTCCCAAAGAGATGCATGTCTCTCGGTAGTGGATTTTGCAGAGAACTATACATTCAAGGAACAAGAGGAGGTGCGGTCGATCTTTTTGGGTCAATAAACAGATTACCATTTTGGTTCAAATAGCATATCAAGATGATTTCGTGGCGGATGAGATTATCAAGGAAACACATTACTATGTATCGGATGATAGGGAACACGATACTTTGTTAGGTGCAACACGCTTCATGAAGCACCACAAATATCTGGAGCGAGAAAGGAAGGGTTCCAAGCGGACATTATGTGTTTTCGGATGGTGCGGCATCTCAATTCAAGGCTTCTAGACCATTTTACTTTGTGGCTAGGTACACAAGCGATAACGATGTCTATATGATGTGGAATTTTTTGGTTCTAACCACGGGAAAGGTGAACACGATGGCAAAAGTCTTTGAGTTGAAGAGATGGTTAAGACAACTGCAATTAAAATACTGCTGACATAAAATTGGGTAATGCTCATGAAATGGTAGAAGTTGCGAAGAGATGTTTACTTGTGGAACATCCAGTGGATGAACACATCTGAAAACCGATAAGAGGAAGAATATAAAAAAGGTTCTTTTGGGAAGTCAAGGTGGAGGATATAGATAGAAAGAAAGCATGGGGTGCAGAGAAAGGATTTTTGGACACTAGGCGAGATCCATTGTGTACATGCATTCAATCACGAATCTCCATTGCGGTTGCTGCGAGGGAACTTTCATGCTTCTGCGACTCTTTGCTTGGATGGCATGTGGGACGGTTTGTGTGAACAAGCACTACGTTGATGATTGGAAACTTCAAGTTATTGTACCATCCTCCAATGTGCATCTTGACATTGAGGACCGTGTAAATCCAGGTCCTTGTTCTCCTCAATCCCACGATGTTAGCGAGAGGCACTTAGAGTTGGTGATAATTTTCTTTGTCGTTGCTCGAAAGGGAATGATGAGGGTTTGAATTTTGGATTACGATGTGCACAAAACCAAAATGGATAGTGGAGAAAGACTTCCAACTCAATGGAACATGGTACCTCGCCGGTGATAGTGTCATAGAAGGTATGTATTCCAAGAAGGGCGCCAAGATCAACCGTCGGCTATGATCTTTTAAAGAAAGGCGCTTTAGGCATAGTATTCACAACACAGATCTGTGCAATCGTCCGGACTTCACATGCCACCAACTAAATGTGTCAAAACAGATTTGTATATATAATTTGGATCGTTTAGATGAGGAGAAAATTTTCTGAAATTTACCCGAAGTTCTTTCTGATGATGATGAAATGTAAAACCATTCTGTAGTTTTCAGAACTCATGTGAAGTCTTGTGCTTCAGCTGTGAAAATGAGTTTGTCTTGATTTCTTTTGAAGATTTGAATTCTTAAACACTTGATTCCTTTGTTTGTGAGATGAATTGAATATGAATTTTCATTGAAATGAATCGAGGTTACAATAACAATTATGTACATAAGAAAGATATATAGTGATTTAAGTACGAGGTGACTCATGCACCTACATACTTCCCAATACATATGTTCCTCTCAGTTCCAGCTTTTGTTGCTTCTAATCTTAAAACTTCAAGCATGAACACTCTAACATCAACTAGATCCTGGTCTGAAATGTCCACAACCTGCAGTTAACCACACTTTGTCAATACTTGAGAGTTTGGTTTGTCTCACTTTACATTTAAGTTGACTTACTAGATCGGGCAACAATATATTCACTCCTTTTAAGTACCCCCTCACAAATTTGTGCATAAAGCGAACATCTGGCAGGGAATACATGAATGACCATCGGTTTGAAGAGGCGTTCTGGAAATTTTCACAACATCTGAGGTTGTAAAGCTGAAATTATTGTGTCCAAGCAATTCCAGGAACCTGCACTCAAAGTTTGTTGTCATTGTGCCACAACAGCAAAATGCAATGAGCAAGCACTAACCTCTCAATATATGCTTCTGCCATGCAAGCCCGAGCTATCAAAGTGATATATCCCTGGTTTATATCTCCGTGCGAGACACGCGTGGCTTACAATCAGAAAACAGGTCCAGTGATGTCCATCACAAGCAGGCAAAAACATGTACTGGCACTTATCCGATTCACATGTTTCCTTATTGTTTTATAACTATTTGTGTCCTTGGACAATGTCGAGTGAAAAAAGGGTCAAAGAAATGAAAGGGATGGCTCATTCCTTGGAGAATCAAGTAGTATTCCATGTATCGCAAACATATGCATATCATCGGCACAATCCTGATGATCACAAATCAGATGAAAGTATCACCTTGAGAAGAGGAGGATCAATTGATCATTGAACCACTGCGTATCAGCTTCCAAAATTTTGATATCGGTGGAGCTAATCACGGCAGTTTTAGTTCCACTCAGCACCACTTCCAGATGTGTATTTGGCTTTAGATAGTCGAGGGGACTGCAAGCTCTATCATCTCTAGTTCTAAACACACACGAGAACATTTGCTCACAATCCATTCAAATATTTTAAATTGAAAAAGTACAACACATATCATAGAAATTTTTTTACTTATATTGACTTTCAAAGAGTTTTACAAGATTCATTTATGAAAATACTTGTCGAGCATTTTCATGCGATTCTTGTGACTCTTAGAATCCCACATGTTCCACATTTGATGTTCCTTCACATAAGCTAGCACACTTTTGCAAATGCGAAGTCCCTCCAACCATGGTTTATCCAAAAGGAAATTGGAATCAACCTGTCGGGAGCAAAACTATTTGGACATATCATTGTGTTCTATTTGGTTGGCGAGAACCCTTATATCTATTTGTCATCTATCAACAATGTGTTTGTCACTGGTATCTCCAAAATTTCTGGTACACTTTGGACAGATCCTTAAGGAAAATTGGCTTATTAACCACTTTTAATTTTGTGTTGGTGCGGTCATCGATTCCAAATAAAAAGAAATCTGCCCTTATATTCCTGCGGCAACTTTCTAAATCAACAAGTCAACATTACTCTTAGCCATCTTTGGACCACAATGCAATCTCAAATTTTGAAAAACACCATTCTAAGAACTCACGAAATCCGGGCTGAAAGCGCAAACTTTTGATGGTTCAATTTACGGATGGTCACAGCTCGGCCGATCTTGGGATCCTCTCTTTCAAGTCATAAAACTTGCCTAAAACCCCATTAAAATCCAGAACAAGGAGAATTTCAGTTAACCTCTTGGTTTTTGTTGGTTGAGGTTGTATTGGACTCGTTGAGCAGTCTGCATCTTGTCCGAGATCCGGGGTTTCTTTGTCAACTTCATCACCTGCATCCGCATTTGGCTCATATTCAGCACCAAAACTTTTTTCTGGTGAAGGACCCCATACAGAATGAATCTCAAGGGAATTAATTTTCCCCCCTAAATCAGATGCACTAGGAATCTCTTCGTGATGGCTTCCCGTTGCAGTAGTATTTATCTCTGCAACATAATTGAAATGAGGAAGACCACAAAAAAATACAAATAAATAAATCATGTATGTGGCATCGGTACTTACTTGATAATGACGCATTCGATTGACTATCAAATTTCGTTTTGGAGTCTCCCGCCCGTCGGAAATTTGGGATTGACTTAGGTGAATTCTAGGTACAACCGGGAGGTATCTTGCAGTCTCATAACTGATTGAGGCGTGGATAACTGTTGGATATCCTTGGTCTCAAATTTCTGCAATTCTGCAAACACTAAGTCCGGTAGACACGTGACAACATCGGTAAACATTAGTTAAGGCACTTGTTTGCGGCGAATCTATATTGTTTGCATCGAACAATATCAAGCACCGGTGAGTTGACAACCATTCAAGAGGGTCACGCGCCGGGCTTTTACTCTCTTTCGATGTTCTGTTTATATATATCTAAAGTGCCCCCTAAAATGAGCGGCGATCTCATCCTGGGGGCACTTTAGATACAATAAACAGGACAAGCAAAAAAGACTAAGCCAACGAGGATGGAAGAGACTAAGCGAGGATGAAAGAGACACGAGTACAAGCATCGAGACTTCCCAAACCTTGTTTTCACCCCTCTTTGGACTTACTTGTGTCTATTGGTTCTTGTGGTACCACTCGAACACCAAAAGCCAAAAGCCATGTCTCGGTCATAATGTGGCCTGGCGGGGCTGCGGCCGAGGTTCTAGAGTGTCACGCAAAACAAATTCAAAATCAATAGAGTCTTTAGGCGAGGGTTAGAGATGATAATATTTACCTCAAATGGTGTGATAGACATGGAATGTGATCTTGACCGTGATTCGCTATCACTGGCGGCAACATTTTACCCTCCCATTTGGATAACGTCCACAAAATGGACAACCTTCATCACCCTCTTCTTACGCCTCGGGAAGCATTGGAAGTGCAGGATCTAAAAGTGTCATGACCACTACGCTCGGAAAAAATCTCAAATCTTTGCATTCGAGGTAGCGGCTCAATGATAAGTCTTCACATGCCTTTAGCTCAATTTCAGTTTCTGTTAATTCCTTATTTAATTGTTTCAGCCCGGGCAACTTTGTACCATTTAGCTCTTCATCCTTTGGTTAAACACAACCCGAACACCCTCTGCTTTGCTTTGGTTCTTTGTCATGATTGATTGCCATCGTGCAAATCAGCTCTAATTTTCGATGCTTTATGCTCCATCAACTCAATCTTTCTTTTGATATCATTTTTCCTATCCTCGTTTGCTTGCAATCGTTGCTTGCATCTATCAAACCTAGCTGATGTTGCGACCAACCATTCCTTCACAAGTCGCCGCCATAGTCGCAAAAAACAAAACACTACGTATATGTCGACCTCCTAACATAGTAAGCCACGTCTTGATGGAAAACCACAATCACACATCACACAACACAAGGTAGTCTCTACACACCACCACATACCACACACCCACAACAACGGCTGACAAGACACACCACACAACATTTGTGGTGGTGGTGGTGGTGGTGTGTGTGGTGGTGGTGGTGGGGTGGTGGTGGTGGTGGTGTGTGTGGTGGTGGTGAGGTGTGGTGGTGGTGGGGTTTGGTGGTGGTGGGTGTGTGTGGTGGTGGTGGGTGTGGTGTGGGACATGGTGGAGTGTGTGGTGATGGGGTGTGGTGGTGGGGTGTGGTGTGGTTGTGGTGGAGTGTGGTGGTGGTGGATTGTGGTGTGGGACATGGTGGAGTCGGTGGTGGTGTGGTGTGGTGGTGGTGGTGGTGGTGGTGGTGGTGGTGGTGGTGGTGGTGGTGGTGGTGGTGGGTGTGGTGGTGGTGGAGGAGTGTGGTGATGGTGGTGGTGTGTGTGGTGGTGGTGGTGGAGTGTGGTGGGGGTGTGTGGTGTGGGAGTGTGGCGGTGGGAGATGGTAGAGTGTAGTGGTGGGAGATCGTGGGGTGTGGTGTGGGACATGGTGGATGCCAACAACTCACCACCACCACACATACCTCATCTATCATTTCGGCATCCATTGCGAAATGCCCCCCAGAGATGGCATCATAGAGACACAACATGACAATCTGACCAACATGATGCAAAATGGTAGTAGACATACCTGATTCTTGAAGTGGATTTGATGTTACCTTTTCTGTGTTGATAGAAACAACTAGATCAAGCTTGAGATTTTTTTCTGTTGTAACACAACTAATAATTGAACATACCTGCAATGGCATGTTTTGGTCTCGAACATTGCTCGCTTTTCTGTTTTTGATTGTGAGTTCAGATTGAATGTGTGGTCTAGAGGAACCTGATTTGGTTTTTCCCTATCATCTTCATCATCCCTGTCACTTTTACTATTTTCCTTCTCGTCAGGTTGGATTTGCCTATGCTTTCCCTTGGGTCTAGAAGAACCGCCTCTGCTTTCTCATCGGGAGTTTTATAATAATCAGAAGCTCTTCCAATTAATGACCTCCCCTTTTATATGCGGATAATAAGCCAACGCCCGGGTTCCAGAGCCATTCGCCCCATGTATGTGGCTTCCTGTAATTCTTTTGTAAATTTGCATGAACTCTTTGTATTGTTCATTGCTCAGATTCTTCAACCTGTACAAGAAAACATATGCCTTAATTTTTGCAGTTTGAACAAAACATTTGGGGGAAAATACCTGTAGCCAGATTTATTTGGAACTCTGTCATCTTTAGATCTTCGTGGGGCACAATCTCTTGTTTGAGGAGAGATTTCATCGTGTAACCAGTGGCGTTCAATTCTGACTCCATTAGAATCGGCAAGAAGCGGCAAAAAAACAGAGGAAGAGGTGATTCTTTCTTAATTCAAAAAGGTGGACAATGACGTGGCATAAAATTCAAAATAACCGACGCTCATTAATTCGCACTCCCGCAATCTCCGCTTCGGTATGCACCACCCGATTCTACCACAAAGGTGGTGCCAAAATGTGGCGTCAAAATGCACGTTTTTGATACATCACAGCGTGCTTTTACCCTGATTAGAGGGCCACCGCCCTTATTCGACTTAACCCGCTGGAAAGTGAACACCACTCCACGGGTGTCGAGCCCATGCCTTACCCGCACTCAGTGGCAAGCCATTAGACCTAGTCACAATGATCCCCGGTAGGCCTTACACACCAGAGGGATCGTTCAAGAGTCAGAACACGAACCTCCTTCTCAGCCAGTCTGGCCCCTTCACCCACAACCAGGTGTGGTTCTTGTACACAGACCGAATCTATAGTGTGCTAGAGAGGCTAATCTAGGAGCATCTACTACCAAGCTTTAGGGCCTCTACCCCCCTTCCCAATACAAGGAGTTCACAGAGATACATCATCCAGATACATCACAGAAGAACTAAAGAACTAGATCTAATCTATATCATAGAGTTAGGTTCTTTAGTTAGAGTCTGGTATCTGGGAATCTAAGTGGCTGCGAGTGCAATTTTTTTGTGGTCCTTTTTATTATGGTGTTATGGTCTTTATCCCTCAAGTTAGTAGTCCGTCAAAAAGTATTACTATGAAAATTGTGTTATGCTAAAAGCAAGATGAACAAATATATTTTGGTAGTAAGAGCATATAACATGGAAAAGTATAGGATGTTTATAGCTACAAGGTGGTTGACGTAACTGTCTACACAAATACTATAGGAAAGAGATTAATATTGGTTCAATATAAAGCTACCAGTCACATAGTATTATTTAAAAATCCAGGAAACATTAGTTTCATAAATTGAGAAGTGTATCACAGTCTTCTTTGTGTATCATTTGTCAACTTCTTCCAGAATTTCCTTTGTAATTTAATATTTAGATAAATTTCATAAAAAAGGGGGTACATTAAGTGGTCACTTACATAGGATCATACACATGGCATGCCAATGTAGTCCATCCATGTATTCTTTTAACATGATCAAAATGCACCCATGAGCTGCCAAGATCTTGACCTGGTCGCATTCTGTTTACCAAATCAACTCCACTACCAGGACCAATAGTTGACATTTTAAAAATATAGCATTGGTCATTATCTTTGTCATGGGGTTGGTATGGAAACTTTGAGCCATGGAAGTATTCATATCGACACTTACTTTTCAGGTACATGATGTTGTTATAGTCATCAGAATATAGCTTAGTTTTGTTTCTTGCATCATCTATCCATTTCCTCAATCTAAACATTAGACAAAAATGCATTAGTAAATAATGAAACTCTTAACTACGATCCAACAGTTCTTCTACCTTGTGTGTTGTCAACATCTCAATTTGATCAAACTCTGATGTTGAAAGAACGTCTTCACTAACTAATTGTATGACCAATTCATTTTGCGTCTGTTTGGGTCCCAATTTACCAATGGAACTGGCTGGCGTGTTCTGCAAAAGTGAGTGCAGTCTCCTTGTGTCTTCCTTGCTTCCCACACGCCTAATAGAATGAGTGTGAGTTCCAGTATGGACTACAAATCGAGTATCAGTAATGCAGCTAGGGAGGCAATAGTAAATCATCACATCACATCTTGCAATACAGGTTGGTTGTTCCTTACAGAATGCACAATGTAGAGAACGTGTTCTTCTGACGTGGGACCAATATTAGGCCTTGTCCCTAGGGAGCCCCTCCATTATATGGAATTTGCTTGGCCTTTCCCCAACACATAGTCACAACAAAGATTTTGACATTCTAATTGTCCAACACAATAGGCCAACCTAACAGTGCCCTGTAGACATGACTTAAATCCATTTGTATGACTAGGGTTTGTCCATTTGTGCGGATCCAATGACTGTTGCATTCCATCCATAGAGCCTGCAGAGTCCTTTTGTGGAGGCAACTCGTACACAATTTTGCCATTATAGAAGGGTGATAAGGAGTCAACCTTAACATCCTCTTTAACTTCCAAACAACTTTTCTTCATTTTGCTTTTGCCAATACAGTGAAGGATCTTCTGGAAAGTTGAATCACAAGGTCTTACAGAATTAAGCAAAGGGGAAGAAGGAGAATCAATAGTTATGACAACAATTGGTTTTGATTGCTCTTTACCACCATAGACCATGACTGTATCACCAAACTCTTCGTAGATTACGAATTTTCTCCCCCCCTTAGATTTGTAGACTTCCTTAACAACATTCCTTAAAGAAGAGGGATCATTGGAGTCCTTAATCTGAACCACAAATAAAGTGTCAATATCATAGTTGAACATTGTAGATAGCATACTGCTATCAATAGTGAATATTCCATTCACAAATGGCACGCATAGTTCTTGCACTCGACCAGATGCCATGAAAAGGAGTTTTTTTGCAGAACTTTCTCCCATTGAGGAGCTCTATGCAAAAACTCTATGCAAGAATGAAACTTTTTACATCCAATTTGAAGCAATTTCAGATTATTTGCTAAAGATATTCAAGATTAACATAGCTTCAACGTGTTATTATGAGTCCACATTTGTAAACAAATTTTTAACGGGTAACTTCTAGTATGTTTATTAGGGTTGTAGCCACACCGAGCGTTAATTTGCTTACTTTAATTATTATACCATTTCTGTTATAATATTACAAGTTTGCGTACTCGTAATAAATGTTTGCTTGAAATTACTGCTAAAATCTGTCACTTTTATAAGGCAGAATATCTTGCAGGTTTCGCGGAGCGGCGCCGCTAACTTCCTGCCAGCAGAACTTTCATGTCCCTGTTTTTTGCAAGCACCTCTGTTTCATGCTTTTGCATTTGCACCACTGGTTTACTTGTTTCAATTCTAGCAGTTTCGTTGCCTAGATCTGGCACTCGTCCTTCTTCTCTGCTCTAGCCTAGCCCAATACGAAATGCACTAAAGCTGGCCTCATTGCTAGGTATTTTGCACTAAAGCTGGCCTCATTGCTAGGTATTTTGCAGCTGCCTGAGTTTTTATCATTTGCTTTGTTCTTGGCGCAGGTCATGTGGCTATTTTCATCAAATTTATGCCCATTGCTGTTTCAGAGCTAAGTCAAGCCATTTCTTCCTTTTATCTTCTCTGCCATATCCGTTGAGACGGATACCCTTTGTTTATCTTTGCCCATTGTTGTTTCTTCCTTCTATCTTCTCTGCCATAGCCGTTAAACAAAAGTTGAAAATGCTATTCCTTCCTTTTCTTCATAAATTCTTAAGAGGCAAAGTGATGAAAATTTTTATTGCAAATCATATCATGAGAATTACAAATCATACCATGGAAATTTGGAATAGATAGATAGATGGATAGACAAATAATAATTTCTATGTCATGCTAAATAAGCAAGATAATACATGTACTCTCCAAATGGACCATACATAAAAGCGATAGAAATTGCTTAAAATTCCTTTTTGAGCCCTTATGTCCTTTCCCTTCATCTTAAAAGTGAGTCTTTCAAAGAAAACCCACGCTATGAGGTTCACTAAGAATAGTCACAACTTCTGACATTGAAGGACGTTTATTAGGGGAAGCTTGTGTGCAACGAAGTGCCAAATCAATTATCTTCATGGCTTCTCCTTTAGCATATTTGCTTTGCATGCTGGGATCAATTACATCAAGAGCATCGTTGGCCTTTTGTGCGTATTTAACCTACATGGTAAGAAGCTTTTGTTAGTAACATCAAAATATCACTATTCATGAGTACTCAAGATGTACCCATTCTAAGAGATACATCTGCTCAATAGGTAGACTGGTATCGACATTGCTTCGGCCAGAAATGATCTCTAACAGAAGTATTCCAAAGCTATAAACATCTAGCTTTTCTGACAGTTGACCACGAGTTGCATATTCTGGAGATAGATAGCCACTAAAAGAGATCCAATGTGCTTTATATTAGATACAATTGTATAAATAAATGGCAATTAAAGCTATAGGATAGTGGAAGACATACATGGTCCCAGCAACCTTAGTGCTGATATGACTCTTTTCATCTGCAAATAGCTTTGCCAATCCAAAATCTGCAATCTTGGGATTCAACTTCTTGTCAAGTAGGATATTGCTTGCTTTGATATCACGATGGATAATTCTAGGAAATGATTCTTCATGAAGGTACGCAAGGCCACGAGCAATTTCTAGGCAAATGTTATACCGTGTTGACCAATTTATATCCAATCTAGACTGAATTGGCCCTATAAAAGAGATTTTATATTATTACAATCTTACAAAAGGATGAAAAGCATCATATTAAGTTCCATACCTAGCAAAGCTTGTTGAAGATTATTGTTCTCGAGAAACTCTAGCACTAGGATTCTGTGATGTTCTTCAAAACAACATCCGAGTAGTTTGACCAAGTTACGATGTTGGACTGATGATATGACAGCTACTTCATTGAGAAATTCTTGTCGATTTGATTTAGAGGACAATTGCTTTATTGCCACAATAGTTCCATCAACAAGTATTCCCTATCCAATCGGATGGTAAGAACTTTTGAAAATTAAGCGCAAAAAGCACATTATAGAATACCTTATAAACAACACCAAATCCACCTTCACCAAGCTTATGTTGTGAATGGAATCCATTCGTAGCTGTCTTTAGTTCTTGATATGTAAATATGTTTGGTTTGTGTTCAATATATTCTAGATCTGATATCAAATCCGATGTCAATTCCTATCCCATTATACAAACTAACCATTGCAACTAAAATTACCTTTATCAATTTCTCGTTTATTAAGGATTGCCATATATCTTCTTCGACAATATAAAAAAGTAATTAAGCAAATCAATCCGAATGCTACTATAGTTGCTATACTTATACCAATTATCTTCTTAAGTGATGTAGAAGAGTAGTCAAATTCTGCAAGACAAACAATGATTACATAAATATTTGAAATTTCTTAAATGTCTAGGCAATAATGAATTATACAAGAACTTGTCTCATATGTATATAATACAAGCCGAAACACAATAAATTGAATTGAATGATAATTAGATAAATAAAAAATTAACCTATGCCCTTAAATCTGGTTAAATGCTTATGTATTCATACTTGGAACAAGAAATTATGTTGGTGGTCTATCATCTTAGCATAGTACATTGTTTTTTTGAATGACGAAAAAGTTTATTAGTCAAAAAGTAGGAATTACAAAGTGTATATATCTCATCTAGCGGCATAAGCACTAGAAGATGCCACCGGAACATGAGCCTAAAGCACTGTGTACTTATTCCAGTAGAGGATACTAGCTATAATATATGATTCCTCACATCTAGCTCAAGGGAGGAACATCTATAAGCCATCTGTATCTCAGCTTAGGCTACAACAATAACACCAGGAGCAGATGAGTAAATGCCATGGAAAATGTGGAGTCTACGGCGCTACCATATTGACTAAAAGAGATAACCAGAGCCAAGATGAATGTCTTCTACATAAATGGGGGCCACGCATCTGGGTAGGAGGCCAAGATGGATTGGCTATCCAGTGCATAAATAAACCTTATTGCCAAGACTATGACAATTGAACTTCTGGATAAGCAAAGAGACAATGCTCAAGAGTTTCAACGTCTAAAATGCAGAGCACGCATACTACAAACACGGAAGATCATAGCAGTCAAAAGGCATTAAAAGCACCTATGGATAACCCGCAACAAAGTATAGAGACTTTGGATGCAACAATTTATCACAAAGCCAGTGTGATATATGAACCCAATTGGGTTATGAGATTTGCAAGTGCCACCCATTTGGCAGTGGGAGGGTTGTGGAGCTAAGAATAATGTTATATTACCTCCTCAAGTACTTTATCACCTTCTCGAAAGTGGCACTTACAGACTTTGCCTTCTCAGTGGCAATCCATCTGGAACCTTGTTTGGTCTAAATATAATCCTCCAAAGGTAAATGTTCTACTTTGGCAGGTGATTTATCGCTCTTTGAGAGTTAATCAGATGATTCATCGCTTTAAGCCGAGAGTAAGCCCACTTTGCCCAATATGTGAGCGGTGCATTGAAATATTGGAGCACTGTTTATATTTGTGTGCAGAGCTGAGTAGTCTTAGGTCCTGGCTGCATTCTCTTTTTGGAGTATCTTTCGATAGTCAGCACTCTCTTTTGGGTATTTATCCAAATCAGTGGACTGCTTCTAAAAGGATTGCATTTCACATGGCAAATTCTTGGCTAATATGAAGTGTATGGAAGCGAAGGCGCAGAAAGGTCTTTTATGATCAGCGTATTTCTTCTCAGGTGGTGCTTCAAAAAATTCGTAAGAAGTTGTATAATTGCTTTCAGATCTCCAATTGGCCTGATAGTATTAAAATCCCAATATGGAGTGATCATCTAAAAGTGATTGATGCTTTAGGGACATTTCTTACTTCTGGAAGTACTTTGTAATATTTTGAGCATATAGAATAATATGAAGTAAAACACGTTCTTCAAAAAAAAAAAAAAAAGGGAATAATGTTATATATCATGAACACTGGAGTAATGCTTAAAGATCAAACAAAACAGTTTTACACTTGAATGGTTTTGACTTGTGATATTAAAGCTATTCTTATTATCAGCCTCAAAACAAAGCTAGGGCCATGATAAATCTCAATCCACCTACTGATCGTAGCATGTTGATTAGAAATGCATTATCCTAAATGTCATTAAGAATATGCTTTTGTGACAGTATCAAATAAAACCGCAAGTTTCTACATGTTTAAGCAACGTAAAGGAAATGGATTATGATTATTTTTACCCATTTGTACCTGGAGTGACAACTATAGCAGAAATAAGAGGTCCGAACGTCTTTTGCTTTGGAACACAACATGTACCCTTTTCAGACCATTTGAGATGGATCTCTAGAACACCATTTGTTACTTCAACGCGACGGGTCTCCACTAAAGCCTTAAAGGACCCATTTGCTTTGGCCATAATATCATAATCTTCATAGATCACTTCCCCCTGCAAAGGAAAACATAAATCAATGCAAGATAATGACATAGAAATAATCTTGGTTGGTCAACAGATTCTTAGGCATGTTTTTATTAGGTATTCTTCACTTTATAATCATAGATTCCTTGCTAGTATTTATCAGGTAGATTATTCCTTGTTGTTGAGAGAGAGGGAGGGAGGGAGGGAGGGAGGGAGAGACAATATAATAGCAAAAGTTGTTTAGAAATTGCATTGAAAAAGAAGAAAATGAAGGAAAACAAAGTTTTGAATCACATTAAAAATTGAGGGACTTTTTTTAATTCATCATTCATTCCTTCTCGCATATAGATATCAATGCAACAACCTTAGCTCAATTTCAATACATATAGTTCTTTATGGCAGTAATATAATATAAAGCATCTTGTCCTTCCAAAAAGGAAGATAAAAGGAAAGTTACAAAGCTTACAAGTAATGTATGCAACCATGCAATAGCAAACATGTAGATATCAATTTTAAAAATTTGTTTAGGACAAAAAAAAAAAAAAAAAAAAACTATTCTATTCTATTGTTTAGGTGGCAAATTATTGAGGGGAACACTTGATCTCAATTTCAGCACATATAGTTCTTTATACCAGTAAAATAATATAAAGCATATATGTTCTTGTTCTTTCTATCAAAACTAATTCAAAAGTCTAAAATAAAAGTCAAAAGCATGTTAATATTCGATAAAGACAGTACTATTGGAGATGAAAAACTGAATGAATATTTTTTAACACTTATTAGTTATTGATGCATCATATAAATATCAAGTACCTAATGTTGGGTACTATTTTAGGTAATTTTATGGTCCCTAAATAATACTTTTCAAATTACATGGTAGCATGCTTATGCCCAACCATGCAATAGCAAATATATAGAAATCAATCTTAAAAATTTGTCTAGATGGCAGTTTATTGATGGAACATTCGATGCAACATCCATAGGAGAGATCAAAATGTGGTAGGTACTTGTATAACTAGGAATATCCTTGATAGATCTATCAATTTACATTATATGTAGGCACCACAATTACCTGAATATATATGTCAAAAAGGCGTTTTCCATTGCTTTGCCATTCAGAATAGTTTCCACTTATTGATATCTCTGCAAAATGTAACTCCAAGGAATAGTTTCCATTCATCATGTCTAGACCAAAATACCTTAGTGAGCTAGGAGAGCTACGTGCTGTTTGGTAAATGGATTGAAGAGAAATTTCCGAAACATTGACATTTGTACGTGTGGAGACAAGATAGTCATATGCATCGTTTCGAACATAGCCAGTAGAGCTTACTGCCCAATGATTACTTGAATGTTTGTTAACATTGGCATATCCAAGATTACTTGAATCGTCATCATATGAATTGATTTTTACACCACCACAGTTAATTTTAAATTTAATATCTGCACATTGCAAACTGTTAACTTTATATAGTAATCAATGTATTATTTAGTATGATTACCATCTACTTACTTTTGCCACTTCTTGTTCTGGTGCACGGAGACTTTGAGTCAAGACAGTTGAACAATGTTGATCCAAGTCTTTAAAACAATAGAATATATAAAATGAGCAAGCAAGAATATGGAACCAAAAAGAATATTTATCATTTAGCTTTGCTACCTTATATCTCTTTCAATACTTGCCTGTTAGAGTTTGTAGTGTCAAATGAATTCCAAATTAAATTTCTGCGATTGGCAATTACATTTTATTGATCAATTTCTATTTGTAGAAATTAGCAATCAAAAGCATAATGTTTTGTAGAAGTAGATGAAAGCATAAGATTGCATACGCTTGCAAGCTTGGTTGACTAAGCCAGGAAGGCAATGATCCAGATAATTGGTTGTATGAAAGGTCTCTGTGAAAAGCAAATGATAAATCAAGTCATTCTTGGACTACAACTAATATAATTTTTCTTACTTACATATATTTCAAATTTCCAAGCTTACTTAGCTCCATAGGAATTTGTCCAGTCAAGTTATTACTCCCTAGAAATCTAACACAGTGTATAAACTTCAGGTTGTTACTTCCTTGAGATCTAAATACAATGCATAAACTTTGAAATCAAACTAATAACAAAAGATGAGTATGTTATTCAATAGCAATATTAAGACCATATTGATCCCTCCCTATAATATCTTTGGAATACCCCATTTTGTCCATATTAAGATAAACTCATGCATAATTAATATTTAACTCAACTAAGAAAGGGTTCCATATATGAGGTAGAGAATTTTATAGTAGTATATCTTCTATTTCTCCATTGGAAGATTTTAAATTTTCATAAAAAAAATACATGGATGTAATCCTTCCTACTAATTGGCCGTAAACAAGGGGAGTTCATACTTTCTTTGCATTTAAACCAACTGCATGAAACACTGTGCGGTATTTTTAAGGGTTATTGGCATATGTATATGAATGGGGAAAGTACGATATATTTGGGTTAGTTGCGAGGGACTCTCGGCAGGAAGGATAGTACCATAGGAGAAATGAGAGGGTTTATTGACAGTATTTCTACTTGTTGATACAATATTTGATGATTATAATGATGCAATCATTAGGCACCTGGTTTGAATCTGCCAATATACAAACTTAATGAGTAAATTCCCTCTAGAAAATATGCTTTATATATATTAGAAAAGGAGAAAAGAAAAGCTTTTATATGGGAGGGCTATAATTGTATTGGTAGAATAGAATAAAATAAAATAGAATGCAATACAATATAATAGATACTTTAACGTCCATGAAGTCCAAGAGGTCATGGAACCCATTCAATGGGCTAGTATAAACATTATTACTAGATTAAAAAGAACCCTTGCCTTGCAGATCATGTTGACTATTGAGGGTTCAACAATTGAAGACAATGCGCATCTAGAACCTACAATATGTATAATACTAAGTCATGTACATATGGTGCTCTGTGAGGTTGTGGGAGCATGGAATGGAATGCTAATGTCACATAACGATTCCTGACCATCTCAAAAGCAGGACATTTTTGGAATATGAGGCCCTATGAGGGGTTTTCTTACAAGGAAAAGTGTGTATCAAGGGGTTTAATGTAGCAGATGGTTATCCCCCATATACATAAGTATAAAGAGTTAATTAGCTTTCCATTTTGAAGTTATTTTTCCATGCAAATTGACTTCCATGTAAAAATGGACATAAATTCTTTTGCATATCTTTATGCTTGGTCATGATGAACACCATGCTATATCAACCCCTATCTAATATGTGTGGCGTATTATATATTAACCATCTACATAGAAAAACATGCATAGGGATGTATATATCATACATAAAATGTCTATCAATGAAATAAAATGCAGACGTCCAAAGAAGGTTATGAGTTCAACTTAATTCATGTCAAAATTTTATGTAATCCTATTGAATTTTTATTTGTTTAGTTGTTATACTTTGAAGGTCAAATTCTAACATGGATGATCATAAAGCCAACAAAGACAATGATTGTAATCTACATTTTATTTCTTGCTAACTCTATCGAATAGAATAAATGTTTAATATCCATGAAAACCAACATTACTATTAGGATTAGAAAACCTTGCTACAAAAGGTTTTCAAGGGGGAAATGTTTTGATGATGTTGTTGGTTCAACAACTAAAGACAACCTTTAAAAAGGTACTTGGAACCATACAAAATTGAGGTTATTCTTAAAGCATCATTCTCACATATTTGATGTTCTAAGTGGCTCATCTTATGCTCATTCACAAGTCCTACTAGATAGAATGCAAGTAGGAATGATTATATCTTCATTCTCTTAGACTCTCAAATGAAGAAATACAGTATTTACATAGATTTTTCTCTAAAACACAGTTAATCCTACGCCAATTTGTGACCTACAAGGATACACGTTAGTACGTCTATTCGACGCACATCATCTCAAAGTTGAAACATGCCAATGGTGATGTGAGCCACATGAGAAAAGGATATGTCGGTGTTGTCAAATGGGAGTGATTGAAGATGTAAAGTATACTCTTTAAATTTGTCTAGTGTTTGCCAATCTCCATATAAAAAATGTGTTGGTCCAGTTACACCTAATCAACCACTACATGTGCTTTTGCAGACGCCTGCAGTGGTACTAGCATCTTATATCATGGAGCTTCTTGACCAATGGGTCCATTTATGCCAGTCTCCAATATCTTTATATCATACTTTGTACATATTCCTCGAAAAGCTTATCATTGTTAAGGTTTTTCCCACAAAAACTCTTTGGGGATATTGGGTCCCATAGACCATTTGGTCTCCGTAGACGTAAAAATCAATTCAATTTAATCAGTTTTCAGGCATACACTATAGCTATTCCAACTTTACATCTCCAACTCCCTTTTCTACTCCCTGTGCACCTCTTTATCGGTGTTATCAAGTACTTGAAGAAGAAGATAGAGGACTGGATGAATTGTGAAAATATATATCAATAGTACCTACTTTAATGAAGAAGAAGTTAATAGCTAGTCCAATAGCTATTTCAACAACTGCAATAGCTATAGAGGCGATGGAAGTATTGAATGTCCAAAAAATTGCAAAATAGTCGGATTTATTTTCAAAGAAAAAAATATTAGTTACGTTTGGTGCCTGTAAAGTAAACATGACCTTATTAAATAGCAGCATTTGTCTAAATCACCTGAAGCCAATCTTGAACTAGGATTTGTAGTCCTCTACTCTCAGCTTAGCTGTCTCGATTCGCTTTTTTTCATATTTCTGTCCAATTTCGTACGCCAATGCATATCATTTTGATTCTTCGGTCAACTAGAGGTTTATGCTCCAATTCATCTAGGATTCAATATTTTTAGTACACAATATCCACTTTTTCATAGACAATCATCTCTGTTATCTAGACATGGTATATGTTATGATCAGATTGCGTACAAATTCAACAGAGATTTTTTCATTTCTAGGATAGAAATAAATATTTCAAAGTTCACTCCTAGTCAAGATGAGAGCACACTAAGAAGCACCCTTGTGTTCTCTAATTGATAACTAACATGCAGTTGTCTTGTGCCATAGATTGTTGCACCTTGGGCGAGGTCTCGAACTTAAGACTTATGTGACATTGTTGAGAGAATGAATCAACCAACTCTTAATCACAGGATAGATCTTTATGTTAGTTACCAAAATATATTTCTTTGCGACCCTTCTATGATGATATCCCATGCATCACAGGTAGAAATATGGATGTCTACTAGAATGCCAAACAACTTAGTAGCCTTGCCATGAGGAAGGACTTTCCATGGATAAGAAGCAACACAAGGAGGCACTAGATTATCAAATGTCCATTGAGCAATTTGGCTAGCCAACAAGAACTCCAGAGGCTAATGAGGTATCAAGCAAAGGTTTTGCATTCTGAAGAGTTTTCTCATCTGCAGAAACAAAGAGAAAGGTATCATCAACATATTGATTATAGACCACTTCTGAGCCATCCTCCATAAATAAGCCCTGAATAACACCGTCCTACACGACACTAGTGAATAGTTATGAGAGGACATCAATCACAATTGTGAACAGAAGTGGAGCTAAAGGGCATCCTTGGCCAACACCTCTCCCACTAGAGAATATAGCTTCTTCTTTTTTGAGGGGGGTGTTGGAGTCTTAAAAGAGGGTTCGTACTATATTCCATGTCAATCCTCTTGCATCTACTCTGATGACCGTTCCTTGTTGGTGGATTCCTTTAGAGAAGCGTCTTCCACTTTATGCTCTTGTGCATTATTTGACTCAATGACGGTGGAAGCTTGCAAGAATTCAGACGGTTGAGGCCTGGTATGAGTCTGGCCACTTACTAACATTCGAGTGTTTTTCAGACTAAGTTCGTGTTATCTCGATGGAACATAGCCATTTGGCAAAAAATTGCTGCTACTCTACTAGAAGCTGCTACACACCGTGTAGATGTATGTATGTGTCTTGTTAACAATCTAATTATAGAGGGGCAACTTGTGGGAATTACAAAGGCTTATCACTGCTCTATGCTTGCCCCTCCCAAGTGACACCTGATTTTTGAGGTTTATCTGCTAGTCCTTACTTTTACATAGGTGGGTTGTGATTATCCTCTGAGCTTTTGTTCCCCCCTTTGATAGTGTATTTATTTCCATTATAGTATTTTCATACAATTTATCATCCTTCAAAAAAAGAAAAAGAAAAAAAAGAGACGTTTATGTTCTAAAAGATAATGAAGCTTTAGCAAGATATAACTTGTACTCAAATCCTTCCTTTTGTAAAAGGCCTTAAGGTGGTTCCTAGATTGGAATCCCATGCGAGGGCACTATATTAAAAGGGTAAAGATACGATAAAAGGTAACTGCATTCCAATTCTTGCACTCGGTTATTCTTCTGGGTACGAACACTATTAGTTTTGTGAGGGCAGCTCGACTAAATATCGCTTTTATTGGTCCAAAAAAAATTGCTTTTTAAGCTCTAAGGGGACTAATGAAAATGGTTCGTTGTTTAGTTGAACTTATCAAGTTGAAAATTGTCTTAAATTAAGGGCCATGAATTCTAATAATTTGCACAATTTGAATGCTGACTATCATAAACAAAGAGCATAACAATTTTATATATAAAGAAACATCAAGGAAGTGAAATTAGTTTCCACTTCCTTTTAGACCGATTGGTCTCCGTGGACGATAAAAATACCATCCTTCCTTTTAAGGAAACAAATTGCTTATCGTCCATGAAGACGAAGTTTATGGAACCAATGATTTTCTTTCCTTTACCTATACCCATGTCTTGCATGATGCCCAAAACATTTCTACTTTTACTATTATTTCCTTCCTTTTAGAGATATAATTATATATATGTCAGACTTTTGACCTAAAAATAAGTAAAAATTAAGTTTGAACTCCGCCTTATGAATGATATTAAGATTAGATAACTTACAACTTGTTTAATGAATCCAATGAGCCAAATGTGTTTGGTATCCCTCCTGTAAGGTTGTTGAAGCTCAAGTCCCTATAACAGTAGTGCGTCATAATTTTATTATTTTTATCTATTCATATAGTACTAATATGTGGATCATCATACAAGTAAGTAAGGTTTGTCAGATCTCCAAGTTGAAGAGGTATTGTGCCCGTCAGTTTGCAATTTCTAAATGACCTATTACAACACAATGAAATCAATAAATAAGAACTATCTCCATTGCAAGGATTTTAATAATTCCAACGTACAATTCATTTAATGCTTTTAGGTGTGCCATGCTTGATGGTAATGATAAGTTTGAGAAAACACCACTTCCATCCATATACCTGTCAAGTAACAGAAAAGATAAAGGATTTACATGTATATATATACATGTAAAAAATCTATTCTATTCTATTCTATTCTATTCTATTCTATTCTATTCTATTCTATTCTATTCTATTCTATTCTATTCTATTCTATTCTATTCTATTCTATTCTTATGTGGGAATTAAAGTTTACTATAGTTTAGGGTAACTCATTTTCAAGTTTAATATTATTCCTTATACAACTTTATGGCCCGGAGGTTCAAACAATTGGGCATTGCCAATCGTGTATAGGGGACTGGCAGTGGGGATGCCATTCTGCCACTAACAGGAGGTGCCCTGCGGTCGGCAGTAACAGGGAGTGGGTCTTCTATATGTGCCAGAATGGCAGACCCACTGCCATTTCCCTACAAAACAGAACTTGGGATGTGTTATTTCTCTTGCCGGATTTGAAGGAGTTTGGAGGCAAAAGCATCGATTTGAAGCAGAAGCACTGATACTCTATCTTGGCGGTGCACCCATTTGAAGCAGAAAGAGAACAGATTTTAGGCAGAAGAGAACCGATTTAAAGCTTTATAACGGAAGCTTTCCATTTCAATCTTGCAAACAACCGATTTGAAGATTTCAAGCTTGCAAAGAATCGATTTGCAGAGGAGAAGCTCGTAGATTGATTTAGAGCTTGCAGGTAACTAGTTAATAGAAGCAAAGATCAGGTTAGCAGAAGCATCAGAGCACCGCTCTTCATCGGCTAAGGGGAATCGTCGACCCAACTTCAATTTCACATTGGAGGAAGTGTGCACGTGTCGACACAGAGGTCATCTTTCACTAGAAACGTAGACCCAACTCCTGTATTGTGTTTTTGATAAATTATGATAATTAAGCAAACTTATGCAAATAGAAATGTTGGCACAGCCAGCCTTACCGAATGGATTTGCCTTGCTACTACAAACACCCCTTTGAATATTTGATGCTGACTTAACATGAGGATTTTTGAACGAGGCATTGATTTATTGTGGACTTTTGGAATAATCTAACTTTTAATTTTAGAGCTTGTGTCATGGATTTTATCCAAGAACGTGATTTTTGCAATCGAATAATCTTCAAATGATGCAAATGAGTTCATATTGATGCGCATTATAGAATTATATAAGACTGACAAAGAAATTGAGGAAAATATTAAGGAAAGTGTGAAGATTTATCAATTTTAGCATGAATCTTTGCTGGAAATGATAAACAATCCAAAGGTAAACAAAAGTGTCTCTTCTTATGGAATTTTTTGGTCATGGCCAGAACTACGCTGATTGATGTTAGTAGGGCCTCCAATTCCACTTTTCTTCTTCTTGATAATGGTATTTATAAGTGGATCTTGATTATACAAGTCCATTGCAACTGCTGGTTTCACTTGACTTAGTGGAGAATTGAATGAGATCTTAGCTTTTTCTTGGTCATTTCTGTTTCTTCTAGGAATGAATGGACTTATGTGGATGGCTAGGTTAGGAGTAGATAGACTAATTTTTTTTTGCCACTTTTTCAGTTTTTATTCTTTATGCAAAAATAGAAAAATCTGGTTAAATAGTAAACGGCAAGTGGGATAATGTCATGGTGAATAGACATGTTGCCCAAACAATGGCCAACAGAGGGATGACACCATAACATTTTGTTGCTAGTACTTTCGCTTCTCCTCCTCTTATTCATGCTCTTCAACTTATCATGTCTGATGTGAATGGAGCAATGTTCGCATGTTACCTCAAGGAGGACAAGTAGAAGTTTTTGCTGCAATGTCTTCCTC
This sequence comes from Isoetes taiwanensis, assembly GCA_021234155.1. Classification (NCBI taxonomy): domain Eukaryota; kingdom Viridiplantae; phylum Streptophyta; class Lycopodiopsida; order Isoetales; family Isoetaceae; genus Isoetes; species Isoetes taiwanensis. The sequence goes on from JAJEKV010000040.1 coordinate 4,341,744, forward strand.
CATATTACCACATTTTCAACTTTGTGTCTAGTGATGTATTTTGGAGCATGATTATGATGAATTCTTCAAGGAAATACAATGACTGATATCTCACAATGCTTTCTTGACTGCATCTTCCTGATTGTAATTCATAATTGATGTGCCACATTACCCCTCAAGTTTACAAATATTCCAAAAATACCCCTAGAAACAAGGCTCAAATGGCAATAACTTTTTTGTGATCAACCAACTAAAAAAGTGCCCTTCATAAAACTTATAGATGAGAGTTAAGGACTATCTAGTAGAAGCAGTATAGTCTAAAACGGAGTTGGAAATTTCAAGTTATAGTGTATTAAGTAAGTGATATATAAAAAAATGTAAATGAGCATAACTTGTGAAGTTCAACTCCAATTTAGATGAATTTGATTTTGTTGGGAAGATCTTATCTAACCTATAATGTTTGTGAAGATAACTTTTGAATTTGAGGAGCAACAAAAATTCTAATACCATTTTTCCAAAAATCCTCTTTATTTGGAGGGTTTTTTTTTTCGAACTTTTGCAAACTTAAGGGGTATATTTGGAATTTTCCCTTGACTATATCATATAGGATTATGATGAGGTGATCAAATCAACATCTAAATTCGGAATGGAGTGAAAGCATTGATTTGGACACAATTCTACTTTGTATTTTGATGTCCATATAGATGGTATGCCGATTTATTGATGAACATAGCATCCCATTATTCAGCATGTTTTTTCTCATAGGCTTTAAATTCGAACCCCTTTTTCAATCTTTTTCATGTTCTTTTTTGTTCTCCTTTGACCATTTAAAAATCAATATCATGTGATAATTAGGAGATGCTTCTTTTTTGTACATCAATAATGTCATATCAAATGGTAATCAATATCATATTGATTTATCAATAGAGATATGCTTCTTTCTTGTACATCAAAGATATTACTGAATCATTCTCTCATAGTCTCATATATGATAATTAGGAAATGCTTCTTTCTTGTACATCAGTCATATCATATCGAATGGTAATCAATATCATATTGATTGATCAATAGATATATGCTTTTTTCTTGTACATCAAAGATGTTACTGAATCGTTCTCTCATAGTCTACATGTAAAGTTGATTAATCTTGTATTTATGCCAAGATGCATACCAAGAATTGCAGCATAATGTCTAGCTAGTGACTCAGGCAATGCATCATGCTATCGTAGGATCAATAGATTAACAAACTATAGGCAATATTACTAAAACAATGCATTATGACACTGAGTTCAAGATTCTAGATATATATTAAGTGGGGAATAGTGTTAATACTTGATAGTGTATGGCAAAGTATTTGAAATGAAAGGGAAATCCTCCTTCTAGCCTTAGGATGAAAAGGCATCTGCGGATTTGAATGGGACTTATCCTACTAATAAAATTTTGGTTCGGAAAATTCCCTTCAGATCTCATAAACAAAAGTATACTAAAACAAATTTGTAGCCTATAAAGAAAGCACAATATAGTATTAAATTCTAGCAAAAATAACATAAATAGGTCATGTTCCTAGGAAAATGCACCTCTAATGAGCAATATTTCGTCAATGAGTAGCTTATTGCAGCAAAGTTAAAAGTCTTCCATATTAGCTCCCTCTAATGAGATGTGGAGTGTCCATGTGGAACTGGTTCCTTGGTTCCTGAACTTATTTTTTTACTAACTAACCATATTAAAATCTCCTATAACTTATTTTTTGTACCAGAAAAAACCTATATAAAAATGAATCGAAAAAATCCGTGTACGCCTCTTTTTTGATCGGCCATATATCCTACCATATTTCAAGTGAATCGGAAAATTATTTTTTGAACCTGAAATTCTGTGAAGCTCCTAGGACTTTGTCGCACATAGATACTTGATAATCCTAATCTTGTTAGGTGTAGGTTGGCTATGCCTTCGCCATATGGCAATGTTGGTCTTGTGTTTGTATCTTATGGATTCAGTGTCGTAGATTATGTGTTGGTGGCTGAGCAGGAGGTATTTCTTGTCACCTAACTTTGTGTTGGCATGCACAACAGAGATGAAGAAGTGGATTCAGATCATCAGCCACTTTCCTTGTAGCTAGATTGGCAGACTATTCAGATCCACGTTCTACAATCCCTCGCATGCCAAACCTGCGCTTGGATTACAATGGCGCAGAGGCTTACTATAACTTGAGACAGTACCTCGATGCTTGCTTCCTCAGCAAGCTTTGGGATGCTGGTGCTTGGAACAAGTCAAGACATCACACTACCAAAGCCAGATCAATCCCATGCTTGAAGGGGATCCACAATGCTATTTGCATCCACATTTGCCTATGAAGAAGTGCAAACTAATAACTTCCATTGCACAGTTGCACATCGCCTCGGAATTGAGACATGTAGATGGATCTGAGAAGCACGAGAGGATGGGCTTTATCAGTGTTGCTAGATGGAAGTCATTGAGGATGAGTGTCACACTCTGAATCAGAACTGCCTGCATTCAACCACATCCAGGCATGCTATGCTGACTGCTAAGCAGCCATTCCATATGATGCAGGGCAGGGCTTCAGTGGGGTTACTAGGATCATATTTGCATGAGGTGATAGATATGCTCACTCAACTCTGTCCTCAGACAGTACCTTGACATGTATTCATTGTATAGTTCATTAGCATGCTTATTACTGCCAAGGTTTTTCTCTCGAAAACCTTTCGATGCAGGAAACCTTTCGAGGCATGTTTTTAAATCCTAACAGTAATATGTCTGTTGTGCTCTTTAATTGGGTCCCATAGACCAATTGGTTCGTGGACAATAAAATCCCATCCCTTTTTTTTGCTTATATGCAGAATTTAGATGGCGCATATTTGTCACATTGTTGGCAACATACAAAATCTATGCCTCAACAGTTTTTGCGAAAGCATTGCTCCCAAGTTCGTTACATCAAATACTCAAGTTACATGATGGTTCATAATGTAAATAGAAGCATATAAAGGGCAATACTTTATTGCTTTTTATATATGCTAGGAGGGTGTAGATCTTTTAAGGTGAAGATAGTTGTTGCCTTTACCTGTGGGCTCCAATTTAGTGGGTTAAAGGAGTAGCCCATGCGAAGACAAGGTGGGATGGAATTTTGTTTTTTGGGTATTCCAATTTTTTTCCAAACGACGGGTGCGAACGATGGGCACATGAGAGTGGCAAAGTCGCTCTTGGATCTGTTTTAGAAAAATGAAAAAACCCAAATAATAGCCAACTAATTAATTTTAACACAAATGGAACTCCCACGTAAAGCTTGGTAAAGACATCCTATGAGTATTCCAAATATACTCATACACCAGATGCAATGCTTGTTCTAGAAAATGCAAACTTCCTAGTGGAGTATGAGTCCTTATGTATGGTGTCTTAGAGCTAATTTTTAGGGCCCACCTGGCAAAATTTGGAGATGGATGAAACAAATACCATCATCATCTTCGTGCTAGTAAGAATTTGGCATGAAGCATATTGTGTTGGGTGAATCCATAATGGAAATGGCAACTCATGGGTGAAATTGCTTAAAGGTGGAAAAAAGGTTCTACAAGGATGGCCAGATTTTGTATGGCCAGATATTGTAGTTTCCTTTTTTTTTTAGATGGCGAATATTTGAACCCTTATGAAGAATAATGTAACCGAAATCAAGTTCAAGTATTCTGGTAAATATCGTGCTTAGATCCGTGCTTAAATTTGTCCAAATTGAGTTGGGGCAGAGGTATATAGAGGTTTGAGATGCATTTCTTGGCCTGTAGTTAAATCTGTGCTCAATGCAAGGGCATTGACTCATCCTTGCTGGAGTTTGGCAGAGTTTTATCTAGTTTATTGATGCCCCTATATTTGGATTCAAAATTTGTTATTTTAAATCCTAATTGTGTTGGAAGAAGGGTTTGCAATTAGATTTTTTGTTTTTTGTCAGGCTTTGGTCTCGAGAATATTCCATATGAAAAATGATTAATCTTATCGTTTTAACAAAGACTTAAATCATGGAGGACAATGTTTGACAACCTAGTCTCAATCATTATGCTGTCAATTTTGGCATGGCAAACTTGGATAAGTTCACAGGCCATTTCTAACCCAATCCTATTAATATATGTACACTCAATGTAGAAAGCATTTGGATCAAACAGCTGTAGATAGTAAGATATAGGTGGCAAAAAGGAAAGGGGAATCGTAAAAGTATTTTGAAGTTATGCTTTGAGTATCTTACATCCAGAAGATAATGGACGTGAGGGCACAATTGTATCATTGATCATTACATTGACATGTACAAATGTGCAGTTCATTAGTAGGCCTATTACTGCTATGGTTTTTCCATTGAAAACATTTTAGGGAGGCGGTTATTAATTCTGAAAGCCAGTATAGACCATCTGGTCTCCATGGACGATAACATTCAATTCAATCCAATCCAATTCAATTCTATTCTATTTGTCTCTATAGACATAAAATAAATTCCATCGTATCTATTCTAATCTATTCTATTCTATTCTACATAGCTTCACTTACAGTGCCTTAAGACTTGTCACATTCCACAAACTCGAAGGTATTTCACCTTGAAATTTATTACCATACAACATCCTAGCAATTATGATAAGTTAGTATGACTTTCACAATCGATCAATTGAATTCTCTAGAACTTGCAACTCACAATGTGTGAAGAAATTGCATATTTTGAAATATATCTGGTATCGAGCCGTTTAAGAAATTATCGTCGAGTTCACTGCAAAACAAGCAATAATCAATACAATAAAGCCAGCAAAAAAGGACACTATAGGATCTTTCAAGCACCCCATTATCATCATATATCAATGGCTAATAAGACCAATTTCCTTATACTTAGATGTACTACATAATCATTAGTTTAGCTGCTTCAAACTTAGAGACATTATTGATTAAAATTATTACTGTATCATATAGTAAACCAACCCCCTCCCCCCCAATTACATAGTGTCTAGATTCCAAAGACTGATATTGTATGTGTATCTCCATGTTGATTAAAATATTTCTATTTGTGGGATTAAGAGCAATGCTTGGAGAGAGAAATTCTTGGAGAGGCTTCTATAAGCGATAGTTTGTGAATATGTTGCATAATTAAAGGTGGCCACATTGGTTTCATTTAAATTGTTTGTCTTGTTGCTAATGTTCTAGCTAGAGATTAATGTTCAATAGTTGAAAAATGGGATTAATTTGTTTGCATTAATAATTATTAAACTCCAAATGATTCTACATGTTGCGCCTAACATTTTTAAATGGAGCATCAAAATGATACGCTTATACGATCCAATGTGTGGTGCAAACCCATAAGAGATAGGACTTGTACCTCATACCTCAAACTTGATAGTATTAGTTAATATACAAGAGTTTTCTAAAGCATTGTACTGGTAAATTTGGGGCATATTGGAATGGAGTATTGTATCAGCCAATATAAGTCCTTGGAACACATTTCTTTGCAGTAGTAGAGGGCTACCTAATACTAGACATTGTTTGAGCACCTCATGAAGGATTTGGATGATTCTCTCCTCTCATGGAAGGAAAATGGGTGAAGCTCTCTAGGGACTAACAATGTGACCTTAATGTGATTGAAGATTTGTCCAAGCTATGAAGATATCCTAGGAAATTTCAGTTTGCTAGGTATTTGATAGATAGATAGATAGATAGATAGATAGATAGATAGATAGATAGATAGATAGATAGATAGATAGATAGATAGATAGATAGATAGATAGATAGATAGATAGATAGTATTTCAACGTCACACCATTAGGCAGCATCCAACTAGACAAGACAAGACAAGACAAGACAAGATTGGTGATTATTATTATTATGAGATGTGACCTATTTTAAATGCTATCTTATAGGCCTAGAAGGTCTCCTAAGAAGTATGTAAGCCTACCAATGTGACGAGCCTAGTATGTTAGCATGCATGTACTGTAAGTGCTTCATTAATGTATAGGACTGTGAACAATAAAATTAATAGTGTTTTTTGAAATTAACTATTGCTCAAAAAATATACACACAATATATGTATGGAAAATTTGTACAGACTGTATTATAGATACCAAAGAGTATAGTTGATTTGGATTTTCTAGAGTGAAGGAGGAGCTTGTTATGGTAAAGGATTTGTATTGAAATATTTAGAGGTCAAGGTGTCATTTCAGAACAAGCAAAGCAAGGTGGATGGGTGATTTTATGCTTAGATCTGGGGATATGCAGTTGCTTAATGTTTCTTGAATTATTAGACGCTTTGATTATAATCAAAATAAAGCGGTTGAATTATAATTCTTGATTAAGCACATCAAGAGCAATGTCCAAGTGAAAGGAAGCTGGATCTATTTGGGTCAGAGAGGTTTGTGACTAGTGCCTAAGAGGGAAGAACTATTGATGACTAAGGGAATTCATGTAACAGGCCAATTTGAGCTTATTTTAGATGCTTGTAAGTCGAAAGGTCATTATCTCTCAGTGGTGGAAGATATCTGTGGGATCAGAACTGGGCACGCCAAACAACATGATAAACATCATGGTAGGGCATGGTTGGATGGGAATTAGCTCAAAAGGATGCGTTTAAAAGGTTAAAGTGTGGGTCTGCAAGAAAACCGTCTCTGACTCTGACTGTGATGAGACAGTTCTGTTGTACACCCAAACTTTAACCTTATTGGGGCTCATTCCCACCTAATCTAGACCCTACCATGTCATTTATCATGCCCTTTATAGTGTCCAGTTCCGGTCCAGCAGGCATCTTCCACCACACGGAGATAATTTCCAAACCATATCTAGCCTTACAATTTAACTTAACTTACAAGCATCTAAAATTGCCTCAATTTGGTCTGTTGCATGACTTCCTCCAATCGTCACTTGTTCTCCTCTCTCAAGCCACAAGCGTCAATCGACCCAGCTTCCTTTCTCCTAGATGCTTCTGCTCTTGGTGTTCTTACTTAACAATTCTGAATTAGATCCACTTTAATTCAATTATAACCAAAGCATCCGATGATTCAAGAAATATTACACATCTCATATGTAGGCATAAAACCACCCATCTTGCTTTGCTTGCCCGGAATCACACCCTAAACTCCAAATCTTTCACCATAAATCCTTCACTACACCAAGCTCCTCCTCCACTCTTTGCTTTGCATAAAACCTCAATTAGCTATACTCTTTGTTATTTACAATTTAGCCTCTACAAATTCCCGATACGTATTGCATATGCATTTCTCGAGCAATGATTAACTCCAAAAAATACTTCATTATGTCATTGCTCACAAACATATAAATTGAAGAAGCACTTACAATAGATGCCTGCTAACAAGCTAGGCTCATCACAATAAATAGGCTTTTGCTATTACTAGACCATAACTGTTTGTTGCTAGACCATAAGTTAATGTCGATATGTTGCTAGTTGTAACAAGCATAAGCTAGTGTATGGGGCACATCTTATCCTAAATGAATATGCTTTACAAAATTGTAGTAGCTTGAGCGTAAATGGATACCAAAAGAAATAGTTAACCTATTATCATTCAAGAAGCACAATGCATCTATATACGTCAATTATGGTAATAAGCCACGACGTTGTAAGATTCTCCATATGAGAGCTCATGTATCTCGTATGTATCATACATGCAATCTATCATAACATCTTGTAAAGCCCAACATTAGAGAATAGAGATAGAGAGGCATTCTCATCTGGTACAAGAACTTGCTCTTGGTAGGAGCACTCTTGTTACAACAAAATGGTAGACCTATTCCTATTGCTCTCACGTCATGCCAAGGTTTGCTATTGTTACTTGCATCAACCAATTTTGACATAATGGAATTTGGGTCTGCACGGTAGATCTAGAGTGAAGGACTGCTTGGCTTGACTTATAAACATTAGCTTGACCTCTGTCCTTAGGAGCTATCTAGCATAACCACATGCCTTGAAAAGAAGTCCTAAGTTATGTGTGTTGTCATGTTGTTGATTTTCCTTTGATGGCATTTTTGTCTTGTGTGAGAATAAATTTTTACCATGCCTATTAATATACACTACTTGATTGGCCTATCATAATACCTTTTATCACTGCGCATACGAGTATTGAAATCTTTACAATATATACCCCCTCCCTCCCTTTTTTAAATGGTTTCAAAGAACTTTGACTCACATGATTTTTATGTTTGTAAGTTGCGCGAGCTCTATAGGAATTTGTCCATAAAATGCATTATCATCGAAGTGCCTGCAAACAAGTTCGGCTATTAAGTCTATAGTCTACTGGGTAGAACATAAATATGAGCTAACATTATCCATTTTACATCCTTGATAGTTTTTTGTTAGCATTACTCATACTTCTCGTATTTTTTTATAGCATTTGAGGCCTTATGCAATATTCACTCATCAAAGCCAGGTCGTTGCTTGGAAATTTTGATATTAAACTTCATAAAAACACTTGTATGCTGCCACTGATGTCCAAATTCTATGATGATAAATATTATCATATAAGTAGATAAGAACCAGGATAACAAGTATTATGCATCTATAAGTACACTACAATAACCAGGATAAACTACATATATTTTTGTCACTACCGGCAATACAAAGTTATGATTATCATCTGTTTTTTTTTTCTTTGTAGGATATGATGCAAATTTTAACGTTAAACCCCATGAAAGTAGGCTACCTCCATGACCAACAAAAATTCAAGTTCAGAAAGCTTACAACTCATTCAAGTTCTTCAAACTCCCGACTTCTTTGGGTATTGTACCAGTAAAGTTGTTTGAGGTTAAACCGCTATTTAAAAAAGGCAGAAAATAGTGTATTACAGAGGCATCTTTGCAATGAAGAAGTAAATCCATACAGCCCGGACTTACATGCTTATTAGATTAGATAGATTCCCTATTTCAGGAGGTATAGTACCAGAGAACTTGTTCCAGGCGAGCGAACTGTTAAAGTGACGGAAAAGTCAAGGACTTTGCCACTAAATTATGACAATAAGAATTCTTCGTATCAACTTCCTTACAGGTATTGCATTTTGGTCAGTTTACCGATTTCCCTTGGCAAGGTTCCTGTAAGCATGTTCTTTCCCAGATTTCTGACCAAAAAAAAACGCAAGGGCTAAGTTTTTGAATAACATTTCAACTCGTAAGGACGCAGAGTTACAAAAGCATCCTTCTTGAAAGAATTTTGGAGGTATTTCTCATTCAAGGAATTCTTACATATCTTTGAGGTATGTGAAATTGCCAATTTCCGGTGCTATTTGGCCCGCAACGTTCATGCCCACGACAACACTATACATCAAAATAATTGGTTAAATATGCCTGAGATTAACAGAGAAAAAAAGCCTTATTTTCCTTAATCTGTTTCAGTTGTAATTGCATAATCTTTAATATTAATTATGTCATACATTTTATTGATATGGTGATAAGTGCTGTTCTTGTCAAATTCGCATCGTACTCCAGTGGCAACCTTAAATTCGTCTGCTGGAAGATAATTAGACCATGACTCAAGTGTGCTGTTGCATGGATCAACGCTGAAGTTCCAAATGGCAGGGCCATTACCAATGAGCTTGTCATGAAAGATTCTCAGCAACTTGACTGCAAATAAACCAAACAGGAAAGGAAAGATAAAAAAAACTAATAGGAATGAACATAAAACATGCAATATCTTGGTAAAACATTTCTAGTGCAGAAAAAAATGCAGCATCTTGGTTAAAAGAGCTCCGTTAGATACCTTCAGTTGGATCAGTGGTGTTAGCATGTGAGAAGGCAAGCAAGCAGAGGAGCAACGAAATAAACAGATACATAGCAGCGGCCATAATTTTCTGAGAAAGCGAGCTGATTTAGAACAAGAACCTGAAAACGTCTGGCCGTATTTATGCGTGCACTTCGATCATTTGACGGAATCCTTGGCCAACAGAGCGGAGGTCAGACTGCCCTAATTATTCTTTATGTTCTAACTTATACTAATAGTAATTTATTGAATGTCAATATTCTTAATAAATCTCCTCTTGTATTCTGATAATATAAAAAATGGCACTTTCATTCCCAAACCAAAAAAAAATATTCTTAATAACACATTTTGAAGACAATGTCTATAATTATTCAAAGTCAATATTGGATAAGAGTTAGTGAGTGCTAGAGGACATTTTGAAGATGGCGGCTAGTTTGTCCTACAAGGCCCACTTGCTGAAATGTTCCTCCTGGTATAACGGTATTGCCAGATTCTCGTATTTGTCATCCACCACGTGCTTAAACTGGCCTTATATCACAAAAAATCAGATGTCCACAAAAATGCTGTGTATTTTTTTTATATATGACTTTGACGTGTCAAAGAGCGGGATATACCACAAATGTACCTGTGGTTTAAACACGACGATGTATGACAGATAAGGCACTCAGGTTTTGTGGATAGACTGACATTCTGAATGGGCCCTATCCTCATGGAGGTGAATGAACTCAACCGATCTTTATTGTCATGGAGGCTAAACGACCGAGTGGTTACCATAACTAATTACTTCTATGATCATGTCAACTTCCATAAGTCCTACAGAATGGGGTTACACCTTCTATCATTTAGCATGTTATATAACCATTCTAGAATTGAACAAAACATATAGAATTTGATATGTTGGAAGCACAAAATGGTTTGAGGTTCCCATTCCACCGCATGGTAATGGCACTCAATGAATACATGCATATGTGGGGTGTCACTGAAGCAACTAGGTCGACATTCTTGCATGTTGGGCAGCCTATTCTAGAAACAAAGTGAGCTTTCTATATATGTCATGGAGTTTGGTCTAGTGGTAACATACTAGTTTAGATGTGAATAGGTCTCAGGTTATTCACAGGATCACATTTATTCTAATACAAGAAAATATCATATCTGCAACGTTCCCACACTTCAAGCTATTTGGCTACAACACGTATACCACTTCTTTGAACCATAAGGGGAACCTACATGTGTGGCCCTAACTAGGACTTAATATATTGAAGTTGGGAAGAAACACATGAGGAGACACCACGAGTGGCGGATTGAAATTGGACATAAATACATGAGAGGACCCCAACAAGCGGTGGGGCATGTGGTAATGGAAAAGGAGAGATGATAAGTTGGGAAGGGCTCTATTTCAAAGGTTTTTTTTATAATGTGTGTAAGATATTTTTTTGCCATGCACATGGCATATGCTTATATAACGACGACTAAGGCAAACCTTGTGTGGTCATCCTTCATGTATAGGGGAATGGAACGAGGGGACCCTTTTCCGGTTTGGAAGGGGGGCCCGCGACCGGCGGCAGCCGGGAGCGGGTCCCTTCTAAACCAGAAAAGGGGATTCTCTTCCATTCCCCGACAACATGGAAGTTGGAAGGCATTTTGGTTTTTTTTTGTCGAGGTCGTCCTTCTCTGGAGCTCAGCTATGGCACTGTTCTTCTTTGCAAGCCAACACTCGGTTAGGTATAAGCCAGAGCATAGCCATAGCTTATCAGGTTTATGGCTTTGGAGGATTTTTTACCATAGCTTACATGCTTGAAGCTTACATGCAATAGCTTACATGCTTGAAGCTCTGATTAATCTCAGAAGGGCATCACGAATCTGAGGTGCTCCGCTTGCTGCAAGCCTTGATGAACTACATCAAAGGATTGCAGTGAATCCACTACATGCTTGTTCTTTCTTGTGCTGGGGAGAGCTTAGCTTGTATAGGTTACACATGTTGTATGGGTTGTCGGGGCATAGCTTAGCTTAGCTTGTGGTTGGGTGGTGAGTCAGCAAACAATGCTATGTGACCATCATTGACATCACATAACACATTATAAGCAAGTGTAGTTGTCATTGAACAATTGTATAGCTTTTTTCTTTTACTATCTATCTTTTAGATCTTTGGGCAATGTGATAGATAGATAGACAGATAGATACTTGTTTTAACATCACGAATCATGTGAGCATTGGGAAGGGTTCTATTGCAAAGGTTTTTTTTATAGTGTGTGCAAGATGCCATGCACATGGCATATGCTTATATAACGACAACGGCAAACCTCGTGTGGTCATCCTTCATGTATGGCATTGCCATTTGGTGTGGGTGTTGATAAAGATATAATCGAAGGTGAACGCCCATGAGGAAACCACAAAGCTTATTAGAATGAACAATTACTTGGATATTACTACCCCTTAGATTTCTCTAATAAGATTAGAATATGTTGTTGAATCCTCTATGAACTTATGTTGGACAGTATTGAACAATCGTTGAACAAATATTGAGACTAACTATGAAAGTATAATTTCCTAAATTGTTATACAACAAAAACACCACCCAAAAGAAAAAAGATCCTCTACGTCTTTTATTACATTTCAAAAGAGTTCATGTGTTGGATCCCTCTAGAATTGGGAGTTTATTTTTCAGATGCTTTCAGTTTTGTTATGCTAGCCTAAGACTCAAGCAAGAAAAGGAATTCATTAAAGACAACACGAAAATGCCTGATGCACATGTGGGCTTATCTAAGCAGAGAGAGCCTATAAGAAGGCATGATGATACTACTGTATAAGCCACCTGATTCTGAGCTAGATTCTTGACCCGCAAGAAGGGACAAGTTTGCTGTGTAGTCGTCATTTTCCTCTTGCTGGAGTTTTGAAACATCGATCTCACATGGCTTAGAAAGCACAGTAACAACTTGCGTCATGGTTGGGCGCTGGTTTAAGGATGTTTGTGTGCAAAACAATGCCACCTTAAGAACTCTCAAAGCTTCCTCTTCAGAGCAGTCGTATCTTACTTGCTTATCCACAACATCAGCCAGTCTGCCTTGTTCAAATAATCGCCAAACCTGCAGAAAACGGACTTGCTTAGGATACACATAATGTCCTTACTGACATATTTTCTTATGTTCAACGTACATGATCTAGTAGGTACGTTTGATCAGGAGGTAATGAACGATCCATGATATCTTTTCCACTAACTATTTCTAGTGCCAATATCCCAAAACTGTATACATCTGCTTTTTCTGTAAGTTGACCACGCGTTGCATACTCTGGTGCAAGGTATCCCCTGTTTCAAGCATAACTTTCTTCCTTTAGGACCATTGTTAACGTCAAATATCATGGAAAGTGAGGATCTATAATACTATGTTGTAGAAGAAACATGGTATGAATTGCACAACTTACATTGTTCCAGCAATCCTGGTACTGACATGTGTTTGCTCTTCCTTGAAAAGCTTTGCCAATCCAAAATCGGCAATCTTGGGGTTCAAATTTCTGTCCAATAGTATATTGTTAGACTTTATGTCTCTATGTATGATCCTCGGAGATGATTCTTCATGAAGGTATGCAATTCCACGTGCAACTCCAATGCAAATGTTCATCCGGGTTGGCCAATCAAGGGAAATCCTCAATTCCGTTGGACCTGCATTGTTGGTCAATAAATCATTACACATTTTAGAAGAGTAAAATAAGCTTTGCAATTTTCTAACTATGGACGACATACCATGGAGAGCCTGGTACAAACTGTTCCTTTCCATATACTCTAAAACAAGGATCCTATTCTCTCCTTCAAAACAACATCCAATCAACTTCAGGAGATTGCGGTGTTGAATGGATGATATTACTGCAACTTCATTTATAAAATCTTTCCGGGGCGAGGTTGAGGACAGTTTCTTGACTGCAACAATGGTTCCATCTTTGAAGGTTCCCTGTTTCCAACAACAAAAGTGGCTTTAACTTCATGGCTATATTAATGAAATTTCTTGCTACTCTTGACTATCTCACCTTATAAACTTGTCCAAACCCGCCCTCTCCAAGTTTATTTGTAGGAGCAAATCCATTTGTTGCATCTCTCAATTCATTGTACGTATATAAATTAGGCTTGTTCGCCATGTTTCCAAATTCTAAAGAAGTTGACAATGAAATTCATAATGTGTTCTAAATAGAGTAGACATCTAATTTACTTGGTCATTACCTTCGAAATCATCTTTCATTTCTTTAAGAGAGGACAAGTGCTTTCTTCGACGCCACAACCACAGGAATATGCCAGCAATTATTACCACCAAGAATACCAAGGGTATTGCGATGGCAATTGCTATTCTATTTGACTTGGATTTGGATGATGCATTATCTGCACCTGCATGCACAATTTACCACTGTTCATTTACAAATTTATATATAGATTAAACATACTTCTGTCCATGTTAGCATGTTTTATTACGTCTCACTATGCATCTATTTGGTACAAGGATATATCTAGCATAATTGATGATAGTTCAACACTTGTAGTAAGAAAATGTAACCCTAGCACATTGTCCCTTCCACAACACCTTGTTGATTTACTACCTTACTTTAGCATCTTCCCTTAAACGAAAACAATATGAGACCTTTGCTTGTATGATACATATGTACAAGCTACCGTCACATTAATCTCCATCTAGTTGTTAGTATATGAGATCAAGTGAGAACCAAGCCCATTTTTACTATATTTTAAAGGACAATTACTCGAGGATTGAAGCATCTCAAGTTCCTTTTCTGAAGTTATGTACATGTGATTGCTAGTCTGGCACAAACAGGCAAACACTGGGCATCACAACAACTAGATATCTATTGAGCATCTTAACACCAATTCTAGTGGTTAATGTTACGATTATACAACTAATATACTGATTATATCTTATACCAGGAAGAGCGACGTGTATGCCTGAAATTAAAGGTCCATAAGTATGCGATTTTGGAGTGCAGCATGTGCCCTTGCCTGCCCACTGTAAATGTATCTCTAACACTCCACCCACTACAGAAACATTAAATGTCTCTTTCCATGCTCTATGTGCTCCACCAGCCTTGTCCATAATGTTATATTTATCAAACTTTTTTTCGCCCTGCAAATTAACACGAGAGTAAATTGCTCAAATCTAAGTTTTTCCCTTAAACCTGACATTGCAACATCTGATGCCAAATATCAAAAATATGTTGTTCCATAATTTTCTAGTAAAGTTTTGCTTTTATCTAGATGCCTCTAACCTGAATGTAAATATCAAAGATGCGTCTTCCATTGCCGTACCATTTTCCAGTATCGTCCCATATAGAAACTTCTGCAAAATGCAATGTCACCTCGTAATTTCCATTTGCCATGTTCAATCCGTAGTACCTCAATGTACTAGGAGATGCCCTGGCTGTATAATATAGAACGTCTTCTCCAACATTAGCATTTGCTATGCTGATAGTGTCCGTAACAAGAGGTTTAAAATCATTTGGTTGTACATAACCACTAGTGCTAACAGCCCATTTATTGTTTGCATGTTTTAAAAATTTTACTTCATTTAGAGTCTCATTATCAGCATCATAGACAATGCTTCCTACAGTAAGAACTGAACCACCACATTCGATGCTAAATCCAACATCTGCAAATTCCACGAGCTCTTATATGTATCAGGCATTATAATCAAACACCTCTCGTTCAATTCAGAAAATACACTTACTGTCTCCAGGAATAGCTCTAGTACAATTTCCCTTTGGAACACAATTGAATGCTGCTGCCGATGCTACCCTTAAATAATGCACAAGGATTCATTTGTTAGATAAAAGCATTAGAGTTTTCTTTTGCCATCTAATAAAAGATAATATCAAACCTGTCACTTGCATTTGTTGTGTTGAAAAAATTCCAAATTAGATTTCTGTGACAAAAAAAACTAGTCAAAATGAGAAAGAAAATAAAAACAGAAAAAGAAGAAGAAGAAATTTTTGTGACTAGTCAAAATGGAAAATAAAAGGAAAAAGAAGAAGAAGGAGGAGGAAGCTATTTTTAGTTCACGCTACATTGCCACCATCCGATATATGAGGCACACACCATACCAATAACAACGTCCCATTAGATATACGTTGGTCCTATACGACATAATGGAGCATGTTGATCTCATAGGACATGTGGCCATTGGATGTATGTTGATCCCATACAATATAATTGGGCATGTTGCATGTTGGTCTCACAGGACATGATGGGGGCTAGGGTGGATTTGCTAGGATTATTGGTATGTTTGAAATGGAAACTTATAATCAATTACTCCATGGGACTAGGATGGAAAGAAATCATGTAAGAGATAGGTCCTCTAATTTTAATAATGACATATTGGGTATATTTGAAATGGAAATATCATACAGACCAGAATGGAAAGAATCATGGAAGAGATAGGACTAGGATGAAAATAAATCTTGAAATGGAAATCGACAATAATCATCCTATGGGACTAGGATGGAAAGAAATCATGGAAGGGATAACTAAAATGGAAAGAAATCATGGGAGAGATACGTCCTCTAACTCTAACAATGACATATTTACCCATAGCCTTCCACTCATGGGACTAAGATGGAAAAAAAATCATGGAAGAGGTAGGCCTTCTAATTCTAAGAATGTAGATATATTTGAAATGGAAATATCACCCGGACTAGGATGGAAAGAAATCATGGAAGAAATGGGACTAGGATGGAAAGAAAACTTGAAGTGGAAGTCTATAATCAATCACCCTATGGGACTAGGATGGAAAGAAATCATGGAAGATATAGGACTATGATGGAAAGACTGGGATGGAAAGAAATCATAGAAGAGATAGGACTAGGATGGAAAGAAATCATGGGATAGGTCCTCTAACTTTAATAATGACATATCGAGTATGTTCAAAATGGAAATATCATCTGGACTAGGATAAAAAGAAATCATGAAGAGATAGGATTTGGGTGGAAAGATTGAAATGGAAATCTACAATCAATCATCCTATAGGACTAGGATAGAAAGAAATCATGGGAGATATAGGACTAGGATGGAGAGAAAATCAATCATCCTATGGGACTAGGATGGAACTCATGGAAGAAAATCGTGGTCCTCTAATGCTAATAATGACATATTTACATTTAGCCTTCTATTCCATAATCACTTGCTCACTGTCTCAAGAAAGACTTGAACACAAGACCATTTAATTGCTAATCCAAATGACTAGCCACCAAACCAAAAAGAGAGGACTAGATGTCAATATTTATAAAATAAAAAACTAAATAAGAATATTTGCATCCTTGGTCTTAGATGGTGGCTCTGTAAGTAGAAATAGAGGTGTATAAAACCTCCTTCCTCCCAAGGATATATAATCGATTTAGTTGCACTCAACGTTAAACATTCTTCAAGAAGCGTCACAATTTATGATACCTTTCGAATTGATAAGTATTATAATAGACTTTGTTCTAAACAAGTCTATTATACCTTTGGAAAGGATAGCTATTATAATAGATTTGATTCTAACGGGGCAACTCACATGAAAGGAGAGGCAAGAAGGCGTGAGGAAACAACAAACCAGTATATTTGGTTCATTTTACATGTCTAGATAAGTTTGGAACAAAGTCTTCTTTCTCATTTAGAGGCAATGTTAGTCTAATTGAGTTAGTTCTTAATAAACTATGAGACTTTTAAAGAGAACCTTCAAATCTTTCGTCTAATATTGATTAGGTAAGGTAATGGAAAAGTATGTGGTTCTAATAGCTTCCCATTACAATTACAATTACAATTACAAGAAATTTATCGCGGCGGCCAAGGCCGCCGCGAACATTTCTCTTCTCCGACTTATTCACAAGGGGGGATTTGGACATCTTTAGAATAGTGCGAAAGATGTTCTTGAAATGTGGACTTGACCGTGATGAATTTGTGTAAGGACTTTCTTTTTTATATTGCTTTATGCATGTCCTATTGTGTGGCTATGAATTTAAGAATGTACAGGACTTGAACACATCTTGCTACCTCATGTTTTTGGGCCCATAAGGTAGTCATATATTCAGGAGTCGATCAAAGGTACACTGAGGAATATTTGTAAGTACATTACCATGGTTGGCCATTGTTCATATTTAGCCTAGCATTCTTAGAGCTTTCAAGATCCCCTAATGGTAATATTTCAATAATCAAGAACTATGGAACAATTAAATATGGATAGCCCTGGTGTTAAATCCATGGTGAATATGTGGGGCACGTCTTTACCTTGAACGGAGCTGCATCTACTGAGAATGAGCGATATAATGCTTTGATTTGGGTTGAGCAAGATATGGCTTTGAGCATAAAGAAGAAAGCAAGGTCTCTATGGGTTATTTTCAAATCCAATAATTATTTTAAGTGGGGTTCCTGAAATTTAAATGATAAGCATTTTGGATTTTCAAGCTTATATTGGTGGTAATATGATGATTGATCTTTTTAAGCCTTTTAAGGTACCTAATTTGAATATTTAATGGTTTACTACTGTCCTTTGGGAAACTTTGGAATACGTGTGTGTGTATACTTGTAATATTGCCATTATTTTTGAAGGATGAATGGGTATAATGTTAATGACCAAGGGATGCAAGGCATTGAATGCTAGCTATTTGCTTCCCAAAAATGTTGGGAAGCCAAGTTTTTGAAGGATGACTGGGTATGCTTTGCTAGTTCATGAAACCGTATTTTTAGTACATAAGGTTTGGAAGGTTAATGGGGTGTATTGTATGAATTTTGGTATGGGAATTGGGCAAAAAGGCATCTTTGATTTTCTGGCGGCATTTTTGGGCTCGGCGTGGCCGACCATGTGATCTGACTTCGGTTTTAGAATGAATCGGAAGAAGCGGCTCAATATTTTGATTTTCATGTCGTTTGGAATTTTGAAGTAAAATGAATGGAGAGGGCGGTGGAAGTTGTGCGACCATGGCCGCCTCTCTTGAAGTAGAGTCTAAAAGCGCTCCACGCATCGTTACAAATAAAAGGCGAAGGTGAAAAAGGTCCTCATTCATTAGGGCATAAACATTCAGGTGAAGAAGGTCCGATTCATTAGGGCATAAATATTGAGCCTTTTGGGTTTGTAGGGAATGCATCTCTCTGTTTTTTGGGCTGCCAGATCGCTATATGGGCTTCTTTTCTGTACTCCGACAGCCTTGTTATATTGAGAAAATTAACAGGAGTTTTCATCCCTCAATCCTCTTTGAATATGGAGCCAGATCCGTTTAGTGATTAAACATAAAAGTAAGAAAAAGGATGGGAAAATGCATTGGTAGGGGGTTCAAATCCCCCGGTTTGTTTGTCAATTGTCTTTGCAGGTCCTGAAGAAGGCTTCCGCATTGGCTACCGCCAAATTGTTGTGCAGGTGGCCGAAGTTGGTACCGAGGGCATGAGGCGTTGTCTGTTGGGTGCTTTTAGCTCTTGTAGCTTGAGGAAGCCCTCACTACCTATTAATTTAGAAGTACGCGTAGCATGCCTTCAAATAGGCACTTGCTATTTTGAAGTCAATTGACATCAAAATTCTTTGCAATGGATGTCAACTGCCCCTTAGGAATAGAGCCACATCAGCGTTTGACCCCATCCCCCGATGAGGTGTAGGGATGGGATCGCACTAGAGGGCATATCCCTGAGAATATTCCCCTATCTAATGGCCGGGAATTCGCTAGAGCGCCCATCAGCGATAATGCATAAAAGCTGGGTATATTGTGAACGACCAAGGACCACAAGCAGGTGTTGCATGCACCAAAATCTGATTTAGAAAGAAAATTTTCTGATGATGCAAGTTTGTGAAAACGAGCCTCGACTACCAAAGTCCCATTGGATTTTTCGATTATTCCATCATGTCCTTATATCATGAATCTAAGGCTTTCAAGGGCATGCTCTGCTCCAGATAAAGCCCGTCCTATTTTGCTATTAGACCTCCTAATAGATACATCGTGCTCTGACAAATGAAACGGTATAACTCTAGATGATGATTATTTTAATTCTTGTGATCCTTGGGATGATAATGATAATCTATCCTCAGAAGGTGCTCTTTGTGCAGATAATTTTTTCAATCTGAGTGATTCAGTCTCGACGACTATGGTCATTTCCAGCACCACATGCGAGACCGAAAGATTTATATCCCCTGTGTTACCCTCAGATGAAACTCGCTGGTTGCTTGATCGACCTCTATCTTCAAGAAGAATTATACTTGTTATTTGATCTGAGAATTGCAGAAAAGCATAACCAAAACATTTTCAATGACTTCTCCCTTCACATTTTGTCAGCACTACCTGCAAATCGCCCTTTCATGTGCATGGAGCAGTAGCACTAAGATGCTGTGGATTTGGGGCTTTCCTATCCCCACATTTACAGAATTAAAATCCTGGCTGACTCTGCAGGCATTGAGCTTTTAATCTTCAAGTTCCAGCTTAATTGAAGCTAAGACCTTCTGCGGCTATTTTCCCCTCTATTTTTTTCCTTGAATCTATCCATTTACTATTTTACAGGCCTAGTTAGATCGACAGAGCTGGCACTAGATTCTTTATGCGCCTTGGGTTCAAAATACTTGAACCGAACCTATTGGTAAGAAAATTTGATCTACAAAATTGCTTCAAACAACAAAGAAGTTAGTTTGAAGGAGAAATCAAAGAATCAGATGACTTATCAGGCGAAGATTTGAGCTTTTTGTTAGGACATCATCTATCACAAACACTGCGCCAAATCCTAAATTGCTTGCATTCTGTGAGCCAGTAGAAGCCCTGCAGGTTGCAGAGCTTTGATAGAGCTTTGACATTGCCGCTTTTTCAATGTCTTGCAAGAAATAAGGCTTAGAATCCTGCTCCACAAAACAATCCACAGACTAAATGATTTCGAAGTTTTCTTGAATCGCGGGAATAACCAGGTGAAGGAGTTCTCTGTTGCAAATCCCGAGCTTCTGAGTAACCTGAAGAATAGGAAGAGGGCTACCTGCCTTTGCCTCTGCCTCCAGTTCAGTGCAATAATAATCCAGTTGCACTCGATTCAACACGGCGGCCTTACCTCTTGTATCAGATCAAGCAAGCTAAGGATTAGATGCCATCTCCCGTAGTGCGGCCGGAAAGCATGGACACGATGCCCTTGTAGGCTAATTTTCATTTTTTGATGCAATTTACTTTCCTGATTTTTTCCCCCGGACACACTTAGAAACGTGTCGCTCAAATAAGAAGGAATATAAACGTATATTCTCAAGGCATCTTGCCTATAGCAATTATATAGTTTAGATAAATATAATGGATCATTTTTATTGATTTCGCACATTAATCTTGTCTAAGGGTTCAGGAAATAATGCTCCCTTCTATAAGCCATTTTCAAAAGCGAAGGACCAATAAGATCCCTCCGGGACAGTAGTGCAACAAACATAAAATGAGGTAGAAGTCTCATCAAACGGTGCAAAATTTTGACCATCCATCTTCGTCTGCTTCAACATGAACTCTATAAATGCGAAATCCCCACGAAATGCAAATTTTGCTGAGCATAGGATGCTTAGTCATTCGACACGTTCTCGTCTCCAAACATTCAGCAATTTGCTGCTTTGCAACCTCACCTTTTGGTAAGGTTTTAATGCACCAATATGTCGCACGCACTTACCTTGTCTAATGTAATGCAACTAACAATGAGTACTAATGCTAAGTATCTATATGCAACTAACATAAAGTGCCATTGACTTGGAATTACCCAAAATCTTTTTCCAATTTGAGGATTAGGGAGTAAAAGTAGACTACTTTAGTATAGCTCCCCACCTTTCAAAGTTTAATCTACTTTCACTCCCCACCTCTCATTTCAGTGCACAAAAATTAAACTCCAGAATCAAATCTTCGCGGATTTTTTATAAAATGCAAACAATGTTTTGCCAAATGGGCATCGAAATAGCAATAATTGTAACTCGTGGAAGTGGATTTTCTAGTTTAAGCATGGATCAAAGTGAGTACGGATATATTTCCTTCCCTAACATGTTCGAGATTGAGCCATGGCAGTCAGTCATTGCTTGAAAATGAATATTGGTCTTTATATTGTTGGCGAAATATAGCCCACGCTGGCCTTATTGCTCTTAATTCATTGGATGCCATATCCTACATCATTTTTATTTTCTACGTTTGTTAGTTCGTTAGCTGACGGAGCACTCAGTGTTTCATTCCTGAGATGTGGATTTTGTACTTGCAAAGAGTTTGTTTTAATGGGTAGAGTGCTTCATTTTTTAGATCTGGGTTTTATGCTTGCCAAGAGTTTGTTTTAATGGGTAGAGTGCTGGCTTTGATAGTGTAGCACGTTGGGCCTCATCTTATATCAGTGTAATACATTTGTTCCTTTAGGCAGTGCATATTTTGCTATTTTCCATACTTGTTCTAGATTTATGAAACTATCTGTTCATTCTACATATTGAAACGCAAGTGTTCCTCAACCTATGAAAGGCCGGTTTTATTTTATGAGCTCAATCTGATGAACTTGGTTCTTGCAGAGCAAATAGGGATGATCACATTACAGAAGAAAGATCAGTTTAATCACTCTTGATTTATGTTCAGAAGAGTTTAGATTTAAATTGCAGGTTGTTTGTCTATAGTTTTATTTTTCTACGCCTTTAACTCACTTTTCTCTAAGTCTCTCTGTTCTTTTTGTACCATAGATTATAGCAGAGCATCTTGTCATTACAGTTTCGTGTAATCTGCATTCTACAACGGGCCCAGCCAAATCATGAACCTATACTAAAGTCAGTGAACTTAGACCCAAATGTGCTAACGGGCAACCCATAGTGGGAAGCGCCTTGTTTTGCGTGTATAGTTAACACATCAACATAGCAATGCATTGAGGGTAGGCAAATTCTTGCTTCGTGTAAAATATGACACATCAACTGGACTATCGGAGCTGATAGAGGAAGCCAGTAGAAAGAGAGAGAAAGAGCCATTTACTCAAATAAAGAACATGATCAGAAATGATATATACTTATTATGAATTGATTGCTCTAAACTACAGGAGAGATGCGACAAAACGGAAGCGACAAAAGTAGGAAACTTGAGAGGTGCAGACTATGGAATTTGCGAGGTGCGTGTAGTGCATGCTGAGAATGAAGTAGGTGAGTCCGAGTCTCATCTGGTGTAGTGTGTCTAAGAATGAATCGTTGTTATGTCTTATCTTAAAGGATGCTGCCAACGTGGTATGACCTTAAAACTACTAACTAACTATATCTCTAATAATACTTTCGGGGTACCCAGGAAAAAAAACATACATTTGCAAAAAAAACGTACATTTGCAAATCGGAATTGTCGAGCCACCCAGGTAAAGATCCAGATAATTGATTATAAGAAACATCACTACAAAAAACAAAGCTTGGTAAATTGGAATATTTAAAGTGAATTGCAAACTTATTAGTACCTTTCATGTACTTACAATCGTTTCAACTGAGTAAGATTAGTGAGATCCGGAAGCTCTCCCACCAAACTATTATTTCCTAAGAATCTGACATGACAAGATGGACCAGACCATCAGAAAACCTTAAACCTAATGGGATGAATTGAAAGATGAAATGAGGAAGATGAAAGAAAAAATAATAATCTGGGAGCTGGTTATTCTGTTCAAACGCCTATAAGATCATAGTTTTAGAAAGCATCCAAATTGAAAAGTCTCTAACCAAATTGGATACAATACAGCCTGCATTTATGCAACCATTTCCAAGTAACCTGCACCTTCTTTTGGGCACAAATAATTTTGCAACTTATACCTATCAATGGTTACAATCCACTTTGTACACCCATTTGGATGAAATGGCTGCTGCTGAGGAACTAGCTCGATACCAAATGATGGAGAAGGAGCGAAGATACAAATATATGCGGAACCGAAGAGGCAAGATGAAATTGGGTCTTGAGGCTTAGGTTATGCAGAAATAGTTTCACATTCAAAATTCACAAATTGATGTATGGACTTGGACGTTCAGTGCCTCGGTTGGAATAGCACAAATAGTCTTTCCTGTTCTCCCTCTTGACTGACCACTTTACACTGCCCCGCCCGTGTTTGTTAGGCTCTTTTCTGACTCCATGGTGTGTATACGGCAGCATTCTGGACCAACATTCCAAGAGAAATTATTCCGTACATTAATTATCTCATTGCTGCACAAACTGATCAAAGCTATATATTTATTCGTGACTTTTTAAGTAGGTTTGTCTTAGCAAACTTGGTTTCCATGGCAGCTGGAGTTAAATATTGAGGAGTTTATCCGAATGTTGATGTTATTAACCATTTTTGAGTCTTGGGCGCATTGGGATATCACAAGTTAGGTTCCTAAAACTGAGCATAGGATGGCATCCCTGCACCAATGCCCTTGTTCTTACTTAGATAGACTAGTACATATTGTCTAAGAGAAGACCAAAAGAATTTTGACAGTAGTTACGTAAGCAAGTAAAAAATATAAATGTGGCATGCATCACTTACAGAGTGTCTAATGAACTTAATGAGCCCAAATCCGTTGGTATCGTATCGTTTAAGTTGTTGAAGCTTAAATCCCTGGAAACATGCTGGCATCGCTATTCAATTATATTAAGGAAAAGGCATTTTAGGTAAAAGGACCATACAAGTAAGTGAGAGACTGCAAACTCCCCAGAAAAGAAGGTATTGCCCCAGTCAGCTGACAGTTTTGTAAGGATCTGTGACAAGAACAAGTTTATGCCAAGGCATGCTTTGTTATCTCAGACTTTCAACAAGGCATCAAATATATTTAACTTACAGTTCCTTCAAAGACTTCAGGCCTGAAAGACTAGATGGAATGGGCGCCATGGATGATGTGTCTCCCAGATATCTGCTTAAAGAAACTCTTAGTTTGAAATCAATTTAAACACCTAAAATGATCATACTTCAATGTCTTGGTCTCAATCTCACTCATGTCTACCTAATGTAATGTAAAATCAATTCATATGCAGACACATCAACGGCCATGAAGGTATGAAGGATGTCAACAGGCTTGGTAGTCTGTACTAACCCAAGGGGTTTATATCAGGAAGCTCCAATGGATGTTACACATATATTGCAATTTTCTCTCAAATATCAATATTGTTATCCAAACCTCACTCCACCTAATCACAAGAATGGAAACTAAATTTGGCTCTAGAAATTAATTGCATAGTCACAAATTCATGAACCAAAAGACTAAACGACAACAGATGGAGTACCCAATATCAAATGTGAACCTCACTCCTAATTATAAGAGTAGAAACTAAAATTGGAATTGAGATTTAATTATTTCCACCAGGTTCACAAAGCTTTCTGGTCCAGGCATCAGTAAGATTGCCTCTGCCCAAAATGGTCAATGGTGCTACAGGATATGAAGCAAATTGTGGCACTGTATAAGCCTTGATATACTTACAACAGCACTTATTGCCACAAGAGAGAGAGAACTAAGGATGCAGGCCATTGTTGATGTTCCAATGCTGTATAGTTTAGGCTGCCCATAATTGTATAGCGCAGTAAATCATAAGCTTTCTAATACTGCTCTCCATCTCCTCATCTTTTTGAAGAAGCATTTTTGTGAAAACACGTTCTTCCGCTAGTTCTGATTAACCAGTTTTGCTTTTCATGATTTATCCATGGGTAAAAGCTCCGTAGATAGCTCTGACTCTACACCTAATGTCCCAGAACCATAGGCAAAAATCTTGATACCTCTTGAGAAATTTATTATGCTTTCTCTCATAGGTGTCAGCACGTACCATAAAGAACATGATGCAATAATATACTTACAAAATTTGAAGATTTGTGAGATTTCTTAAGCTTGATGGTAACGCCCCTTGAAAATTGTTTCCATAAAGTCTCCTAGACAAAAAGTTACAAGATGCAACTTATTTATATACAAGGTGCATGCAAAATTCGTCACACAGGACCACCACACTACACACTTACAGCTCTTTAAGCTTAACCATATTTGTAAACACATCTGGAATAGAACCGTTAAAGTTGTTCCCATATCCATTCCTTCACAGAAACAAACATACAGTTACCTTAGGAATAATTTTCATACCCATTGCTTTATAAAGACAAAGCGCAAAGTTCTCATCTACATAACAAAGCACATAATTTCAGAAACAGTCACACATAATACCATGCTCACTTTACCATATTTCTAGGTTTGTAAGGTTGGCCAGTTCAGCTGGAAGCTCTCCACCAAGACCACTGGAACCAAAATCCCTGAAGAGACAAAGTTATAGTGCCCTTATATCAGGTTTTCTACAGAACGACAAAAGAGATTGCTTTTCAAATCTTACAATTCTTGTAACTTCTTCAGATTTCCAAGCTCTTTTGGTATAGAACCACTGAAGTTGTTTGTGCCCAAATATCTAGCACAGCAATTCAGATGTAATCATTAATTATGCAGTTAGGTGAGAAATCTATAAGTGCTACTTACAAGCCAGTCAAGTTAGTAAGGCTGCCAATTTGAGAAGGAAGCTGACCATTCAGGTTATTCCTCTTGAGTGTTCTGTTTAAAGATGACAAAGATGTAACCATATTTCACAACAAAGTATCTTGAAATATAAAGTAGAAACAATCATCAACTCAATTCCACTTACAAGTTTTTGAGGTTCTGCAGCTTTCCAATTTCTTCAGGAAGGCTTCCATATAGGACATTCTGTTGCAAGTTCCTTTAACAACCCAAAAAAGGTAAGTAAAAAACTACAACACAAGAAATGCATCTTGAATTGCCTTACAGCTCTTGAAGGTACGTAAGGTTTCCAATTTGAGGAGGAATCTGAGCCGATATATGCAGGTTAGTTGCTTTCCTGGGACACAAGAAAATTAAGCCACTTAGCCTTAAAGCAATTACAGAAGAAGACTTTTAAATTGCTATGAAAACTTTTAAATAAACATTTGGCCGTAAGATTATGCTGATCCGTATACTATCAACTGTCCAAAAGGTCTGTTTTTGCAGGGATGCTAAGATTTGAAAGAATTATGCTGCTAAACTTACAGTTCGATAACATGACAGTTACTATCGCAACTAAAGCCGTTCTGTGTCTCCGCATTTTCATCAATGGAATTGTCAGCGCATGGATCCCCACTGAATTTCCAAGCTCGATTTAATGCTGAAGAGATTGCTTTCAAAGCAGCAACTACAAACGGAGAATAGAATCAGAACAAGTTATGGAGCAGATAATAAAAAAGCTTGCAGTTTTTTACCTTCATCACTGCTTATGTTGCAGTTACTTTGAGAGGTGGAGGTAATGAAGGCTGAAAGAAGCAGGAAGGTGAAGAAACTGGAGGCTGCCATAGCCAGAAGCTTGGATTGGCATCAAAAACAAAATGGAGCTAATATAAGCACCAGATATATAAAGAAGCTACTCTGAAGCAAAGAATTGACCGCCATTCTGACACTTGACACTGTTAGACTTGGACATACATGCCCGGCGGCCAATTATCTAAGAAACTAAAAAATACTAGAAACGTGCATTGGTTGCATTGGTTTGTACATTGTAAATTTTGTAAGTAATAGAGTGTCAGGCGCGAAGAGTTTATAATTTAGAAACATTAAGGAAAATATTATCTCTTGAGTATCTATTGAGAATAGAATATAGAATAGAATAAATTTTTTATCGTCCACGGAGACCGATTGGCCTATGGGCCGATTGGCAAGTCGCCCGTTGTAATTGACTCCATCTTTAAAACTAGTAACATTGCCGCGTTGCCGGGCTTTTGCTCGAGCTTTCCTAACAGTGTGTTATGTTGGTATTTTAGTGTAGATGTTGTGGAAGTGGTATATAGAATGCTATTGTAAAATGAAATCTTGACTTGCCATGGTTGATTAGGTATGGTATATATGGTGGGCTTTAAAAATTGAATGGCTTGACTAATTGGACATTTCTTTGCTTAAGCAATTATGGAGTGATGCATGCATATTTTAAATATGGCCGGTGGGAGATCATAGTAGAGATATTGTCTCAAGGCTGTGCCCAGGGTCTATTTATTAAGTTTTGCATGCAGTTGTTGAAACATAAGGCAATGGCCTATAGTGATGTTTGGGATCAAGTCCATTCAACACTTACCATTGGGTTCCTACAACGTATAAAACATTTATAGATACCTTGAAGAAGGAACATCATCTATGTGAGTACAAAGTCATTTGATATGCATAACCTATTTGGATTAAAGAAATCACTATGAGCTATGAGGTGATGTAGTACATTTGGATGCAAATCCATATTATGCAATGTAAAGCATGATAAAACTACTTAATTGTAAACTACTTATTTATAAATTAGATAGATAGATAGATAGTAGTTTTAACGTCACGCCACTAGGCAGCATCCAACTGGACATGTGACCACACACCACACTACATTGCTTGGTTGGGCCCTGCCCCCAACCACACTACATTGTGTCTGTTGGGATTTGACCCCCAACAGTACCGAGTGCGATTCTGGGCGGTCTCGAACTCGAGACCACATTGCTAAGGAACTAGTGTGTTACCACTAGACCAAACGCCCAAACTAGTGTGTTTCTACCTTGTGAATTCAAATAGAGGATGAAATGGTGGAAAAACTACACCGTTTACCTGATCTGTGGTGGGATCACATATAGAGTTTCTTCACATTCTCCAATTTTTTATTCGTATAACATTGGAAGCAAGAGTGGTTCACTTCATCATAGAAAACTGTTCTAACCTTAAATAATTTGGAGCGAGCATCATCATACAGAAATGTTCTTTTAACCTTAAGTAATTTGAGGCAAGCAAAATGCAAGGCTTATGCGTATTCCACCAAATATAAATACACTTGTATACAATATTATTGAGTTTTTCCATGATCAATACTATCTATTTTGCTCCAGCTTCTGCCCTGAAAAAGAAATCTCTCCCATGTTATCAGGTTCTCAGCAACAATTTATCCCATATAATCTTTCAAATTATGAGGATTACTCCTCCACATTCATTGTTTAACACTTGGAAAATCTCTAAATGTATTTGCAATAGAGTAAATGCACAAACCTCTAAATGGATTTGCAACACGGTAAATTTATTATGTACATACCTAAGCAAATAAAACAGTTCACAAAGGATGCCCATTGGGTTCACAGATTGCATGTTCCTTTAATTACGTACATACCTAAGGAATAAACATGAATCTTAAATTAATTGCAACCACATGACATGACATTCTCAGTTCCATTTCTGATACAGTAGGTTGGGCTCGAAACCATTTTGACATGATAAATGAATTTCCATGCTCTATAGTATCTACAAATCATCATTGGAAATATAATACTGGGAGCCAGGCCTAAGCCATTTCTTCACACCCAAAGTACTAAATCGTCATAAGAAAAAGGTAATAGAAAGCCTTTGCATACCTATAAATCTCTTTTTCTGATGATATAGGGCATTAGAACACAACCTGAATTCTAATGTTTACTTTTAAGTAGGCCATCACATAATTTAAATATATGAAGGGCATATGTTTTAGACCATCACATCACATATGTCATCTGCCAAAAGATGGAAAACCTCTCCCAAATAACAATGAGCGTTATGCTTTTCCAGGTGGAAAAAAGACTCATTAGCAAAACAATAAGATAAAAATGAGTTAGACTACTAATTTTGAGTCACAAATCCAGTTCTATCCAACCTTCATGTGTCTCTTCTTGTCTCTACAACTTGGATTCAACGCTTAAAATAGCATCTCAAAAGCTCTGAATTAGATAAAAGCTTACTTACATAACCTATATGGATAGAGAACTTGTACATTTTTTCTTGTTCATGTTTACATAAGAAAGTGTCGTGTTTAGATTAGGTAAGACTATCTTTATTTAGAAGGATCATATGCTGAGCTTTCCTATTCGATTTTTTGTAGTCATGATAGTTCAAACACCTGAGGTATCAATCTGCATCCAGTTTCAAACACCCTAAACTCGGCCAAAATAGACGGATCTCCCAACTTTGATCGGTGCCAGTTGATACCAGAGATGTGGCATCGGCCTCCACAATCCTCATTCCCATGTATGTTCCACTCTGGCCCGATCTTTCGAGCCTATAGCAAAATAAAATCATAGGGTGAGTGAGTCTTAGGAATAAATGTGAAGAACTTTCTGCACAAAAAAGCACTCAACACATTGTTATGAATTGTTTAACACATGTTCTGCCATGGGTACTTCCTTATCATATTCGCTTCAAAAGGTGTCACGCTCAAAGTATACAACCATATAATAGGCCAGCTACTCAAAAATGATCTACATTTCCCTTTTAGTAGACTCACCACCTATTTTATGTGAACTCCATCATCCAACACTCATTGCAGATTGCACCTTCATAATTATAAGCAACCAACTGCCTCAGTATAATCTACGTGAATTCAGAACAACAGGCATAATCGTTATGATAAATCCAAGGTAGCCATAATCTGATAAACAAAAGGGAATTTGGCAAACAAAGAATGTAATGTACCTGCATCGCTTTCAGCTCTAATAACTCCCAAAATTACAGAACAACGCACTTGGTTTATAGATAAAGAAGGCAAAGACGATGAAGACAAAATTACCTGAAAAAGAAATTACCGGAGGTAAGCCATGAACTGGTAGTATATGATCATAATCACATACCCAAACTTTATGTTTATTAAAACAAAGCAGATACAACGGTCCACATCCTCAAAGTGGTTGCAATATTGTAATCTTCACAAATTTAATATGTTCACTGATTTTGCAGAAGAGCTAAAGCTGAAATACATATATGTGTTGTTATATTATAGGAAGGAAGGAAGGAAGGTATTTTTATCGTCCACGGAGACAAATGTTTATTAGCAAAAATAAAGAAGACTTGGTGAACCTCCAAGACGAAAAATCGTCCATGCAAAAAGAAGATGTGCAGCTGCAGACTATCCCCTGCTTCTAGACCCAAGCCTTGAAGACTTAGGTGAATATCCAAGATGAAAAATAATCCATGCAAAAAAAAAAAAAACAGCTGTAGACAGTTCGCTGCTTCTAGAGCTTGGGCCTGATCTCCAACTGCAACCTGTGTGTGAAGGTGCATTTCTAACAAATGCATGGGTTGCAGATGTGCCATAATATTCCAAAGCTTAGACCCATCTCCAATCTTGATAGATCAAATACCTCCAGTGATTGGTTCAGCATGCTCCAGCGTACCCTTTCTATTTTACCTATGTTAAATATGGACAATCTCAAATAAACAACCCGCGTGGCTCTATATGCATGTTAATGAATTGGCAGGGGAATCAAAGTACGCTCACAAAATGTCAAGGCGGCTCCAAAGATGCTCTACAACTTGAAAGCATGTATACCTCAGCCCATAAAATGCATCTGCAATGTAATCTTGAGCCATACTTTCTCCCAAAATAGACTATAGCTTTGGGAATCTAGAAATCAATGAGCTAAGATGATATATCTCAGGTACAAAAAATTGCAGTAGGCACTCAAAATGGTTTGCTACATAAAACTCCTATCCACAAAGGGACAAGGACATTCTTACCTCGAGGGTCGCATCTAATGAAGTGAATAGTGTTGCATTAGTTAGTTGCCCTCTAAAGAATTTGATTTTTGTATCACATATGCTCACCTTTTTTGAATGACAACCCCAATTTTGAAAGGCTTATGTTAGCACTTATAGAATAGAATAGAATAGACTTTTTATCGTCCACGGAGACCAATTGGCCTATGGGACCCAAACAAAAAGAGAGCAGCAAGATATTACTGTCAAGATTAAAAAACCCCGCCCGAAGGGTTTTCAAGGGAAAATTTTTAGTAGTAATAAGTATGTTGGTACACTGTACAAATTGTATGGGACAATTCAATACTGTCCCGGAGGACACAACTGAGTCCGTGTATCCATAACCTCCTGGAGATACGACCCCAACAAGCCCACCGACGCCCTATTCAATAACCCATGCAACGGCTGGTCAGGCACAACTAACCAAACATACCGCGCTCGGATATGGGCAAAGGCTGGGCAGATCTGGAGGGCATGACATTCATCTTCAATGGCGCCCTGGTGGCAACACTAACAAAAGCCTATCCTCCGTGCTTCTCGAGTCCAATGCCTTGTCACAATACGGAGACGATGTGCACACGTGCGAATGGAAGCTATGAGTCTGCGCTTCTTCATGGGCAAATGGGTGTATAAGTACTGGTGTGGGCCTCTCATGAGCCTAGGATTGCCTTGTTGCTGATAACGTGCCATCTTAACGTGTGTCAGAGCATTTGCATCCCAGAGCTTGCGAAGGAAACTAGCATCTAGGTACAGCTTTAGTGCATTGTGATCCTTCTTTGTCCGCACCTGTACGCATATGTTTGCCTGTACATTCCAACGTGAGAACCACTGAGCTTGCTTGTCCTTCCATCAGGCTTTGAGGCATTGGGGACCCATTGCTACGGTCAAAGCAAAATCGAGCAAACGTGTATCACCCATAACGATCACCTAGAAGTAAATAATATGGCGTTCCAATGCAGGCCGTTGAAGGGGTAGAAAACCTGTCTCCTGGAGTAGGATCTGGTATGGAACTATGGGCCCGTGCCAAGAAGGCTTTCTGCATCTGCTCGAGATCATTCCAGGTGGTGAGGGATATCATCGGACCCCACACTTTTGCCCGTACAGGAGAACCGGCTTGACCAAGGCCCCAAGCAGGTGTGACTCGTGGCTGCAGGCATACAACTCTGCCTCGATTGTAGATGGAATATCTCATCGTCACTTCTTAGTAATGATAAATCATTTTTAAAAGCAATGTATATGAACCAAAAATTATATTTACAAAGAGAAATACGTTTATAAATGCCATTGACGCAACATGCAGAGGGTTAGAATGGAAGAAATGAATAAAACGCTGAAGGCTTACACGCATCAAGAATCCAAGATCTAGGAGCTTACACATGAACTACTGCAAAGGCGTAACAATTACTTTCCATCTCTAAGAAGAAGCAGCTTCAGGAGAATGTTCATAACAGATAGATTTACATAATAATTGATTTGGAAAAACCACGTCCAAGTACCACATCTCCTCTCTCATCACAAAGACATGGTTCCTTAAAGACATCGCTTACAAAGTCTGAACTACTGGCATCTCGGGTTGAAAAAGATGCATGTATGATGGGCTTGGCTAATTCTGAGCATCAGTGGAAGAGGGATCTATTAGATTGGGTTCTGAAAGTTAATCCAAACTTCCATGACAATCAGATGCAATAGAGAGAATTAAGTAGGTCCATACCATGCCACATTCCTGCATATGCAAGATGATTTGTCTGACTTCATGCTACTTCTAGAATTGAAGAAAATGTAATTACCTGCAGTCCAAGACTCCAAGGCTCTGCATGTACACCATGTTACATCAAGCTATGTTGATGGGCTGTCTTTGTTAGTAGGAATATGAATAAAACTAACCTTATGGAAATGTATCTTTGATGGGATCTAGTATGCTAAAGAAAGATCAAAGTTCCTTAACCATATCCATGTTGCCTTCTCTATGCTTACACTTCATCTCCATCTCTGGGTGTAATGGCCTGTAGATGCTCTGATAGTAGCCATTGAATCTCCCATCTGGCCAGGTTGCCAGAGTATAAGCTGCATCATATGAGGTCTTCACAGTTTCAAACACTGATGTACCTTCCTGCACAGAACACGTAGAGTATTAGGGCAGTTGTAGCAAACATATTAATGTGTTAGAAGTAGATGAGACTAACATCTTAAATCTTCATAGATTTACTTGTGAGATTAGTTTGCAAAATCAAAATTATGCAGCTTAAGAATCATTCTACTACTATCGAGAATACATGCACTAATGCTTTTAGTAAAATGGAGCATTTTACCTATCAGATTTTCACATATTAGATTGCCCATATGTTGTTTGAACTTAAAATCATTTAAGTCTCTAGACATATTTATATAGAGAAGAACATAATCAAATGAAAGGAAAAGGGGAAACGTTTACCTTGTCAAAAATGTGGCCACAGTTCTAAGATTCACCTGCCTTCACTCGACTTCAACCTTGCAGTTATACATTCAAAACATGAAATAAAGAGAAAAATCATGATTTTCAATGTAGATGTATATAAGTTGTTTCATAATGACGAAAAACAAAGAAACATTGTAACAAAGAGTATAATCTTGGGGCTGCTTCCTTCAAGTAGTAATGGGTACTATTAGACTACTAGGAATGAGTCCATCGTGGGAAATAGATCAAAAAGCTTTAAGCTGCGACAAAATGTACAACAAAAAGGGACAGGGACCATAAAAATTTATTTGAGAGTGGATGATAGAAGATGAAAGTCTAAACTCAAGCTCACAAATCTATACAAAAGAAAAAAAAAAAAAAGCAACCATCTCGAAGAAAAGTATCTCGAAGAAAAGTCACCTCTGCAAATCGAAATATCAAGCTGCTTTAGTTTCTTTGTACGTTATTCATATCTACAAATGACATAGGCAAAAGGCTGCTATCGGGAGTCTACAGATAAGACCCAAATAAAATAAGAGGTATTTTTACATCCACACAGGAAGGAACACCCAGGATAAGGTGCACAAAATAAACATGTGAATTATTTCTTGCGTGTAACGCGTTGTCCAAAGAAGACACTTGTCCATGTGCTTATGCTGGGTTTACGTGGACTTCTCGTCCAAAGAAGACTTCTCGTCTGTGCTTAATCCAAAAAAAAAAAAGGGACCTTTGTAAAGTCCCGCATTCTGACGCAACAGAGTGCAACAGTTAACTTGTCTCGTTGTTTCCACTGTTAGCAACTGGCCGGCGGCAGGATATGGGGAGATATTTGAGTCCAATTGACCTGGACAAAAGAAATTATTGGAGGTCAGTACTTTGTTTACTATATCTGCAACAATGCTTGTTTTCCTTGCTAGTGGTTTACCCCTGCTTTGCTTCTAGGAGCGCTCAAGGCCTGCTTCTCTGCCTTTCTTAACATGGATATGCTATGTTTCTCTATGTACTCCGTCTTTTTCTTCATCCTCTGTTTCGCCTCACTGGCTCATGCTGCCACTTATACCACTGATTCAACAGAAGGTAACAAATAGCTTAGTCCTCTGATTCTAGACATTGCATGTTTTGACTTTAATTTTCTTTTTCAGTTAAACTGCTGA
This sequence comes from Isoetes taiwanensis, assembly GCA_021234155.1. Taxonomy (NCBI): domain Eukaryota; kingdom Viridiplantae; phylum Streptophyta; class Lycopodiopsida; order Isoetales; family Isoetaceae; genus Isoetes; species Isoetes taiwanensis. Next base: position 4,376,535 of record JAJEKV010000040.1, read on the forward strand.
AAATTTTTCATGACAAGATCGTTGGTAATGGCCCTGCCATTTGGAATTTTAGTGTTGATCCATGCAGTGGACTTGAGGGTTGGGGCAATTATCAGCCAGCAGAGGAGTTTAAGCCCGCCAGCGGTGTTGAATGCGAACTCCACAACGACACTAAGACTTACCGTATTAAGAGAATGTAATCACGTTATGAAGTCAGTATTAATGTATTTTATTTATGAAATTTAAGTGGTTAGTTTTCGTCCAAAGGTTGACAATGTCGATGCATAAAATAGTATATCAGGCATCTCGCAAGTTCTAAATGATCATATGTCCAGATCGCTTGTTTTGGCTAGTTAGAAAAATTTATTTGTTTCGGCTAGTTTAATGGAAGCTAGAGGATTTTATTTTCTTATTTCCACGTTAACAGGTTTATAAATACTGCAGTTCTATTGTCAGCATGAATGTTGCAGGTCAAATAGCACCAGAAATTGGGAATTTCACCTATCTTAAAGATATGTAAGAAACTTTTGCATGTTTGATGGTTGCTGTTGTGATTGAAATGGTTAATTTAGCTCTTGCACTTTTTCAGAAATTTGGCACAGAATATGATTACTGGGTCCCTGCCAAAGGAAATTTTTAAACTCAACAGAACGCAATACCTGTGAGTAACTCTTGAAGTCTATGTTTAAGAGAGGTGTTTGTTGCTGATACCGACAAAATATTTTGATACTTCTTATCAATCATTTCAATAGTTCGCTCGCGAGAAACAAGCTCTCTGGTACTATACCCCCTGAGATAGGGAATCTGTCTGCTATAATAAGCATGTAAGTGTACACTTTCAGTACAGTTTTGCTTTCTAGAAGTGGCTTGTTAATATTCCATTCATTTGTTCTATTTTTGTCAGAGGTTTAAGCTCAAACAATTTTACTGGTACCTTACCCGAGGAAATGGGAAAGTTGTCGACCTTGAATGAAGTGTAAGATGAAAAGTTGCAGTCTGGTCAATAAAAGTACTCTTTACGTTGCCTGAAAGATAAGCAGTATGAATTCCACAATCTGTCTTCTATGATATCATAAATATTTTCTTTATGTGAAAATGGGCACAGTGGCTTGAAATTGGGAAGCCATATATCTGTAACGTGTAACATCTGTGCACTTTTTTCATATGGTTTACTATCTAAAATGTGTTAAACATCCAACAGACAGCATTGCTAAAAGACTTCTTTTAGATCAAATTTCGTGCATGCTTTATAAAATTCAAATCGATGCTTTAGATTAAAGAATGAAAACTTATGATCTGCCTCTTGATTCTCAACTTATTTAGTTTCTTTTTTTCCAGGTACTTTGATGACAATGGTTTTGAAGGAGCAATTCCTGCATCGTTTTCTCAGCTTACAAGTTTGAGAATCATGTGAGTAGAACTTAAATGATTGATAGAACAAAATTTAGTTTCAGTACATAATGCAGAATTGGACCAAATACCAACCAGTGACCAAGTAACAATGTCCATGAATGGTTAAATTTTATGCCACTATTTAACATATCGGAGGTAGCACATGAGGACGATATGCTATCTTACAATTCATAGCTTAGCTTTAGACTTTGAACATCTACAATCAACTGCCTTGTAGCCATGATCATTGTAATTAACTTAATGCAGGAACTCCTATGATGTTCATTTAGAAGCAGACCCTACCATGCAATCATAGAGAGGTTGCCATCTGTATGTTATAGTACTCCCTTATTTGACCTCCATTTGCACCGTTTAACTCAAAACTATACTTGATCAGAAGACTTTCCCTAATACAGGCAAAGCAAAACATAAGCATGCTACCATATTCATAACTTGCTAAAGGATCTAGCTGTTTGAGGTCTCCTAAAGCCTCTGTCATATGCAAAGACACTGTTGCAGCATTTTGAAGTGTGAATCTGTTCCTACATAGAGCAGCACATAAAAAAGTAAGCAAGACTAGAGAAAACAGTTTGATGCAAACGCACATAACTTTGGGGAAAATCAAGAAGTTGGACTTTCTGTTTTAAATACCATAAAACTGATTTATGGAGAAGATATTATGTTGCAGCGAAGGTCACAATAACAAGCTGAATGGCTCAATTCCTGATATTTTTTCAAAATTGACGAATCTACATACTTTGTGAGTTATCAGATTTATACTCTATTATGATCAACAAGCAAAAGGCTACAACATTATTTTTTCTTATTGCTAGGTTTATCTATGGAAACATGTTTCAAGGTCAAATACCTCCAACTCTATGGAACGTGACAACTCTTAAATATGTGTGAGTGTTAGGAACAAAACTCTCAACTCTTAAATATGTGTGAGTGTTAGGAACAAAATCTTAAATATGTGTGAGTGTTAGGAACAAAACTCTCGACAAAACTATGCCCCCTCAATGTAATACTCTAATGCAACAAATCCTCTAATGCAATACTTAATATGAGATCCCCTCGAGAGAAAGGAAAAATCTAGTTCAACCTTTAATAGGTCACCTAGTGACTAATAGTACATGTGGCTTTGTGTGTGTTTTCACTTAGTGGACAACCGTGTTAGCACTAAACTCGTAAGCACACGTGTGGCTTAGTTTCCTATGCTATTTCATGACCATACCATGCTCTAACAATGCATCCCATGTTGCATTTTATATATAGTAACTATAAGCTATTCAAACTCATGTAGACTATATGGTATACATTCCATCTTAGATGCCATTACCTAATGCTGAGATGATACCTAATTATAAAGCAACTTCCACTAGATTAGTACTAAATCCCTGAGTAGCTACCTGACTTTTATCAAAATCAATGTGTGTGTATGTGCACGTGGCCCACCACCACCCTATTATATATACACACACTCTTCCCTCTCTCTAGTTCCCCCTTGTTTGGTTTAATGTCTAGTCCATTGGCCTAGCAATTAAGAGATCTTGTGTTCAAGTCTCTGGGGATCCGTCATATGTCCTCATGGATGCTGCCAATGTGGCATGATGTAAAAATACTATCTATCTACCTATCTCTCTCTCCCTCTCTAGTATCAAAGTACCATTTCTTGGGAGCATGCATGTTTACTCCTAGAGGGTGAGTAGTGCATGTTATCCCACATCTTCTTGTTAAGTACAATGACATTTGGCTTTACTATAGATCATGACATATATGACATGACTAGTATATATGGCATGACTGATATTGTTTATGAAGTAACCTTTGGATATTGGATCATTTCTATGAAGTTTGTTAATGTGAGCTCTTGTCATAGAGTACCTTTTTGTGGGCAGAGTACGTATGAAGCAGATTGTTTCATAGAATTTATAGGCTTCAACACTATATATTCAAATAAAAAGTTCTTAAAAGCTCCTTAGATATCATCATTGTATATTCACGTAATAACTTCTCATAGGCTCCTTAGATAATATTCAAACAATAAGTTCCTACTCTTCAATCCCCATCTTGTATACTGCCATCCTAAATCTTTCTCTTCAATTCAATTCAATTAATCTTGTATATTAGATCACGCTAGACTCATTCTTTTTTCTGTCCCAATGTTTGAGATTATGAAAGTGAAATGGGGGAGGGCCGATTCAATTGTATCACTATATCAGACATAATTAGAGCTAATAAAAAAAAAAAAAAAAAAAAAAAAAAGAAACTCCAGCAAATGAGGAAAGTAGCGTTTTGCACTCCAACATCTTTGTTGTTCCCTTAATTTTCACGATTGCAAAGCCAAAAATGTATGGCATAAAAGTCTAGGAGTGATCATCAAATCTAGAAATTAGAATATAATACGATGTATATTATTGAATCAAATTGAATTTTTTTATCAAGGGAGACCAAAAACAATGAAAAACTCGCCCGAAGGTTTTCGAGGGAAAGAGTTTAGTAGTAATAAGCTCGCTAATAAACTGTACATATGTACATTTATGTTAGTGTAATGATGAATAACAAAACTTAGCTCACATGTCTACTACCTCCATAATACCAATGCCCCTATTGAAGGCCTCTCTAACATCACATGTAGCGACTAGTTAGGTGTAACCAACCCGGCATATCGTGTCCAGATAGACCCATCTGAAGAGTGTGATGATCATCTTCAATAACTCGCAATTGGCAACATTGCACATTGTTTTCTCGCTCTTTCTAAGCCCATCTGTCTGGCTCAATTCTGAAGCAATGTGTACATGTGCGAATATAAGCAATTGTTTTTGCGCTTCTTCATACGTAAATGCATTTACAGGTAGGGTTGTGGAACCTTGGAAAATGTAGGATTAATTTGACTTTTGTAATATGATGTTTTACCAGCTCTAAAGCACTAATATCCCAACGCGTACTAAGAAAGCATGTGTCTAGATATTACTTAAAGGCAATTATGATCTTGAGGTGGGATTCTATCCTAGCCTCCAGCATACAAACATTTTGCCCATTGAAAGCGAGGGAAGTTGGTAGAGACCTCACAACATGACTCAAGTGAAGTGGGCTTTGGCTGGAATAGACCTGGAATGGACGACCGCCCGTTTTGCCAAACATGTTGTTTTGTTGGGTGTGGTTAGGGATTCTATCACTGATGATTCTTAACGTGTGCCAAATATGTTGTTTTGTTGGGTGTGGTTAGGGATTCTATCACTGATGATTCTTAACGTGGTAGAAAATTTGTGTGGACTGTGCTTGGTTTGTCTGCTAATTGTGGAGGATTTTATGAAATCCTTCATCTAGTGGTAGGATAAACTAGGCTAAGTAGTCCAAAGGCTAATCTAGCCTAGTCTTGCGTTTGAGAAAAGCTTTATAGTGATGAAATAGTGTAATTCAACCGGATGTAAAACTACATATATGGCTTGTAATAAAGCACAATATAACACATCAAATAATTGTATAGCACTGAACTGTGCCATAATTTGCACTTTTATCACAAACCTTTTATTTTTTTTCTTTTTCTTCAAAGGCATGTTTCTTCTTTATTGGCTTTATCAACAATGGAACTCAAACTTGAGATTTTATAAGGTGTATGGTCGTAAACACTAGACCTTGTCAAAAGAACATAAAATTAGCTATGTGTGCATGTACAAATCAGATTTTATAAGGTGTAGTTTATGGTCGTAAACACTAGACCTTGTCAAAAAGAACATAAAATTAGCTATCTGTGCATGTACAAATCATGTGTGTAAATTAATATATGTAATTCCTTTCCTGTATTCGCTCTCGCTCCTTAAGTAGTTTAAATAAAATATTATAATATTAAGACTAGAAATTTATGTGAGAGAAGTTGAGAAACATAATTGCCTACCTTTCAATTTTTGTGAAACCATGGAACCTGAACTTATGTGCTGCAAATTGTAGGTACATGGATGGGAGTGGTGAATTCTCAAACTTATCGTTTCCATCAAGCTTGGCAAACTTGCAAGCCTTAAATGAGTTGTATGTTTATCCTTCATTCTAAGAATTCGAGTACTCTAACAAATACTTTATACATGTTACAAGCAATGCTGAATGAAACTCTTCTTGTCACATGAATTATTACAGATCATTTAGACATTGTGGACTTACGGGTACAATACCTTCGCAACTTGGAGAGCTGGGGAACCTTACTTACTTGTATGAAACACAAATGCTTATAGCAAGATCATTTTCTAATATGTTCCTTTGTAGTTCAATGAACCCTGATTGAGTAATTTTTTTTATCTTTAGGGACTTGAGTTTCAACAACCTTACAGGAGGAATACCCAGTACATTTGGGTCAATGAAGAACTTAGAAAAACTGTACGCCATCTATCAAACTTTTACTTTGATATATATAATACGGAACAAATGATAATGCTGTATTGAGGGTCTTAAGCATGATATATAGCAAAATAACTTAGAGGTCTAGAGGGAAATTGATTTGGTTGTAGAAAATGCCCTTTGTGAAACCATACCATAGTGATGAATTATAAATGAACAATAAAACGAAAATAAAAGATTAAATTTAATGTGAAAACCTAATCAGGTTTGTTTGTTGTGAGGCTTGTTGTATCGGTTAAACAGTTTTCTTTAGTTATTTTGATAAGGTTCAAGTCTTCGACTCCCCCTATATCATAATTCAAAACTATAGGTGCCTTTGTATATCATGTTCCAAAATCAGAGACAAATTCTCTAGTGTGGGAGGTGCGCACATATGCTCCAGGCTATGGAATTTAAGTGCAACCCATGTTAGTTAGCAACTAGTTCATCGTGTCTCTTTGCTCAAACTAACTATTAACTCTATGTTTGTGATGCTATTAGGTTTTTGGGAAATAATAATCTAACAGGAACACTTCCCACAGAACTAAGCAACCTTACAAAATTGAAGTATATGTAAGTATTCATCAATAGGCTATATTTAGCGCAAGAAATGGCATAATTTACAACTTGTTGTGTATGTCAACAGAGACCTTTCATACAACCAGCTATCGGGATCAATTCCAACATGGCTTAGTACATCTAGCTTGCAAGCGTATGTAAATTATATACTGTGTCTATAACATTGTTTTAAAATGCTAGTGAATTGATATTGTTTTTTTTTTAATTAATGGCAGAAACCTAATTTGGAATTCGTTTGATGCGTCAAACTCGAATGGGTAAAATCTTGCTACTAAACTCTCATTTATTGTTTCTAATTAAGTATTTCGTTGAAGTTAACAGAGCTTCTTCAACATTATTCAACTGTCTTGATTCTAAATCCCCTTGCACGAGAACAAGAAGTGGCAAAAGTAAGTGGTCATCACCATAGATGTAAATAGATTGAAATTCTAATTTATGTGCTGGATGACTAGCATATGAAATATGCAGATATTAGCTTTGAGCTTAATTGTGATGAAACATGTGCAGATGTTAGATTTAAGATTAATTGTGGCGGTACAAAAGAGAATTCATATTATGACGATTCCTCCAGCAACTTAGAGTACACTAACATTAAGATACATTCAAGTAAGCGCTGGGCAGTTAGCACCATAGGATATGTTAGAAATGACGAATATGAGTACACGACATCCACCACAGAAACAAATCTTCCCATTATTTATAAAACAGCACGCGCATCTCCTAGCTCATTAAGGTATTTTGGTCTCAACATGGTGAATGGGAACTACACTTTGGAGTTACACTTTGCAGAAATATCAATTAGTTCAAATAACTCGGAATGGAAAAGCAATGGAAAACGTCTTTTTGACATTTATGTTCAGGTATCTTTCACTATCAGATAGGAATATCTTTCAAGAACAACATATACTTTGAAATCAGGAAACAATTTTCGGCCAGTATTTTCCTACTGTCTAAGCACATTGCATTCTTTCATTGTAGGGTGAAAAGATCTATGAAAACTATGACATTGTCACTAGAGCAAATGGGTCTTTCAAAGTTTTAGTGGAGAAACGCATAGTCCAAGTAACAAATAATTTCTTGGAGGTTCATCTCAAATGGTCCGAGAAAGGCACATGTTGCATTCCAAAGCGAAGGACATTCGGACCTCTTATTTCAGCCATCGTTGTCTCACCTGGTAAAAATAACTTTCTTAGCATACTTAGTCCCTGGGACATGGGCCATCACTTCTAACTATTAGTATATCATAGACAATCTTTACAATCATAGACATATCTTCTCTAAACAAAAACTTAAATTCAATTCAATTCAATTCAATCCAATTCAATTCAATTCAATTCTAATGCCTTGTTCCAAAGAAAAACTTAAATAAAGTGAAAAATTGAAAATAAAATCCTTCAATATTTGAATTTCCCAAATCGTAAATCAACAATACAAACCTCAATTATGTTCATGATACATTCCATCCCATGCTTTTCATTATAGACATGTAAAGTCTACTTTTGCAATGATCTTTTCTTCTATTGAAGAAAGTGATGTAAAGTTCTAACAAGCTTTCATATTTTATAAGTAGATTAGTATAACTCTACATAGATCCTTCATGCCCCCCTATCAAAGCTTCTCAATTTGTTTGTGACGGCATAAACTAGTCTATATTGTATTGTTTAATTCTTTTTTAACTTCAGGAATATTTTACATTTCAGTTGCCATCGTGATAGAGTTTTATAATATGGAATAATTTGTTTTATCTATTATTTTTTTTGCAGAGTTTGATTATTCTTCTACATCACTGGCAACAAAAATTGGTATAAGTATAGGTGCCATAGGAGCATTCTTTGTCATTTGCTTGCTTGTCTTTCTGTATTGTAGAAAGAGAAGAATGTTGATCATTGCGAAACAAGAGATTTATGAAGGTAAAGATTTCATAATTGCAAGATCTAGGATAGAAATGGTCTCTAAAATAATTTAATTGATTTCAGACCTACAGAGTATTGAATACAAGCCAAATATTTTTACATATCAAGAGTTAAAGGCAGCCACAAATGGATTCCATTCACAGAATAAGCTTGGTGAAGGTGGATTCGGAGTTGTTTATAAGGTAAATATTCACACCTCATTACATCTATTTTTATTGGAATTTATAAGTTTTATCTTATAACTTAACAGGGGGTGCTTGCTGATGGCACCATTGTAGCTGTTAAGCAACTAGCATTCAAAGCAGATCGTCAAGAATTTCTAAATGAAGTGGCAGTCATATCATCTGTCAAACACCGGAACTTAGTCAAGTTACTTGGATGTTGTTTTGAAGGATCTCATAGAATTCTAGTACTAGAGTTCCTAGAAAACAACGATCTCCGACAAGCTTTGCTTGGTAAGAAATTGAATTCTTACTCTCTAGATCTTCATATTAATTGAACAATACTATTTCACAGGCCCGCTCCAGTCTAGATTGGATATAGATTGGCAAACACGATACAACATTTGTATAGAAATTGCACGAGGCCTTATGTACCTTCATGAAGAATCACTTCCTAGGATAATTCATCGCGATATCAAAGCTAGCAATATCCTTCTAGACAAGAATCTAAATCCCAAGATTGCAGACTTTGGATTGGCAAAGTTATTCGTAGATGAGAAAACTCATATCAGCACAGTGGTTGCGGGAACAATGTATGTTTTTTTCCTTTTGTCTTTGTGTTTATGTGGTTTTAGTTCAAATCTTACTGATATCTCTAATCTATGGTGCTACTTTGAGTACGCTATAGTGGTTATTTATCTCCAGAATATGCAACTCGTGGTCAACTCTCCGAAAAATTAGATGTTTATAGTTTCGGTATACTGGTTTTGGAGATAATTTCTGGGAGATGTAATGTCGATTCTAGTCAACCTATTGAGAAGACTTACCTCTTGGAATGGGTATGTAGAATATCTATAACTTGATATACCTGTTCCTTTTTTTAATCTCTAATCAAATCATTCTCCTTCCAGGTTAAGCACTCACGAAAGGCAAATGTTGCACTGGAAGTAATCGACCCTACTCTTCAAGGCAAGTATTCTAAAGAAGAAGCTACGAAAATAATCGAGCTGGCACTTCGTTGTGTACAAACTTCCCCGAATAAACGACCAACAATGTCTGAAGTTGTAAATACACTTACTGAGTCCGTTAGTGCGGATTTCCTTGTGGACACTTCATATCAAGAATCAAAGGAAGATATAATCAAGAAGTAAAGATCATCAACTAGAAAGACTGTGGGGTTTTATGTGAATAGAATAAAAGATGAGTTGCACTGGTTTTAATGTCCATATAAACAAAAAAAATTTCATCAAGATGTTTTGAAATAAATGTGGCCCATAAAAAGATGAAGCAATTAATATATTGCTTACTATTTCATGAAGCTAATTCTTCCAGACAGTCCAATCTACATGTCTGCCTTAGATACTTCTCTTAGAGTATCCATGCACCTGAAATCATCTTCCTTTAATTTTCAGGCCCTATCTTGTTGTACATATAAAGGAATGAAACAGTAATGTGCTTGGCTTTCGTACCATTTTGCACGTACAACTGAATCCTTAGACATTCATAAGTTTGTGGTTCCGAGGTTTGTGGAGTTTTCTGCAGAGGATGTGAAGGCTACTTTAGTCTAAACATCTTCTTGCCACCTAATTTTGCTTTGTCTTGGTTGTTGTGACGTCCCCTGCTTCATCTACGATGCTCCCATCGTATCAGAAGCTAGAGTTCATCCCTCTGACAACCAGGCTGACAGAGATCGTCCATCTGACACCAATCCCTGGGCAAGGAATCGATGGGGAAGAAAGGACGTGTCATTCATCCCGTCTTCCCTCGGGACTGTCCTAGCTGCGGAAGCGTGAGGAAACATGAGCACATGACATCAAATACATATAACTCCACCTCAAAGGGTGGCTCACCATAATGTGCATCTGTAAGAACATCAATAACATCATCATAGAAGAGATCCTACCCAAGGCTCAGACTTAAGAGGAATGGACTGACGACTTGGGTCTCCAGAAGTCATTGCAGACGGAATTCATGGCTTGAATTAGGCTGGCATAGGAACATGGGGGTAGTCCTCTCCATCTGCCCCTCCTGTGCATACTTGCATAATAGGCTGATAAGTCTTGGGATTTGACCGTAGCCTGTCGGGTGCATAGCCAAGGGGGCTACTCCTGGGTTGCTACTCCTGATGAGGCATGAGGAGATTACTCCCTCCAGAGGCATGCATGCCCATTACAGGTGGCTAGGGGGCCACTGCCCGTCTACGACTTGAACCCCATAGAAGGTGACGCATCACCCCAGAGGTACGCCTTGCCCACACGTAGTGGCAAACCATCAGGCCTAGCTCGCTAAGATCTCCGGTAGGCTTTACACACCAGAGGGATCAATCTGCAATGGGACATGTCCTCCTTATCTGCCGGTCTAGCCCTGCCACCCACAGCCAGGCGGGCTCTTATGCACAGGTCGCATTAATTTGAAATTAATGAGGCTATCTAGGTACATCAACTAATAAGGCTTTCAAGGTACAGGAGTGCGCATAGTACAGAACATCATCATCCATAGAACTGAAATACATAATGACATCTAATATATCTACTTAAAATTACATGATTAGGTTCCTTTGTTATGGATTGTGATCTGAGAGTCTATAAGGCCTCAAAGGCTAAACTAACATGCTAAACTAGCTCATTGCCAGACTAAAAGTTGGCATTGCACAACAGAATTGCTGTTTACCTGAACCTTGGCTTGCTCCAGCTCCTCTGAATGCGTCGCTTATGTTCAAGGCGAAGGTGACTGAATCTTGAAGATTTGTTGTGCATAACCGGCTTGGCGGCGTCTGGCAATGCGAAATAGCAGCTTGGCTTGGCCGAAGTGGCTCAAGGAAGCTAAAATGCGAAAAGGGAAAAGGTTTAGGGTTTTCCTTTGGTTCCTTTTACATGACCCTTTTAGGGTTAGGGCTAAAATGGCATGTGGAGTTTTGACATGTGGCAAAGGGGTTAAATGCACAAACCATCATTCATTTAAATTGGATTTATGTCAGGATTTTGGACCATTTTGGCACTGCAACTTTTTCCCGGGTTAGTAAATTTGCATCGAGAATGTGACTTTTTTTTATAACAGCACAACATGATTGCATTAAAAATTAAAAATATTTCACATATGCATGTCGAGTTACATATTGCCAATTACTTCTCAGAAGTGACCCCTAGAGATATCATAGCTTTCTTCCTCACTTCCACAGGTATTGTAACCCTAGCAGTCTTGCCTGGGATGACATTTGGGGTCCATGAAAACAAAATAGTATCTAACTCAACCCAATCATCCCCGTCAATAGGGTTTCTCTTCCATCTCTTTGTCCAACAGTCTCTATACCTTTCTTCCTCTGCCATTGCATTTAACTGGTGCACTGGACACCACCACTCCACACGAACTTTGTTCACATTGCGGTCACCTACTTCTTTGCAAACCTCTGAGATGGTGTAACCAATCCACACAGGGTATATCTCTTGCGCTCACGGTACTATAAGTGCAAATTGATGGCAAAGCAAGTCATCTTTGGGATCATAATCCTCCAGCCCGAGATATTTAGGCCTTCCTTTCCTAGGACCAACATAGTGTTTTTCAAGAATTTGGAGGAGCCATGGACTTTGCGAATACTACTAACCACATCATCAGCTTCCTCAGGTGTTATCAAGTCTCTCCACCTAGTCTTAGGTAGCCATCCATCTTTGAGTTCATCAGAGGATGTGTCTACTTGTCCCAATAATCCATGTACCTGTGTCCAATAATCTATCAATGCAAGGTTGGTATCATCGGGGTTATTTTTCCAATACTTGATGTATTCAGAAATGCCGTCCAATGTGCTTTGCAATGAATCCACCTCTGGAAAAGGCTTAAGAGCTTTTGGTTGACCCCTTGGAATCTTAGGTTTACCATTTTCATCTTCGTGCCATATAGGTACTCCCTCATCTGGCCTCCATTTATCATCTGAAGGTCTCATCTTCCATTGCATGATTGGCTTATTTCCCATGACCCAGAAAGTGTACTGAAGAGGTCTAGATTGACCTTCCATATCAAGAGCATAACCTTCGATAAAATTCTTCCAATCAGGCACCTCTTGTATGATCAACCCTATAGGAGAAGGTGAAATGCATTCACTAAGAACTTCCATTAGTCTAGGAAGATTGGTCACAGTTTGAGATTTCAAGCTGCAAGACTATACTTCCCAAACAATGCATCCACATCCTCATGAGTATGTCCGGGCATTAAGAACCCTAAATTCACTCTTTCAAAGACACCCACGGCTGTTAAATAAGATAGGAATGAGAACATATACTGTTTTATTCTCTGTCAAAGACAATTGTCAAGTTGGAGGAGGAACCGTGGTGGTAGATCTCGAGGTTGGGGGCGTGAACTTGAGGCTCCAACATGTTGAAGCACCTGACTTCCTAAACCTTGCCTTAGTAAACTTCTCTAAATTATTAGGCTTTCTATCCAACAATGCATTGAAGAGTGGTTGGCTACCACCTCGGGGTTGTGGAGGTCACGAGAATAACCACTCTCATAGTTCCTCAAGCACCTCATCACACTTCCAATATGAAAATGAGGACCATCACTCCACAATTGCAAACTAAAATGGCCATAATAAATTGGCACCGAGCCATGCACTATTGCACTGTCGAGAGAGACTTGCAAAGGATAAGCTCTATTGATTTGCTTGAGTATGTAACTATCTTGTGGCAAACAAGTCTTGATTGATCCATCTTGTCATGTATAATACAAACATAGTTATTGGGTTCCAAACATGATAATGTTCTCCACATCCAATAAGTGGATCTACATGATAGTTGGTGCGTCATGTGATCTTTCATTTGCTCCCTTATCTTAGCCCTTTGGCTTGGTTGCTTGGTCTTATCAAGAATCTCTTTCAACTTAGCACACAAGTTGCACTTTGCAAAGTTGTTGAAGTGTCTATAGTGACATGCTTGAAGTGCTTGCTCCATAGTCTCTTGAAGCCGGGTTGAGATATTGCGGTGTTTTGTAGTTCTCGAAGCAAAGCATTCACTTCTCCAATATGCTCTTACGGGTACAATGGGATGGCAATCTCTTCTCGACAACTATTTTTCCCTGTTGATCTTTCCTACTTTTATGTGGCATATTCTCAGCATTGAATTCAACATATTTTTCAAAAACCTCCCTAGCAGCCAGGATCCTAGAAGTTGGCCTCAACATGCCATTATTTCCATGTAATGCAATTTTACTCCCCTTTGCATGACTTGCTTGCCAATTTTTCCAAGATGAAATTGGAATGCCATGAATATGTATCCATGCAACTTTACATATCCATGTCCCTAGCAGTGGGTATTTTTTTTTTCTTTGGGAATTGTTCATCTTGAAGTGCAAGCTCATGAATGGAGTACATGTAAGTCCTCCTCTCATCACAAATATACTCTTGGAAGGTGGCTCTTGCTTCCACCAATTCATCAATTTCAAACTTCTGAACACAATTAGCCCAACAACATTCCATTCCCCTTACCTTAGTCAGAGCTTCACGTGAACAATCACTACTTGACTTGGACCTCTTGCTAGGATAATGTTTCACCACTGAGTGTGCCCTCTTCTCTGAAAATGTGGTCCTGGCAGCTATTGGAGGTGCATTAAGAAAATCAGTGTCATCCACAACCTCTGGCTCCGATAAAAGGAATTCTCCTATAAACTCAATGCAGGCTAGAGGCCATGGCATGATGCATGGAACCTCCAATTGTTTAATACAAGCCGTGCAATCCTGGTGATTTGATCCTTTTTCCTTCCATTTTTCCTCTAAACTTGTTATGGCCACACCAACTTTATCCTCTCCTAACCTTTCATCATTGACAGCCTAGATAGGATCAGCTAGTATGATAGTTCCTTCACCTACTAGCTCCTTATTGCATTGGTGCTTCACTTTCACCTTCTTATTCTTCTAATCCAACCTACTGTAGAGGACAATTTGCTTAGTAGTCTCAGCCTCAACACCCTTTGGGTGGTCCACAGCATTGACCTACAAAAACAATATTTACAATGGGGTAACAATGTGATAAGAACATGTGGTAACAATGTTGAAACATGTTGGGGGGATAGGCATTACATTTTTACCCTTTTTAGGATCCACACGCTTCACCTATATAAAGTGAAATGTCTTAATATTAGTTCGAAAAAAGGACAAAGTAATTTTGAGAACCGATTAAAGGGAACTTTAAGAAATACCAAAAAAAACCATTAAATGGACAAATATATGTTGTAAGTGCAGCCAAAAATAGGTTGTAAGTATAGCTCAGGTGTAGGTAATTATTACAAAATTAATGGTAACATAGGGTGTATGCTAGTAATACTAATGAGGTAAGTATAGATCGTAAATCTAGATGGGCCAAAGTTGGTTGTAAGTATAGCTGGGGTCTAGGTAATTATACAAAATTAATGAAAACATAGGTTTTAAGTATAGCTGACATGTGGGTAATTCTATAGAGAATTAATGATAACCTAGGGCGTAATTAATTCAATAGAAGTAATGATAGGTAATTCGTATATGATATAAATCTTGTATGATGTGATGGTATCATAATTACAACCGCGCCTATAAGAAACCCTCCATTCTTTCAACTACCAATCCTTTCTTCCTTCTAGCGCCAATCCTTTCTTCCTTTCTTCCTTCTACCATGGTGAGCCATGCTGCCCAGCCTCGTCCCGCTCCATCCCGCCGGACTCGCCTCCGAGAGGCGAAGAGGCAGATAAAAAAATTGATAAAGAAATCCATTCCCCCCTCCCACAGATGCCGCTGTGGCTGCTCTCCGCACCACAGTCCGGATAATTGCGAGGAGTTATTTCTTCAGGGCAAGCTTCGCCCGGGAAAAGATTATCTGAGCACCAGCACCAACAGCCCCGAGTCCCCCCATACTCCCCTTGATTCAGATGAGATGGAGAACGAGATTGAGAAAGAAGAAGAAATGGAGGAAGCAGATGAAGAATGGCAGGAAGAATTAGAAGAAGAAAAAAAGCAGATGATTATGGACACCCTCTCCTCCTCCGATGATGAAGTTGTTGCAGAAGCCATCCTTGAGGAGATGGCAGATGAAAGCTCAGAGGAAGAAGAGGAGGAGGTAGAGGGCTGAATTTTTTTTTGTTTTTGTTATTTAGTTTTTGGTTCAGAAGAGCGAGTTGGGCATCTCAAAAAAAGGCCTCAAATGAGGATTATGAATGGAGCTAGGCATCTCCTTAAACTGCCTAGAACTTCTGTAATTTTGTAACACAGAGCTGGGCAACTCTAATAAAAGGCCTTATGTAAAATTTTTCAATGGCAAGACAAGGATTTACTGACTGCAATATGTTTCTTTAGTTTCTACTCTATCTTGAAAGCAGAATTGTAATTTCTGCAGAAGCTGTTTTGAATTCTGGCAACTCTAATAAAAGGCCTTATGTAAAAATTTTCAATGGCAATACAAGGAATATGTTTCTTTAGTGTCAACTCTAACTTGAAAGCATAACTGTAATTTCTTTAGAAGCTGTTTTGAATTCTGGCTCTTTCATTCTTAATTTTGAGAGAGCTGAAGTGAGATCACGCCAGGCGCGAAATATATTTGTGTGCAAAATGATTAAATTGTCAAGCAGTCCAATACACGCCTGGCGTGAATTGCATACAGTAATTAGCTTTATGCAGTTCACGCCAGGCGTGTATTGGACCTGCACAATATAAACATTTTGCACACAAACATATTTCGCGCCTGGCGTGATTTCACTTCAGCTCTCTCGAATTTAAAAATTACAGTACAGTTTCTGAAGAAATTACAGTACTGCTTTAAAGTACAATACAAGATACACGCATGTCATTTAAATTACAAGTGAATGGTATTAGCTCATGGCGCGAAATCACTAATTTGTTTTTTCAATGAATTCTCGCCTGGCGCGTATTCAACTGAACATACGCATGGCGCGTATTCAACTGAAGTTCTTCCTGTGCCAGCATAGGCTACAAGCATAAGCTTATTCAATGAGTAGTGTCGTGCTATTTAGGGGACCATCTTAGTTGCCCGAATCTTGTATGCCAGTTTATCTTTTATCAACAGCATTTGAGACTATTGTGCCAGCATTTGAGACTACTGAGGAACAACACACAGATGAATAACACATAGATGAATAACACACAGATGTAATTAAAACAATGTAAAGAATGCAGGTTTTTTAAAGAATATCCCATCCATGTAAAGAATACAGTGTTTTTTAAATTCCTGAATGCTCTGGTCTGCAGGCCTTATAGTTTTGCAATATTGAATGAATGGTCTGGCATACAAGCGTTTTAATTTCATACATATGACAGAATCAGCTTGTGCATTTTAGTATGAGCACTCAATCTTCCTCTATGTCTTCCAAGAAAATGAAACTCACCTTCTTTAAGCGAATTACTGGCCATGCAACAAAGGTTAGATGCTTTCACCCTTGTGTCTCCATCGGGATGCCTTACGGGTAATGCTTTCGTCGTTGAAATGGCTGGCCTGGTTACTAGAATCTTCACATGATCATTTCCAAGAGGAACTCCATGGCGATTGCTTCGGATCGTGATTCTATCTTGCAATTTCCCACCCTCCTCTTCAAATTGTCATCGGCATGTAGCATTCTTCTCCACATTTGTTCAATGTCACAAGATCATGGGTTTTTGGAGCTTGGGTTACGGAAGAGTAGATGAACTTACATGAAGAAATTTCGACATCATTTCCAGCCCGGCTTCTTCGATTCTTCCGAGTTCTTTCGAGTTCTTCCTGTTCTTCCAAGTTCTTTCGAGTTGAATGACAAGAAAGGTGGCGGCAAGATTAGGTGGTAGTTTCAAATTATCAGATTAATTGTCTTTGCTTTTCTAGCCGTGAGTGAAATCTAATTATGGAATTTGACAATACGGGTGGTCATTAGAGCCATTTCTTTGCTCGTAAATGCGATCGGCGTCCGCTCCATTAGGCCCAATCGTAAGATTGCTAACCATCGATTAAAAGTCGATCCGCGAAATTTAAATATCCGCTCCCTTCTATCGGACCGTCGATTAAAAGTCGATCCGCAAAATTTTAATAACCGCTCGCTTCTATCGGACCGTCGATCAAAAGTCGATCCGAATGAAACCCGTCGATCGAAAGCCGACCTAATCGCCTTATGGAAATCTATATAAGTTTTTGAATTCCATTTCTAGCTTTTTGATTGTCGACTTGCTCCGAGACGCTCAAGAACTCCGAAGCGCTCAAGAACTCAAGAACTCCGAGGCGCTCAAGATCATCGCGAAGATGCCGCCCAAAGGTCATGCTGCTCCAAACTCAGGCCGGGCCGCGAGAGAAGGTGCTGAAGGTCAGTATTGTCATCATTCTGTGTGTTATTCATTCATTGTTCATTGCTCTGATTAGTGTGCAGTGTTTGCTCTGTATTTACTGTATTTACTGTATTTGCTCTGTATCTTCTGCCTATACTCCTGTCTATTATTTCTATAGCAGTGACTTAAATTTCTATAGCTGCTCACACTCCTGTCTATCATTTCTTTAGTTGCTCATTTCTGCAGTGACTTGTATTTGCATCTGCATAATAAATGTCCTTCCTGTGTTAAATTGTCCCTTTCGTGATTAAGCGTTTACGTCTATAATTTGTAAAGTAGTATGACCGTGTTTAGTTGGCCTGCCCGAAGTGTGCGTTCGGCATCTTTGTAAGTGGCACGCCTTATGAGTGCATGTCCGTAATTGGGGACCGTGTATGCCATTACGTACTTTAGCCCTTTGGCGAATTGATGACCACCCGAAATCGCGCTAAGCGTGTATTGCACCCTCGTTTGCAGGGAAGAAGAGACAAAACCGAATGGTAGCTCCTACACCTCCTTCTAAGAAAGCAAGAGGCTCGGAAGATACTCAAGCGAGCTCCAGCTCACAGAAAAAGGGAAAGCCCAATGAGGACGCAGTATCCTATGCATTGTCGATGGATGATAGCGGATCCATTATCAGAGCAGACACAGATCCTCCATGCCCCAAGGAGAAGATGGATGACAGTGCGGAGTGGTATGTTGATGTAGGCAAAACAAATGGTAAGGTGGATCTTGTTTTACACTCCAGAAAGAAAGAGACCGATCTTATGAAGAAACAAGATATTCTTATCACTTGTGAGGAGCAGGATGACATATGTTGTCAACTCCTAGTGGAGGTTGTGAAGAACCACAAGAAAGATCTCGTCAGATTTACACATGCGGGGCAACCGCTTTCAAAGATGGTCCGATGAAGAAGGGCGTGAGTCTTTGAGTCATGTTTCAAATACGGATGGCCTCAAAATCTTTGTCCTCACTCCGGTTTCTATTAGTGAAGGGGTGTCTGCGGTGAGGAGAGCTTTGCGAGGACCTTCTCCAAGTTACTACACGGAGGAGATGAAGCATCAAAATGATATCGGGGATGTCACGAAGATTCTTTGGACTTAGAAAAGGACATCCCCGCCGCCTTGAGTTGATGGCATTTTGGCGAGAAAATAACTCGAAAAGAAATTGCAGCGGGGAGGCAATGAGTAGGCTAGTCAAGTATGCGGCACAACTACCCACTTGGCCAATCTTTTACACATCCCATCCATGTTGACCGTCTCACTGAGATCACATAAGTCAAGTCTTGTTAGCGGGAGGTATGATCCTGAGCATGCAAGAGAAATATTGAGGGCGATGGTGAGGAATCCAGGGCAAGTTCCTATGCTAGCTGACGTGCTTCCTTGGGATAAGAAAAAGGATGCTCCACTCCGGTGGACAACACTAGAAGAGCTAACGATTGGAGAACCCTAATGTATGCTTCCTTATTATTAAGCGGACTGACATTCTATTGAGGCACAACAATCCCTATCCAACCGGGCTAAGCAAACCGGACAAACAATGTATACGCTACATTACAACCACGGAGAGGTGTCGGTTTCTAAGCCCCCATACCCTGCGAGAGGACTGGCGAGAGATTAGTGCAACATTGAGCGAAATGGGCGAAGTCTTTCTTTATAAAAAGGTTAGTATATTTGGTGGAATAGAGTCGGATATATCAAGTAGCAATAACAGTAGTAGACTAGGTCAGCGTGTGTCAAAGGCGTGCCAATTGGCGTGGCGTGGCGTAATTTCATCTTGCCAATTGGCGCTGGCGTGTATTCGTCGTCCAATTGTCGGCATGAAATACATGCCACGCGTGAATTGCCAATGTACTGCATTTTCTTCAGGCGACGAATACACGCCCGGTAGCGAATGCGGTCGTTGCCAATTTGTGCTGGCGTGTGTTCATCGCCAATTAGCGGACGAATACCGCCCGGCGGCGAATTGCGCCACTAATTGGCGCTGGCGTGTATTTCCCGCGATTGGCGGCATGAACACACGCCACGCAATTGCCAGCGTACCCACGATCAAAATGCAATACATTGGCAATTCGCGCGTGGCGTGTGTTCATGCTGACAATTCGCGGACGAATACATGCCAGGCGTGAATTGGCAACATGAATCCATGCCACGCGCGAATTGGCAGCATGAATTCACGCCAGGCGCGAATTGGCACGGCTGCCTTTGACGTTTCCTGATTATCCTTTTTGCTTGATCTAAAAAGCGGTTAATTTTTGTATGCCCTGCTCATATTAGCTGACATGCTTTCCTTACACGTGCAGCCCTTACGTGGAACAACTCCGTCATGCCCACCAGCAATGGATAGAATATGGAAGACCCCTTCAAACAAAACAGGGAGGAACGAAGTCTGAGGAATTTAAGGCACTGGAAAAGACCTTGGCTCAGACTATAATCCAAGATAGGAAACCAAGGGCCAAAAAGCGAGGAAAAAAAAGCGGAGGAAGCAAAGCAGACGCGTGCAAAAAGCGGCTTCGAGAGGTCCCTGAGATGTCTACAAGATCGTCTTCGCTAAGGGCGAAGTCCGGGCGAAGTGGAACGAAGTTCGGGATGCTTATGCTCGTAAAGCGACTATCCGGACCCAATGGGACGAAAGTGCCTCCTCAAGATACTTCAATATTTGATCTCAAGACTACCGAGATGAGGAAAGTACAAGGCCTTCAAGATGATGAAATCATTTGGTTGTTAAATCAATGCATAAACAAAGAAGTTCTGTACAAGAAGGCTTCTTCAGTTAAGGACAAAATGTCCTTCATTGATTGTTGCACTCATATAAAGAACATGCGAGTTATGAAGGTAGCGGTTGGTGAAGAACTTGAAGCTATCGGTGATGTAACATTATGCGAAGTCGGCCTGCTAGACAAGTATGGCGTGTCTCTGCTGATGACATCAAGAAATACGTCTTTTGGTGAAGGAATTTCTGCAAAGCAGAAATCAAAGAACCAACAAAGCACACCTCAAAGCTATCGATAAGGTGATGGCTGAGTGAGAAGAAAGGTTGTCGCCCCGAAAGATGTTGGTGGTGACTTACACGCACTCCAATACCTGGTCTCTCGGCTATAAAGGTCTCCTACCCGATACAACAATAGGCCCTCGTAATATTTCTCTGTTTGTATTGGATAGCGGGACCGCAAAAGGAGAGAAGGGATGACTCAACAGAGAGATGCTAGCAGTTTTTAGTAGCTGCATAGGCTTAACAACTTCGAAGCTCTTTACTATTGTCATCATATGCCCCCAGGGAGAGCCTCATATGCATGCTTTGGTGGCTTCATACGACTTGGAATGCCTAAAGGTCGTTAGGGAAGGCTCTCTTCTAAAGGATCTTGATTTGAGGATCACGATATAAAAGCGCTTGTATAATCTTCATAATGATATCCCTTGTGCGGATAGCGACTATGAGGTAGCTAAGAGCAAAGGGGCATCGGATAAAGGTGCATGGCGGTGTTTTCTTTTGGATGAACCCAACTTGAAAAATGTCTTCTACAAAGCGGATGATGAGGATGAAGCAAATGAAGGTGAGGAATTTGATGTTCCTAACCTCTCTAGGAAAGACATCACTTTGGAATTTGCCGACAAAGAAAAGGGACCCTTGAATAAACATGGGTTTGCAATCAATCGGCAAGCTATCTTGTTGAGGCATTTGCACCACTTGATACCACTTCTTTGTGGAATTGCATGTTGGAGGGTATATTGGTAGAGAGGCCCTGAAGACATCAAGAAGATGTTTAAGTTTCGTCAACGATGAGCAGTCCAGGGATTTCCTTGAAGTGTTTTTCGAAAAGGTACTAGCCACGGCTGATTGGGGTCCTGTCAAAGATAAAAACCCGTGGGCTTTGGTACCTTACAAAGGGCAGAAGCAAAATACTAGTTCACAAAAGCCTCCGACTGCAACTCCAGAATGTTCAAAAAGCAATGCAACCCCCGAGGAGAAGGCCGAAATGCTAGAGCGGGAACGTGAGACCATGGAGAAAAATTCGGAGTCCATGCTTCATAACATTCCAACTGGTAATGTCCAGCTTGGGGGTACGACTGCGGCAGTTGCTGATAGCAGCCAGGATGATCATGCAAGCTCAGATGCAACCACTGAGGTTAGGAATCAAACCCCTGTGGTAGCTTTCATAGAAGAGAATGTG
Source organism: Isoetes taiwanensis (assembly GCA_021234155.1). Taxonomy (NCBI): domain Eukaryota; kingdom Viridiplantae; phylum Streptophyta; class Lycopodiopsida; order Isoetales; family Isoetaceae; genus Isoetes; species Isoetes taiwanensis. Next base: position 4,398,399 of record JAJEKV010000040.1, read on the forward strand.
TCCGAACTTAACGGTGGCGTTCATGCTTCTGACAGTAAGCATCCGGGGAGTGAAGTAGACGCTAAGACTGCTGCGGATGACGGCGACGATGAAAGGTAATTCACGCCAGGCGCGATATGTAGCTTATTTATGAAGGATAAAACGCGCTTGGCGTGTATTGCAGAACACTTTTGCATGGCTAACTCTTTGTTTTCCATGGTTCAGGCCTCCACCTGCTTGTGACAAAATCATTGTCTTCGATCTGAATGGTGTCCTGTGTAAAACGTTTCCTAAGAAGCTTATTAACGAGGGGATGACTTGAGCAAGTCCCTCTAGAATCGAATACTAAGTGGATCTATCCTCATCCACACTTAGAAGATATGATGAATGAGGCGTTGATTGTTTCGAGTTGCCATCGGTCCTCAATGGAACGCATAAAAATGTTGATGAAGTACTTAGGGTGTTACCGGGCATGAATCGAGACTTTGTGACGATTTGGGACCAAAGTAAGTGTATAAAGTTTCCACATCCAAGAGATCCGGATGGCAAAGCGGTCTTCGTGGAAACATCTTGGTACTATGATGGATCAGCTTGGCATTCAAAGAAAGAGGACATCATAATAGTAGATGATGATGCTCTTAAGTGCTTTTATAATCAAGGTCGGGGCTCTAAATCCACCAACTTATACTCCACAAGATTACTCAACGGATGAGTTTCTAGTACTATTCATGTCCATCATGAGTGGCTTGGCTTACGGTAAAAAAAAGTATCGGATGTTGTCAAAACGCATCCAGAACTAGATCGGACTAAGGAGATGGATCCCTATCTTGAGAGTTATTTGACAAAGAAAGGACTAGTCCCTCCATGATGTAATCTTCATATCAAGTGAATACAATGTAAAAAGTGTTCTGTGTATATTGATGTGTTGTTATCTACAAATGCTATTGAAACACCACATTCTTCTTACTAAAACAAGAAAATGTTAAACCACCCACTACTACAACGCAAAAATTTGCAACAATGCAAAACAGCATGTCACACAACAAAACACTATATTGAGAAAAGGGTATGCAAAAGTGGCGTGCTTTTGGAACAGACATAAATCCAATTTAAATGAATGATGGTCATGTTTATAGGCATGTGCAACATAGGAAGTTGCCTCCTGGGGTGCAATCCCTTTATAGTTTCCAAGTACATGTCATCAATGTGACATGTATGAGTGACGTGGCAGTGTACTATACGTATTCGTACTGTATATCAGTGTTGTCAGGTACGTTTAATACGGTATGGGTATTATACGTACTTAACGTACTAATACCGTATGCATACCTCTCATTTAAAAAGTACTTTAAATACATTTTTTGGAATTATAAAATACTTATTAAATACGTAAAATATGTACATTACGTATAGTACGTTAAATACTTCCTGTAATTTTTTAAAACTATTATTTCTTGTATTGCAGTTGAAATAGTTGCAATAACAACTAGTATGAAGAACTTCAAGTTTTAAATCATGAACTAGAATATATCACTCTAGAAAATTAAGTATTTCTCAAAGTTTTCAATCCAAAATATGTCTATTTAAGAGTTATATATTCTAGTTTGCAATCTACACCGCTATTAAGCTATTAACTGCCGCTGAGCTCTGTATTTCTTTCCTGGCATGAATGCAAGCTACTGAAGTATTAAGGAGAAGATCTTCCTCCTGCCATGACAAAACAAGGAGAAAGGTGGGTCTGCATCTCCATCTCCATTCCAATTTGGCGGCTAGGGTAAGAAGAAAGAGGGGAAAAACACAGAGGTTTTGGGTGTTTATTTGCAAGAAGATTGTTTTTTTTTTTTTCTTTTTTGTTTTTTTAACTACAATTCCATAATTCCCCTAATGTCTAAAGTCTCTTAATGTGTTTTTTACTCCTATTCTATAATATATAGTAATGTATTTTTCCTAATATATAATTTTACTAATTCTATTGGTCTAATGTCATTTGGACGCTTTTTTTTTTTAAAGTACGTATCATACGTACTATAGGTATTAATACGTTAAGTACGGTATTAATAAAACAAGAGTTCAATTTGACCTGTCAACTTATAGGTATAGTACGTATAATACTGTGAGGAAGGTATGGGACGTATGTAAACGTAAAATATGGGTACGTAAACAACACTGCTGTATATTATGCTGAAACATCACAATCTCCCCACCTTGAATTGATGTTGTCCGCAGCATCACGAGTCTCTCCACGTTGGACACTTTACATGATCCCTGCAACGCATTCCACGCATGCAATTTTTAACAATTACCTCGAGGTAATATTTAAGTTAATTATAATAATCACATTCCTTATTTATTATAGTAAGGTAATTTGTCAACCTATACTTAAATTAACACTTAATATTCACAAACTTTTGTAATTTCCACACTTAATATTCACAAAAGTTTTCAAAATTTTATAATTTAAAGGTCCATGCCGTCTCCTTGCAATACATTATGACAAAGTATGTGTTGCAAGTATTCGCAGTGCGACTTTCCTGCCGTCTAGATCCTTCTATTGGCCTGCAGGTCCAACACTACGTTAGTACACATTTATTTATTATAAAGATGGTTATTAGGGAACCACCTATTTAACTACAATTAACTACATGGAATTTGTTTTCTGGGCAAATAAGAAAAGCAAACACTGTACCAGCAAAATCTCCTATAATTTAGTATATGTATACATGATGTTTTTAAACATCAGATATCGTTTACTGATCTGAGTGAGAATCTCCAATTTGATTGTACGCCAAGTATATCTAAGTGTGATCTCATACATAAATTCTATGGTACCAATAGTTTAGCAAAATATAGAACAAAATAATCTATGTCATACATAATAGGCCTGGTTGTGATAACAGAAAGAATATATATATGCTTTTCAATATTCATTGGTTCTTACCTTCTGAAGTTGGTCATCGAGGCCAATTATTGTGTCACGATGTCTTAATGCCTCTTTTAAAATTAACAAATCTTTTAATAGCCATAGCATATGATTAATTGTAACAAACTGTCCATATCAAAGAAGTAGTTAATGGTTGACAGAACATCAATTTCAATTGGAACTCAGCCAGGGCGTAGATTTTTTTGGGGATTCAATGAAAAGTATTTGACTTTCTTACTATTTGATAGCCTAAAAGGGATTCAGTCCTAAAACAGGGTTGATATGATTTGCAAGGTTGCCTTCATCAAAAAGAGTATCTTTTATTATTAGTCTTCAATATTCTTTGACTAATGGCCGTTAACATTTGTCCCTCCCTTGTAGCACGATAATATAAGATGACTCAAGCATCAGTTCCTGCAATTCCGAGCACAGATTCTTCTACAGCAATATGAGTTATAGCTGAACCTGAGATGAACAAAATTAAAATGTTATTTTTTCTCTATAAAGTTCAACGAGCTGATGAATTCTTTGTGCAAGCAAATAACATTGTCCATTTCCAATTACCAAACATCATCCATTTCCAATATTGATGCAGCCACAACTTATGTATTGGAACATAGGCAAGGCTCTCATACATGGTATAATGCTCTAACCTTTGAGTTCGAGCAGGCATACTACACTTTCTATCTCACAAAGGACAACATGTCCATCTTCGGACCCGAAGACTCCATATTCACCAACTAAATTTGCAACCACAATCCTGCATGATCATACAAATATGTTGACAACCTACACCTCTTCACGAAGAAATGAAGAAAGTAGCTTGTCTACCATCTTACCTCTTGTCTAAACTATTGCAAATACAATGCTGTTATTTTCTACTGCAACAGTTACCCTGTTGTCTTTCTTTTCAGACGGCTGGGAGTTTTCTTCCCCCCTTTCCGATAGTTCAAAAGGTTCCACATTGACAAGAAGGAAGAGACACAAATCTCCAGAGTCTTCTTTTCCTTTTTTAGTTGTAACAGTGGCACAAACTTCACGTGTCTTAAGTGATACATTGGTACCATGGTAGATAGCATGTCTACTAACCAAACTAGCATCCAAGAAACATGCCCTCTTAAGATAAAATTCTGCTTGGAAGGATGAAATGATACACTTTCTTTGAATATCCTTATGCGGAGAAAAGCATGTCATTAGATCGAACATGGTATAAAACCTACTCATTTCTTCCATGAGCCGTTTGGTTAAAAAAGGAACACAACAACACTTGAGTCTAACAGTTAAATGAATAATGGAGGCGAAAAATACCACATTGCAAATGAACCAAAATAGTTGTGACCAACAATAAGATGTGAAAGTCCAGGAACTATTGGAAGTCGTGTAATAGACTTGAGTGGGACTCCCTTGAAGTTAGCCCTGGGTAATGTGAACTTTTCTTTGTAAGTCCTGCACAACAAAAAAACCCAAAATGACAAATCGTTTCACTCTAACTCAAATCATGTATAGAGATATTTGAAAAGATATTGAATGATTCATGATGCAATATTGTGGAGACATGTTCAAGATTACATGGAACATATAGCTATGTGAATGATAAAATGAACAAAGGGAAAAGGGTGCAGACCATTGAAAATACATGGTTCCTGGTTCATAGGTCAGTGACCTAGTTGGTCGAATGAACTATCAACAAATAATGGTTGGCAAGCATAGAAAGTAGACCAGGCTTGCCGAACCGACTGGAGCCGGATTCCTTAAGGGATCTGGCCAAAATTGGAAATACAAGAAGTAGAGCTGTAATCAGATAGCCAGTCAGGGGGAAATCGGTTGTGGAGCTTCTGAACGATCACTGTAGAGGTTTGAATTAGAGAAAATTGTTCATCATTCCCATGATTTTCGATATTGAATATAGACTTCTAGTAAACCATTGAATTTTGTGGCTATAAAGATCAACTAAATTTCGTGAGAATTAGTGGTTATGAAAATTATAAATGTTGAGCTTGTTAAAATTATGTGAAGTTTATAGAGTTCATTGTGCTTAACAAAATCTTCATTGGTATCAGAGCATTACAGCTATCATGGCAACCAGATTGGGTGCAAGTCTGTTAAGTAGCATCAATGTCTTTGAAGGAGAGGCGGGCTTTCAAGCATGGAAAGGTAGAATGCAGGATGTATTGGAGGTAGAGGGTCTCTGGGAACTCGTTACTGGAAGTAATGAAGTACAAGGTGAGAGCAGTTCAGCAAGTGTACATCAAGGTGAAGGTTCTTCAGAAGCTGTCACAGGTGGAGTTGGGAGGTACAGGAAACATCAGTGTGAAAGGCAAACTACAAGAAGCCAAGGTTATTGTTGCAAGTAAGTTAAGCTCAAATATTGTGCACAATATCAGAGACAAGTCTCCACGAGAGATGTGGGAGTTTCTGATTAAGACATATGAAGTGAAAAATACATCCCAGCTTGAAATGCTAGATAGGGAGCTAAGAAAACTGAAATTCAAGGAGAATGAAAATCTAACTCAGTTTTTCCAGAAGTTTGACAACATCATTGCAGACTTGGAGGCAGCAAAGGTTCCAATCACAAGAGAATTCCAGGTTCTGAATCTTGCAAGGGCTTTCTCAGGTTTTGCACAGTTGAGTACCTTAATAAGAACAGTTGGAAGAAATAGAGAAAAGGCAGAGGCCTTGATTAGGACAGAAATGGAGCAGAGAAAGGTAGCTAAAGAAGAAAATGAGGATGAAGAAACTGAGGTGTTGTTTGCTGGAAAAGAGAAAGTCCGTGAGGGTAAAATTGGTCCCTGTTATGTGTGTAAAGCATATGGACATTTGAAGGCAAACTGTCCTAAAGCCAGGGAAATTAGATGTTACAACTATGACGGGTTCAGACACTTATCTTCAGACTGTTCCAGTCCAAAAGACATTGGAAGAGGACGAAATAAAGAGACTGGTTCTAGAGGAAGATGCATAGGCAACTATAGAGGTAGAGGTAGAGGAAGGGGAAACATGGGGAGAGGAAACACTTCCATAATTGTAGCAAAGGAGTTGAGTTTGATGAAGAAGATCCTGATGCAGAGGTAATGGTTGATAGTGCATTAAGTATTTTTGAAAGTAAAGCTAATCATGATCTATATTTTTTAGATAGTGGAGCTGAGAGAGGCATAGTAAAAGGGTCTAACCAGCTGAAACAAAGGAGTGCCAAAGTATCTTGTTGGTCCAAATGGGAGATGGAGATCTTCAAAGGGTAGAGGAGACCGGGATGTTAGAACTTTTTGATTGATAAATTTGAGTGATGTTTTGTGTGTTCCATTAAAAATCTTATTTCCATCAGCCAGTTGGTTGATTTGGGTTACAGAGTAGTTTTTGAAAAGCATCATTGTAAAGTGTTTTACAATAATGAAATGAGATTTTTAGCAAAACGTGTGGGCAACCTTTTTTGTTTTCACAATGGTCTGACAAGTAGTGTAAATGCTGTATCATCACCATCCATTAAAGTTTGGCATGAAAGATTGTGCCACACACATTGTAATAATGTGAAATTCTTGATAAAAAGGGGAAGGATTGATGCCTCAAATGAAGGAAATGATCAGTTTACATGCATTGGATATAAACTAGGAAAGCATACTAGACTGGTATTTGGCAGATCAAGCAAAAGAGCAAAAGGTCCTTTAGACCTAGTACATTCGGACCTTTGTGGCCCACTAAATGTGAGAAGCCTGCATGGAAGGAAATATTTCATGACATTCATAGATGATTACACCAGGAAAACAAAATGTTATACTCTAACATCCAAGGATCAAGCATTTACAACATTCAAATTGTTTGAAGCTGAAGTAGAGAGAGAAATCAACATGAAAATTAAATGTTTGAGGTCTGATCGAGGAGGAGAATACTTCTCAGGTGAGTTTAAAAGATACTGCTCACAAATGGGAATAAAAAGACAACTAACTTGCAGGTATTCACTTCAACAAAATGGAGTAGCAGAACAAAAAAATAGAACTATTTTGGATGCAGCAAGAGCAATGTTAAAACACACAGGGTTGCCAAATTATTTATGGGAAGAAGCCATTTATACTGCTGTGTATGTGCAAAACAGGTTGCCTTCAGCAAGCATAGGAGGAAATATTCCAGAAGAATTATGGAATAACAGGAAAATATCCTATGACAGGTTTAAAGCATATGGCTGTGTAGCATTTGCACATGTTCCTGAGGAATTGAGAAGAAAACTAGATGATAGAGCGATAGTAAGCTTTCTGGTGGGATATGATGAAACATCCAAGGCCTATAAGCTTTATGATCCAGCTAGAAACAAAATAATAGTCAGCAGAGATGTAAGCTTTGATGAGACTATTTTGTATGTGTCTCATGCAAAATTAAATGATGATACTGAAGGCATTGTTGAAAACAGGTCTAAACCAATTATAAATGAAGTATTAAGGGAAGCTAAAGCTGATTCTGCTGATGTTAAAACAGTTCCAAATATAGAAGAAGAAGAAGACAATTTAGGAGCTGATAGTATGACAGAAGGAGAACATGATAAAAGGGAAAATCAACCAATGGAGGTAGAGCCTCCATTCACAAGAAAAAAAAAGAATGACAGAAGTGGAGAAACTCCATAGAGGGACTGACTTTGATATTACGAAGTTTGAAAGAGAGGAAGGGGGAAGAAGTAGAAGACTAAATGAAGAAGAAATTCAAGCGGTGATGGCCATTATTGAACCAGAAGTACCTCAATCTTATGAAGAAGCAATTAACTATGAAAATGCAGCTGAGTGGAAGAAAGCAATGATGGATGAGATCAAGTCCTTCAAAAGGACAAACACATACAAACTAGAAGATAAACCACGAGATAAAAATATTGTTGGAAGTAAATGGATATATAAATTGAAGGACAGTAGTGATGGATCTAAGAAATACAAAGCACGATTAGTAGCCCATTGTTTCACTCAGAGGAAAGGAATTGATTTTGATGACACATTCTCACCACTAGTAAAGCTTACAAGTATAAGAGTTCTACTAGCATATGCAAATGCAAAAAATCTGGAAATCCATCACATGGATGTAAAAACAGCCTTCTTGAATGCTAAACTTGAAGAAGAAGTGTACATGAAGCAAGCCAAAGGTTGTGAAGTGGATGATAATAAGGTCTGGAAGCTAGAAAGAGTAGTCTATGGTCTAAAACAATCTCCGAGACAATGGTACTTGTGTATGGATAATTTCTTGAAGGAGCATGGGTTTACAAAACTCAAGAATGAAGGGAATGTGTACAAACTTAAATGTGGAGATGAGTTTTGCATTGTTGCCCTATATGTAGACGATTGCATAATGGTGACAGACAAAATTGAGTGCATGAATAGATGCAAGAAAATTCTCTGTGACAGGTTTGAGATGACAGACCTAGGTATATTGCAGAAATTCTTAGGTATAGAAGTTACTAGAAACAGAGAAAAGGGAGTCCTTACTCTTACACAAAAGGGAAATATACAAGGCATGCTTAAAAGATTCAAGATGGAATCGTGCAAGGAAGTGTCTACGCCTTTAGTAACTGGACAGAAACTCAGCACAGAATTATGTCCATCAAACAAAACAGAATTATAATGAGAATGAGAATGAGAATGATTTTTTATCGTCCACTGAGGCCAATCGGCCTATGGGACCCGAAGGGCCTTGACAAACTTATTCTTGCCGGGTTAAAAACCCCGCCCGGGGTTTTCGAGGAAAAAACTGCGGGCATTAATAAGAATCTTTGTCAAACCGCATAAGTATACATCAATGTATATATACATGTCAAGTGTGTGCCCGAGGACATAGCTGATCTCGCATGTCCATAACCTCTGAAGGTATGATCCCAAAGACCCGCACGGATCTTTGTGCTCAATGTCACATGTAATGGCTGGCGGGCGACCAACTCAAAGCATAAGCGGCGTCCGAATTTGATCATATCTTTGGGCAACTTTGAAGGGTATGAGATTCATCCTCAATGACTCCCATTTGGCGGCATTGACGAGCCTGTCTGGCGTGGCTCACCAATCCATCCGCCCGTCTCAATTCGTAGATGATGTGCCCCTGTGCGAATGGAGGCAATGAGTGCGCCTTTTCATGGGCAAGTGGGTACGCAGGTAGCATTGCGGGCCTCGTTCCAATGTGGGATTTATGTGGCCGATAGTGTCTTTGTCTTGACATGTTCAAGGGCATTGGCATCCCAAAGTTTCTTGAGGAAGCAAGCGTCAAGATATTGCCTCAAGCTATGGCGATCTACCTCTGTTTGCATATGTATGCACCTGTGCTCTGCACATTCCACCTAGCCAACCATTGAGCTCTCTTTTCCCTCCAAAGAGGCCTTGAGGGTATTGCGCCCCATTGCCATGATATAGGCTAGTTTAGGGGAGGCGAGCATCGTCCATATTGACCACCTTCGAAAATAGACAATGTGGCGATCAAGGGCAGCCCTCCGAAGAGGCAAGAATCCTGTCTCCTAGCAGTAGAATTTGATATGGGACTGTGGACTTCACCCCTAGGGCTCATTACTAAGAAGGCTTTTTACGGACTGCTCCAAGTCATTCCAGGTAGCAAGTGATACTACTGGGCCCCATACTTCCACCCCATATAAAAGGACAGGCTCTACTAAGACCTTGAACAGGTGTGACTGATGGGCCCAATCATACAACTCCGCTCTATGACTATTGTTTTGCATTGCATATAGTGCCTTCCAGCCTGCCGTCACTCGTAGCCGTATGGATGTGTCCCAGTGCATAGTAGAAGGAAACTCCACTCCCAAATACTTGTATGTGGATGCAACTTCCACATTCTGGCCTTGGTAACTGAAGGAGGGGACCCTCGGCTGACGTGAAGATGATATGAAAACCACCTTAGTCTTGGCCAGATTGACGCGCATATCAGTCGCTTGGCAGAATGTGTCCAGGGCATCGAGATGTCGTTGCATGTCTGCTGGTGTGTAAGCTAGGAGGTCCACATCATCAGCATATATGAACTGTCTGATGATCTGATAGAGAATGTGAGCTCCATCGCCCCCATTATCAGCAAGCCAGCTCTCCAATTGATCAATGTAAAGCCCAAACAATGTTGGGGAGAGAGGGCATCCCTGACGAACCCCGATACTACTATCAAATGGTTGGCTTGTGTGCTTGCGCGAATCGACCCGAGCATCTTTCATATAGCTGTATTGCTTGCATTCGCGAATCTCTGGGAACCCCGGTATTGCAGTCTTGCCCATAGTTTTTCCCGAGGCACGGTGTCAAACGCGCCGCCAAAATCCACAAAGCAACAATATAGATCCCGACGGCGGTTCCGCTGTCTTCAATCGAAGTTATAGCGTGAAGATGTGGTCAATGGTTGAGTGCCGGTCCGAATCCGCACGGGTGAGGGCCGCGCACCTCTGCCGCCCTCGCCCGGCCCGTCAAGCTGCCGAGAATCCGAGAAGAAGCAGCTTTTGCAAAACACCGGCCCGACCATGATTGTTCGATGGTGTACTGGGCAAATGTGGGTCACCGCCTTATAGATGGGAACAACTCGCTATTGGTCCACTGCGCGGGGAAGCCTTCTGTAATGCCTTGTTGAACAAAGGCGGTCAAGATCGGTATTATGGACGGCCCTGCCCACTTAAGCAATTCTGCCTGCATGCCATCCAAGTCTGGGGCTTTCCCATTGGCAAGATGTTATAAGCCTTGTTCCACGTCCGAATCTGTGATTTCCAGCACTGGGCCTTCTTGCAAGGGTAATGTTGCATGTGCACCCTGAGGGTCGTATAGCTGTTGCAAGTATTGCCTCCACTGCTCAGGAGTGATATTCCCTGTGGGCTGTACTGGCTTTCTAAGAACCCTTCGCCAGAAGGTCCTGGGGTGACGTTCCAGGAGGTAAAACATTTCCCTTTGATGCGCTGCAATGTACCTGGCTTTCTTAGCTTTAAGGAAGATGCGGTACTGTCTAACTGCATGTGGGCGTAAAGCAGGGTCTGTGACTTGGCGGAGCCAGCGTTTGTGTTCCTTGCACTCTGCATCAAACCATTGATTACATGGGAAGGTTGTGTTCTTGGAGGTCTGTCGCGGGCGGCTTATCCCAAAGCACCTCTCTGCCGCAATCCTAAGCACATCAGTCAGCCGGCCTGTCTGTTGCTCTAGTGTAGGATATTGCAAAATTTCTGCCAGGTCATCTATAAGCATCTGGGCATAAGCCCCTCGTGATGTTCATAATCCAATCAATGGTGAGGCATGTGAGGAGTTGTTGCACCGGGGGTTCGCACAACCTGCCAAGCCAACTTCAAGTAAAGTGGTAAGTGGTCTGAGTCGATCTCTTCATCCCGATTAGTTGTTCCCACCTGAAAGTGCTTGATGACATGCATATCCTGCTCAGGCACCAACACATAGTCCACCACACTAGATCCGCCCCCTGGTTTTCCTGCCTACAAGTGCTCTTGCGGGTGGAAGGCCACTGTGCCAGTCCATTGCAGATTACCAGGTCAAAGATCTTTGCAGAGCAAAAGCAACTATCGACCATAGCGGCGTGACTTGATTGTCATCGATGTCCGTGGCCAAGCTCCTTCGGGGATGCAACCGCAATATATCATCATCGGTCAAGGGATCAAATCTCATGGGTTGTTCTACCCCTTGCGGCGCATTGAAGTCTCCAAGGAGTATGACCTTTGCCCAAGCTGCTTATCTTTGGCCGTATGTCATCATATAGATCGACATAGGGTCCAGCCTATCCACATCCGAAAGTGGGTGTGATAGAAGTTGCTTTACGCATGTGGAAAGTAGCGGTACGCCACAAAGAGGGTGCGCTCTTGCGCGGTTTTACACGCACCCACAGGTACCGGTTGTGCTTGTCTGTCTTGAAGAAATGTCAAAAGTACCTTATAGAGAATTGATTGGATGCTTATTGTATATTTCTAATTGCACAAGGCCTGACATCTCTTATGGAGTAAATCTGCTCAGTAGATTCATGAATAATCCTGGTAAGCAGCACTGGCAGGCAGCAAAAAGAATTCTAAGATTCTTAAAAGTAACTCAAAATCATGGTGTGATATATAGCAATAAGAATCTAACCCTTACTGCACATTCAGATGCAGATTGGGCTGGCGATGTAGATACAAGGAAATCTACGTCAGGCTATGCATTAATATTAGGAGGAGATGCCATTTCTTGGAGAAGTAAAAAGCAAGGAAGCATAGCCATGTCAACCGCCGAAGCAGAATATAAAGCAGCGTCTCTGGCTTTTAGAAAAATTATTTGGATCAGAAGATTATTGAATGAACTTGACATGTTGCAGGTGAAACCAACAAGTTTATGGTCAGACAGTATGAGCTGCATTGCAATCACGAGAAATCCTGTTTTGCATGAACGAACTAAACATATTGAAGTACATGTTCATTTCATCAGGGATATGGTAGCTAAGGGTCTTATTACAGTAGAATATATTCACACTGATATGCAGATTGCAGACATTATGACAAAGCCACTGAGCATTGGTAAGTTTCAAAATTTTCAGAAATTGCTTGGAGTTTCAGATATATTAGAAGCTGCACAAATCCCTGACATTGAAAAATAGCAGAAGATATTTTCCTACTCAAATTTTTACAGGCCTACATTGGTAAGTTTTAAATTTTGTATTTGTCTTTTGGAAGATGTTTAGAATCTCAAAAGCAACAAAGATCTGTTTAAACAAGTGGCAGAATATGTTGTCATACTGCAAGTATTACAGTGTGGAAAACAGTACAGTAACAAACTGTGACAGTGGAAAAACTGAGGAATATTGCTCATGAAAGGGGGAATGAAAAGATATTGACTGATTAATGATGCAATATTGTGGAGACATGCTCAAGATTACATGGCGGATAGCTATGTGAATGATAAAATGAACAAAGGGAAAAGGGTGCAGACCATTGAAAATACATGGTTCCTGGTCAAAGGTCGGTGACCTAGTTGGTCGAATGAACTATCAACAAATAATGGTTGTCAAGCATAGAAAGTAGACCAGGCTTGCCGAACCGACTGAAGTCGGATTCCTTAAGGGATCTGGCCGAAATTTAAAATATAATAAGTAGAGCTGTAATCAGATAGCCGGCCAGGGGGAAATCGGTATGGAACTTCTGATCGATCACTGTAGAGGTTTGAATTAGAGAAAATTGTTCATCATTCCCATTGCTACAATGTTTTTCGATTTTGAATATAGACTTCTGGTAAACCATTGAATTTTGTGGCTATAAGGATCAACTAAATTTCGTGAGAATTAGTGGTTATGAAAATTATAAATGTTGAGCTTGTTAAAATTATCTGAAGTTTATAGAGTTCATTGTGCTTAACAAAATCTTCAATATTTATGTACAAAATAAGAAAAATTATGTCAACGTATCCAAACAACGAGGTTACCTCCATGTTGTATCCATAATTCAAACCATTATATGTCCATCATCCCCCGTAGCAATAATCATATGCGGTCCAGACACCAATAATCTTATTTGTGCTTCGGAATGCAACTTTGTCTCAATGAGAGGTTCTTTGCTCCTGAATGAGACAACTTGTAATGAAGACATGATTGATTCTGCAGTCTGCCAGACATGCAGAACAATCATATTTCATAATACATAGAGATCATAGCTCCAACCATATCTAGACATTTATAGTAGCGTACCAAACTTCGTACGCATGCCAAAAAGGAAAGCTATGAAGAGTTTGAGCATGCCTTGCATTTGGAAAGAGAAACCAGCCAAGCAAAATAAGCCTTCTAGCATCAGGACTAAACTGCATTCCATACTCCTCAAATTGGAACTGCAAGACTTGCAACATAATCAAATTTAGTGTCCAACATTTAAATAAATTTCAAAAATCAAGATAATCTAGTAGCTAGCATCAATCCTACCTTCCCATTTTCTTCTCTCTCGGGATCCTCGTGCAAAACTATATCCACGGCCCACCTTCTTGGTTTGTTATGGTAGTTTATTCATATGGTTTTTAATAGTGCTTTATTAATGTAGTCCATTACCACCCATGGTTTCAACTTTAATTCTTTGTGCAACTTAGAGTGGTTTCTCAATGAAGTCATGTACATCTCCATAGAAACCAATGTTGTCGCATCCATAAAAATGTTTTTTTTTTTTAAGGAAAAATACACGTGAAATGCTAATGGTTTTTCCATCAAGATATTAAAGGCTTTGCATCCTTAACATATTTTTATTTGCAGAATCAATAGTGATTTGGCCAATGCAATTTAATGTTCTATCATGAGTTTCTCCATCTAACTATTAATCTTCTATGAAGTATAATTGGTATGAGTTCCTATAACAAAGTAAGAATGTTTATTCAACCATCTTATTGTTATTTTAGATGAGAAGAATATACAAGTCTATAAAGAAGATCGATGCGATACACACAATAGTCTATAAGGTAACTTGTGACGCTGCAAATGGAGTAACTAATACACAACTAGGGTATGGTCGCCTCCTATCGTGACTGCCCCTTTGTCGTGTCAGTGTGACATCGCCATGTGTCATGCCGCACGGGCCCCCCAGCGTCGGTGGCAGGGTTTTACCACGTGTGTTTCCAGTTGACGTTATGTGGACATCCTCTGGCCGATATGAGTTGCTCCTATGCGTTAGCCCTGTTTCCCCATGTCGTGCAACTAGTGTCTGTAGCTGTGCAACAGAGTTCCACTATGCGTTAGCCCTGTTGCCCGCTGTCGTGCAACTGGTGTCCATGGTTGTGCAACAGATTTACACACTCATGGTTGCATTAAGAACCCTGTTCATGCCAATTCGAAAGTAGAATTCAATGCCCCTTGCTTGAATTCGCGCCATTACCGGAGCCCAATTCGAATACCCAGCTTTCGCTATGGCCCCCAATAGGATAAAAGGCAGCTTCAGCTTCCAATTTTCAAGCTTCTCGACATTAGACTGTGAGGAACACGGCAACAAATATGGTTTCCATAAGAGGCCGCAGGGAGGTCGATGGTGAAGCCAGTAACAGGGTACCTACAGCGTAGAAGAGGGTCACTGTGCCCAGGAGAAAGCATCGGACACCATAAATCAGTGTTGCATCCCCCACAATACCACCGAGGCCAACTAAACGGGGGCAATGGACTGAAAATTAAATGGCCGGCATATTCGACGAGGTTAGTGAGTATGGTATATCTGTTAGAGAGGCATCTAGAAGGTCTAGAATCCCAGAGTCAACAATAAGGGACTGGCTATATGGCCAGATATCTCATAAACAAACTGGTAATCCTCAAATTCTAACAACTCTACAAGAGGAAGAATTAGTTCACTTTCTAGGGCCGAGCAGAGAATGCGGGTTACACTCTCAGCTGTCAAAGAGAGGGCAGCACAACTAGCTATGGAAGGGAGTAACTCAGATTTCCGTGGAATGGTGGAAACTGGTCAAGCAAAGACATCCAGAGGTTGCATTTAGAAGTGCAGAGACACTAGATATAGCTTGGGTGTGTGCTATGACGCATCAGAACTTGGATAACTTCTATGTTGGTCTGAGGCAGATCTATGACGAGTTTGATTTCCCGGCATCTAGGATTTGGAATGATGGTGAGACTGGCATCCAAGCTGGAAAGGTAAAAGGTATGAAGATCATAGGGTGGAAAGGGGAGAATAGGGTAAGTGAGGTTGTCATGAACAATAAGGAATGGGTTACAATACTGGTATGTGTAAATGCTGAAGGGTTCAAGATACCTAATATGTACATCATCAAGGGTATCCGGATGAGGCTAGATAACATTGCCAGATGTGAGGAAGGGGCAATTTAGGCTGTTCAGCCCTCAGCCTGGATGACTACAGAATTGTTCAAGTCCTGGTTGTCACATTTGTTGCTAGGGTCCCAGTCCCAGATGGCCATCAAGGCTACACCTTATAATATTGGATGGCCATGGCAGCCATGTGGAGCTAGAAGTAATTTTGGCAGCCAAAGGAATGGGCATTGATTTTGCCCTTTTGCCAGCCCACACATCCCATAGGTTACAACCTTTGGATGTGGCATGCTTTGCACCATTTAAAGCAGCATTCAAAAGGTTGACGTCTTCCTATATGGTTAGCAAAGGGAGGACTGAGCCAAAGAGGGAGGACATTGTGCATCTCACTTCACAGACCATTGAATCAGGGCTGACACCTAGCAACATCAAGGCGGGTTTTAGGGCGACTGGGTTATGGTCTTTCAACTCGGATAAGGTTAAGCCAGGCGAGGAAAATGGCAGGTTTGGTAGGGTGCCCATTGAGCAGATTATAGGAAGTGGGGAGCAGGAAGAGGCTTTCAACTTAGAGGACGAGGATTTGGAACAATTCAACATGGCTGATTTCCAACAGTTATGGGAGGCACAACAGCCTATTGATGAGCATACACATGGAATTGAGGATGTGGACATTGCAGCTCATTCATTCATGCTGGACTATGAACGTCAGCAGGTCATTCGATTGACAACCCAAGTTATGAGTGATCACACAATTGCCCATGCTCGTGAAGAAGAAGTTGAGGTAATGTGTAGCCTGGAGGATACACATTTATGCTCGGGTGATATTGCTGGTGTGCAGGATGTTAGCATAGAATGTCACGGTTCTATTGCGAAGTATTCGCAATAGAACCGCCATTCTTTGGCAAGGGACGTTGCTTTTTCGGGACTGCCTTCTTAAGTGAAGTGGTGTTCTCATTGAGCTTTGTAAAATCATAGAGTACAAATTGATCCCCCTACTAAGGGTAGAAAACTTTGAAAACTTGAAAATTAAATGCTCCGAAACTAGACAATCATCGAGAGCACAACGAAACTAAAGAATACAAGATAACAGATGGTTGTTCGTCTTTTGGTCTATGCAAAGGTGAGAAAAACTGGTGACGACTTCTCACGGGGATGAAAGCCTGTCCTTTTAAGCTTTCAAGGAAAAACTTGAAGAGAAACACTCCTAACGATCTCGAGAAATGCCGGCGATGCTCGACCCCAGATAGAGACAACTTGAAAACATTGCGCCAAGCAAGTACGACCTTGCGCACTCTGGCAGCCACAAAACCTTAAAAAATAGCCTGCAAAATTAAGGCTGACAAAAAAATAACCCGTCAGGGAGTTAGATGCTTCAAGAAAGAATGGGCACTAATGCACAATATAAAAATTAGCGTGAAACTCGGAGGCTCCAGGGCCACGCCGAGAAGGAAACAACAGCCGACCAATCGAGAACCATCCGTGGAATGACCATCACGGGAAAAAACATTTGATTAGTGCTGCCTCGGAGGCTACATTGCCACGCCGAGAAAGAATGATGAGTATGCCTCAGAGGCTACCATGCCACGCCGAGAAAGAATGATAAATATGCCTACCATGCCACGCCGAGAAAAAATGAAGAATGCAAATAAAGAATATAGAAACAAACGGAAAAACAGACACGATCAAGTGTAGACAATTCACCAAGGGAGGGCGAGGGAAACTGGTGGAATAGAGAAGCAGGAGAAAACTGAAATAGATATTGCCCAGGAGGCTACAACACCATGCTGAGAATAAAATCAGAGAAATGTATAAAAAACTGGAGACCACTAGACCACAACATAGAATGAACCATGTCAGGGTGGGAGGGATAAGGGAAGCTAGAAGGAACAGAATAGAGTAGAGAAACTAGCTCAAGAGAACGCCGATAAGGAAAAAACTGAAAAGGAAGAGTATATATAGAAGAAGGCAGTCCCGAAAAAGCAACGTCCCTTGCCAAAGAATGGCGGTTCTATTGCGAATACTTCGCAATAGAACCGTGACATTCTATGGCAAGGTCCTAGACACAAGATATATCAGCCGACAGAAGAGGAAGCTAACTCAAAACCACCACTAATACTAAAAATACACAAAATACGAAAAATAGACATAGATGCTTAAGGGACTAAAGGACAAAATGGTAGTAAAACATGGATCAAACATGATCAAAGGAACTGGTGGAATATGAAGAGCAAAAAAGGTAGAAACGAAACAAATGGGGCCAATAAGTAAACAAAGTTAGGATGGAACGGTTAAAGCATTGGAGTATGGACTGAACTAATATGGCATGGATAATGCAATAGTGAAAACAAAGCATAAGGGCAGGAGAATGTAACAGTAGGGACAAAGTACCAAATGGAGAACAAAGAAAATGAAGAAAGGTAAAAAGAACAAAACTGGCTACATGACGAAACCTGGAAAAGGATGCAACATGAATTGTGACCATGTAAATGAATGGCTACAATGAAGTGCCAAAAAAGAGATCCAAGTATGTGTATTCGTCTTGATGAGGCAAAGTCAAAGGATTGCAACGCGCGAAACGTCCAAGGCAACTCTGATGCCAAATCAAGATCAAGGGGGCACAAGAGCGAGACTAATGAGGACAAAAAGAGCAAATGAGGCTAATGGGATATAGGAACTGCTGGAAGAGTAGAACAACTGGAAAGGAGTAGATAAAAACAAATTGAAAACGTGGGATTAATGGAGCAAATGATAATGACGAGGCTAGATGACTAAATGGAGTCAATTGAGGAGCAAAGCAAAGGGACTTGGTGGTAGAAAAAGAAAAATGGATGGAGCATAAGGTGAAATGCGACACCAAGAGTAGCAAAAGTAAAAAACGAAAAACAAAAAGGAACAAAGCAACCAAAATGAACTCCTAACAATGAACAAGCGAGAACAAAACACCTGAAAACAATCAGCAGCAAAGTGAGACGTGACAAATCGCAATAGGATGAAAGTGCGGCCAAAGGAACAAATAAAATTGAACCTCTAAATGAGAAAAATTAATGCATGAAATACAACAATCGAGGCAATAGGGCAAAATTGACCAATCGAAATACTAAAGAGAAGTAATGGAACAACGACCCATATCGCATAATGAATGTTCAGCAAAGAAAAAGAGCTCTAGTTGGACACGAATAATGGATAACGAGATAATGGAGTTAATGAGAAAATAGTGCTATAGAAAATATGGAGTACATGGAGCAACAGGACGAATGCAACACAGAGGACAAGAGCAAAGCAGATCGAGCTAAAGAATTTAACATAGAAGGGAACAACTGCAAAAGAGATGACATGGTATGGAAACAGGAAGCACAACAAACTTAAAATAAAGTAGCATGAAAGAAGGAAACAAATGAAACAATAGGATAAAAGGGAACTAGGAAACAATTGCAGGGACAACCTTGGCCATGGCAATACTAAGACAAAGCATAAATAAAACAAGATATACCAATGGAGAGCAAATAAAATCTAACCACAAATGAATATAAGAAAAGGGCAAGCCTGTATCTATGGTGATGGTAAGAACAACAAAGAAATAAAAGTGCACCTAGTATGAAACTCCAAACACATAATGTCGAGCTAAAAGTCACCCAGCATGGAGCAAAACGAGACCAAAATCATTTCAAGGATAATAGAAAAAATAAGTGAACGATCCAAGAGTCACAAGCTCGATACCTATAGGCCATCAATACAACAATGTCCATAGTCAAATAAATGAATCAACCCATTAAAGAGGTCAAAACCAACTACCATAATGGATACAGAGTGTGACTAGTCAACCAACTACCAGAGACTATTGCACCACTAATGACCAACGCAAGCATTCAACCAAACTATAGTATCTCTCTCATAACTAAACCTTTGCTAACAAGGGGCGAGAAAAGAGGACTAGGACAAACACAACAAAATGTCTCAAAGGTTCTATTTAACCAAGTACAAAGTAATAAATGTGATGCATGTGAGCATGTAAATGAATGGACCATTGAAGATGCAGCTAAACTAAGGTATGTAATGAAGCATCAAAGCAAAGTCAAGGAGTGACAACAACTAGCAAATAGC
Organism: Isoetes taiwanensis; assembly: GCA_021234155.1. Lineage (NCBI taxonomy): Eukaryota > Viridiplantae > Streptophyta > Lycopodiopsida > Isoetales > Isoetaceae > Isoetes > Isoetes taiwanensis. Next base: position 4,418,092 of record JAJEKV010000040.1, read on the forward strand.
CCATGCATAAAAATGGAACTAATGGGGTAAAGGAGCAAAGATGCTAACTAACAACAAATTGGGACCGATGAAGCAGAAAGATAGATGGAAAGGATGAAAATTAATAAGAATAGGGAGCAACTGAAATAGTGGCATCAATGGAACTATGTAACAATATAAAGAAAAAAGGACAACAGGCAAAAATCGACTAACTATTACAATGTGATACAAAAGACTAAACTGGCAAAACCACCAAGGCAAAGCTAAGGACGAATATGGAGCACATCAACAAACATCATGAACAAACTAATGTGAAGCAAAAGACTAATTTGAGCAATGCCAAAAATGAGACTAAAAGAACAAAAGAAGCTAATACTAAGGTTTCAACCATCTGAGGTCCTAGTGCAAAACAAGATAAGGGCCGGTATGAGCACGTGACCTGGCCATGTCAATAGGAAAACAAGCTATATTAGCAATGGCGGCAAAAGAAACTAGCGCAAAAATGCATACATGTTTTCGGATATGGTAAGAACAATGGAAATAAGAGCACCCTGTGAAAAAACTATAAAAAATAGATCATTGAGCTAAGACTCACCTGGCATGGTGTAATAATGTAATAACGAAACCAATGTCACCTCAGAGATAAGATAGATAGATAGATAGAAATTAGTAAAGGCCTAAGACATGGCATAAAAGAACAAGAAAGATAAATGTTGATCCTCAACATAGTCATTGGCCGCAAGAAACAAGAAGTTAGAAACCTCGGCAAAAATACTCGTTAATCCTAAACCACTTTCAGACATATCAAAAGCATTCTACAACTTTGACATGAACGTCTATTAACAACAAAAAATGAACCAAGCCTGGCCATACAATAATCCAATAAATGGCAAACATAAAAATTAATGGTTTGGGCTACTAAACGTATAAATCATTTTATATGAATGGACCCAACATCATGTGCACAAATCACCCCATGGGCATCTCACTCCAACGTCATATGCAACCTCGTGTGTACAAATCACGACATGCACACCTTACTCAAACTTCATATGCAATTTATTAGAACCACCCCACAGCATGAATAGACGATATTCCATGCCTAATAAAATGACTCATATGTGGCATCCATAGACTAAGATTGTAGATGCCCATATGCATGGAAAAAATGCATAAATATCTAATCCAAAAAGAAAATCTCAATGACAGGCAAGACCAAATATGCAAGGCCAAAAAAAAATGGCTTATGACAAAACAAAGTTCCAACGCCAACAAGCATTGTTTTTTTTTTTAGCACACCAGCCCTACCGGGCCTACAACCTTTCTTGCAATTCTAGCCTATCCACGTGTAATTTCCATGTCATCAAAATCTGATGTGCCTTATTTTGCACCATCAGATCTTGGCTTTTGCAAATCTAAGGCCAGGGAAATTAGAAAATCTGCCAAAAATAGGGACGGAGACTTTTGCAAATCTAAGGCCAGGGAAATTAGAAAATCTGCCAAAAATAGGGACGGAGATGGAAAGGGTCACCGAGTAACTTCCTTTTCTTTAGAGCTTTCGGCGTGGCTTTATATTCCTCAAGGGTTACCTGAAAGCCCTATTTTTGGTACAACCCAACATTTTTGTTCGGGAATCGGGGCTAACATGGCTTAGCCGAGATGTAGCTATTGCGGGCACGGGTTCATCTTTCTATGCCTGGAACTGCTGGTATAATTAACTTTGGGTCAAATTGCATTTCATTCTCAGTTTAGACTCTTGAACTTTTCGCTTGCTTTTATGGTTTTGCAGAATCCTGTTACAAACTAAAATGTACCTAGACCAGAATTTGATGGGAGGAAGTTAGGAACAAATCTCAGGTCGGTTAGAATCGTATTTTTGCACTTATGACTGTCTTTGTTTTGAAGAGCAGACAGGTGCACTCGTATTTATAGACTTGCAAACATCTATTCTAGTACCAATTGCAATTATTTAGGAAGTCTAAGTATTCTGCATGCCGTAGTACTCATGGAAAATCCAATTTAGAACCTACCTAATTTGTCTACGTTCGTCTTCAACCCAACTATTTTAGCTTCATGCCTATCTGCAGCCAACTATGGATTCGTGCAAGGCTGGTTGCCTCATTATATGCTAATGTGAGAAAAATAGAGGTAGATAGACACTGCTTGGCGCACATATATACCCTGTAAATATCAGGTAATCCAACTGCTTTAGAATGCAGATGGGACGAACACAAATAATAATCTATAATGGCACTGCCAGTGATAATTCGTCTAATGAGTTTCAGAGACCAACATTGGAGCTGACTGGCCCATTCTTCGATCTTTGCGCTTCAATATCTAACTCCCACATGCCTCTGGTCAGAAAATCATAGTCGCGTCCTTCTCTCTTACAAATAGGCTGAATAACACTTTGTACATTGTGTTTAATCCCGTGTGAGCAAGCTGCAATAAGAATTTAAGCACCTCTTTCATCTGAGAAACATGAACAAATATTGTATCTTAGATTGCAATATGTCCAAGAGACTTTACTGCCACTCTCTGCTCTACCCAAGTAAGCTTTTATTTTAAAAGCTCTAACAAAGAAGCCATGAGCCCTGCTTGTACGACCCTTCGAACAAATTCTGCCACATTTATTGTTTCATAATTGTTGCTATGAATTTTTCATTGCACTGCATTTGCATGTCGTCGACTATGGTAGAGGCCCGTCAACCTTGCTTGTTTCTCTGAGCAAAAGCTTGCCCGTGTTCCACAAAGGCAGAGCTCCTTACCTCGGTTGGTTTTGTATTGCTGAACAAGCAATTTGAGGTGGGATTTGAATGTTTCAAGCATGGATAGGATTCATCGGAAGAATGAGTCCCTTGCATTTGTTTTTTCCTTGGCGTTGTCTGTTATCAATTCTTCTTCTATTATGTAGTCATATGTGTGATCTTCTTATGTCATTTCTTGCTATTTCATCCTTGTATTGAAATATATTATATTTGTAAAAAAAAAAAACAACCTGAGCATCATATTCTTCTGGATCTCAAGCTTTGGTAAGTCGTAGCTGACTTGATTCCTTTCTAGACTTTTAGGACCCTTGTTTATGGCAAGGTATGCAAGCATTTTGGTAAAAACTTCTATGACTTTGCAGGCATCGGACCAGCAGACCATTTTCAAAGCTGTTGTGAAGGACCTAGAATTATTTCCATGGTTTGGAAAATCGATGTCAATGTGAATGTTGTTTATTAACATATCCGGCAATGTGGAAGTAAGAACGACTTCTAGAATTTGAGGAATTTGGAGCATTGCAAGAGAAGTTGCAAGAACAGTGTCCTTGCATCATGCACACATTTTTGATGATAATAGCTTGTAGCATCCTGCATTGAAAACTGCAGGATAAAGAAGTATCTCAGCATCTAACAAGTTTTACATACATGTCAACAAGTGTATTACTGATACTTAATGCATCCGATATCTGTACAGATTGTAATAAGACCGCATAGAATTTGGTTCCCAAGCTCCAGCGCTGGAACATCACCAGTAAGGACACTAACAAACGTGGAGATATCATATATGTGACCTCCACTGCAATAATCCCAACAGGGATTCTTTCCAACAGGGATTCTTCCTAGTCTTGCTCTTCACGAATGGTGCTGAACACTTCAAATTTGGAGTATTGCAAGAGATTTTGCAAGAACTGTGTCCTTGAATCATGCACACATTCTATTATCATTTGTTGTAAAACACACATGGCACTTATAGCAAAGGTTGTTCTTTGAATCTGAACAGTCATATTTTAACCGCATATAGTATAGTTGTTGATACTTAATGCATTTGATATCTATACAGATTGTAACACGACTGCATAGAATTTATTTCCCAAGCTCCAGTGCTGGAACATCACTAGCAAGAACACTAACAAACTTGGAGATATCAGGTTCTATGCATTCTTCTACGGTGCAATCATTGTATTCCACACAACAAAATCTCTTGCATGCATCGCATCAAAAACAATGTATGCCTATGATGTGCTTCCAGATTTAGCATAAATGTCCAGCAGCAGCTTACTGCCTACAATAACATCAAACTCATATCCTGCTTCCTGGACTTCATTGTGAAGTTGCTTTCCATGTTCTAGATACTGGCCATTTGCACTGCAGACAGCCATAATGCTGAGAAATGTAGCTTTCATTAGGCTCTCCTCGACCTAAATTGGCAATAGATTCTCCATTAAGATCCCCTGCTACTCCAAGAACCTGAGATCAAGAAACCGCCCAGAAGATGCTTCCAAAGCCACAAATTCGTCAGCCTGTGGTTAAAGATCCAGACCCAGAAAGATGTTTGCCCTGATCCCTGCTAGCCGCTGACTCAATCCTAAGCAAATACAAGAAATTGCAGCAGTGCCGGAAAGGCAGGAAAAGGGGCGGCCTCTCCCTGCCGTCGCCGCCCTAGCCGCAGGCGCCAAGAAGCATGAGTGCTATTTTTAGTTCCTTCCCATCATCTGCATGTCATCCAACAAGCATTGTAAAATCGGCTAATAACCCTATTTAAAAAATCAAATGCAAACAGCACGACTCGAACTAATGTAAATACCATGACAAGAATTTATGGATAAAAGGACTCCAGACAAAAAGAGTAGGCTTAGAGAGTCCAACTGATGGATAATAATTTATATAATACTGAGAAGAATAACAAAGGAAAACCAAGAAAAACTGATAAAGAGTCAATGCATATACATAAGAACCATAAAGAGAAAATTCGAGAAAAATGTTAAAAACTTCAATGCAAATACCACAACTCGAACCCATGACACAAAGCATGCAAGACCAAAGCACTAACCAATTAGACTAGCTCGCATCATTAAAACTAAAGGTCAGTGTACTGACCTTTAGTTTTAATGATGCGAGCTAGTCTAATTGGTTAGTGCTTTGGTCTTGCAAATATGAATACAATCTGCAAATATGAATACAATCTGCAATCTGCAATCTGAATATACTACAAAGTTGTATATGATTTCATTATCAAATGAATGTACTCTTTCTGCAGCAACTTGGTGCAGCCTTATCATCATCAATTATGCTATTCAGCATATAGACTACTCTTGTACTCCAAAACTCGGTCCAGAAGATGATCATGAACATCCATTGGAAGTTCATATGTGTTATCATTTGCATGTAACATATCAAAACAACATGACATGACCAAGTGGCTATATGCATGGCATTCTGGTGCATCCTCAAGCAATTCATATTGATTTCCTCCCATGAACTTGTAATACTTGCCCCGACGTAACCACTTCTCTTCTTGCAAATTTAGCACCCCATGCATCTTTAAATGCCTTTTCCACAATGTGCTTAGGTTTAGTGCATCGGATAATATAAAAGTCCACTTTTTCTTTGTTGTTGGCCTCAGATGGTACTGCAAAATTATCCCCAACATCAACTACATCAGATACCCATTCATGATCCCCTTCATAGATAGGACCCTGCAGAGTTTCCAGCACCTCTTCAACACAGGACTTAGTTCAGAATAAACCCAAGATCCTATTCTGCTTTTGTTTATGCACTTCCCATACTTTCACCTTGGCCGTGTGACAAAAGCAATGAAATCCATATGAGCTACGAGTAGGGTCATTGGCATGAAGCGAACGATACAATGGAACTTTCTTGATCTGTTAATGTCTTACAATCATGGCTATCACTCCTATCAACATCATTGATAGTTATCTCCAAAAAAAACCTGTAAAAAATAATGTTCAATATTGTTTTAAACACAACTAATTTCCATACTAGCACCATACCTATATTTTTCCTCTCCTTCTATCTCACAATCTGATTTAAAATGTGAAATGCAAAACACAACTACATCATGTGCATTCCTTAGTGGTAATTGAATTCCTCTTCAACATCTCATGTGTGAGTGCTCTTTTTATTACAGCTCAAAGACCATCATGTTCACTGCATTTGTTCATTACAAAAATCTAAAGAACAAAAAAGCAAAGATAAAACAATAGAGTAAAGTTGAAGTATTTACCTTTGCCATGATATGATGCAAAAGAAGTTCGGTTTATTGGTATTCTTTTTTGAAAGAATCGCCAAGGAAGTAGAACATCCTTGCACCTTTAAATTGATGGGAACAACCATCGGACCACATGACATGATTCTTGTAGTTGACACCTCTATCAACAAGAAAAATAGCATGTTTACGCAAGCAATGTTGAACAAATGAGAACATCATGTTTCTCTGTCATCACTTATATAGAAATGTGTTTCCTTAACGATCTTTCTTTGTTGCTGCTGTAGAATTGGTAGCATGCCTATAAGTGATATGCACCAAAATGGTGCATTGGTCATTCCTCCAATGCGAGGCTTTGTATTTCTTGTTGAATTTTGAAGGTATAGTTCTCTGCAAAGTCAATGATTTGAAACTATAGTGTCCTTTGGAAAGGTTGCCAAGCACTCCACTGAACTGTTTTGCTTGCCATCTTGCTTCATAATTATGAGGAATAAAAGCATTAAGAAAGGTGTCACCAAATTTGAATAACTCGCGAATGCTTGGTGTTTTCTTGTACACAAGCTTGTTGGCGGGTTTGGGAGCTTCTTTGTAAATGACAATAAACACATGTCATTACCACCTTCTTGGAATAAGCAATTCATTAGCGATTATAGTACCTTCTTAGTAGCTATTGAAACTTCTTTTCGACCTGCTGCTCAACAACGGTTTGCTTACCAATTCTCTTTGCGGTCTTCAAAGGAATCCGCTATTGTTTGCACTTTTCTTCTTCACATTTTTCACCTTCTCGAAAGAGCCTTAATGGGTTCTTCAACTATGTTACGCCCCATAATAACTATTTCTATAAGAATGGCAATTGTTCTTAGTTGATTATAAGTGTGCAAAATGTTACCTTGTCGTCATAAACACGTCATATAAGAAAACGGTTTCAATTCATGTACATTTCACAAGAGCGTGTCAAGAACATGTGCATCACCTTAACAAATGTCTTCCACTCTACTTGATGGTCCAACTTGTAATCTCTTTCTTGTGGACAAGTTGGGATCTTTTTGTTCCACATGTTTTGCATTTCAAGAGTGACGGTTATGTTGATGCCACTCTTCCGAATCATCCTTAGAACATACCATAGCTCTCCAAAGCTCAGAGGTTGAAGTGTATGTAAATATACACGCATTGCAAGTCGGTCTGGACCACATAAATCACAATTGCATGTGCAATTGGTACCATGAATGTTACGATCTAGTCTTACTTTGTTTATGGCGGTCTCACAAAGTCAATTCTCAAATGATAGATACTGTGACAAGTTTCTCTATCTTTTACCTTCCTCACATATGGAGGTTTGAGCATGGAATGCTGAAAATGATATTTGAAATTGCGGATATTGTTTTACAAAGCGTTGGTAAAAACTACCCAGAAACTTGATCAAAGACATGTCGTGATATTAAAACTTTTTCATCATTGTAACAATTTTCTTAAGAATTACGGGTCTCCTCAAGAAAGTGAAGTGCATGCAAGATCTTCTTTCCGATGAGGCTTTAATCTTGATGACATGCTTTTTACATGGAGAAACCCTTGTGTTGTACCTCCAAAAGTCAACAACTAGTTTTCTCTCATTGTAAGATAGTTTGTCACATCTAATCTTATTCTTGAACATAGACCATGGTCCATCACCATGTTCAAACACATACTCTCCTTCTTACGGTAGGTTGTAACAATCTTTACGTTCAAGCATAGAGTTCTAGAGAATGCTGATTTGTTGATGTCACTATTGACAAAGATAAACCATGGCAAAGACATTTCTTGCCCTCCTAATATCTGTTTTCTTCTCATTCTTATGAGTCGCAAAAAGATTTTTTTAAATTTTCTACAATACTCTTCAATACAAACTCTTCCTTCTTTGCTTGGAGCAAGCAAGTTCAGAAGCCACTTTCTTTGCCAGATTGAAGTATCTCCTTTCTATCTTTAAAATTTGCACTTTGAAGAACCTTTTTTACCTTGAGTGCAACTCTTTTTGATAACCTTCTCTTTTTCCATGTGCTGAGATCTCCTTGTAGTAAGGCTTCTTCATCTGCTGCAAGCTCTCTTTCCCTTTTAAGACTCCTCTCCTTTCTCCTTAACTTCGCTCTATACCTTCTAAAAGCATCACCATCGCAAAATATTTTTGAAGTTCAATATTAGAGAAATCTTTTCGGGTTCGAGTAAATTGCTAAACTTACTTACCTTCAAAACAAGGTTCTTCATGACATTGGGTTTCTTGAGTGCTTTGTTGGCGCCAACCTTCATAATCTTCAAAGTCTTGGGGAAAAGAATCTAAAAATGGATAAGAAATAAAATTACTTAAATTAAGTAAAAAGATTGAAAGAAAAGAAAAAGACTTGGAAATTACCTTGGAAACAAGGCTGCAAAACTTCGTGACATTCATTGCCTTCAGGTAATTGCGCATTTGATTCAATTTGTTCATAAGGTTAGGAAAAGATTCTAAACATGAAAGCGGTTCATCAAAACAACCAACACCAACAAATTAGAGAGGTTCCCAACAACTATGAAGTAAATTAGTACCTGGATGTATGGGATCTGTTGTAGCAGTGTGGATCTCTTGTTCTGCATCTTGATTCACAAATAAGTTGCTTATCATTCAAATTGTGTCTATTTTGCTTGTCAGCACCAAATAATATGTAATGAATTATGAGTATCGGAGTTACCATCTCGCAATTCTTGCACAAATTCGCTTGTATTTATCCCGAAATGGAATCTTCAATTGCGATTCTTTGAGAAATTGCATCAGCAATTCGAGAACAAATGGCGAGAGAAGTTTTCACCACGTTCTGAAAAAAATTGAAGGCTAGATAGCGGTTTGTCCACATCAAAATTAACATGTGTCTTGCACACGGATGCACAAAAATGCCTCTCTCCGGTCGCCCATAGCGGGCCCGGAGAAAATTAGCAACAAAGAAACTCATGAAATTATTGCTGTGGACAGTACCAAAACCGTCAAATCTAATTTTAAAATTCATTTTGCATCAGCGGTCACAACCTCGGATCAGAAGACGGATTAAGCGGCACCCGGATTCTTTGAAGTGGCAAATTAGGTGCCGGATCGACCAACGTAATTTGGCTTCAAGAGAAAATGACGCGTGAAGGCCTTTGACGTGCGGCGAAAATGTAATGTGACGGGTCCAGCACTCAACCAGCACATGCGTCGCCCACACTAGAGATTGAGTATGTAAATAAAAAACACACCCATATGGGCTAAAAGCATTCTAGAGAATAGCACAAACTGGGAACTCAGTTTGCGGCGATTAAGAACTAGTATAGAAAACTCAGTTTGCGGGGATTAAGAAGAGTGTAGAAGCTTGTAACAGCACTCGCAAAAAGCTAACACTGGATAAGTGGATCGCCTCAGTAAAGATTCGAACAACTCTCTAGATAAAAACCATACTGTATGGTAAGGATTGCAAAATCTCATCAGTTCATGTCATAAAACTACAAAATTCTATAAAATTGAATCGAAGAAAATTAAATTGGGCAGCCATTACGTCCCTGCGGATAATGAAAGGGCATGTGGAAGTCATGGCAGCTGAAAGAACTCATCAGTATTAGTAAGATGCAACCCGTACATTAACCACTGAAACCATTGGACATAAAAGGAAAGGGAAGGGAATGATGTAGCAAGCAAAAGTCGGTGGATTAAGGAGTAGTGGGATCAGGACGATTTGAAATAGGAGAAGAATCGAACAGGCGAATTAGCACACAGATCCGAGGTCAAGATTGAGACGGATTGGCTTCATCCAGGGATTGAAGCAGTGAATCGAAGTCTGCAGGTGAATAACTAGAGAAGAGACTTGGAGCGGCGTTTTTGGTTTGCTTGGAGCAGAATTAACCCAAATCAATTTGCTGAAGCAGAAACGCATTAATTTATCTGTTGGGTGCTTGGGATTTGGGATATGCATCTAGAAACTTAGAATCAGGGCAACAAAAGCGGAAGACAAGAAAAGAAATTAATTTGAAGAGATCAGATAATGGAGTATCTGTTAAACTTGGATGAAACAAGAGTACAAAGAAAAGAAAAAATGAAATCCACAAGGGAGAAAAAGTTACGAACCTGTAATTCCAAAGACTATAAGTAAGTTAAGCCCTTGTAGAAAGGTGAGCAACTCTCCCATCCTGGATTGCTCCAAGCACTGTAAAAACTAGCTGCAACAGCTCCGAGACAGAAAGAGTAGCATCTGCCTGATACACATCTGGCCAAGAACTCCCTGTATATCCCTGGATCATAAGCGCGTGCAGAATGGTAAGCAAAGGCTTCACCAGCACCCCATCCTGAATCCGCAAGTACTGTATACATTTCCGGCTGCAACAGTTGCATCCAAATGGTCTTCACAGAAGAAGAAAAAGGGGCTCTTGGCATGAAACTCTCAGCAAAAGAATATGGGAACCTTTATCCATCTGAGCAACAATTTCTGGTGTAGACATATTGTTCAACCAAGAACCATTATATGAAGACCTCTGGCTTATATTGCAGATCTGAACCTTAAGCTCTGGGGCTCTATTAACTTTATGCCAAATCCGCCTCGTCTGGTCATAGTCCGGCCCTTTTTGGGAACCCAACTGCTTACTTCCATGGCCAGCCTTCAACTTCAAATCCGCTCTAAATACAGACCGCACCATACAGACCCATATAGCTTCAATGGCCTACGGATCACAAGGATACTAGAAACATCTAACCTTGGAAGAGTGAAACCAGTGTTTACCTGAGCCATTTTTAGAAACGGCAGCCGGACCAGAGGAGGAATGCCGTTCAAGAAATCTTTCAGCCGGACCAGAGGAGGAATGCCGTTCAAGAAATCTTTCAGCCGGACCAGAGGAGGAATGCCGTTCAAGAAATCTTGCTGCCAAATAGCTACATGGAGATAGAGGACCCAGCCAAAAATGATCAAACCTTTGCCGTTTGCCTAAACCCTTATCGTTGCCGAAACCTTTGCCGTTTGCCTTCACAGATGAGAATGTTAGAGCCAGGCAAGATTTGTCAAAAGCATCATAGCACTGCCAACAGCACATCGGCAGAAGGGTGCATCCCAAAAACGATCCAGGAAAAGAAACGGCAAGGCAAAACATGGCCCAACATGTCCAAAAGTACAACACAGGCATCGGAGTACCAAGATCTAGGGTTTCAAAGGATCAAACAAGCCTAGAAACGGATTTCGCCATTAAACCAAAAATCAAAGCAAAAAATCCAATCTCAGCAAGAATGAATCAATCCCATCCAAACTAAACAATTCAACAAACCATAGAACAACCAGAACTGCAAGCAACAAGAAAAGCAAAGCTGCCGTGAGGCATCCGCCCGAATATTAACCTTGCCCTGAAATAATTCTAGGAGTAATAGATGAAAGTAGATAAGGAGAACTCTAAGAAGCTAGAAGGAACAGAATAGAGTAGAGAAACTACTGATATATCTTGTGTCTAGGACCTTGCCATAGAAGGGTTCCTGCCTCTGCTCAGACCTGTCCCAAACTCCATTAGCACAATCAGGTCACCAATGAAGACATGGGACTTGGTCAACAGGGAGGGTGAGACACAGACACACACTGAGACTGGCCCTAGGAATTTAATGAGGTTGGACACACAAGGTTGGGTCAATTATGCAGCCACCAATTTTGGCCCCCAATATGACCACGATAAGGACATAGACAAGGCTAGGATCATTTGAGAAATGATCGAAATAGGTGTGGACAAGGACATAATCTCCCGGGCCAGGGGAATGAATGTGGAGTTTGCAAAGACTTGGAGGACAAATATGTCTGAAGGCACGGGGCCAACCACGGGGCCAACACCAAGATTCGAGGAGGGCAACACATTCGCTAACCAGGTTTGTTTAGTCTACAATAGGCTTTTATGGGAATTGTCATTTCTGATACAATACTAACATTTGCATATGGCAGGTATCTGAAGACAGTGACGAGACCATAGATAACTAAGGCAGCTTGCATTCAACCCTAAACCCTTGCATTGTTTATTACGTTTGAGATATTGGTTTAACTCAGGAGATTCTTGGATGTATCATATACAACAGACATTGGTAATCAATTAATTAGAACCCGATCAACCTCTTAAGTTCTGTGCCATTCAAATCATGCTCACTAAACATACACAAACATTATTATGTCTCTATGCATCCTGAAGCACATTGGCATAGAACAAGAAAAGCAAGTATTAAGACAAAATTAAAGTTATACACATGAACTATATCCAAACTCAAATCCAAAAAAAGCCCGAGGATCTGTTTCTTAACTCATTTCCAGAAAAAAAAAAAAAAAAGCCCGAGGGTCACTCTGAGGAGGATGGCACTTGGGTCTATCACAAAAAATCTTGGCGGGCAGGCAGGCCACATTCTAGATCAAGATAAAAGAGGGGGAAGGGGCACAGAGGCCACAGTCACAACAAAAAAAGAAAAGAAGAGAAAGATGATCGTCCAGCAATGGTCATGCAAATATGGAGGGAAGCATTCAAGGTTGCACAGGCTTTGGAAGAGGACGTTATCTTCTTAAATAGCCACAATCTGGCAGTGAATTAATTCGGTATCAAAAGGGGCCCTTTCAACCTGGGAGACTATCTCTAGAAACACCTCAACGTTGAGGGAGGAACCTACGGCATGGGTCACCTTCGCCGGTGTAACAAGATAGTTGTGAATGGAAAAGAAGTTCGGAGTTGTGGACGTTGTGGAGCTGCTGGGGTTGATATGATTGCTGGAAGGTCTGCGAGGTTGTTTCCCAAGCGACGGAGCTCCCTTCCTTCTAGACCTGGCAGTGTCCTAGGTCGGCCCACTTCCAGAGAAGCTTGTCCTGCGTGCTTGATCCATAATCACCGTTGTACCTACTATTTTAATGCAAGAAAACACAGTTAGCCTAGCCTAGAGTCATCCAAATTATGTTGAAGAAGACAAGAGAAGCTAGCACTTACCTGTGGCACTTTGAGCCGATTAAGAATACTTCGGTTTTGTCACGGAGACAATAAACTACCAATTTAAAGGAAGAAGGAAATGATGGGTCTGGCACGGTCTGGACATCCCAGATTTCCAAAAACCCTCGCCTTAAAGACCAAATTCATCCACTGCATTTGGAGCAGAGACGATCCGAGCCGTTTAGGGGCGAATCGATTGAAGAATTAGGAAGGGTTTATGGAGGTAGGCTAGAAATTTAGAGAAGGCGGGCCAAATTGGGGACGGTAAACATTGGCCTAGGGCACGATAGACTGGCAACCTTAGGACGTAGGAGGCCTCGAGTATGGTGACCACGGTGTAAGCGCGAAGCTGTATTGATGCACCGTTACCTGATCGTGGGAGACTGGCAAACATACAAAATGTTAAGTGGCATGTCAGGTGGCACACTTGGCATCTTCGCGTGTCCAGAAGTCTGGCGATGGCAAAGGCTAGCGATATCTGTGAATGGGGTATTAAAGTAACGATGCAAGAGCTTGGACCCCCCCCCCCAAAAAACACCCCATCCCACCCCAAGTTCACGATGTTGTAACTTCTTAACCTCAGGGATTTTGATGAAAATTTGTTCTACAATGTTGTATTACAAGACATTAGGTATCCAACACATTCGGCGCGCGGCTAAACGTGCAAATTTACCTCGACTTACAATAGGTTGCCTCTTCAGTGCGCAAAACATGGCGACCATACCCTATCAAGTTTCAACACCATGAAAAGACATTCGACACAGCCAAGAACGTGTTTTGCGTTCCATCTAAGAGGCAGAATTCTTTGAGGAAGATAGGTAAGACAGGACACATAAGCATGTGCAAGTTGACCTTTCAGCATCTGAATGAGTAAATGTAAGATGCAATATAAATCTCTAAGTTTAACTCAATTGTATTGAATTTATCTACAGAATTTAGTAGCTAAAATAATAATTAAAGAAGCAGGTACAGATTCTACCACTAATGCTCAGCAAATCCACAAACTCATAATTGACCAAGACTGCCCCTTTGTAACTTCACACCCTCTAAGAAAGCACACTGTAATTGAGAAGTGCTTACTCCAACAGATTGTGACCTAATTAATTTATGTTCCTGAAGAGAAAATCTATACAACAAATCTGGCAGAGAAGGTAATTATTTAATATGAGATATGTATGTCCAATCTCCCACTCCAAAGTGTAAAACTGTGGATCGACCAGATGACTGTAACTTTGGGAAATGGACTGTACATAAGTTGAAATAATAAGGGTAGAGACTAACTTGCCTCGTCCTGCTTGCCAAAGAATCTAAGCACAAATGCAAGGCCAAGCACGAAGAGTGGCAGAATAAACTTCAGAAAGATATGAAGGAATCCATTTTCATCTGATCTGGGTTGAACAGGTACTCTTGGAGCCTCCTCTTCCTCTTCTAAAACTTCGCCCCTTGAGGTACCTTCAACAAGACCTATTAAATAATCCTTCATCTGTTTCTTTGCAGTATCACTGTGCCCGACATCCTCAAAGTCTTGAGTGGCATCTTTGCCTACAATAATTTACCAGATCCATTAACCATATCCAGCATGCAAAAAATAGGGCAAAAAGAACACGGATCTATCTAAGAACTGCTTAATGCTCCACTTACCTGCAACTTGCAATAAAACCTCATCTCCGCCTGGATGCTCTGCCAGAAAACTGGTCACATCGTAGACCTAATATACACAGAAAACAGAGCAGTACATTCAGTAATGCTTAGCTGAAGGCATTTATTTACACGCAGTAGGCTCAAAACCGACAAATGCTACCTTTCCCTTAATTGCAACCCAGCAATCCTCGGAAATATTATGGCCACTTAGCTCGTGCAATGAGAAAAACTTTGTTTCCGCCATAGCCGAAACAACTTCTAGACCAGATCCGGCAGTAAAAGACAGCTCTAAAAGATCGGGTTGCTAGTCTACGTTGAACAAATAAAGGGAATATTCTTTGTGTAATAAATTCTAGGAACAAAGAATAAGTCATTAGATTCGATAAACAATGTAGAAACAAATGACATTAGACCCAACAAGTGGGGTCGTTAGATAATCCCTACACGTAACGTAACCAAACCAGTGTTGACCAACCTTTTTAAGTCCCATCCTAAAATTTCCCACGGTTACTTTACCAATCAAATATCTTGTATTTGAGCCGAAACTTTCTATTGTCTTACAAGAAAACTATAAGAAAACTTGCCGAAAAATGTTCTGCGATCCACCAACCTAATCGGAGAAAATTCAATTTCATTTGATTGGTATCCCTCGACTTTGCCCAACACTGAACGTAAACCGCCAGAACATGGAAAATCCTCAATGTTTTAGGATTTATTTAGTTTGGGTAATTTTTTGGTTTCCAGCTTGTTGGCGGCACCGCTTAGAGCACCGTCATATAAACCCTTATAACAATTAAGGTTTTAACTTTCAGATAACATTCAGATAAACGTTCAGATAACAATCAAGGTTATAACATTCAGATAAACAGTTAAGGTCTTAACTTTTAAATTCTTATAAATAGTTAAACTCGTAACTTTTAAATTGGTAAACTGTCAAACATGTTTTCTCATTGATTCAATAAATACAAAATTACAGATTTCAATGCCTCTTGCACAGTAAAAACACTATTTTCATCATATTGTTTGGCAAACAGTAGATCACCCCTTACATGCTCTCAAAATAAAAACCCGTTGAGAGACTAGCTCATCAATTGAGCAAGTTTGAAATGGTTTTTCCTTGTCCAAGTAAGGAACCCGAGCATTAGAATCAGGAACCTGAAGAAACGTACAATTATTGAAGGTAGCACCAATAAAAGAATGCCCACCTGTAATTGCAATAAACCAAAATTAGATAACAAAATTTTAAAACTAACAATAAACAATTAAATTAGGCTTACCAACATTTTTCATGTCAATACTGGGAGGGAAATATTTCTCGAGATGACGATTCAACTTCAAAAAATCATCAAACATTTCGTAATCAATTAGACCTTTATATTCAGGAATCTTTTCAACTTCAGTGACCTCAACCATATCCTTTTCTTCAACAGAGCCATTTGCATGATCCCTAGATATAGGATCAACTGACAGGTTACTTGCATGCAGTTCACGAACACTAAATGAACTAGCATGATGTGGACCTGCAACAACTTAACATGTTTAGTAATCTCAAACAAACAAAAAACTACGCTAAATTTACCTAGAGCAGGAATATCTGTTGGAGGACTATCTGCAAAAACCAAGCACTCAGAGGAACGTGAACCAAACATTGAGTTTTTCTTCATTTTCATCATCTCAGAAATACAAATATCAACATCAAGTGCACCCATTTCTTTTATCCACTATACCCTTCTTACCAACTCTACTTTTACTGAACCAACACTGAAATAACAAAAACAGAAAATTAAAAATCAAATAAAACTTGAAAGAAATAAACATAAACTTACCCCAGGTTTATAGTTCAAAATCGGCTGCATAAATAAAGGTCTTGGTGCAGCATTCTCCTTCGCAGGACGATGCCGAATGTACTGCTTAGATGTAAGCAGAAAGTCTTCTTCAAAGCTCCAAATGGCAGGACTAAAGTGGCTTGGATCAGATGTTCCCCATGTTTTTCTAGTCCTCTCATTATACATGACATACTCTGATTTACCATCAGATTCAAGTGTCAAGTCAACATCCTTGACTTCATACAACTCATTAGCTCCCCTAATGGAAAATCTAGAGCACAGGTAAAAGCATAAGCGCCTTTGGACACCCCACGGAGTCTCAATCTTATAGTCCAGGTTTGTAGGTAAATCCTTTTCACAATTATAGGGAATGGCTTACGCCTTCTTTCGCTTTACCCCTATACCAGCCTTCCTAGAAATGTCTGCGGCTGCAACGAATGCAAGCCTAGCTCTGACAAACAAAGGATCCCTTAAGATGTTAAATCCTTCTACTCTTACCCCAGTCACAACCATCTTCGATTCCTGTCTCTTGCGTACAATCCTTCCTACTGCCTTTAATAAGCAATTCAAACTGCAATAACAAACAATTAAATAAATACTAGAAAGAAAAACAACTAAATAAAAGATTATACATGCTTATCTGCCGGCAGGAAACATCGTATTTTTTTTTTTCTAACCTGCAGCAAAAACTTTACTAGCAACTCATTCAACTCGAGGTGAGGTATATTCTCAAGTGGAATTGAAAGATAAATCTATGGTACATGGATGTCACCCTTGACAAATTTCCGCCAAGCATCAACTTTCTTCCTTGCCCAGTTATTTTGCTTGCTTGATCTATCTTTCCCACCCTTGTCTACTTCATCTAGCATTTTTTCATCCAAGTTAACAGATTCTTTTGACTTACCTTTATCTGAATCTGGTTGTTCAATAAAACCTTGATTAAACCATGGTAATTGTTCAACGTCTTTTATAAAACTTTCTATAGCTGCAGGATGTGTGGTCTCAATCAAGTGATCAGCAACAACACTTTCATCTTTGAGTGCACTATCATCTAAGAGTAAATCATCTCCTAGATCTAATGAGAATGAAGGACTGATACTCACACAAGAATCAGTAACCCGTACTATAATGAAACAAGAAATAAACAGCAGCATCAACCTTGGTTCTCCCATTACAGATCTCCTCCAAATCTGCAACAAAGTCTATATATTAGTTTATAGCTATGCAAGAAACTAAAAAACTCTGCATGCAATGGAAAATACTTACCTAAGTGTGATCTTACAACTTGCAGACCCTAGAATATGCATCAAAGCTAAACAGATCAATGATATTCATGCAAGATATTCATGCAAGCTAAACAAATATTCATGCAAGACTGTGATAAAACACTTTATTACCTTTCAAAGCACCGTAATAGAAGATATTTTGAAGGATAAACCGTAATATTCTTGAAGAATATAAATCTTAACAGTCTTTAAGAAGATAAACCATAAAGTCTTCAAGAAGATAAGATTTCTTGAAGATAAACCTTAACAACAAGGTTTCTTGAAGATAAATCGCCACAGAAAATCCTACAGAACATAAAGAAGCTCATTAGAAATGAGGAGCTCTTAAACTCCAGACTCGTCAAAACAACCTAGCACATAATTCTCAGGTAGGTGAAAACTCTTGTTGGTTACCCATAAGTTTAAGAACATGTGGAAATTCTTGTTGGTAACCCGTAAGTTTAGGAATAAGTAACTTCTGCCCTGGCGAGCGGCGACAGCCATGAGCTTGGGCGTCCGTCTCGAAACTTTCTGTGTTGGCAGAAACTTATTGACAAAAAAAACACAGCCTTGCTATTTTTGGCATTTCAGATGCATTTTATTATATTTATATTGAAGAATTCTAAGTAATTGGAAAATATGTGCATCAACAAGGATATGCAAAAACCTCCAAAACACCATGCCAAATACCTCCAAGAACCATGCCACGACCTCCAATAAGAATCAACAAACAAGAAGATTCAAACACAAGACTCATATCTTCAAGATTTAAGCTTGAAGTACTCCCCACCATATCCAAACATAGAAACCAATGCGAAACCCTCCAAAGAAGGTCGTGGCACTCTGGATTTTTCAGACATGCACCAAATTGGCCAGTTCACACCTAGTTGCCGAATTTGGTGCAATTTTGGGTGACCAAGCCAAGTCCAAGCAGAAAGTATTGACAACAGATTCGGCATGGATCGACCACTTTCAGATTGAAGTGATTCTGGGCAAAAGGAGGAGAAGAAATACAAGTCGTACGATTTGGACATCTCTACCAAAAGTTCAAAAACACCATATATTCACCATTTGAAGAAAATCGTGTATTTTCCATGTTTACGTTATTTATCGTTTTGAACTTGTCAAACCATTACCTAAATAATGACTGCCAAGTATTCGTCATGATTAGAAGCCCTAGTTTTACAATGTTCAAACATATAAAAATACATCAAAATCCGAATAACATAAGTTGGACCACAAAAAATCCAAAATAGTAACCCTAGAAAACTATATGTCCTAAACCTTTGAAAAGGTAAGCCATAATTCTTACTTTGCAAGATGATTATCATGTCTATCCTTTTGCAACCAACCCCAGTATGGATTTATTGCATGTGCTGGGTAAATGCCTCCATCGGAAAACTTTAGTAGTAGTATCGTAGCCCATTTTCTTGGTCCTAGGGACCTACTTTTTTTTGGATTCGGAGGGAGGGGTTTTTTAGCAGGAAATGGGTGAAGATATATTTACCCTGATTTCAAGGCTCTCGGAGCTGGAAATCCCATCCTCCAGAATTCGGGGCCATTCTCGACGGGGTCCGGTCAGGGACCCCTGTTTCGGGTACTGACACGGGCCATGTACCATCAGGCCGATCATGGCCATTCAACCCCTCGTGAAATCTTAGCCGTCTACGGGAGATCCTGTCCTCCAGATCACAGTTAGTTGTCCCCTCCCCTGGGACTCCTGGAGCCTAGCTGTTATCCTCTCCCGATATCGACCCTGATGATCCCCTCTGGGATAATGTCCACGACACAGTTGTGATCCCTGCCTCCAGGATCCCGTCCTGCGATGACCCGTTATTTTCCATCGAGGCTGGTGATCCCCATCTCCGAGATCCTCGTCAATGGCATGGTTCACGGTTGTGATCCCCTCCTCTGGGATCCCATATCCGATGACTCCGTTATCCGCCACCGTGATCCCCATCTTTGGGATCCCTGTCAGTGGGATTGCGTGATCCTGCCCTCGGGTTTCTTGGTGTTGAATCTCTAAAAGAGCAGCTCTAAAAGATTGAGTTGCTAGTCTACGTTGAACAAATAAAGGGAATATTCTTTATGTAGTAAATTCTAGAAAACAAGATTCGATTCGACAAACAATGTAGAAACAAATGACATTAGATCCAACAAGTCGAGTCGTTAGATAACTCCTACACATAACGTAACCAAACCCAGTGTGGAGCAAACTCTTTACGTCCTATCCGAAAATTTCCCACCGTTACTTTGACCAATTGGATATCTTGTATTTTGAGCCGAAACTTTCTATTGTCTTACATGAAAACTATAAGAAACTTGCCGAAATTTTTTTTGCGATCCACTAACCTAATTGAAAAAATTCAATTTCATTTGATTGGTTTCTAGTTGTTCCCTAGACTTTGCTCAACACTGAACGTAATAACCCTCAGGTAGGTGAAAATTTCTGTTGGTTACCAATAAGTTTAAGAACATAGGAAATTCTTGTCGGTAACCTATAAGTTTACGAACAAGTAGCCAACAGAAAGTTTCACGACAAAAGCCTTGGCGAGCGACTACAGCCGTGAGCTTGGGCATTCGTCTCGAAACTTTTTGTGTTGGCAGAAACTTATTGACGAAAAAATACAGCCTTGCTATTTTCGGCATTTCGGATTCGTTTTATTATGTTTTTATTGAGGAATTCTAGATAAGTAGAAAATATATGCATCATCAAGGACATGCAAAAATCTCCAAAAAACCATGCCAAACACCATCAAGAACCATGCCACGACCTCCAAGAAGAATCAATAAGCAAGAAGATTCAAGCACAAGATTCATACCTTCAAGATTTAAGCTTCAAACAATGTGAAACCCTCCAAAGAAGGTCATGGCAGTCTAGACTTTTCAAACATGCACCAAATCAGCCACTTCACCCCTAGTTGCTGAATTTGGGCACTTTTGGGTGACCAAGCCAAGTCCCAATAGAAATTGTTGGCAACAAATTCGGCATGGATCGGCAGTTTTCGGATTAGGGTGATTCTGGGGTGAAAGAAGGAGAAGAAATACAAGTCGCGCAATTTGGACATCTCTACCAAAAATTCCAGAAAACCGTGTATTTACCATTTGAAGAAAATCGTGTATTTTCCATGTTTACATTATTTATCATCTTGAATTTGTCAAACCATTACCTAAATGATGATTGTCAATATTTTCCATGATTAGAAATCCTAGTTTTAGAAGGAAGGAAGGAAGGAAGGAAGTATATTTTAACGTCCGCGGAGAACAAACTGGCCGATGAGACGGTACATGCAGTACACAAAGCAGATAAAACCACACCAAAAAGACAAATGCTACTATACAATATGTCCCTACTACTGGGATGAAAAAACCCCCACATGGGAGGAAAAACGCTGGTAGTATATCCACTCCTGCCCTACTAAATCTAACCTAAGACTCCTGCCCTAGCCGCCTGGTCGTCGCCATAGCCCGATGATGCAGCCGACTTTTTTTTTTGCCCCTTTCTTCAGGGCTGATAACATACCCGTTATCAACCCTCCTTTCACTTTCTAAAATAAGTTCGCTTAGAACTCAGTGGTGGTGGTCGACCCTAAAAAGAAAAAAACCTTCCCTAAAAACAGGGGTTTTTAAGATTCCTTATTGCCCTATTTTCATACTCTTTTTGATACAATACAGCCCTTAAACCATGTAAACCTTATGTTATAAAAATACGCTTTCATGAACTAGCAAACTATATACACAAATGATTGTGCAAAGTTTATAAAATAAATTGATAATAACTCTAAAGGCCTAAACTAATAGGAAGAAATTAAAAGATACAAATAAATATGAGATGCATACAACGGAGCACGACAACCTTCCAGATCCTGGGTTTACTAGATTGGAAAATTATGGAATCCATGAGCTCGATTCGCATCCTACTCTGCTATTCAACAAAAGTATAACTCGGTTGGATGTCCTGCCAAAAAGACTCGGATCGGACCCAAGAAATATTTCGCAAAAGGTGCATGCAAGGTGCATGCCTGAGCTTGATTAGCTACTCTACAATTCAACAAGAATATAACTCGATTGGATGTGCTGGCCAAGAAAGTCAGATCGGACCCAAGAAATATTCGGAGATCAGGATAATCTATGTATATCACAATGCAAAAAGCGCATGCATGAGATGCTACATGAAAATCCCTGCCAAACAGAGACCCAAAAGGGCCTTATAAATGAGCTTGGATCTACTTAGACTCGCCATTCATAGGCTGCTAAAAACGAGATGCCAAACCCAACTGTACACATAAATCTTGCCATACTTGTGTCGTCCACTGTAATGGCATAGGACTAAACACATTCCATTCACACATAAAACTCTTATTATTATTATTTGTAGAATCGAGATCCACATAGCATTTTGATACAAAACAAATGACAACAGTAGTAGATTTTTTCGACCACTCTTCATCAATTGTCTACAATAGAATAGCACATTCTTCATCACTAGAATAAAGGGTATTCTGGCCATTGACTTGACCATCACCATCTAGCTGGGTTGCGGCATCATCAATACCCTCCAGCAATTTCACGACTCTCTTCATTGATGGTCGCATATTAGCATCTTCATCAATACACAAAAGTGCAATTTCTGTTACTCCTCTACTCTGCTCCTCATTGTAACCTTCGTGCATTAGCAATCTATGATCGATTAGAGTGCCATTTTTCATACTCTTCATAAAACCATCATTCAATTAAATTGGGATTATGTCTTAATTTTGGGATAAATTTTATATTGCACTTTTTTAGTAACTTTGTTAAATTCACTTTTTTAGTAACTTTGTTGCCCTTAGACTAGAATAGACGTTAACATATAATCACACACGGGAATATAAACTCACACCTTAACTTCAAATTACAAAATCATATATCATGGAACTCAAGTAGTACACAACTTTTATTAACTGTAGAAAAGATACATAGTAACTGTTTTTCATTTTTCCACTAGCATCCCCAAGGATATGAGAACCTTATTCCTTACATCCTGAGGTATTGTAACTCTCGCTGTTTTACTAGGAATAGTTTTTGGAGTCCACGAGTACAATACGGTTTCAATGTCTAGCCAAAGATCAGGATCACTTGGATTTCTCCTCCACCTCTTTGTCCAACAATCTGAATATCTTTCTTTATCGGTGACATTACTCAACTGATGTACACTGGACACCACCATTCCACACGCACCTTATTGAAGTTAACATCACCTTCTTCTTTGCAAATATCCGAGATAGTCCATCCCAACCACACTGGATAGGTCTCTATATCTGCTGGTTTTACTACTACAAATTGGTGGCACTCCACGTCAGTAGAAGGTTCATAACAATCCATGCCTAGATATTTTGGCCTATCCTTCTTAGGACCAACATAGTGTTTATCAGATTGAGGAGCATATGCCTTCACAATGCTACTAATGGTACCATCATCTTCGTCAGCACCAGCTAATGTTTTCCACTTACTTTTAGGGAACCACCCTTCTTTCAGCTCTTCTGAGGATGTGTCTACCTCATCCAACAAGTTGATCACCTTCTTCCAATAATCTATCAATGCACGATTAGTCTCATCTGAATTAGTTTGCCAATGCTTGATGTAGTCATTGATGCCATCCTTAGTCAATCCCAATTGCTTGACTTCTTCAGTTGGTTTTAGAGCTTTTGGTTGACCAGGAGGTATCATAGGCTTGCCATTTGCATCCCTGTGCCAAATTTCTGCCCCACCTCTCCACTTCTCCTCTGAAGGTCTCATTTTCCATTGCATGATTGGAATCCCTTCTCTCACCCAAAAAGTGAATTGAAGAGGTCTAGAATGACCTTCCATGTCGAGAGCATAACCATCCACAAAACTCTTCCAATCAGGCACTTCTTCTATGATAGATCCTATAGGAGATGGATTTGTACATCCATGAAATATTTCCAATAGCCTGGGAAAGTTGGTAACTGTCTGCTGTCTCAATACATGACTATATTTTCCAAACAATGCATCCTTCATCATAGCTTCAAGAGAACAATCATAATCTGACTTGCATCTTTTGGTGGGATAATGTTTGAAAGTTGGAAGTGGCCTCTTGCTACACTGTGTGAACATTGTTGACAATGGTTCTACATCTATAGGAAACGTGTAGTTCCCCTCCAGTTGAATACTGTCCCTAGGCCATGCAACAATAGTTGGAACCTCTAGTTGCTTCACACAAGCTAGGCATTCTTGTTTGCCTGAACCCTTTTCCTTCCAATTGTCATATAATTTTGAGATTGCCACACCTAACCTGTCCTCCCCTAATCTTTCATCATTCACTGTATTGATAGGATCTGCTAGAACAATAATCCCTTCTCCTACTGCCTCTCTGTTGCATGCATGCAGGATCTTGACCTTTTTGTTTTTCCAATCGACCCGAGTATAAAGTACAATTTCCTTTCCTTTGGCATCCTTTTCATTTGAGGTCTTTTCCTTTCCTTTGCCATCATCTTTGTCATCTTCATCCTTTTCATTTCTGGTCTTTTCCTTTCCTTTCCCATCATCTTTGTCATCTTCATTAGTTGGAGATTTTTCCTTGCCTTGATCACCATCATTGGGGGCCTTGGGGGATTTAGCATTTTGCATGCCATTGACCTAAAATGCATAAAAACCTATAGTAAGTTAGCATATCCAAATAACATCTCCCTAACATGTTCTTAAATGAAAGTTAACCTTAATAATAACCTTAATAACCTATAATAACTTAATCTATAAGTTGTTGTAACCTTAGAAACAACTTTAAAGCTTATTATAGGTTAGCACTTTTAAGGTTAGAAGTTTTAAGGTTAGAACTTCTAACCTTCAATAAATATAACCTTAAAACTTCTAAAACTTAAAACTTCTAAATTCAAATTCATAAACTTTTAAACTTATAACCTTATTTATGAACTTAAAAATATTAACCTTAACTAATAACCTTAACTTATAAACCTTAAAACTATTAACCTTAAATCTTATAACTTATAACCCTTGCAATAAATTTTCGCGGCAGTTATTATGGCGCGGTACGAATTTTTTAAAGCAGTTATTATTTCCAGTTTACAATCCCTTTCCAACTCTTCCAGCTTTTCTGTCTCTCTTTCGAACTGGTGCTTTTCGAACTGGCGCTTTCGATCTGGTGCTTTTCGAACTGCGCTTTCGACCTATCTGCTTTCGAGCTTTTCGGCTATCTGCTTTCGAGCTTTTCTGGCTCCACAATCTCTGTGGCTTTTCTCGGCGCTTCAATCTCTGCATGCAATCTAGGTGCTTCAATCTGCCTCAATCTGCTTCAATCTCGACTTCTATCTGCTTCTCGGCTTCTATCTGCATCAATCTCGACTTTTCGGCTTCTATCTGCTTTAAACTCGGCTTCTATATGCTTTAAACTCGGCTTTTCGAGCTTTTCGGCTTCTACAATCATCTGCTTTAGGGTTTTCGGCTCAAAGGTGTTTTCGGCTCAAAGGTTTGTAGGCTCTATACAATGTCTATGGCTTTTTTGGCTTTTCGGCTCTCTACAATCTCTCTGTCTTTGAATAACAAAGTTTTGTGGTTTTTTGTTTTTTCTGTTAAAGCTTCTCGGCTTCTCGGTTTCCAAATTAGCTGCTATTGCAAAGGCTCAAAGGCAAAGGCTCAATTCTCGGGTACAGAACACAAATAGGTTAGTATTTTCTGTTATTTACATAAAGTAGTTATTTTACATAAAGCTGCCTAAACTGCCCTACCACCTTCATATATAGATCCTGCTCGATGATCTTGTTCTGTGATCTTGCCTATATGATCTGCTCTTATTCTATTTCACTAGCTCTTCCTCTATCTGTTCTAATTAATGATCTAAAATAATGAAGTAAATAATGATCTATGATCTATCTGCTCTATGATCTTGCTCTATGATCTTGCTCTATGATCTATGAGCTATGATCTATGATCTATCTGCTCTATGATTTATCTGCTCTATGATCTATGATCTATCTGCTCTATGATCTTGCTTATATGATTTTGCTGTATCTGCTCTTATTCTATTTCACTATCTCTTCCTCTATCTGCTCTAAATAATGAACTAAAACAATGAACTAAATATTGAACTAAAATAATGTATTCAACGATTATGCATTCTGTTAGAATAATATGTTAGAATGGGAGAAATCGCGCTTGGCGCATTTCTATTTTTGGTTTCTGATTTTCCACTAGGTTAATCAAAGCGCGCCAGGCGCGTTTTTAGTTTGGCTTTTCTATTTCATACGGTTCTATACAAATCGCGCCAGGCGCGTGTGAAATAGATCTGTGAAAAAAACAAAGCAAACGCTCCTGGCGCGTTTTGAATTATGTATGTTCAGAATCGTTTTATGGGGAGAGTAATATATCATTTGCTAATTACTTAATTTCTCTCGTTCTAGTGCCATGGATTTTCCTTATGCATGGACACTGGCTGATCCTGCACTGGATGGTTCTAGTTCAAATACACTTCCCCTGGACGACCATCAACTCTGGACCCTGTACAAGATATTGCTTAATTGTGATGTTCAAAACGTTCAAAGAGAGTTGGAGATTCCATTAGACAGTCTGTATCAGGGGCCATGGGAACACTTCCATCGCATCTCTGGACATATGCGGCTCCTCATGCTCTTAGTAAGGCTCATGCCAACAAATAAGTACGAGGATTTGATTTATAGTATCAAGGATCGATACAACACTCTGGTTTGGAGACTCGACATTCGCAGGGAAGATGAGGATCCTGTGATATCACAGTGGTTCAGGTGGGACTTTTTATGTATTGGGCCGATGAAGTGGGCCTATGTGATGCATTGTAGAGATAGAAAGAATTGGCCTGGCATTTTTTTGAAGAAGAAGAAATGTACATACACTTTTTTGGAATATGAATACAAACTCGCGCCTGGCGCAATTTTGCACTATACTTTTATGTCATTAGTTTATTATGTTTTTTTATATGCAATGTCGAAAACATTGAATCCTTTGATGCCCTCCAGCCAGTATGACCAACCCCAAGAAACTACATATTTTCATTAATGTGTAGTTTCATGGGGTTGATATGATCTGGCTAAAGAACATCAAAGAATTCAAAAATTCACAACATCCTTGAGATGTTATGATATATTCATTTTTTTTGAATATCCAAATATACATACCTTTTTGGGACGTTCTTTTGGCCATGCTACAAATGTTCCCACACTTTCACCAATCAGACGCATAAGGGATGTCTTCTTGGAAGAGCCTCATCTTCATAATTGCAGTTTATAATAGAAATCTTACAGAAACTGTTTCCAAGAGGAACACCATGACACATAGAACTTGGATTCAGATCTTCGATTTTACATAAGCCTACTCGGCGCTTCAAGTTTGCTGTTAAAAGATAGCATTCTTCTCCGACACTGATAAAGAACCAGAATGCATTGGAAAAAATAGAGGACGAAAAATAGAGAACAAGAGAATGCATTCGGAATGGAATCACACTCACCATAGTTTAGCAGACATCGAATGGGATTGAAGGCGGCTCGATCGAATGGGATTGTAGGCGTTGTAGGCGCTCTGATAGTCGATTGTTCTTGGGCGCTCTGATAGTAGGAATGATCTTGCGCGCTCTGATAGTAGGTGGCCGATTAGGTGGTAGTAGATTGCCACATATGCGTTTCTTGAAATTAATAATTAATTGTTCTTGAAATTGCACTAAAAAGAAAAACACAATTTAAATTTGTAAATGAGCGGGACGGGCGGTTAATTAAGGCGGTATAAATTTAAAAGGACGCGAATTTGAATTTACGGTTGTAAATCTGACGGCCTAGATTATGAACGCATACATATAAGTTTAAACCAAAACCCCAGTCTCATATTATCCGCACTTGCAGTTCTATGGCGTCTAGAGGATCTG
Organism: Isoetes taiwanensis; assembly: GCA_021234155.1. Classification (NCBI taxonomy): domain Eukaryota; kingdom Viridiplantae; phylum Streptophyta; class Lycopodiopsida; order Isoetales; family Isoetaceae; genus Isoetes; species Isoetes taiwanensis. The sequence continues at coordinate 4,445,661 of JAJEKV010000040.1, forward strand.
GCCGCGGCCGAGGCGCTGGTAGAGGTGGGCGACAGCCCAAAGCACAAATCCCAAGCCTGGAGGCTGCTGAACAAGCAGAAAGCACAAATCCAACAAGCGCCTCAGGTAATTGATCTGTTTTTGGTTCTGTAATTGATTTCTGTGTCCCTTTTTTTGTTAGGTTTTTAGGATGTTTTTCTGTAATAATATAGTTATTATCCAATAAGAAGCATGTGTCCTCTAATGTTTGAGTTCATATGTCCCAAAAATGTATAGAAACAAATGCTTAATGTGTACATGTTGGTTTCTCTTTTAACACTAGAGTGGTCAGGTGATGGACCAGAAATGGTTCATTTGCAGTGTTCACTTTAAAATTCATATAAAATCAATGGTATAAAATCTATTTGAACCCTTCCTAGGAGTTTATATATGGCAGTCATAGTCCACTAGAAAAATACCTAAAAATATATACACCTCCATTCTTGTAAGTTATGCTCTAGCAAACTCAGGGGGGTCAAGTACCAAAAGCTTCATGTTTACATAAAGTAAAACTATCTCGGCAAAACGATTTTTTCAATTTTTTTTATTACCAAGATATTTTTCTACACAAGATAGAGAAAAAGACACAAAAAACCACATGTCAATCCGAAGTCTGTGAAGAAAGATAGGGCCATTCAAACATGACAGGGTCAAAACTGCTTTCTGCCTCCTCAGAACCAATTATGGTTCCCAGAAGGCAGTTGTAGTTTAAATACAACAACTTTTACAAGGAAATGCATTTTGAGCTAATATTTGACATATAAGCAATTGACAAGTTTTTTCATCCCATAAAAATGTTGGCTGGCCTTGAATTTGACGTTTGGACTTTCACTTTTGATCTCAATTTTAGGTAACTTGTAATAATGATTAATATTTCCCCATATAGAGCAAAACTTACTCTATGATGTCCTCCAAAAAATCATAGTATGAAAGCTCAAAATGATATGAAGCCAATGCAAAAACAAGCTCATTAAAAAAGCAAAAGACATGGTCACAAGAAATCAAGAAAGGTTTCTGTACCTGAGCCCATTATTGGTCCATTGGTCCATTTAAAATCAATAACTTCCTTATATTAATTGATCTGAAGTTAAATTTTGGGATATGAATAGCTTCTGATTTACTTTAGTAATGAAAATATTTATTGATCATAACCTTGAGATTTGGATTAAACTTTATAGCATCAAATTCAAAAATGTCTTCTATGTTTATTCTAGATTTATGCCTCGAGATGTGACTTTGAAAAAACACATTCTCAAAATGTCCCATGTCACGAAATCAATGCAAAAAAATTCAAAGAAAAATATGGAAGTTTATGACTATAAAAAGTCAAGTTAGACTGCTATGTGCAGCTCCACTTGCAGACCATTATTGGTCCACAGGACTGGAAGTTTAAAAATTAATAGAGGCAACATCTTAATCAATTTTGATCTCAACTTTACAATATAGTTTATGCATACAGTTCTCTATGGGATAAAATTAATAGGTTAGACAAGCTTGCATAATTTGAGGGCAATATTTAAGCACAAACAACTGTGAATTTATGGGGTATTTATTTGCCAATTGAATCTACATGGACTTCCACTTACACCTTTCAAAAATTATATTATTAAAGGTAAGAAATCATAGTATCATTATGGGGACAAAATGGATAGGGCTAGTGAGAGATATATGCTCTATACAATTGGTCTAGTTATGGACCATAAATGGTTCATGCTTAATTATATTCATATCTTTCAAATAGTATATTATTTCAATATGAAAATAGAGAGTTATATTGCAAAGGAAGGCCCGCATTCATAAAAAATATAGTGTACATAAAAGATGACCTACTTGTAACATTATCCTACTAGAACTCTAATGCTTTGTAGCAGCAATGGATACACCCGTTTTATACTAGTAAAGAATAACCATGTTTCTCCGTATATTTTTGCAAGAAAGCCACACAACCTATATAGGGGACCTATATATATGTCCCTTGTCATATTTTGAACTATTTGAAAGGCTTATTTGGAGAAATGTAGTGCGTTCTCGAGAAAGACGCATCAAAGGTCATATGGTTTAATTTTTTATTCTTGTACTTAAACTTCACGATCTTCACTTTCATTCTTCAATAAACATCATTAGCTAGTAAACGATGAGTTTTCAGCCTATAATTTTGGAATTAGCTCAAATTTTTAACCTCTAATGTGTTAATCCTATGGTTGTAGATCATCTTTAAATCTAGTTAATTGCATGGTTAAACCCTAATTACACTATATGCAAGTTGATAGAGTAATTTTCTATGTAGATATAAGAAGAATGCATCATTCATTACCCTCGAGATACTTATAGATGGTGATTTTGGAGCATTTTAACATAAAATTTTGTCCTAAATTCTGTATAGGAAATTCTCTATTAGATTTTGAAGCTGATATAATTTATGAACACTCCAAAAAAACATAAGATTGTACTTCATATAGTTAAGAATCCATGGCCACAAGAATTAACCCAAAACTTGTAATAATAAGAGAGAAATAATTCCTAAACCGAACGCAGCATTTTTGAACAAAATAGAGTTTGCCGGCTTCCACGGACGTTAGATGATAGCAACCAAAGCTGAAAACATACAAATCAATTTGTTCTATCATAAATAGACAAATACTTCCAATTTTAGCAAGGTTTAGGCCTGTTTATGCTAGGAAAACCTAAGAATGCAGTTCTGGACTGTTGCAAAAACTGTCAAATTCTCTAATATTTGAACAATCACTACAACACATAGGTGAGTTCATTGGCCTTGAAATTGTCGAAGGTCATTAAGAATCAAGTAAAGATTGATATGGTGGCGATATATCGCGAAATTGAAACTTCTATTCTCAGATATATTAGTTTAAGTGACAGTGGGTCAACTGGACCAATTCTGGTCCATGGACCAGGAATGGTCCCGGGGACCACTCTAGTGTTAATGCTGTATGTGCTGTTTGAAGCTTGTGATACTTAGCTGAACAGTATTCAGTAGCTAGTTGTGTTTTTTATAGTTAGTTGTGTCCTCTGATGAAGATTCAACTCTTTAAGTTGCATTTTTTATAGTTAGTTGTGTCCTGAGCATTTTGATTCGGACAAAACGCCCCTGGCGCAGTTTAATTAGGCATTACATTAGTTTCTTTATCTTTCAGGTCACTTCTAAAACGCGCCAAGCGCGTATTTATTGCATTTTGACTGGGACAAAACGCGCCTGGCCCCTGACCCCAATAAACTAAATGAACTTCTTCGTGGTATTCATTTTCAAATCGCCAAGCGTTTTGTTGCATATGTGTCGACAAAGATATATTTGAGCATTAAAAGATTAACCCATGTCTTTGTAATTTTCACGGGATCACAAAAGACAATCAAAAGAGGGAGGACCAAGCAAGGCGAGACCTCTGACCCGAGAAAAGGCAAAGGACGGATGAAGATTGTTACCATTGCATGGACTGCAAAGATGTATTGACGTTAGAAGATACATCTAGAATAATAAAGGCTCAGGTAGAACCTCCATGTCCAGAAGAAGATCTTATAGAGGGGTCAGAATGGTATGTGGAGATATTCAAAACTGGTGGGAAGACAGACCTCATATTCATGTCAAGGTTAAGAGAGACTGATCAAATGAAGAAGCAGGGAATTCTTATTACATGTGAAGTACAGGACGATTCTTTCTGTTCTGTGCTAGTTGAAGTGGGCCAAAAACATAAGAAGAGCCTAAAGAAGATCAATCGATGCAGTGCGAGCTCTTTTAAAGAGACTGCTTTAAGATCAGACGACATGGCCGATAACCTCTTCAAATTTGGCTGGACAGTTGGCGAGCCATTGACTCCTAGAAGAATATGCGAGGGGCTTACAGCTGTTCGACGAGCCATTAGCACGAGGCCCTCGGGCAGTGTCTACTTACAGGCAGTAAAGGATAAGGAAGAAGCTAGCTCTAAAGGCAGGGAAACTACAGAAGTGACAGCAGGCCTTACAAGTGACGATGACAAGGCCAGGCAGTTGGAGGCAATGAGCAAACTGAAGAAATATGTCGACAAGTATCCACTGGGCCTCAGCTTCACCCATCCAGTCAACGTGGACAGGCTTTTCAGGTCCACTAAAGCTATTTATATCAGCAGAAGGTATGACAAGCAGCACTCCTTGGAGATGTTGAACAGCATGATCGAAAATCCAGGGCAGATGCCAATGCCTGCAGATGTAGTGCCATACGATACCAGAACAAAAAAGGTAATCATTTGGAGCAAGCTGGAGGACTTCATCGAGAACCCAGACATACATTTTATGATAATAGATGGCCAGCATTCAATAGAGGCCCAGAAGATTCTCATCAAGAAGGCCTGAGATATCGGGAATCGGTTGTTCTATAAGTCGTATTCTCGCCGAAAATCGCCGGTTCTGGCGGCTCAACAACACCTGCCGAACTAGCTGAAATAAGCGCACTCCTAAATGACATGGGAAAAACTTTCTTATACAAAAGGTAATTCTCTTCCTACATTTTTATTTTTCGTATTAGCAAACCGCGCCAAGCGCGATTTCATAGTAGAAGGCAAATCGCGCCAGGCGCGATTTGCCTTCTCTAAATAGCAAAGGGTTCCTGGGATGGTAGACGTTTCTCGTCAAATAACAAATCGCGCCTGGCGCGATTTCATATTAGAATACAAATTGCGCCACACGCGATTTGCCTAGCCTGAGGAGACATGGCTGTCCTTGAAGATAGCCGTTTCTCCTCAAAGTAGGCAAATCGCGCGTGGCGCAATTTGTATTCTAATATGAAATCGCGCCAGGCGCGATTTGCTTATAGGACGAGAACCATCTACTATTCCAAAAATCCTTTGCTATTTAGAGAAGGCTGGCGCGATTTGCCTTCTAATATGAAATCGCGCGTGGCGCGATTTTAAACTAGAAGGATTGTTTGAATTCACGATTATGAAGCTAACGAAGTTCTTTGCAGTCCCTATATAGAGCAACTTTGGCATGCTCGGAACCAGTGGATTGAATATGGGAAGCCAATGCCTACCAGACAGGGCCAGTCCAAAAGCGCTGAATTCAAGTTGCTGGAAAGGACACTTAGTCAGACTATAATACAGGACAAGACCAAGAGCACCAGATCAAAGAAAAAAAAAGGAGATGAAAAGGGTGATGCTGCCGAAGAACCAACTGTACCCAAGGATGCCTGCAAGATAGTTTTTGCTTCAGATCCCGTTTGGGAGAAATGGAATGAATTCTGGGACGCCTACGTGGAGAAGAAGTTGCCAGATTTACAAGGAAGATTTCCTCCTGTTGACACATCAATTTTTGATATCCATATAACAGAGATGAGGAAGGCCCAGGGATTGGAAGATCAAGAACTCATCTCAATCAGAAAGGAAATCCTTTACAAGAAAACCTCAGCAACAAAGGCTATGGAATCCTTTGAAGATGCATGCGACGAACTAAAAAATATTAGAGTGCTCAAGAAGGCAGTTGGTGAGGAATTGCAAAGGCTTACAGGAGAGTGGTCGTTGTCAGAGTTAGGACTCATGCAAAAGTATAACGTCTCCAACGACGACCTAAAGAAGTATGTATTTTGGTCCAAGGACTTTGTCAAACAGCAGAAGTTGAAGAACGTTGCAAAGATCAGTGGGATTCACACAAAAGTTGCATCCGACTTGAAACGAAAAGTCGCGTTGGTGAAGCAGACCCCGGAGACGGAATCCACGTTTTTTTATCAAGTGTCCACTGGTTTCAAGTGTGCCTTGCCAGAAGTGGGTGAAGGTCCCCATGATATCACACTCTTCGTGCTTGATAGCCGAGGCACCAGATGGTCGCTTGAAGACTATAATACGTTCTTCAACATATGCAGTGGTTGCACGACAGAAATGAATGCTCTAAGTGCTGCAAATGACTTAGAATGCGTGAAAGTCATTCGACAGGCGATCCTCATAGATGAAAACAAGGACAGTGACTTCAGCACAGCAAGTAAAATTTCTCATGTGCTTATTATTATGATAGCCATGATGGATGATAAGGAATATGAAAGGCTTAAGGGAAAAATAGATGGAGACAAACTAGCATGGCAGTGCTATCAGTTAGATGAACGCATCCTGCGAAACGTCTTCTATCTGGAGCAAGAAGATAAGGGGAAGGGCAAGGTCGTGGAAGAGTTAGAGGAGGAAGAGGAAGAAGAGGAAGAAAACGAGGACGACCCAGTTCTTGTGGGCCACATTAAGTATGAGCTCCTAACTTCACATAAGGGGAAGCTAAACAAGAACGGGTTCTCTATGGACCTTTCCCAGTATCTCATTGAAGCATTTTGTCCATTGGGAACAACTTGCTGGGAACTTCACGTTGGAGGTTACATTGGTAGAGAAGCTTTGAAGTTAGCAAGGAAATGCCAGAGCGTCGTCTCCGATGATCGAGCCAGAAATTTTTTGGACCTCTTCTTTGAGAAAGTACTAGAGGAAGCCCCTAGGGGACCAATCGGCAGTGCAAAAAACAAAGCTTCTAGCTCTAAGGCCGAAATACCTTCAGATTTGCTTAAGGAACGGGAGATTATGAGACAGGCATTGCATGGCTCCAACATCATGGATGACATGGACGAGCAGGCAGATCACCAAATACCTATCGACATGCCTGTGAACATCCTTGGCCCTGAAAATATAGACCAGGATCACAATGACAAGGATGATGATAAAAACAATAAAGATGATGAAGCAGACTCCAAATCTGAAAGCACTAGCCAGGTTAGCGTAAAGAGTAATGAACTATCAAGCCTACTTCACACTGTACAGATCTCAACTGATGTGGTTGGTGCTTCTAGCAGACCGGAGGCAACTCAGAATAAAGATGCAACGGAAGAAGAGGCCACGGGGAATGATGAAGAAGAAAGGTATCGTGACAATGTTCCTTTTTTTGATATCCATGCATTTTACAAACTACAAGCATATAGAAATCGCGCCTGGCGCGATTTAGAGTTTCCTAGAGCATATTTTTAAATTATGTTGACATGCATCATTAATGAAATCGCGCCTGGCGCGTTTTCGTTTTCCATTTCTTTCATCTCATACGTTATTGTTCTCCTTACAGAAATGATTTGGCTTCCCCAAAAGTACTGGTCTTTGATTTGAATGGTGTGCTATGTAGAACGTTACCTAAAGCAACGTTTGAAAAGTCATGGTATGCGCAACAACCATTTGAGACACGTACCAAATATGTTTACCCGCGCCCTTATCTGAAGGAGATGTTGGACCAGGCCTTCAGTCTGTTTCGTTGTGCAATTTGGTCATCTATGGAGCATAGAAATATACAGGATGTTTTGAAAGTAGTGCCTGAGCTAAATAGAAATTGGGTGTCCATCTGGGATCAAAGCAAATGTGCTTCATTCACAAACCCTAAAGAACCGACAGGTAAAAAGATATTTGTGAAATGCTTGCGCAACATGATGGATGCCCTAGGTGTTGAGGATAAGGAAGGCATGATCATTGTGGATGATGACGCTCTAAAGTGTTGCTTCAATCAGTCACAGTCATTGAATCCGCCACCCTATCATCCTCAAGATTTTGACAAAGATGACTTCCTGCTTCGCTTTGTTAGTGTCCTGCAGGAAATAGCTTCGGTGAAAAAACGATTCGAAGAGATACAAACACTATACCCAGAACTTGATCGGACGGGGAAATTGACGGGGACCTTGAGAAAATCGTTCTAGAAAGGGAACTTTTTTGATATATATGTATACAGGAAATACACTTTCCAAAAAGTTTTGAATATGAAATATACTTTACACGAAAGGTTTTGAATATATATTGTGTTCTTTTATCAGCATTATTGGTTCTGTGTACGTATTGTTTTTTTATATTATGTGTATGGTTTGCTATACTTGCAATAATTTGTATGTATATACTGTCAATAATTTAGGTGTGTATAAATAGATATGCATGAAATTGGCAAACCATCGGCTTCGGTCTCCGCCTTCTCCTTGTTATTATGGCACATTCTATTACCTGCAAGATGAACCATGCGGACCTCTGCAGGTGCCGCGAGCTAGAAATAGAACTTCAGGACTGGCTTGATGTCGTTGCTATGAATCCCGTCCGCTTCTATCCTGATCCCTTTGATGTTGTAATCCATCTTATATGGAATCCAGAGCATGGTTTGTTCATGATCGACAGGATCTCAGGACCGCCTGCAGCGCCTGAGGACGATGAATCTGATTAGTTTTTTTAGTTTATGTTCTATTATAATGCGTTATTTATGCCAAGCAAATCGCGCCATGCGCGATTTGAACCACGAAAATCTCTGTTTTGTAGCAACTTGCTTGCTGTTATTTATTCGTAAAGCATTACAATTTCAATGTTTAGATTTCGTTGTCGTCCGTGAATGTGCGAATTAATAGGCAATTTCCTGCTTTTTCTATTGCCAACATTCTGTCATAATATGGGTCATTTGCATCGAATATTTGAATGCCTTTGCATTTTAACATAAAATGCATATTCCCAGCCCGAAAATGAACACAGTGCAAAAGTGTGGTTAATTCAATATAATGGTCAATAAAATGCTTATACGGCGCGATTTTGGAATAGACATAATCCCAATTTAATTGAATGATGGTTATAACCCACTCTAAGAAACTTAGATAATCGTCATCTAATGCAATGGTTGCACTGCTTTTACGACCACTTAGAGTCTCCAGCATCACTATCCCAAAGCTGTACACATCATGCTTTTCTGATACACTTCCATTTACCCATTCTGGAGGCAAATACCCAAAAGTTCCCATCATTCTTGTGAGGAGAATGGAAGTCTTGTCACCAGGCAACAACTTGCATAGTCCAAAATCTGAGACCTTGGCATTAAATGAGTCATCCAATAATATGTTCTGAGGCTTCACATCCAAATGGAGTATTTTGGGCTCACATTCTTCATGCAAATATGCGAGTCCTTGTGCTGTCCCCAGAAGAATTCTCATTCTATTCTTCCAATCGAGAAGAGAATCATCACTAAAGATCCATTTCTCGAGGAAGCCATTTGGCATGAATTCATATACAAGAAGTTTATGGAAACCTTCTGCACAGAATCCCAAAAGTTCAACAAGATGTACATGATGTATTTTCCCCAGAGTTTCAATTTCTGACTTAAATTCTTGCAAGCCCTGACTATTGCTTTCCAGCTTTTTTACTGCAACTTTCTTTCCATCAAGGAGGGTTCCTTCGTATACGCCACCAAAACCACCTTTGCCTACCATCTTGCTGAAGTTATTTGTTACCACTTGCAATTCTGCATAGCTGAAACTAGATAAAGACATTGTTATGTCGGAAGGCTCACTCCGTTGCCTCCCTAGAAGAAGCCAAAGAAGTGTTCTTTTGATAGTCACTTGTATAGACAACTTGAAAGATTGCATTGTTGCTAGAATAGAATTGATGTAATGGATGTAAAATGCCCAGGCAGAGACAAGTATGAACTTAAAAGAGAGGAGTCTATAGTAATGTATGTAAAACGCCCAGGCAGAAACAAGTTATGAAAATAAAAGAGAGCAGATTTAGGCTTACTATGGAAATAAAATAGGAAGGGTCTTCTGAGTGCGGGTACCTGTAATAGGTAAGACCTACGGCAGCATCACAGCAAGGCGCAACAAAAAGTACTAAGAAAATTTGTGCCTTGAGATTACGTCTACCTCCAGGGAGCCTTGTTACTAGTAGGCATATTGTGTTGACAATAGGCCAAGGGTAAAGGCAAAAGGATAAAAACGATGAACATTTTAGGACAAAATCAAAAGTGCTGGGATGTTTAGTGAGAAAAAGATCTGGAACAATTGTTATAAATGTGCAGTAAATTGGCAGCATGTGTAGCAGAATCAATGTACCAATAATCTCTGGGCTGGTGGCCATCCAACTAAGTAAGAATATAGTGCTAGCTTGCAAAATAATTAAATTTATAGCAAAAGTAACTATGAAGTAGATCCCGAAATCAGAAAAGATACCCTGGTTTAGTAGTCTGTCAATGAGTATAGAGGTTACAGAGATGGAAGAAATGATGATAGCAAGTAGAATATATCTGACGCGGAACTTGTTTGTGAAGATCCACAAAAGTTGAAGGCAAAACATGAGCAATACCAGGGTAATAAGTATGTAAGCAACCCAGGTTCTTCTCCAGGGTTTCTCATTGCAATTATAATATGCAAAGATTTTGGACCCACTTTTAGAACAACAAGCATGATCCAGAACCCACTTACCATTTTGAAGTCCATAGAGCATGAAGGATGCATCCTTATTTAATTTGATGAAGCTATAAGTTACAGGTTCCATGTCAACAAAATAAATGCTATCGTTTGTGGGTTGATCACTGCTGTTCCAAGTAAGCAACCGCGAATAATTAGAATAACCACCACCATTAAGCATATTAGTAAGCTGAGCCTTTACTCCTCCAGTCGTAATTTGGCATAGCCTCAACTTGCATTCACCATGAAACTGCCATCTTCGTCGAACATAGCTGTAGCATCTCCTGCTGTAAGCTTTGTGAAATTCTGCCCCATAACCGCAACATCTGTGGAATAATCCGTGATGTCCCATACCACTTCTTTTTGGGCATTATACAATAACAAACGTCCCTCTGATTCCAGTTCCCAACTGCTCACATTATAGCCTGCTGACCACTTTAATGCGCCTCCATCTCTCAGAATAAGTCTTCCACTGCTAGACTCCAGCTCAAGCCTAGACTTCTCAGATACTATCTGCCCTAAACTCCAGATCTTCTGTGGCTCTGCATTCTCAATTATAATAAAAATCCCCAGTTCATATTTTGCTTTTGATCTTGTGATGGGCCGGAATGAAAGCGAAAAGTTTTCATTGGCCAAAATTGTGAACTTGTTGACTAGAACTGGAAAAAGCGGAGTAGTACCATAATTCCATGCTAGATTAGTACGATGGATGGTGTAATTGATCGAAAGAGAATGAGCTTCTATTATACAACAACAGAAGAAAAAGGAGAAGAAGATCATCTCCATATTTGTTCCTGAAGAATGAAGTAGCAAAATATTTTGTACCCAATATTTTTCAGGAGCTATTGCGACTGAATTTTCGACCAATTCCGACCTAGCTGGCCCTCGCAGGTTTCAATCAACACCTATTGCAAACAATCCCTTCCAATTGTCTCTCTCATCAACAATCATCTTGATTTTGCAAATATCTCGGGAAATGCTTAGGAAAAGACCTCACAATGGAATGTGGTTGGAGGATATGCATACATCAACATATGTATTCATTGATGAAAGTTTGATTCTTGAATTTAAGTTCCACAAGGCCCCCACAAATCTGTATAAGGGTGAGATTCGATTACTGCATTTATAAGCAAAAAATTAAATTGTTATCAATATGAAATTGACATGTCATAATTTCGTGGGCAATGCGATATTCCACTCAACGTGGAAGTTACGAGGGATTTCCAACGTGGCCCTGCCGGTATTTTAAAAGTCTAGGCAATATTGGCTGGCTGTAGCAATTCCTGAAATTGCCTATTGCTCGTCGTTCGCCACGTGGTAAGAGAAGTCCGCGTGAAATACTCTTCTGGATCTAAACAAGTAGATTTAGATTTCGATTGAACTGTTTTCTGGTGCCAATCAACCGACTCTCTTTGTATATAATGGCCATCGTTCATTGTCTTCAAGCAAAAAGGTTTCTCAGTTGAATCAGTATGTTTTCCTTATCTTCTTTCTCTTTCTTTTTTCTCAGTTATCTTTGCTTCAATTGCTAAAATAAGTGCTATTACAGGAAGTGTTGATAGAAACAAGGACCAGGGTCTGCTTCATGGTAGAGCTAATTATCTTTAAAATGGTAATATTTTATTTTTGCTCTGACTTCTGCACAATTAATTTATCCACAAAACAGACATGAATTCACATGAAACAACTATGAATGCACAAGCAGCAAACTCACATGTACAGGTGAGTTTCTCTTATGTAGGTTGGTGAAGAAATAGATTTAGATGTTGAGATTGTTGTTGAGACACAGGAAAGCCAACAACATTTTCATCCAGACAAATCCATGTCCATGTCCTCCATCAAAGTTTCAAATCATCCGCAAAAGCTCTTTTGTCGTCGAACAGCCCATGCCACAAGTAATTAAGAATGAAGGTGTACCATTTCCTAACATGCACTTTGTTCCTTTCAATCAGTACCCCTTATCTATGATGCCTCAATTTGTTGATCCCAAAAACTGCAGTACGAGCAATCTATATATTCCTCAAGCATCTATGTCCCTTGTGCCCCCCCCGTCCCAATACAAGATGCTACAACAGATAGCAATACAATGAAGAAAAAACCAAGAGGTCGGCCAAAGAAGAGCTCTGAGAGGTCAGACGAAGGGAAAAAGGATTGTAAGAAGGAATTCAATGGAAAGTATACCCGTTGGGATGATAAGTTTACTGTTGCACTTATTCATGTGAGAGGAGAGATGCAAGATGAATTTTCCACGCCGCCAAAGTAAGGTGTTAACTTGTGGCATACAGTTTTGACTCGTATCGTGGCAAGATGTCCTGGATTTGATAAGGATGCAGCCACTTGTCGCAAGAAATGGAGATCAATATACAAAGATTATGCGAAAGACAAGGTTCACAACAATACCTCTGGTAATGATAGATCTAATTAATGTGACAATTAATTTATCCACAAAACAGACATGAATTCACATGAAACAACTATGAATGCACAAGCAGCAAACTCACATGTACAAATGAGTCTCTTTCTCATGCTTTGTCTCTAGAATGTACTTAAAGATTAACTGTCAATTTTTGCATAACAGACATAATTATGCAGAAAGAGTAATTCTAATGTGACTGCTTCTTATGTAGGTTGGTGAAGAAATAGATTCAGATGTTGAGATTGTTGTTGAGACACAGGAAAGCCAACAACATTTTCATCCAGACAAATCCATGTCCATGTCCTCCATCAAAGTTTCAAATCATTCGCAAAAGCTCTTTTGTCGTCGAACAGCCCATGCCACAAGTAATTAAGAATGAAGATGTACCATTTCCTAACATGCACTTTGTTCCTTTCAATCAGTACCCCTTATCTATGACCACTTTAATGTGCCTCCATCTCTCAGAATAAGTCTTCCACTGCTAGACTCCAGCTCAAGCCTAGACTTCTCAGATACTATCTGCCCAAAACTCCAGATCTTCTGTGGCTCTGCATTCTCAATTATAATAAAAATCCCCAGTTCATATTTTGCTTTTGATCTTGTGATAGGCCGGAATGAAAGCGAAAAGTTTTCATTGGCCAAAATTGTGAATTTGTTGACTAGAACTGGAAAAAGCGGAGTAGTACCATAATTCCATGCTAGATTAGTACGATGGATGGTGTAATTGATCGAAAGAGAATGAGCTTCTATTATACAACAACAGAAGAAAAGGGAGAAGAAGATCATCTCCATATTTGTTCCTGAAAAATGTAGCAGTAAAATATTCTGTACCCAATATTTTTCTGGAGCTATTGCAAATGTCGACTGAATTTTTGACCAATTCTGACCTAGTAGCACAGTTTCCATCAACACCTATTGCAACAGCAAGGCCAACAACAATGGCTCTCCAAAAGGTGGGTGGTTGAAGTTATTGTTCTTTAAGAGATGGGTGGTTTTTTGTTCTTTAGCAGGCCCGCCTTAACGAGGTAGAATCATTCCTCCAAGTCCAGCCTGCCTGCACCACTTAGTTAATGTCACACAAAGGCCATTTACACAGACATGAGCCCAGTGTATAGCAAAGTATTTTAAACGAATAGAAAAATTTCCTTCTAGCCGTGGGATGAACAGGCACCTACAAATTTGGATAGGATTTATCCTAGTATATACTGTGCTAATTTCGTTTTGGGTTGGGGGAGGGTTTTCAGGCAGTGGTTAGGACTATGATTTTCGTATGGTATTGTATAAAAAACGGTATAATTTGCCATGTGGGAGGAGCTTGAGTGGTTTTTGCTATTTTGGGTGGTTTGGAACTCCATTTTTGCATAGATTTTTTTGCAAAGGCTCCATTGCAGAAAGCCGAATTTGGAAGGCACGAGCCAATTGCTGTCCTGCCCTGTGGTATGTGTACAGAGGGCGCCGTCTGGGAGAGGGAGGCCAACGCACCGGTCTGTTGCACACGAAGCAGTCTGCTTTCTCTTCTGATAGCAGCGCTGAAGGATTCCGGCTGCCTGAGCGGATTGCAGGAGCTTGGAGGCATGGATAGCAGCATGGAGCGAGCAGGTGGAGCAGGGCGGTGGAGCGAGCAAGGGCGGCCTAAACGCAGGTCGAACAGGGTAAGAGCCGACCAAACAGGGTAAGATCAAACAAGAGAAAGGCACGGCAGCCATTTGAAATACAGAAGTCGGTTTGCAGGTAGATAAGCGCTGGTTTTAGGCTAGGTTGGGGCAGAACAGTTTTAGGCTAGGTTGAGGCAGAATAATTCTTCTTGAGATATGGAGTATGCCATCCAATATTAGACTAGCGAAGCATAAGAGCCGAAAATATAAGAGCTGTGGTAAAAGGGGAATACAGGTAACACAGTTTCTAAAATTGCCATCCAAATGTGCACCATAGCTTGGTTACCACAAAAGCATGCTGCCCAAGAAACTAGAATCGGGCTGTGAAAAACAAATTTAGAATAGGCCAAGAACAGAGAAATGCCAACTTAAACACTGAAAGCAGAGCATGGTAAAGAAATTGCAGAATATATGAAGAGCAAGTTTTATGGTGGTTTTATTCGTTTCATTCAGCCTTTCCCCATGTTCAGCCTTTCCCCCGGTTGAAGAATTCCGCTTTGTAGTTTGTTATCTGACTTCAGCTGTACAGAAGGTGGTGAAGCTACGATGGCTTTTAATAGGGGCAGGCGCTATGGCAGAAGGGCCTGCCAGTTTATACTATGGCAGGACTGGGTGCAACAAATTTATTGGCACCATTGGGTTTTTTTTATGTTGCTTCCTTTTTCTTTTTTCTGCTGCAACCATAGGTTCGTTCTACACCATTGACATTGGCATACAATTTTTCTCTCAAAATTCTAATGGCCGTTGATCTGGCACAATACCTAGAATATTCGCCAGATCAATGGTTGGGAATAAAACTTGAACTGAACGCCATAATACTTGGAAAAAACGAATATATATAGTAAAGTTTTGGTTCGGAAAATTTCCTTCCAATCTAAAAAATAAAAGGATATTAAAACAAATTTATAGCCTACAAAGAACAGTTGATTTTCGTATTAAATTCAACAGACAAATAATAAAGCTTGACAGATTCGTATTTCACAGACAAATCAGATTGTTTTAAAGACAAATCCTTACAAAGATCATGGCAGGACGCAATTTGCCTTGGTTCTTGCTGAATTAGATGCTAAAAGAAAACTCATTGCTGCTAGAATAGGCAAATCGCCTGAAAAAATCAGGTTCTAGAGCATGGAAGGCAGTAAAAACTTAATTCCGGTTGTAACAGTTTTTGTCTGATTTAACCCATACTAGTAACGTGTGCCCAGCATTGCCGGGCTAATGTCCTAGCTTGTGTTTTTACTTGGCCTTTAACATCCATTTGTGCAACTTCGAAAAAAAAAACGTAGGGTTTTTTGAAATACATGGCTTGTGTTTTTACTTGGCCTTTAACGTCCATTTGTGCAACTTCAAAAAAAAAATGTAGGGCTTTTCGAAATACATGACGGGATAAAAAAAAATTGTACTATCAAAGGTTGAGAAATATTGCGTAAGATATGCGAAACTATATGTGCAAGTGTAAAGGTGCATGTAGATATTACAATGCACCTATCCATTATTATATAGAGAATTATTGAAAGAACGTCAATGTAAAAACTAAGTTTCCAGACTACGAAGTTGTGAAGCTCCAAAAACCACTTGACCTTATGGATATGGTGAGAATAACTTAAGGCACATGTTAATAAGAAAGAGACTATGGGTGGTTATTTAAGTTTGGTGTTGTGACCAGTCTACTACTGTAAGACTCTTATTAGCTAATAAGTTAGCGAACTCTTTCGTGAGAGATAATGTTCATCAATATAACAGGCAGGCCTGCAATATCTCAAAATTTAGGGTGGTACAAATTGTCTGCAATTATATAGACTACCAGCTTGGGAATAACCTCGAACCACTGTGTGCCTCGATCATTGACCGCAGTAGTTCCATGTTAGCATTGTAATATGGCCCATAACTGTCAAACGAAACAACAAACTGTGTCTAGATTCCAAGAAATACTTATAGAAATGTGTTGAACTTGTAAAGTGGGATGCAAGTTTTTGATAATAGCACCATGCTTGTTAGAATAATATGCAATGCAGTTGCCAACAAACAACAACCGCCTCTCCGCATACATTGTTATATCACCCAATTAGTCTCCTGAGATCCATGAAAGCAGTAACAAAAATTAGAATTAGAAACTACAAAATATACTCATTTTATTCAAATTCAATGAGAATATCATTAAACCATATAAGAAGAAGGCTAAGCAGAAACTATTCTGATAACTCTGAATACCACCAACAACAAATTAAGTTACCTTGCACATATAACTACGAACGTTATGTTTTCTTACAAAAAGAAAACATTTGCTATTATGAAGACCTTATAGCAATTCAATAATCTCAAGAGTCATAGCTATTTAGAATAGTACGGATTTTGCCTCTACAAAATAGTTTACAGAAAAGAGATAAGTAAAAGTAAAGAAACTTAATCTAGCTTGGAATTTGGGGACCATAACAGATAAGAAGTAAAAAAGAAAGAACCTAAACTGGCTTGGAATCTGGCGACACATAGAATACTGAGGATTTGGGAATTTGGAGAGTAGATTCAGGCAAAGTATGCACATATATAGAAATAACATTTTGAAGCCTTGTAAATCTGTGATTCTGCTGGCATCACTATCCCAAAGCTGTACACATCATGCTTTTCTGATACGGTTCCATTTACCCATTCTGGAGGCAAATACCCAAAAGTTCCCATCATTCTTGTGAGGAGAATGGAAGTCTTGTCACCAGGCAACAACTTGCATAGTCCAAAATCTGAGACCTTGGCATTAAATGAGTCATCCAATAATATGTTCTGAGGCTTCACATCCAAATGGAGTATTTTGGGCGCACATTCTTCATGCAAATATGCGAGTCCTTGTGCTGTCCCCACAAGAATTCACATTCTATTCTTCCAATCGAGAATAGAATCATCACTAAAGATCCATTTCTCGAGGGAGCCATTTGGCATGAATTCATATACAAGAAGTTTATGGAAACCTTCTGCACGGAATCCCAAAAGTTCAACAAGATGTACATGATGTATTTTCCCCAGAGTTTCAATTTCTGACTTAAATTCTTGCAAGCCCTGACTACTGCTTTCCAGCTTTTTTTACTGCCACCAAAACCACCTTTGCCTACCATCTTGCTGAAGTTATTTGTTACCACTTGCAATTCTGCATAGCTGAAACTAGATAAAGACATTGTTATGTCGGAAGGCTCACTCCGATGCGTCCCTGGAAGAAGCCAAAGAAGTGTTCTTTTGATAGTCACTTGTATAGACAACTTGAAAGGTTCGGAGACAAGTATGGATGTAAAAGAGAGGAGTAAAATGCCCAGGCAGAGACAAGTATGAACTTAAAAGAGAGGAGTCTGAGAATTTCATAGTAATGGATGTAAAACGCCCAGGCAGAAACAAGTATGAAAATAAAAGAGAGCAGATTTAGGCTTACTATGGAAATAAAATAGGAAGGGTCTTCTGAGTCTAGGTAACTGTAATAGGTAAGACCTACGGCGGCATCACAGCAAGGCGCAACAAAAACGTTGAGCAAAAGTACTAAGAAAATGTGTGCCTTGAGATTACAACGTCTACGTCCAGGGAGCCTTGTTATGAATAGGCATATTGTGTTGACAATAGGCCAAGGGTAAAGGCAAAAGGATAAAAACGATGAACATTTTAGGACAAAATCAAAAGTGCTGGGATGTTGAGTGAATCATACAATAACAAATGTCCCTCTGATTCCAGTTCCCAACTGCTCACATTATAGCCTGCTGACCACTTTAATGTGCCTCCATCTCTCAGAATAATTCTTCCACTGCTAGAATCCAGCTCAAGCCTAGACTTCTCAGATACTATCTGCCCTGCACTCCAGATCTTCTGTGGCTCTACATTCTCAACTGTAATAAAAATCCCCAGTTCATATTTTGCATTGGATCTTGTGATACGCCGGAATGAAAGCGAAAAGTTTTCATTGGCCAAAATTGTGAATTTGTTGACTAGAACTGGAAAAAGCGGAGTAGTACCATAATTCCATGCTAGATTAGTACGATGGATGGTGTAATTGATCGAAAGAGAATGAGCTTCTATTATACAACAACAGAAGAAAAGAAAGAAGAAGATCATCTCCATATTTGTTCCTGAAGAATGAAGTAGCAAAATATTTTGTACCCAATATTTTTCTGGAGCTATCGCGACTGAATTTTCGGCCCTCGCCATTTTCAATCAACACCTATTGCTAACAATCCCTTCCATTGGGCAGCAATGAATGGCTCTCTGTCAAATTTACACACTGATTGCGACTGAATTATCGACCAATTCCGACCTAGCTGCCCTCGCAGTTTTCAATCAACCCCTATTCCGAACAATGAACGGCAATTCTCTTGTTACGGAGGCTCTTAGTCTTATAAAGTGGATCCCTTGGCCAAGAACAATGAAGATAAAATGCCCTTTTTGCCTTTCTCATCAACAATCATCTTGATTTTGCGTACATGAACAGATCGGATGTGGTTGGAGGATATGCGTACATGAACAGATGCATTCATTGATGAAAGTTTGATTCTGGAATTTAAGTTCCACAAGACCCCCACAAATTAACTCTCATTCATAATCATGATGGAAACTGGTATAAAATCATGATGGAAATTGGTATAAGAAAGATTTTTACTGCATGTAATTCAAAATGTCAAGAAAAACTATATCGCTTTCATAATCACTACTAGTGCGATTAACTATATCGCTTTCATAATCACTACTAGTGCGATTATAGTTCTCATGCTATCTAACACTAGTTTCTTAAAACTATTTCTAGTTTAGGAGGTGGTTCTTATTCTTAAGCATACATTGTCGATATCACAATTTAAAATGAAAAATCATATTTGATTTTGCAAGTGTGCTATGCTTTGTGGCACATGCTTATTTACTATGCTTGTAAGCATTCTATTATGTTGGTTTATGTGGTTGTTTTTTTTCTTTCAATCCTTAATGTCACTACTGACTTTGAACATAGTTTTTTACATTAACTAGTAATTTCGACTATTATATCTAATTTTGCCCTGCTTTTAGAGCGTGATCCTTCATTGTAATTATAAACTTATAGTATGTACGCTGGCTTTTTTTTTACTGGTTGCATTGTGTCCACTTTGTTTCTTATTTTTTACCATTATACGTAGCATAACAATCTTAAGCAGCCTTATATCAGCATCAAGCAGCCTCCTCAAGAGACTATGTCAAATCCTTTTGCTATCAACACGTATCATTCTAGCGAGTGTTGATTACATGTGCCCATTATGATAAGGGGCATGTAATGTTCTCATATAAAACTCTAAATAAGGTTGAGCATAAGACTTTGATATTCCTGAGCAAGGTTAAAATTTTAGATGTTCCATTCAATTTAGTTGATACATTCTGATTAACATGCTTCAGAGCTGACTATAAATGCAAACGTACATGCTCTTGAGTGAATAAGCCATCATTGTCTAAATTCTTCAGTCAAAAGATCCTAGATTCCCTACACAGACATAATTCAACTCCAACTCTTTCTTATTTGTATGTCTTTGAATTAACTTAGCAAAGGTACTCTCAACCAGAATATTCACATTGAAAACAATGGTCATTCCATGAAGAAGTTCTACTACAAAATTAAGGTGATTAAGAATAGGATCAAAGAGTAATCTAAAAGTAGACATCTGTTGAGACTAAAAGAGAAGGAAAGTTTTCTTTCTCAGATGAGGAAAATAAGGTCTCTCCTTCAAGAGGATCTTTATAATACTAATCTTCATATTAGTGAGGAAATTATCTAGAATCATCTAAATAATATTGAATAAGGAGATGGATTGTGGTAGCTTTAAGTTTTTTTTTCAAAATGGCAAAAAATAGGCTTCTTAGAAATTCGATCACTCAAGTTAGAACTGATGCAGGTACCAGGTACTATTCTGGATGATTCTAAACTTATCAAATCCTTCTTTCAGGATAATTATGCCTCTCTTTTTTCAAAGGCCCCTTAAGATCAGATCGATTCTACCAGAAAAAAGGATTTCTTAGCTCTTATGGATACCATATTTCCATCTTCTATAGATTGTATGGATGACTCTATAATTATTCCTCCCAATGAAGATGAGATTCTTAATATCCTGAAATCCTTTGGAAAGAGCAAACCTCCTAGCCCTGATGGTCTCCCCAGTGAATTCTATATTCATTATGTTCTTAAGTCTGATCTTTCTATGGTTAGAGGTTTTTGGGATGAAAATCATCTTCATCCTTCTATCTCGGCTAGTTTTATTGCTCCGATTCCTAAAGTGCATAATCCCACTGCCTTCTCTAAATGGAGATCTATCTCCCTTACTAATACTTCATACAAGATTTGTGCCAAAATCATAGCTAATAGGATCAAGGCTTAAATGCAAAAAAACATTAGTCAATATCAATCTGCCTTTCTTCCAAATAGGTTCATCTTGGACAATTATATTATAGCTATGGAAGGCTTCATTGGAACAAAATATCCAATCAGAATTGTGTGTTACTTAAATCGGATTTCAAGCCTGCATTTGATACTGTGAGATGGGATTTTCTAGACTATGCTCTTACTAAATTGGGCTTTCATCCGAAACTTAAGTTGCTTATTCATGGCCTCAATGTCTTTATAAATGATCTCTACATCAATAATAAGCTTATGTCTTAGACCTTTTTGAGAAATATTATCCAGGACACCTCTAGTGACAAGAAGATATATCTTCATATCAAATCTATCCTCCCTGATATATGGTTGAATCGGTCTGTTCCTAAAGCTATTAACTGGAGTTTGAATGGTAAATGCATCTAGAAGGTTAGTAAAATTTACTCCATCATCAACAGATCTAACATCCCTCCTAAAGCTATCTCTATGTGGTCTATTTCTGAGGAGGAAGGTAAAGTCCTTTTTCAGGAAGTTTGGAATTGTTTCGACTTCCCAACGGTAGCTTTTTCATTTGGCTAATTGCTCAAAGGAGTATCCCTAACCTTCAATCTATCTCAAGGAGATATAATAATATCTCTGCCCTTTGTCACTCGGGTTGTTTGCAAGAGGAAAGTATTGATCATATTTTTTTCTGTCCTAAACTGGCTCCTTTCTGGCCTTGGTTTAGAGATAAATTTGGTGCACTTTTTCCCTCTTTCGTGGCTAGTAATTTGCTATCTTTCAATCAAAATAAGTGCACTTTTGCTAACACTATCATGTTTATTACTCTATGGAATATTTGGAAAGCTAGGAATAGGATGGTGTATGTCAATAAGAATTTTTCTATCTTTTGGGTTACAATGCATTTTCAGCTGGATGTTGAATCAACTGCTTCTGCTCACAAAAGGAAATTTGCTGATAAATATGGAAGGAAGTGGAATTCTATTGGAGTATTTAAGGGTTCTTTTGATTTATTTGTCTCTAATCTAAATGTCATTGATTCTAATTCTATTTTTCTTGAACATGATAGCTTATCTGAATCAATGTAAAGGAAATGGAGTGGGGATTTGGAGGACAGTTTCATAAGGAAAGGAGAAGACATGGACCTTAATGAATTGATGGAGAGTCTGAGTATGGATAAAGAATGCCCGGATAGAAAGGCAGTTTGGGTCAGACTATTCTGCAGGGAGGTAGTTCAAGTTTATTACATGTTTAACTTTGTCTTCATGTGTCAGAAGGATAGTTCACAAGATATAGAGAATTGTATTATACACATAAACTTCTAGCAGATTTGTATGGATCCTTGTTGCTGCTAAGTGACACTAAGAACTTAGACTTCTCTTTTGATGAAGCTAATGCCACAGTTGTATTGCGATAGCAATAGAACTGACATTCCTTGGATGGGGATGCCTACCTCGTATCTCCTATTTATACCGCTTCATTCCTCTTTTCCAGTCATCGGGGTTCTCTTGAGCTCCATTTTCATTCTTTCTCTTTTGCCTCCACAAGTTCTTCTATTCTCTAAATCATCTACCTTTCATCTATGCTTAAGTTTTCGACCATTTTTTCTGTTTTCCCTTTATGATGTGAGCGATCTGCAATGAGTCAAATCCGTTAGTTTGGCAGCTGTTTCACACGCAACAGAATCCACTTTACGAATTTCTATGGTTATTGGTCAGCTTCTTCTTGTGCATGCCGTCTTGATTCTGCCGGTAAGCAAAAGCTGGCTGTCTATGGATTTTGCGTTTTTTGTCTCCACGATCTTTGCAGGTTCTGGTCTCGATGATTCTAGATGACCATGCCAAGCTATTCCGGTTGTTCTGCTCATGACGGTGAGGATTTGTGGAAGATTGAGCCAGATTTAGAAAGGTTTGGTTCTTCAGCTTTTTCTTGTCGACTCTTGAATCTATGTCTGCCTGGATTGATCCTGATTTATTAGCTTTCTATTCTTCTCAAATTTGGATCTGAGTCTAGTCTCTGTCGTTTCAATTCGGATTGTTCGAGTTCTTATTCCTTGGATTTGAGCTTTGTCGGTGCCGGTCTGGTTTGTTTGGCAATTGGCATGTAACTTACTTGTTATTACCAGGGAAACTCGAAGTTCACTATCTAAATTCCCTTCCCGTCATCATATGCTTCACACCTGAAGGCCTGCGTTATTAAGGCATTTGGCCTCTGTTCCCGTCGGCAGACTCAATTAGGTATGGTAAAACAATAGTGGTTATGATTGCAGTGTTGATTTTTTGTGTTGGGCTTTCATTCGAGTCCGGCTTTGGCCATATTTGCAGCTGAAAGCTCCCCAAGGCCTTTTTACACTGGAACTTTGTTCTTGGCTATAAAATAGTTATTTATATTTTTGTTGTATGTTTGCATCCTTCTAGAATGTAATTGGTGTTCCTGACTGTATCAGAGTCCAATCTAGCTTGAATCTTTCCAAGTAAGAGGATGGATTTGCAAACAGACGGATGCTGCTTATTTGGTTGGTAAGAACTTTGCCCCATGCTTCATGATGCTCGATTTGGTCTTTGATTGCCTGAGCGGTCTGAAGTCAGGGTCGGATAGCTTGCATCTCGTGCGAATTTGGTTAAGCATCCTGCCTTTTGTGGTTCGGTATGTTTCAGTCTGCATCTCAATTACCATTTGTGTTTTAAGAATGATTATGGTTGTTTTCATGCTTCGGCTGTTAGATCATGTGGTTGGTTAGTAGATGGTGAGGGTTCGAAACCTATTGCTGACGGAAGTTAATTTTTTGCACATGGGCTTTGTCCGAGTTGTCTTCTACTTGCTCACATTCTCATAAGTGTCGAGTTGTTTTTAGTGGCTCACTTTCTCCTCTTTATTCGATTTGTTGCATTTTGTGTTGAGGGTTTAGTCATTACTTGGCCTTTTCATAATTTGATGCATTCTTAAGCTCGACTGTCGGTTTCTAGTTGCTCACATTCTTCCAGGGTTACAGACATTATTTTTTCGCACGCGTGCATTCCAGAGTTGTTTCTTGCTGCTCACATTCTCCCTTCTTAAGTAAGATATTTGCATTTTGCGGTACTTGTTCGACGTGGAGAAGCCGATGTAGCATAGCTTTCATTTTTATTATCCGTAAAAGGCTTGGTATAGTTGTATTTCAGGCAAGTCATGGGAATTTTTCTTGCATATGTTGTTCAGATGTCTATTGCGCTCTTTGCCTTCGTGCTTCGATTGAGTTTTTCTCGGGGCATTCTTTATTCACCCTTGCTCCCGATGTTGTTTCAAGTATCGTTCCTGGTTTGCTACTTTGTGTCTATTTGTACTTTGCATCCTATAGTTCGTTGTTTTGTTTGCCTTCAGACACTAATAAACTTGTTTTCTTTTCATTTCTCACTTTGTCTCATTCGTACCTTGTGCCTCTATACATTCACTCCGTATGGCATTAGTTGTGGGATCCATTAGTCATTTTCGCTGTCAAACATTGTTGATAGTTGCATTACATTTTTTTGATGTTTGGGTTTCTTCCTGCTCTGCACTTAGCCATCGTTCTTCGGATCTTTTAGTTGTGGGTGTTTTCGGCACTCTAGATGTTTTGGCTTGTCTGTGGTTCTCCTTCCATTTTTTGTGACACCTTTGTCGCTTGTTGTTTGTTATCAGCTGAGGTACATGGCGTTAGTGATGGTTTTTGACCATGCATTCTTTACTCTCACATTTTGGATATTCATGCATGTGTGGCGATTAAGTTCACTCCTTCGGTTTAAGCATATTTGGATGACAAGGTTTATGTTGGACAAGTTTGTTATTCTTCGAGCTATGGGGTTCACAATCCCATCGATCCGAGCCATCGGATCGCCATTCTGGGAAAGGACGAGCCCCTATATTAGGCTAGTTCCATTCTCAGGCCGCTTATCGGCGTCTTCTCACAGCAGCATTTTCTTCTTTCTCGTAGCTTCCCATGGCTCTTCGATCGATGGATTTCTTCTGGAGCTTCTCCTTCGGCTCCTGTCTCCACGTCCTCGCTACCGGCATCTTCTTCGCGAGTTTTCTTACCCTTCTTTGGAAGGTACGCTTTCTTCTTATCTTGTTCATTATGCCTGGAGTTCTGTATCGGTGCTATGGTAGATCTTGTTTTTCTATTTGGCTTTTGGTTGCAGTGAGGGTGTTTGCATGAGGAATTGCCATGATTTTTGTGGATTTCGTGATTCTCTTGTTTGATGTTTTCGCATGATTGAATCACCATTCATCTTGTAGATTTTTCGTTATTCTGTTGTTTTTTGCTTATTGCAGCGTTCGCATGTTGAATCGCCATGAATTTTCTCGGTTTTCTTTGTTCTATTGTTTGCGGTTTTTGCATGTGGAATCCCCATTCAGCTTCTATTTCTCGTTGTTCTGTTGTTGTCTTTGTTCGCACTAGCCCCTGCCATTGTCGGTTTCTGTTCGAGTCTGGCCTCTGTTGCTGGCCTTTGGTTCGGAATTTGGTAGAGTTTGGGAGTAACCATTTACAGATTTCTCAGTTTGCAGTTAAGCCCATTTCGATTCATAGGCAGCGATAGGCTTCCAGTCAGGAGCCCATTCGGCTTTGGCAACTGGAGCATTAGCTTCCGGCCATCCTAGCCTTGAAATATAGATAGGCTTCTCATTCATCTCAGCAGATTTTCTACAATGGTGGACAGTGGGTAGCCGCACACATGCGAACTACCTACGAAAAATAAAGGAAAAATCCAATTATATCATTTGGACCCCAAAACAAATACAATGCTAATAGATGAGTGGCTGATGTACCTGCCGAAAGCTTATCACCGGGATTAAAAAATCCCGCCCTTTCGGGTTTTCGAGGAAAAACCCTAGTGATAAGCCTTCGGTAAGGGGCTTAGACAAACGTAAGGCATATAATCGCTCCCAAAAACCCGCGCATGGAGAAGTCAAAACGGATGGCGCTCGCCAACCTGTACCTGCACATCACCAACAACAAACGAGAAACATACCAAAGAATAGCATCACCCAATGGGTGGAAAAAAAGCATCACCCACCGGGTGCAAAAACATGATAAACAGAACTTGTACAAAATATAATAAACAAAGAAGGGGAGGGTGGGTTCAAAGAGAATAAGGTACCGGCCGAGAGAAGAGGAAGCGCCGATGAAACGTCGATGAAGAACTCGGAATAAGTAGCAAACGCCCAACCCGATGAACGACCCAACCGCGATACGATGCATGCATGCGGCGCGATGCAATGCATGCATGCTTGTCTTGAGCAAGAATGCCGATTCGCCTACGCGAATCGGCGACATTCTTGCACCGCGACTCGCATATGAAACCAACAAAGCCCAAATACCAAAGGACTTCCTTAACAAACTAGGATCGAGGACGAAGGCCACGGGGATGAAGGCTAAAGGCCGGAAAGGACAGCAGAGGAAAGCAACGCCAAATTGGCCAAACCAAAGGTGTGAAGAAGCCCCTCCCCGCCACGGAAACAAATCAAAAGAGAATAAGGTAATGCACTGGAGAAGAGGAAGCGCCGATGAAACGTCGATGAAGAACTCGCAATAAGTAGCAAACGCCCAACCCGATGAGCGCCCAAAACGCGATGCGATGCATGCATCGCGGCGATGCAATGCATGCATGCTGCGTCTTGAGCAAGAATGCCCATTTCGCTACGCCGAATCGACGCGACATTCTTTTAATCGCGACTTCGCATGAAACCAACAAAGCGCCCTTTTGGCTTACTTCGCTATGTTCCGCCGCTTTGTTACTTGGTGCCATCTACATGCTGTTCCTTATCTTCCAGCTTCTCCTTTTGTTGTTGCGGCCTTTTTTGCCTCTCTTCATCATCCTCAGATGTCGCCCTCATCCATTTCTTCGGCCTCGGCAACCATATCCTTTTTTCATCAACTTTTCAACCTTCCCTCTCCCGCCATTTTACCTTTACCCTCGTTGGCTCGTCAGTCTACCTTTTCCGTCCTTCGCCCTCCTCGTACCTTTCTTCCTCTCCTGCCTCAGCATGTTCGCTCGATTGTTCTCCACTCTGCGCATCCTGCGGCTTCTTTTCCCTCTCTGGCCCGCGCTGCGCTCGTTGTAGTTTCCTTTGCCGCTTTTTTGCGCATCTCGGAGGCCCTTGCCCTCAATTGGCGTGATCTTTCTTTTTCCTTATCGCATGTGGATCTTCTTATTCGTCATTCCAAGCGTGACCAACTCGCCCACGGTCATACGATTTCTTTAGCTCGCTTGCCTTCGTTCGCATGCCCTGTCACTATCCTTCAGCGCCTGATTTCTACCGGTTCTTATCATCTCCTCGATCCTCCATCCGGCGGCCCTCTTTTTCGTTCCTCTCCTTCTTCTTTGCGTCCTTTATCCTATCCGACTGCTCGGAGGTGGTGGCGGGAGTACTCATTCGGCTCGTCGCGGAGGGGCTTCAGCGGCTGCCGCTCGGGGAGTTCCACATGATGCTGCGCGCACTCACGGTCGTTGGCGCTCCTCTTCTTCTCACTCTCGCTATGTGCTTCCCGACCCAACTCAACACCTGGAGGTTTCGCGGTGCCTGGGTTTATAGTTAAGGAAGTCCTTTGGTAGTCGGCCGGTTTTGTGTCTCTCGCGAGTCCTTTCCCAGAATCCCATCGATCCGAGCCATCGGATCGCCATTCAGGAAAGGGCGGGCTATATTAGGCTAGTTCCATTCTCAGGCCGCTTATCGGCGTCTTCTCACAGCAGCATTTTCTTCTTTCTCGTAGCTTCCCTCTCTTCCCGCCCTGCTGCGTGGGCGTGTACGTCTTTTTCATTTGTATTAGTATTGGTTCTTGCCCTCTTTGTTGTTTTTCACATGTGGATGTCGCTTTTTCCTTGTTGCTGTTTCCTTGGCATTTTTCTGTGTTTTTCTCCGCCTGCGGGTGATGCTGTTTATTTCCACCTTGAGGATGATGCATCTTTATATATCATGTTTTCCACCCGCTGGGTGATGCTTTTTCCACCTTATCGCTGATGCTATCTTTTTTTGTTATGCTCTTTTTCTGTCTATTTTTATGCCTTATATCTTCCGGCTTTCTTGATGCAGATTCTTTTTATGGCTAGGCTTGTTTCTCTAACTCTTTCTGGTGTTTTTTTTGAGTTTTTGGTATTGCGGGGATTTAAGCTATCTTCCAGAATTTGTTTGGCGTCCTGCTGGTTTTCCGTTCGTCATCCTCGTTGTTACATGGGGTTTTTTCGCTGTTGTTTGGGGTCGTGCTTTGTGTTTGCCTTCGCTCTCGTCCGGTTTCTCTGTTCTCTAGGCAACACATTCGAGGTTGGTGGCGACCATTTCTCATTAGGGTTTTCCTCGAAAACCCGAGAGGGCAGGGTTTTTTATCCCGATGAGAACTTGTCGCCATTACCCTCCTATACTGCCTTAGCACATTTTCTTTTTTGGGGTAGTCTGATATTGTTCCTATGGTCGGCTACCCCTCTCTCTTCTTACACATTGTATACTGCTGCTGTGATGAATGACAAGCCTATCTATGCCGGTTTTGTGTCTCTCGCGAGTCCTTTCCCACAATTATTGCTAATCTATTTCTATGGTTACGGCCAAATTTTCATCGTTGCATTGACCCTTGTAGACTCGTTTCTCCCATTGGCTTCTACCTTTTATGTTCGTCTCTTTATCTGTCAGGTGCTCCCTTGTGGCTAGTTTCCATTTGTTCCTCATAGTTTCGTTTGTTCTATAGTCAAACTTTTCCAGTGCTCCATTGCCCCCAACATGCTTGTTCAATTTATCCATCCTCTTGCCATGTTGGCATTTTTTAAGTTCCATCGTTCCTTTCAGGTGTAATTTGGGGCACTCTTCTCGTGACATGGGCTCTTGAATGTTTATTGTCATCATCTCACGTCTTGGTGCTTTTTGATGGGTTGTTCCTACCCTCTGATATTGTCGTCATATTATTTCTCTTGATATGTGCTCTTTGCAGGGTTTGTATTTTTCTAGGTTCTGAATTTTTCTTGTTCTTCCTTTGTCTGGCTTGATGCTATCTAGTTGGTCTTAAAGCATGATTATCCCTCACAATGTAGCTTAGTAGGCTATGCATGGTTATACTGTTATTTATTTGGCTGGCAATCTTGATGTGCCTTCATTGATTTTTCATTTCCATTTGCCATCCCCAGTGATATATCCTTTTTGTTTATGCTTCATTTCTTGTTTTGCCATGGCAAATGATTTTACCATTCATGGCTTTGTAGGTTAGTCTTTTCTGGTATGTTTGGCATATTGATCTCTTTTTACTACCCTTTGACGTTGTTGCTCTAATCCGTACTTAGATTACACCTTTGCAGGGTTTGTATTTTTCTAGGTTCTGAATTTTTCTTGTTCTTCCTTTGTCTGGCTCTTTGCTATCTAGTTGGTCTTAAAGCATGATTATCCCTCACTATATAGCTTAGTAGGCTATGCATGGTTATACTTTTATTTATTTGGCTAGCGATCTTGATGTGCCTTAATTGATTTTTCAATTCCATTTGCCATCCCTAGTGATATATCCTTTTTTGTTTATGCTTCATTTCTTGTTTTGCTATGGCAAATGATTTTATCATTCATGGCTTTGTTGTTCTTCCTATTTTCTTTAGACTTTTATTATCTTTGTAGGTCAGTCTTTTCAGATATGTTTGGCATATTGATCTCTTTTTGCTATCCTTTGACGTTATCTTGTCTTATCTTTTCTTATCTTATCTAATCCGTACTTGGATATTACAACTTGACATTCCTCGTCAGGGTTCAATGTCTCTTTTGTCCCACCTGCTTCATTTTCTATTATTATTATTACCCCATTTGTTTAATTCCTTCATTTAGTTCCATGGTCTTCGTTCCCTTAGTTCCATCCTTAGACGTTGTTGCTCTAATTCATACATGTGTATTACAGCTTGACCTTTTTTTAGTTCTCTCTTGCTGCAGTTTCTAGTCTTTACGTTGCCCCATCTGCTTTGTATTAAATTATTCATTCAGTTCCATGGTCTCCATTCCCTTAGTTCCATCCTTAGACGTTGTTGCTCTAATTCATACGTGTATATTACAGCTTGACCTTTTTTAGGTTCTCTCTTGCCGCAGTTTCTAGTCTTTACATTGCCCCATCTGCTTCGTATTAAATTATTGTTTCGTTTATTGCACTTCTCTGGTTCACTATATAACATAATGTGCTCATCTGGTTATTTGTCTTATTATCTTTCATAGCCTAATTTCTATTTTAGTCTATTGGTTCTCATAGTTCGTCCAGGTTTGAGGTACTTTCTGGCTCATTTGCTTTGTTAATTTTATTTTGCACTATTTGTCTATTTACTCTGTTCGGTTTTCTCCCATATCTCTTTCATTTTATCTCGTGGTCTTGTTATTTCATTCAATTTCTCTGCATCTTTTGTCTTATATCATTTTTCTCTCTCTTTGCACTGATTACTCTTTGTGTTTCCATTTGCTCCATTTATCTTATTTTGTTTAGGATTTTACTTTGTCCCATTTGTGTAAAGGGGATATCATTTCGGTGTCGGCCAACTTGTGCATCAATCCTCTTGTTTGTCTGTTTCATTTGCCTCGCGGGTTCCAACTTTCTCATTTATTTTCTCTCCACATATCACCTCTATCTTTTGGTCTTTTTATTCGTGTCACATTTCTCTCACTTGACCCTTTTGTTTTTTGTTTTTTACTCGCCGACTGTTATCTATTCCATTTCTTACTTATGTGCTCTGTCATGGCCATTGTTATCGAGGTTCTATACATCTTGTTGATAGCTTGGTTGCGCATTGCTTCATGATGGCGTGTTCTCACCTGTTATACGTATCCATAATGCTCGACATCTAATTTGGTCTATGATTTGGTTATCTTGTCCCTTATGTACTTGGCTTCTTGATTTTCGTTTCTTCGAGCTTGATCAATTGGTTCGATCTTTCATGGTCATTTTGTGCCAGTTGTCCTTACGCATTTGGCCTCTGTTCGTGTTATTTTTCGCTTTTATAGTTTTATTATTCGTGCTTGATCATTTCTTGATGTATCACTTTTTGTTGAGGTCCTCCGTCCTTGATGTTTCTTCATTGTTTCTCTACATGCAGTTCTCATTGACTTGTCTTTATTTCTCGTGTGCGTGGATGCCACCTTTTTCGTCTTTTATCTCGGTTCTCGTCTTTAGATTCATTGTTCCATATGGCTTCCTTTACTCATAGTCCATCTATTCCTTTATGTCCATTTGTTTTTATTGGTTCCATTTGATCCATTGGTTCTTATTTCCTTTTGATTCATCGATTCTGTTAATTCCTATCATCTTTGTTGTCTTCGTTCCATTTATCTTGATTCGTCATGTTTGCCCCATGGTTATTTTAGTATTCTCATCTCCTTTACCCCATCCTTTGGCTTATCATTGTGCTATATTTCTCCTATTCTCATTGTGTTAGTCCATAGGTCTTGTTCACTCCATTTGTCGGTTCACTCGATTCGCCGCTAGTCCTTTCTTTTGCTCGGTGCTCCGTCTTGTTCACTCCATTTGTCGGTTCACTCGATTCGCTAGGCTAGTCCTTTCTTTTGCTCGGTGCTCCATCTAGTTCTCACTTACCTTTAATAGTCCTACTATACGTGCTTTCTCTTTTTTACAATTTCTTTGTTCCCTTTTGGCTTCTTAATTCTTCATTGTCTTGTTCATGTTGGTTTTTTGCTATTAGTCTTGACTTCGGCATCTCTTGTTTCTCTCCTCTTTCACTTTTCTTGTTGTTCATATATCATGTTCTGTGCCCTTTGTTATGATTATCCTAGTTACTTCGTCAGCCTTGCTTCGTCGTTTCTTCTTTCTTTGTTCCCCTTGCCGAAGTTATAGGTATCCTAGAAATTTTCTATTCCTTCCCCCGTTTCGCTTTTGTGTCCTATATTTTATAGTCGTCCTAATTGCTCCATTTCTTTTGAGTTAGATTCCTCTTCTATCGGCCATTTGGTTGTATCATATGACCCATCCTAGGAATGCCACAGTTCTATTGCGATAGCAATAGAACTGACATTCCTTGGATGGGGACGCCTACCTCGTATCTCCTATTTATACCGCTTCACTCCTCTTTTCCAGTCATCGACGTTCTCTTGAGCTCCATTTTCATTCTTTCTCTTTTGCCTCCACAAGTTTCCCACCCCCCTCTCCCTCTGTCATATCTGGGCTTATTGGTGGTATGTGCGATTTTTGGAGTGTTTACTATTTGGTTATGATTCATTTATGTTGTGGCCCCATGGCCCCCCATTTTTTTGTGCATAATCTTTTTTCTCGGTATGGCTTTGTAGCCTCCAGGACAGTATTTTCTTAGTGTTTGGGGTCTGGGTTCGGGAACTCCTGGAAGACAGCCCTCTGTGAGGACCTGTGGATCTAACAGGAGAGTCCGGGGGACTATGTCACGCGGGATTTGCAAGAAGAGAAGAAAAAGAAGAAAACAGAACAAATGAGAGAAAGATGATAAGCTTCCTTGATATCAATGATGAAAATACATGAGCTCTCACAATAGAGAGAAAACTGAAAGGAGACAAGACTCAAAACTCATCTAAAAACTCATGTGCTAGCTCTACTCATATATATAGTACAATGGCCTTGGGCCCAATATAGACACTCTGACTGATCTCGGTGCCGACTCCTGGAAGGAGGCCTGATTTGCAGGAATGTTTGGCGGTGCCTCTTGAAGTGCCTAGAATCACGCTGACGCTGACGCGGGCGGTGACGGGTCGCCACTTGTCCGAAGCGGGCTCTTGTTGACGGCCACCCTGGGCTTTGATTGTGGGTTCGCCGCTTGGTCTTCTGCGGAGCCTTGGATGTCGACCGTGGCTGACCGAGAGGAACCTTGAGCTTGACCTCCGGGTTCTGTCAGATGCATGAATAGTCCGTACCGTGAGGCACAGACTAACACTCCCCACCAAACATGGACACTCTGAGTGAAGAAAAGGAGGAAGCGCTTCGAGGGGGGAAGCCATCTGTCGAAAGTGATCCTCACACGAGTGAGGACGGGCACCATTATGGTAATCGGCCGATGAGATCCGGCGTGATTGAAGAGCTTGAGGAGTGTTTTGGCCAAGGGCGGGATCTCGCATCAATAAGAAAAGCGAGAGCGCACCATGTCTTCAAGGGCAGCGTGGGCGCCTCAAGAAATGTACCGACATTCCATGAGGAGACAGTTTGAAGGCCAAAGGCACCGATTACCGGCATTCGGATTGCAAATTGAAAAATGGGACGCCGCCGATTTAAGGAGCCTGAGCAAAATGCATTTGAGAGCAGCGCAAAAGCCCGCTTTGAAGATGGACGTAAGGATCAGGTGAGGTGGAGGCATTCCGCAAGAAGGTGTCAAGACCATGAAGCGCATCCGCGCCGCGTTGCCAACCACGCCATTAGCAATGTAGATCCAATTGGTGGTGTTGTCCGAGTGGCACCTTCTTCCCAATGTGAGCGGCGAACAAAACGTGGATCCCACCGAGATCCGCCGAGATCCGAGGTGGTGTCCACCGCATGACCATCCATGACCTTGGTCCAAAAAGGAAGGCGCCAATCAGAAGTCAGGAACCTGGGCGTGGAGGTACGCGCCAGGGAAGCATAGGAGAAGGAACCATGCACGGGGGTGGGGTTCCGATCTCCCCTCGAATTGATCGACAAGATCCGGATCAAGAGCCCGACACCAACGATCCCAAAGAGAAGCAGAGAGTCGAGAGTTGACAGAGGGCTATCCCATCCCGTGGGGACCGCCTTTGCTATCCAACGAGCTTGTAACCGATTGTAACCGGGCGAGGTGTCGTGATATAAATTTGTGCATAGGGAAGATCCGGGATGTCCTAGATACTTCCTCGATTTGTTGCGTTTAAGCTCGCTGCGGAGAGATAAATGATTGGCGAAGCTTCATGCATGTACTCGATGAAGAGTTTGGGTCCGAAAGTGATCCGCAAGATATGGATTGTTATCCGAAGCACCCATTGCACATGTGGGGTCACCCGAAAAAGCCGGGCGTGGCCCATTTCCAAAGTTTTCCCGCGTATCACCTAGATAGAAATCATGAAATATGTAAGCCATGGGCTGAACCACTCAAGGTGATAAAGTCCGCTCGGACGTTGAATGAGATCAAAGACCATAAGGGCACAAAGACAACCCTTTGTCTTCAATGGAGAGTTCGCCAACGAAGAAAATCAGACCGCCGTGGGAACATCCACAGGCCATCTCGCCGCGATGCCACTTCGAAAGGAAGAGGTGGCGGCGAGCAACCACATAATCGTGATAGCAGGAAGGAACTGGGAAGTCAACAGGCATTTGGTGAAGAATGGCAGTATGGGCGTCAAGTTTTGCTTGAGCCTCATCGCCAGATCAATAGCTTGCTGCATTTGTTGTTCAAGATCACGGATCCGGTTGTCCCTTTTCGAAAGCAAAGCGTGGACCGATCACGGACCCGCTTCGAGAAATGTTGACTGGGAGGAGGATTTCCGGAGTATTGAGACGAAGCAACGGCAATCTCCGTCATCCAAGATCTTCTGTTTACGCACCTCCGTAAGCGATCTTGAAGAGAGGTGAGCCGAGAGGTCTGCGGTCGAAAAGCCGAGCCGCCGGGGAGGCAACTTGAGCGCCCCGTCCGAAAGGTTTTGAACTTGAGTACGGAAATTTTCACACGCTCGGAGTACAAGGCATTGAGCTTAACAATATCAAGGCCCTTGGTACTCGGGGAGAGCGGCGTTGGACTTGTTGTGCTCCAATAAAGTCCTGAATTTCTGACCGAGCCGAGCCCGCTGATCTCGCGAAGTTGGCTGACTTGAGCTTGTGCACTTTTGAGATCCTGCATGAGCCCGTGAAGAGAGCTTCATGCTTGTCTTGAAGTTTGGCCTCCAAAGTTGCAACTTGGGCAGTTGCGGCTTGAAGGTCCCGTGTACCGCATCGAGGCCTCTAGTGCTCGTTGAACCCCGCCATAAGAGCCGCCTTGGGATTCTTGTAACTTGAGAGCAAAGCAGCGTGAGCATCCCGGCCGATCTTGATACAACAACTGACGAGGGTGTTGTGGTGGTGGAGCTGGCGGTTGCCTGGTTTGGGATGTTTGGGAAAAATGGTGTGAAGTGGATGGTGTAGCGGAGGAGGAGACAAGTGACATGGGTGTGCCGGGACCGTGGACATGACCAAAGGGAAGACGGGCGTGAAGTGCCAACTTGGTGAGTGAGTGGAAGGGAGCGCCGAGTGGAATTATGAGAATTTGGTGGTGTGGGAGGGAAGTAATGACGGATGAGGGCTTGAAAGTGGCCTCCCACGTAAAACTTCAGAAATGGAAGTGGTACCGAAGGCGGTCCATTTCTTGGAGAAGACGATAGAACATCATTTGGGGCCAATCTATGTGGTGTTTGGAGTGTGTAGCAAAGTGAGGACCAGGTTATAGAAAGGCTTATTGATATGGGTGTTCTTGATAGAATACCCAAGGAATTTTCGCCACGTAAATTTAACAAAGGTTTCGTGGAGGCTTGTCGATATTGGTCGGCGATGGACATTGGCATGATAAGGGTGCACCAAACTCGCGGACATCGATATCCGGATAGCGGCACCATGATACACAAGGGGTGTGCAAGGGAATATGAAATACCTCGGAAATCAAATGTTGAGTCAACGAAATGGTGGTGCCATCGACCACAGTGGTGTAGCCTTCTTGGCCGTTAACAATATTGGCGATGAACCGCCTTTAACCGGTCGATTTGGAGCGGAAGTTCCATTTGAGAGAATTCAGAAGCTGGTGTCGTTCAAATGACTTCTTTATTTGGGCCAACAAGGGCTTCACGGAAAGTGGGCGCCAAGAAGGATACTGGTGATGCAAAAAGGGCCGGATCCTTGGGAGCAGTAGCTTGAAGTGTAGAAAATCTTGGGGCAGCCATGGTAACGATGTGCAGAAACGAAGAGTGATTCCAAGGCGGAAGACGAAAGTCGAGCACGGAGGACAAAGGCGCAGAGGAACGAAAAGGTGTGTTTTAGGGCGCAATAACCGAGGCTTAAGAGGTATGAAGAGTGCGAAAATGGAACCGCTGATGGTGCCAGGTGTCAAAAGATGCCAAGAAGGGTATGGAGAGGCAAAAATTTGGTTAAGTCCCAAGAAACGTAAGGGAGAAGGAGTGAACGGTGAGGATGAGACGTGAAAGAAGGATCGGATGTGACAGGTGGCAAAGGACACACATTAATGTTCGACGGGCGTGAAAAGAAGGAATGGCATTCAATGCTGGCAACTCAAAGTGGGATATCATTAAAAGGAATGTGTCAGAAGGTACCATGGCTAAATATGCGGCGGGAGAAAAGATTCTCATTTTAGAAATTTTTGCATTGCAAAACGTTGCTATGATTTGTGTGATTGGTCCACGCCGACAAGGAGTTCCTCGGTTGGCTATATAAGACTTAACCGAGGAACGAAGGCATCCGATGGCGCCAAGATGGCGGCCGCCGGGCTTGAACGAAGACTGCACGATGCCCACTAACTGTCAGGAGTGGGTCACTTGCAAGATGAATTGTCTGGATCTTTGGCGCTGCCACAACCGTGGCATTCGAATGGACGGCTGGTGTGCCGGGATGGCTGAACATCCTGACCCGAAGACCAACGGGATGGAGGTGGTTCTGCACCTTCGCTGGGATCCCGAAAGCGTAACCTCTACCATCTCCTTCAAGATACCTCTGCCCAACCGGAGTAGAGGGTTTTTCCTCTTAGGACTTAGTAGATAGGGCTCGAGCCCGTTTTTGTATATAGGCGCGTGCCCATAGCGGAAATATGGGTCAGCGCCCACATTTTGTAAAAAAAATCTCCACTATAATATAATATACCGCCTTTCTAGTCACTTTCGGTGGTGTTTGCTTCTTGAACTGTCTCTGTTTGTTGATGTTCACTTTCTGTGTGATGAAATGCTTTGAGACGAAAACCATTAACCAATGTAGGTAATGGAGTGCCATCTAACTCAGCTAGTTGGAAAACGCTTGGTCTAACCACTTGAACAATTTGATAAGGGCCAAGCCAACGAAACTTGAGTTTACCCCAATGTTGTTAAAAAACCCGTTTTTTATTTTTAAAGTACCTTCATAAAAATCCTCACGTTTTTTAAAGGATTTTTATGATTTGGTATAAAAAAAAAAAAAAAAAAAAAATCTTTGCACTGCTTTATTGGATATATTTGCTATGGTTAAAATGCACATTTTTGCTACAAGTTATAAGATGTAGCATGCCAACAAGTAAATCAGAAGTTTATACTGCTGCTAGAAACTATTAAGTTCAAGTACAAAGATATCATAGTTGTTTTGCCATGCAACTCTTAAGAAAGTTCAGAAAAACATTATTATAGAGGTTAACAAACATAAGAATTTCATATACAAGGGTAAATAACTTAAAGAATATAATATATTTGGATAAACAAAATCACAGTCTAAGGATTTTTAAAGATTTTTAAGGATTTTAAAGATTTTTAACGTATTTTATATGAAATACGTTTTTAAAGATTTTTTCCAAAAATTTTAAAAATCTTCAAAAAATCTTAAAAAATGTTTTTTAAAGATACGGATTTTGACGTACTTAACAACATTGGTTTACCCGGAAAATTTTTGTACCTGGAATCATAAAGAAGAACCAAATCGCCTTCTTTGAATGTTTTTGTCTTCAGACGTTTGTCATGTAGAGATTTTTGCAACTGTTGTCCATGAAGAACACGAATATAAGCATCCCGTCGAAGTTCATCCAACTGTTCTAATTGATAGACCCTTTCTTTGAGTGCAGCAGGTGGATTATGAGCAGTAGCCAGTTGAAAACGGAGTGTCGGAAGGATGTATTCAAACGGCATGAGAGCTTCCTGACCATAAACCAATTTAAAAGGAGTGTGACCAGTAGCAATCTTGAAACAAGTATTGTAGGCCCAAAGAACAGTGGGAAGTTTTGTGCCGCTAACTGTATGGAAGCGTCACAAATTTTCTTGAGAATGGTGACCAGCGTTTTGTTGGTGCTTTCTGCCAAACCATTACCTTGAGGATAGTAAGGTGTGCTCTTGTGATGATGTATGAGGAGATAATCCGTCAGCTCCTTGATAGTATGATTGATGAAATGAACACCACGGTCACTGACCAGCTCCGTGGGGCAGCCAAATCGCGTGATAATTTGTTGATAGAGGACTCTATTTCGTGCTTGCCGCGGTGTTGTGCGGAAGTGCACAAGCTTCCGCCCATTTGGTAGCGTGAGTCGGTGAGAACGAATGTAGCAACGCGGGTGTGCAGCGCCAGGAGGATCTATAGGTCCCACAAAGTCCATTCCCCATTTCTTTGAAGGGAAGTGGCGTGGCGACCGGCGTCAAGGGAAGAGCGTCACGGGCCGTGGGGCGTCCCACCCGCTGGCAAGCGTCACACGTGCGGGCGTGGGCGTGAGCATCTTTGAAGAGCGTGGGCCAATAATACCCGGCTAGAAGGATTTTGCGCGCCGTGGTGTCACCATGAAAATGACCACCACCGGAGCCCTTGATGAGCTTCTCGAACAATGTCCGGAACTTCATGAGGTAGAACACACGTCGGAAGGATGGTGTCCTTACCCTTTTGTAGAGATGTCCCGCAACCATGGTGTAGTCACGGACCTCTCGTAGAAATTGATGGCGACGGGATTGTCGCCATGAGAGAGAGCTCGCCTTTCTTCGGTGGAAGAGCACCGTAAGGAGGTACCGCTGAAAATCATGGAACCAATGTGGTGTTGCCGTGACTAAAAAGAGCCGAGCATCGGGAAAGGCGCCCGAGACCCGGGCCAATGGATCATCCGTGTGGATGCGTGAAAGATAATCCGAACGACATGAGATTTGCCAGCCTTATGAATGATTTCAAAAGGAGCAAATTCTTGGAGAAGAAGGACCCAACGAGCAATGCGGCCCGTGGGCGTGGACTTGTTGATCAAATAGAGGAGTGCTTGGTGGTCCACAAAGAACTTGATTTGACTGCCCAAAAGGTAATGACGGAAGCGTTGGACACAGAAAATGAGACCCAAAGCTTCACGCTCCGTGGCAGAATAGTTGCGCTCAGCAGAATTGAGTTTTCGGCTGGCGTAGCGATTTGGTTTGTCAGTGTGCGCATCATATTCTTGAGAAAGAACAGCTCCAATAGCAAACGCCGAGACATCGACATGAACATGAAAGGGCTTGTCCCATTGAGGAGGAACAAGAACCGGTGCCTGAGTAAGCAAAAGCTTCAGCTGTTGGAAAGCAGCTTCCGCCTGGGAATTCCAAGCCCAGGTGGATTCATCACCCGTGAGTTTATGAATGGGATGCGCAATGGCGCTAGTCCGTGTATGAAGGTGGAGTAATAATTGACCTTACCCGGAAAGAGCGCGGTCTCCTTGATATTGGTGGGGCTTGAGCCTTGAGCACAACCCGATTTTGCGGGGATCGTGGTGATACCTTTGGTCGACAACATGGCCTACGAGAACACCGGAGGTGACGCAAAAGGTGCATTTCGTGATTGAGACTAATGCGGACTCATCACATTGACGGAAGACGAGTTCCAATTTATCCAAATGGTCAGCCATGGAACCGTAGGGCGAGAAGTCATCTTGAAAAATTTGCAAAAAGGGATTTTCCTTCATGAAATCATGAAAACCGAGAGCATGATGCGTTGAAACGTTGAGGGAGAGTTGGATAATCCAAAAGGAACCACCTTGTAGGCAAAAAGTGCCCCACCGGGGTGGTGAAAGTGGTCTTAAGTTGATCAGATTCTTTGATTGAGATCTGATTGTAGCCGGAAAAAACCATCCATAAAGGAGTACATCTCATGTCCACCACTTCTTCCGAACCTCGTGCGTGAAGGGAAGTGGAAAATGATCACGCTCCGCGGCCCCGATTGAGTTTCCGATAGTCCACACGCACGCGGATCTTACCATTGTGCTTAAGGGCAATGACGATGGGGCTCACCCATTCGGAATGTTTGACCTCATAGATCAAACTGCGGCAAAGGAGTTTGTCAATTTCCGCCTTGACGCGATCCACCGGTGGTGGGGTTGAGCACCTGCATTGTCGTTGCTACTAACGGGTCGTGCATCGATTTGGTAGGAATGGTGAGTTCCCCAAGCTTTTGTTGATTCCCGAAGATCTTTGTAACTCGAGGCTTAAAATGTGTTTGAATTTTTTGAGCGGCTTGGCGGCCATTTACGATAAGGAGCCGGAAGATTTGCGGCAATGCGGACGGGTTGATTGTTGCCGACGCCCACAATCTCGACGGAGTCTGAATATGGGGTATTACTTCAGTATCTGGACAATGTGTGCAGGAGGTTGGAGCATAACGGATCGTGGCATTTTTGCGTGGTGAAAAAGAGGTTGCTCGGTGTCATCCAAGAGAGGTTGCTTCATGACTAGCGTGTACATCAACGTGAGTGGCAGGAGGTGCAAAGATTCGAAAAGTGATCAACGCGTTGGATGCGATTGCAAGGAGCCGTGTAGGGTCAAGCAAAGCAGCTACGGTACCGGTCCCCGATCAAGAGTCATTTCTCCC
This sequence comes from Isoetes taiwanensis, assembly GCA_021234155.1. Lineage (NCBI taxonomy): Eukaryota > Viridiplantae > Streptophyta > Lycopodiopsida > Isoetales > Isoetaceae > Isoetes > Isoetes taiwanensis. The sequence continues at coordinate 4,485,747 of JAJEKV010000040.1, forward strand.
CAAGGATCAGCATATTCGGGTAGGATGACAGAGGCGCACTTCGCAGTGGAGCCCGAACTTGATAAATATTCTCGAGCTTCAGAATAATTAATCGAGAGAGAGGGTTCCGCATTGTCAACGTAAAATGATCCCGCCTTGTTTGCAAGTCCATGGTGGCATTGAGATGACCATCGTTGATGACTAACCGGTCCGCGGGCCCAAGAATGGATACTCTTTGCTGGCGGAGAAAGGTGCGCCTACCAGCATTTCATAGTCACCTGGATCTTCGCCAGCTTTCCAAACTCCAAATTCCATGGGGAAGCGGAGATCACCAATGTTGATGTGAAGAATAGGTGTGACGCCTTGAGGTCGCGTGATATGGCCATTAGCCAATTTGATGTCATATGGGGCGAAAAGAGTTGTGTGATGCCCATTTGTTTTGCGGAGTTTATCCGTGATGAGATTGACTGCGCTACCTCCATCGATTTGAACATGGTTGACTTGTCGATTACCCACCGTGGCATGGACCGTGGGTGTAGAGGTATACAGCCCCCCAACTAAAACAGTTGGGAGTGGTAACGGTCCTTGAGAGCAGGACAGAGTTTTAAAATGGTTGCCAAGCTTAAAGGAATTTTGATCTTGGCGAGCTCCTCTTGGAGTTCGAGAGGTACATGAGAAAAAGGATCTGCTGGTTCCACTGGTGCGGGAGTGCGTGGCAGGGAAGCAGCAACTTCTTTGAGTAAGTCAACCTCGGCAGCAATATTGGGATATGTCTGAGAGCGTGGAGGTTGAGATGTTGAAGGGGTATCTTGTCTTTGTTGAGCTCTAGTGGTGGCGTGAACATTTGCCAATGTCGCGCCTTCAGCAGCTTGCATGAGGTGCAAAATGCTTTGGCAAACTTTGGGCATGACATGTGGCATGAGCTTTTCCAAGTCAGGGTGCAAAGTGAACCTTTTTTCGGCCCTCATGAGGAATGGTGTCAACCGCAGCGCGGGGTTGCGTGCCATTGAATAATGGTCAAGGGCGTGATGCCTTGGTGCGGCGTGGAAACTAAACCAACCCAATTTGACTATTTTGACCGGAGGATTAAGTGCCGAAAAATTTCCTCTTGGGCTTGTTGATCCAGCTAAGGTTGATTCTTTGGAGCGGGTTGATAAGCGTGATTCGAGGCGCTCTTGGTGGCTTCTTAAGAACTGGTCGGGCCTTGTTTGCCATTAGCAAGCCGAGTTGGTAAGCCGTGAGGCGGACCCGATGTGGTTACGATTTGTGCCGTGAAGCCGTACTGAACTTGTGGAAGTTGAGGACACGCCCGTGGTGGTATGACCCCATTCTTGACGGTGATAACACCGAGAGCTTTAGAAGGATCAAAAGGAGGACGTTGGTTGGATCCCCGTGGTTGGTCCCCATTGTTGATAGAGTTGCGTGGGCTGCACTTTTGAAGAGGTGGCTGCCGATAGAAAGCGATTATTCTTTGAGGTGTGGTTTGCACTTGATAAACCATTTTGTTGCGAAGCGGTGTGGGATGAGTGCGAGTGCACTCTTCCGCGGGCATGATTGCACATGTTGCATCGCTTGCAATGAGGCGGGCCATTGGTGGAGTTGCACTCATTGGCCAAATGGCCTTGGTATTTGCAAATATGGCACCAGATTTGATCGCGGCGTGGATTAGCGTGTTGAGGCTGAACGGCCGTTTGTGGAACCATGACAGTGGAATGAGCGGGAGCTCTTGAAAGAGCCACGGGAGGAAACATTGCCGGAGTGATTGACAAGGTCGATAGCTTTGCTCCAAAGTCTTTGGGCCAGTGTATTGATCATGAGTCGAATAGCGGGAGGAAGTCCTTGGAGAAACCGGACCAAAACGGCTCTGCGGTGGGGTACTCCTTGAGCTTACTTAGCGAGAATGTGAAGTCGATCCGCAAAATCCAGGGGCGCACTCCGTGGGCTCTTGTTGAAGTTCATTGAGTTGCTTGAGATGAAGTTGATCATCATCCGTGGTCCCCGTAATGAGACGAAAAGCAAAGGTGCATTTCGGACCAGTCTTGTTTCCAATGGCTTTTGTTGGACATGAGCCATTGATGAGGAGAGCCACGCCAGGTGGTGGTGGAAAAGATGTGGAATTTCAGTTGAGGTTGCGCATGACCATTTAGGACAGCTAGAGCCTCAAATTCTTCCATGTGGGCCTGAGCACTTTGGTCTAACGGTTTGCCTTTCGTGTTGCCAAAGGTGGGATAAGTCAGTTTCAGAGTCTGAAAGGTAGATGTGAAAGTCTTTGTCGGGCTGGACAGAACAATTATAGTGAGGATATTGAGGTTGAGTTGGAGGTGGCATGGTGCCGGAAGGACCACGATGAAAGGGTGGCTGCGGTTGAGAAACTGAAGTAGCTGGAGCATTGGTTTTGAGATCTGTAAGGTTGTAAACAGGAAGAGCAGTGGGAAACGTAGGGAAAGGATATTCCTGGGTAGGCACAAAGGAGACATGTGGATAGCCGTGCCCACCCGGGGGAGATGACGGTTGTGAAGGAAGAGGCGTATGGCCTGAAGAGTGATGGATGTAGGCATGTTCAGGGGTGTGAAAGTACGGTTGAGAAGGTTGAGCCCGATAAGGCTCCCCGATAGTGATGAGGGGACCGAGGTTGTGAGCAATGTTTGCACGCTTGGGGTGGGGGCTGGGGACGAGACCGACACGAGGGGTGGGTGGCGCCGACCGAGCCCTAGACCGAAGATGGCCTCCCTCTATGTCATAAGCAGATCCATACATGTCGCCAACAGTTTCCGACGCTGATGGCGCTCCAAGAGAGGCCGCTCGAGAAAGGAGTTCTTCCGGGCGTGAAATTACTGTGAGACGCACATGGCTTACGAAGAAAGTAGGATAAAATCGGACCGGCACGGCGCCTTTGTTTGGGGGTCCGGGTTCGGGGAACTCTCGGAAGACAGCCCTCGTGAGGACCTGTGGATCTAACAGAGAGTCAGGGGGACTATGTCACGAGGATTTGCAAGAAGAGAAGAAAAAGAAGAAAAAAGTAACAAATGAGAGAAAGATGATAAGCTTCCTTGATATCAATGATGAAAATACATGAGCTCTCACAATAGAGAGAAAATTGAAAGGAGACAAGACTCAAAACTCATCTAAAAACTCATGTGCTAGCTCTACTCATATATATAGTACAATGGCCTTGGGCCCAATATAGACACTCGGGATCGATGGGTGCGACTCACGGAAGGAGGTCTGATTTGCAGGAATGTTTGGCGGTGCCTCTTGAAGTGCCTAGAATCACGCTGACGCTGACGCGGGCGGTGACGGGCCGTCACTTGTCTGAGCGGCGCCTCTTGTTGACGGCCACAGACTTTGACTGCGTGGTCTGCTGCTTGGTCTTCTGCGGAGCCTTGGATGTCTGACCCGTGGCTGACTGAGGATCCTTGAGCTTGACCTGGTCTGTCGTATGCATGAATAGTCCTGTACCAGGAGGCACAGGACTAACACTTAGTCATTTTTTCAATCGGTGGGTTGTTCCGTCGATGGTATGGCTCTGTGGCCATCAGCTTTGTCTATCATCGGCGTTCTCTTGAGCTAGACTTCTCCTTCTTCTCTATCCTATCAGTTTCCCTCACCCTCCCTCCCTTGATGGTTTTTTCATTTGATCGTGTTCGTTATTTCCTTTTCTATGTCCTTTAAATTTGCATTCTTTATTTCCTCAGTGTGGCGTTGTAGCCTCTGAGGCATGGCTCTAGTATTTTATTTGTTCATTCATGTTTTCTCTCGGTGTGGCCTTGTAGCCTCTGAGTCAATATTTATTATTCATGTTTTCTCTCGGCGTGGCGCTGTTGCCTCCGAGATCATATTTATTGTTTTTTCGTGGCGTATTTGTAGCCTCGAGGCGGCACTAATCGGTTGTTTTTCTGCGATGGTCATTCCGTGGGCCGGTTCGATTGGTCGTATTTGTTGTTTCTTTCTCGGCGTGGCCCTGGAGCCTCCGAGTCTTCTTGCCTATGGCATCTAACTCATTAACGGGTTATTTTTCTTTCAGCCTTGATTCTGCAACATTGTTTAAGGTCTTGTTTCTCACCTTTGCATCGACCAAGTGGCGGATAAAACCATCTTTTATGTTGTATTTTTCAGTTTCATCATGCCCTCGATGATTGTCTAGTTTCGGAGCATTTAAAGTTCATATTTCCAAATTTATCTATCCCTAGTGAGGGATCCATTTGTACTCAATGTTTTACAAAGCTCAATGAGAACACCACTTCTTGGTTGTATCATAGGACTAGGAATGATCTGATCGTGGACCACTACATCTTTGGCTCTGCAGACTCCTTTTATTCCTTCTTCAATGCTAAACTTGACTCTCTTTTCTCATAAACTAACTTCCATGCCTTCTATTTTTGTTATCCTCTGGAATTCATGCTCTGCCACTAATTGCTCAACTTTAACTCATCATCTTGTAAGAGTATGTGGTTGGCTAAGTTATTTTCCAGGTTTTGGTCACTTAAAACAATGGATTCTAGGATTTAATGTTGGGGTCGAGGCTGAAGTATTGTGCATTGAGTGCTCTTGCTTATTTTTTAAGGGCTCAAAGCCTGAATTACTTTAAAAAACAAACTCATTGTCTTATCAGTTTAACAGCAAGCCTCTTCTTTTCTAAGGGAAGGCTATATTTATAATGCTTCATGGTTCATTTTATTCTGCTATTTTTAGCAAAATAATGTACTGCTTTTCTTTATTAATGAAAAAATGTACTAAAAAAAAAAAAAACCTTTTAAATCTGTTTCAAACAGAGTTTTACCTTTTCATGAACTTTTGCAAAGAACACTTCTAGGTACAATTAGCAGCCCTAAGCTAATCCAGGTGCATCTTAACTTAGGCCTTACTATGGTTACAATTTGAATTTAACAATCTATAAAAGATTCTCATACTTCAAAAATGTTTGCAAAACCGTATATTCCATATCCTAAAATTTCAGCCAAAGTTTTATTTGATAACATCCATACTGCAGGACTTAGCGATAGCATCCTAAAGATAGAAAAACTCTTTCCAATATCGAAAGTGTACAAATCTTGTTCTAACATTGGTACAATCATGTTTACTTTCAGCTTATCTTTCCATCACTTGCCGTCATGTCTTGTAGAATTGAAATAAAGGATAAAACAGATAGAGGAGAAAGAAATCCTGTTACATATTTCATTGTACATAGAATTCGCATGACATATGCACTTGTATTTATCACAACTTCAAAACAAAGAGCAAGAAGTTCGGTTACCTGCAGTAGAACTAGAGGACAGTTAGCCAAAGAATGGGTAAAAGCCTAAGCTACTAACAGGTAAGCTGTGAACTTCTTGGGTTTACCACCCTTCACTTTGTAAAATGTCCCCTGAAATGGGCAAAAGAATAGTGGAGACATACAAACATCGGATTATTAAATTATTAGCATGATATTATGCTGCCAAACGTATATCACAGTTAGAAAGCAGCCTTAGATTAATATGCAAACCCACCACAGTAGCTAATTGTAGGGCCAAATGGTGCAGCTCGATTCTCTCAGGACTTGCAACAGAGTTTCTCACATGCATTTTATCATCACAATGCATTCTAAGATTCTAGAACATACTATCACCTTCCGCTCAGTTACAAGTTTCTTAAAAAGATATGAAGACCGTGTTGCTTCAAGCCAAAATGCACAAGAACTTTAAAGTCATTTACAGAGAGTTACTTCTCACATCTTTCTATGCTGCATAAGCTGCAAATAGTTCTCTAATTTTCAGCTTTATTAAATATATCTACAATCATTTAAGTAGATCCCTATCCAAAAAGTTCATCTAATGTGCAATATTATGCAAATTCAATTTATATGATGACTCAAAAGTCGTACAATGTAAAATTCAACTTATATTGCTCTTGCAAACTATAAGCTAATTTAATGTAGCTACTAAGCTGCTGTATATTTGAAAGCAATTGCTTACATTATCAAAATGTCAAAGAATTAACCTGATGTGCGTCCAACTGTGAATTTTGCTCAGCTTTATACTCCATTTGTTTGTTGGAATTTGCATCAGCTTCATGCTCCATTTGCTTGCTGGAATTAGCATTTTCTTCATGTCTGATGTGCTTGTGCACTGATCAAAACTACTGTCATGAACATCTATTTTATGCCTGTCAGGATCTGCAATAGAATTTGCAGCCACTTTGCGTATGTGTGCAAGGCTTATTACCAAAGCTTGGAAATAGCAAATCCTAGCTTACAACATTAGAAGAAGAATTTCAGCGTGTACTGGAATGCATATCTGAATGCAGGATGCATATCAGAATGCAGCTCTTGGCTTGCTCGATAGCTCTATGCTTGCTTGGCCTGCTTGTCTTCCATACTTGAGAGCGAAGCTGTTATATTAGGTAAAATTCTTTGCCAGTCCTTATTACCGTCTGTGCTAGTTTACACAAAGCAAAGACTTGCAGATAGTATCTCTCAAACCCTAACAGAATTGCCATCCATGTGGCCTGTTTATAAGAAAACTTACCTGCATGGCAAGCCGAGTTGTAGCTTGTCCATAGCAAGGTCATTTGCCTTAACTGTAGTTACGCCCATCCATTTCGTCACAAAGGTTACCTAAAATGACATGTTTTTGGAAACCTAACTGAAACCATAGTTATGAGAACTTGTAAAAAACAATTCCAAAGGTCGCAGAAGGGCATATGTAGAGATCCATGTCATTTGCATATGTACCACTATTTTCCCTTGTATCAACGATAAGAAGCAAGAAGCAAAGAAGTATTTTTCTTACCATATTTGCTATATTGCTCGTCCTATTTCATAATAGGGATGGCCGGTGCCCAAATGCCTTAATATTTCAGCTATATTAGACACTACACAAGGCTATAATATAATATAGGATATTTTTTCATGTGTATCCATTTCCATAGCCGCATTCACCTTTTTAAGTGTATTTCCTGCACAATTGCCAACAACTGCAAATCTATGTCATTTATAAGTTGTCTTAATGTTGGTCCAATGTCATACTGCCAATATTTCTCAAAAGGTCAAATAATAATAAAATGTCATCCAGCATTCCATTGTTAGTTATAATTATTATTATTATTATTATTATTATAATAACTAGTCAAAAGCACGTTTGATTACTTTTTACAGAAATCGCATCGATCCGAGCCATCGGATCGCCATTCTGGGGAGGGACGAGCCTATATAAGGCTCTTTCCCCTTCAGCACCGGTTATCGGCGTCTTCTCACAGCAGCTTCCTTCCTTCTCCGAGCGGCCGGTTTTGTGTCTATTGCGAGTCCCTTCCCAGAATTACATGTTTTGATAATGCTCTTTTGCCTTTGTAATTTGCAATATGAAGTTCCCTATATCAATGTCTAGTTTCTATCTTCCAAATGCTTGGCAAAGACATTGGAATCTCTTGAAACATAGACTCTCTAGTGCAACACGACACCGCTTTGCAGTAGATCATCGAAAATTCCCATCCTTTGAGAAAGCATGATTATGTTGCAATAATACATTATCTGTTGCAATATTATAATGAGATTATGTTCAATTGATTATGTTTTTGAATGCCATACTTGATGTCAGAGCGAGTTATAAGTTCCCATACTCATGACATGATTATTTGATAACTTTGTAAAAATGTAAACATTAATTAGAGCTTGAGTCACATTGGTAAAAATAGTTGGGCACATCACAACGATGTGAACATATTTGTTGGCCATTTGGATCAAAGTTTACCTAGGTATAGAATGTTTCTGAGCCCATAGGCATGTAACATTACAAAACTTTGACATGCCGCATAATAGATATGTCGTTCCATCCTCTCACATCAAGCACATGCATTGTGCCCTTGCCATTACACATCATATAACCTAGAATATAACTTGGAGGAAGTAGATACATAGAACAATTGAACGTAACTCTCAACATGATGCCCTTATATGGCTATGTGCAATCGAAATCCAATCGTTGATCTTCCCGCAACCTTACCTCTGATTAATAGTTTTGGATTTCAATTCTGGAGTGCTAAAGCGTACCCGTTCTCCCTTCGCATTTCTTGTTGGACTCCATAAGTGTGAAGCATATTTTCTTCTACCTTTAAATTTACGGATAGTTGTAGCCAGCTCTTTTTCTCCATTGTCACTATTTTCATCAACTATAAACGACCTTGACATATTGTGACTCATATGAACAACTCTATTTCAGTGTTCAATGCTGCCCACAAATTTCGCATCATTCTGTTGCAAAAATATTTGGATTTGGATTTATCACGATCAAGCACATGGATTCTGCACAACGTTCATTGAAGGAACCAAGCAAACAAATAAATGTACGTAGGTGATGAGGTTTTGTTTTGGCGGTAGATTAATGTATCTTCCTTGGATGCATTATGTTACAGGGCAGGATTACTTAGATGGCACTACAACTTGCAACTGGGCCAACATCAATTGATCAGGCACAACAAAAGCTTTCAATTGAGGCTTTGTTGGATATTTTCTCCCAGTATGGCGAGATTGAGGAAGGAGTAGTTGCGTCTGAAAAACACAAGCAAATCTCAGTATGTTCTTATACAATAGGCGTGCAGTATGTTCACTCCGTGTCCAAGACGAGTGTTAATAATTCTTTTGATGTGCCTTCAATTTTTATTGAGGCTTTGCCTTCATTACTTACAAAACTGTAGAATCAGCTAAGAAAGCAATTAGTGATCCCAACAAGACGATTGAGATAACTGCCTATATAACCATAGGTTCGTGTTTGTACATTGTTTTCTTATTAACGTTCTTATTGAGTTATAGGGGAGACACATGATTGTTAAGCTGGCTACGAAAGGTCAAAAAGACAACGGTATCGCTTAAGAAAACAATGTACATACGTTAATTAATTAATAATGTTAAGCAGATTTTTCTTATTAGGTAATAACATTAACAAAGGGTTATTAATTAATTAATCAAACAATCAAATTAATAAGCCAGCTTAATTATTGTATTGCATTGGGTGGACGTGAAGGTTTAGTTGATACAGCAGTAAGTGGTTACCATTTATAAACCAAATCTTTTTTTTTTTTTTTTTTTTTTTTTGAAGAAATGGCAGATTTTTGTATTCATTAATACATGAGATACATACTTATAGCTATAGTACTATAGCTACAAAAAAGCATAATCATCTCCTTTATAAATAGGCAGATGTACAATAAGATACCTATGTTACTCTATTATAAGGAGAATAAGAAAAAGTATTCAAAATAACAGTAAAGTTCTGGTAATGTAGATTCTTTTCAGAAGATGTTGTATTCAGCTTGGATGAGATCGCCAATGGAGAAATCCTCAATCCTCCTTCTGCCAAAGATTTGAAGCCATTCATCTAATTCACGCACTGTATTCATTGTTTTATTGAGGAGTTCAGGTAGAAACCTCTCCTTTTGTCTCAGCTCCCTCTCATATAAGTTCTGGAATATTGGCTTCAGAGTGTTGTGTTCCCAAATAGCATTGTCTTTCAGGATCTTCTTTATAGTCTTGGCTCTAACCATAGCCATCTTCAGTTTGATCAAATTCTCCTCAATTTCCAATCTGCTAAACTGTCCATTCGCATCATATACTCGGCCTGTATGTTGTGCTATCATCTTGTTGAGCTGAGCTGCAAAAAAGAAAACACTGGAATTAGTATCTAGGTAGAGATCGGCCATGGTTCAGCTCCCTGAATGCTAAAGTTAAGCATCCCCTCTTGCTCTTTCAGAATCAGGTCGAAAAAGTTATATAGACCCTTGAAGGATCCTACTTTATCCCACTGCTTATCATATCCCAATCCTTTATCCATTTTATGAGCAAGAGCTGTTTCGATTAGTCTCCCCATAAACTGTTCTTTTAACCAGTTTAAAGATGGTCCCTGGTGTTGAAAAGTCACTCTATTTCTGTGTAGCCAAATGCACCATAGAGCTATGGTTCTAACAGTAGCCACAAATTTGTCTCCCTCCTCAAGGAATTTCAGAAAATCTCTCTCATTGGCTCCTGTTGAGTCATTAGTGAGTTTCTTAATCCAGTTCCAGAAGGGGCCAAGCCAGGGGCATTGGAAAATATGCAGAGGAGTTTCATTACTACCACATCCTAAGCTGCATGTCTCATCAATGACATCTTGAAATTTAGCTGCTCTGGTGTTACAGGAAAGGCTTTGGTTCAAAATAAGCCATCTAAAAATAACCATTTTCCTTGGACAGTAGAGTTTCCATCCAATTTTAGCTAGCTTGATAGCCTTTTTTTCATGACAATTCCATTTAATAGCCATCTTCAATCTCGGCTTTTCCAATAGCAGTGGGTAAATCCTTGAGACTTTGTATCCTGGTTTATTCTGAATTGTCCACATTGGAACTTCATCCTTCAAGTTTTCAGCATTCTGAACTTTAGCCATGATGGCATTGTATATTTTTCTATCTGTTCCTGTAGCTCTTCCCAAGTTATCCATTCCTGACCTCTTTGAAGATCATAAAGAGTTTTTAATCCTGCTCTACACCAAATTTTATATCTTTGGAAACGTTTAAGAGCCAGACACCCCTCTTCCTGAGAAGCTAAGCCCATATGCCAGAAGAAATGGCAGTTGCCATTTTCCAAATTATCTTCTTTTTCCCTGAAGAGGAGAGAGACTTCATTCCAGGCTTCTAGAATTCTTTTTACTAAGGGGGAGGTGTGGCTGCCTGTGTTAAATTGAATGAATGCTGATTCAGGTAGTTGGTGCTCCATATTCAAACTTCCAACAGGCCTAGATTGCAATATCCAGTACCTCAATAATTTCATAGTTGGAGATTTGGATCCATGAATGGCTCTCCATACTAATTTTGCAGCCAAAGCTTGGGACTGTTTAAACATATCTTTGCAGCCCAAACCTCCCTCCTTTTTTGGTCTCACCAGGTTATGCCAGGCCACTTTATGATCCTTGTTCCAAATAAAGTTCCTGATACAGATTCCAGCTGATTGTAGGAGGCTTTGTCTGCTATTATGACTGAAGAAAAATAGACATGCGTGCTGGTAATAACATTATTGGCTATCTCAATTCTGCCAGCCATAGAAAGGGAAGTAGGATATTGTGCCAGCTTTTTTTTAATCCTATTCACTATTGAAGACCGTAGCCCATGGATATTCATGTTCAAAGCTAGGGGCAGGCCAAGAAGCTTAGTGGCTGAGTTTTTTGGGAGGACTTTGACATCTTCCATAACTGTATTATCAGTCTCCATCACCACCAAACTTTTTTCCTTGTTAAGGTGAACACCTGAGGCTTTCCCAAATATGCTTAACATGTTTAAGAAGTTTATTAAGCTATGACCATCATCCTGTAAAAAACAAAATGTGTCATCAGCATATTGCATCAATGTTAAGGTTTCTTCTTGTTGAGGTAGCTGCAAACCCTTGAGATGGCCTTCTTGCACCATGCTCTATAAACCAAATCGATGCATTGTACTGCTCCAATTTATCATTCTTATTACGGAAGCTGCCTTTTGTCAGGTCAAAACTGCGGAAACAGGGTAAATGTCTCGTAGGTTAATGAAAGCTTTGGAGGACCACAATACGATGGTACTGTCCGCAACTCTAGCAGTGGAATTGTTCAGCTTGTATATGGGATGGATACAGTAAACATGGAAGGCAAGGATAGGGCTCCATTAAATCTGGAGAGGATTATGATTAAAACTAAGGTATTATATTATTCTCGAAGTTCCAAACTAGATTAAATAAATAACACTAAAGTTTGCAGGCTTCATCCCCTCCACTGGGTTATACAACATTGACATCACTTGAATTGGAAAAGGCTTTGGAGGAGAAGCTGACTGATCCCAAGTTCGGGCCTGAATATGGATATTCTACTGTTTTCTTAGAATTATTGAAATAGTTTTTGAAACAGCTTGCATTCAATATACAGAAGACTAGGTCTATTCTTGACTTGCTAGAGTGTAGAAGTGAGGCAAAGAACAATTTGAAGGAAAAAGTTGCAACATATACTTCTGGGCTGACTGCTCGGCAGTTAGAGGTGACTGATAGTCTGTTATTTCATATTTAAGTAATCTAATATATGATAGAAGTATATTGCTTGTTTTAGGTCTTTTTAAACACTTGTATTATCCGTTACAATGCAAAGAATCTAGAAGCTGGAACCAGGTACTGCAGTTGGTGTTGGTGCACAAAGTATTGGCGAGCCTGGCACTCAAATGACCTTAAAGAGATTTCATTTTGCTGGAGTAGCAAGCATGAGTATGCGTATATTTTATACCCTACTGCTTATACTGGAATGTATGCTATTTTTTACATTTGAATATTATTTTGCTATCCGGATATTACACTTGATGTGCCACGAATCAAGGAAATTATTAATGCTTCCAAAAAGATGAGCACACCAATAATTACAGCTAAACTTGTTTCTGAAAATGATATAAAGGCAGTGTGCATTGTGAAGGGCTGCATTGAGAAGACAACTCTCAGAGAGGTAAGGTAAATCACTGCTAAGCTAAGCGTTACAGAAATTCATATAGTGAGGTTCATCCTGTAGGTGGCAAAAAGCATAAAAACAGTTTTGAAGCCAGGGCAAGCTTTTGTATTAGTTAAGCTTGATATGAAGCGAATTCGTATGCACATTGCTGGTTGGCTCTACTATAGCCATGTGTGTAAAGGCTTTCATTTCCAGGACTATCTTCGCATTCGTACAAATTGGCCCACATATGCATCAACCTGCAAGTCCAACAAAATTCAGGATTCAAAATACCTTCTGCTGCTCATTTTCTCCTCACATTGAGCAAAATGCATATGCATTAAAACTACGGTTTGCAAGTTCAACTAGGTTTTGGGATGATGGAGGTCCTTAAAGAACATACCCGTCAACAAGCTCAACAAGCTGAGGAAAGAGTTCTTCATCTCTCAGCTTTTGAATTGTCATAACTGTGCTTTCTATGGCTTCAACACAAACCAGGACCCTTTCTTTGCTTCAAGTGCAACCCTATCTGGTAGCCTGTTCAGTGCCTGTGTCCATTCTTGAGTTAGTTCACAGATGCGGGAAAGAACTACTTTGTAGGCTCACCTAACTTCCCTTTCAATTCAAGACCGAGGCATTACACTCAACCGGAGCCAACCATTAAGGTTGTACAAGTAATCTCTCTGTGTACTGATTACTTTATCAATCCAATGCCTTCACCAGAGCCTTGGTGCGATCAATCAAATCCACATCTTCCTTTGCATCCTTCTTCATTAAAGATCTACATTTTCTTCCATACTCCAATCTCACAGCCTCCAGAGCCTACAAAAGAAAGGTTTTTCCAAGCATTACTAGAACATACAAAAGGATTATAAAGAAGAGATACTAGGGATATGATTCAACCAAGGAAACAATCAAAAGGTTTCTACTTGCCTTCCCTAGTCAATCAAGGAGGCTAAACGTTGGTGTGGAAGGAAGGAAGACAACCAAAGCATGAATTGACTGACAAGATGATAATTACTGTCGAAGAATACCTTAACCTCTTCATAGAGTTTCTTCTCCCATGCACAGAGCCTGTTAAGTGTAGCAGCATGGCTTCTCGTTAATCCACAATCGTCCAAGACCAGCTCATGGCTGCGGCTTGCTGTCACCTATGGATTTCCATTTCCTTGCCACTTCTTTTTCCCCTGCTTGAAGCCAGTCAAGGATTGGCCTGCTATAGTCTGTGGCTTCTGTACTAGGTAATTGCCAGGAGGGCATTGGCTATAAATCGGCTGCCCCCGCCAAACGGCGGGCGACGGCGGCGGAGCAGCGAAGTCGCGCCGCCGAAGTTTACGGCGCTGCCGGTGCCCTTTATAGCCGAATGCCCGACTTCTCGGCAATTACCGGACGTAATGACCAGTACCTTTAAATTTCCACTTCTCTGCTTTGATCCGACAGATCGTTTGCATGAATGGAAGCTGGCCAGATGAAATTTCATTGTTGAATCTTCAAAAAACAGTTGGTTTATGTGATCTTCCAAGATCAAGAAGCGGCTATAATGAAAAACGTGAATTTTTGAAGAATCGTTTTTGAAGAACCACTCAACTGCCCAGATAAAATTTCTTTGTTAAATCTTCAAAAACACGGTTGATTTATGTAATCTTCCAAGCTTAAGAAGCAACAGAAGTGATGAACCGTGGGAGATGGAAACCGGTTATAACCGAAGCCTTCAATAGCTTAGTCCGCCTCGCTCTTGCCCCGCTTTTTAAACCTAATCAAATAAAAAATCATGACAAAGTGGCATGTCTGCGCCTCAGATCCGGTAAGCTCATCTGCCTACAAGCTTCTAGAGCCGCCTCAGATCCCGTGAACTCATCTGCAAGGAAACACTTGCCACCGAAAAGCTCTGCCCTGTTTTTAACCTACTCAACTTGCCACAGAAAAGCTCTACCTGGCGTGTTCGTCTGCGCCTCTGCAGCTGAGATCCGGTAAGCTCATCTGCAACGAAAAGTAAGCTTCTCATCCGGTAAGCTTCTCCGCTCTGCCAGCAATCTCCGGCGAAGTCTGCACAAAAAGCTCTGTGGGAGAGACAAGCGGCGCCGCTCCGCAGAACCCGGACAAAATTACATCATATAATTTTAACATAATAATGGCGTAATTTAAAGGTACTGGTCATTACGGATGTCTTAGATCGTTGTAGAAAACATTCTGCGGCATCAAAAAGTACATTACGATATTGATAGTAACTACAAAATCCACACAAAATATGAACCTCGATTAAGAAATAGCCAGAAGGAACTTCCAGCTTTGCATGCCGGGCCAGTTCATCTATTAAGCAATAAAGTCTGTCCTTAAAATCTGTAAGTGGTTGGCTACCCAACACAAAGAACTCTTGTGCCTGTCGAACCAGTTTACACATGCTAAATATTTATACGTCATGCTATTTGCAGAGATTTTACTAACAAAAGATGCTTTGGTGTGTGTCTGTGTCTTAAGTACATCCTTCGCAGAACATGCTACTGCATCTATTCAAGTGTACCTTTGAAAGTCTACCACTGGAACTGTAAAATTCTACATAGAGCAGGACCTCAGAAGGGTCCGCAGGCTCAAAGGGGTTGTTTGAATTGCTATCACCTGGAGGCTGCAAACACATTTATTTAAAATAAGACAAGTGGAAACTTTATGATTTACTTTAAGCACTTAATTGCTTTAGCACATCGCGCATTGGCTTCCCCAACATTGCTATTTTGCAATTCTACATAACTACATGACATATTAATCAAAGGCTGTGAAGCCATTAACGCCTCCTGTGCAATATGCCAAGGACGTGGCCTTTAGTCCAAAAGGGGCTTTATGGTCCAAAGTGGGCTTTTAGTCCAAAAGGGGCTCTATGGTCCAAAGAGAGCTTTTGGGACCAAAGAAGGACCAAAGAGGGGCGTGCATGCTATATAGTAGCTCGGGGGAGAGCTCTGGGGCAGCTGTGTCATAGCTGAGGGCTCGTGGTTGGGTGGTGAGATAGCGTAAGGACGTGGCCTTTAGTCCAAAATGGGCTTTATGGTCCAAAGTGGGCTTTTAGTCCAAAAGGGGCTCTATGGTCCAAAGATAGCGTGCCACGTCAAGAGTCCATTTTATCCTGTGTAAGAAAAACTTTCACCTGCATAACTAATTGAAGTAACAAATGCCGTAGGTTCTGCGCCACCACTAACAGCTTCATTATGCAGACCAATACATTGATTGGTGTCTTCTCCTTCATTAGTTCTTTGCACTGCAAGAAGTATTAGGCAGAGACAATATGCTGCTGCCAGTACCAAAACTCTGAATACCTCCATTACACCAGTCGGAATCCAGTTTGGAATAAAAATATATATCAAGTTTGGATAATGCACCTTTTGCATCTACAAAGTTAGAATGATAGTGCATGCGCGCCTCTAACATGCGAGCAACAGATCTGCCACTGTCAAGGCAACTTGGTCAAGGCTTCTACATGCGAGGGTAACTGAGATGCATACTGATCAATCACAACATAAATGGTTTGTTACAGAAGGCCAATTGTTGTAAAAGGTTAAGAATAGAATAGAATAGAATAGTTTTTTTATCGTCCACTGAGACCAATCGGCCTATGGGACCCAGAAGGAGCGCAACAAACTTATTACTGTCCGGGTTAAAAAACCCCCGCCCCGAAGGGTTTTCGAGGGAAAAACCGTGGCAGTAATAAGAATGTTGTCAAGCTGTACAAGTTCTATCAATACTGGATTCCGTAAAGAAACAACATTATGTAAGTGTTTTTAAGTCACATCAGATCTGTATAATCTATATATTTGTCACAGAGATACCTCAGGATGGAATTGCAGGCAAACAATCGAGCAAGAGAATTCAGCAATATTATCCAAGGATGGCAAAATACACCTTTATGATAAAATAAAAGTTGTATAGTCTGCATTTACTTATCCAGGTTGCAAACGCAGCGACACTTCTACAACAAATGTACCAAACTGCGAAGTTTTGCTTTGCCCCTGTAATACCATTATAAATCCAGCAAGCTTTAGGATTTACAATATAATTTTAGCATTAGCATTATCTGGTAAACATATAAATAAAACAAGATTTAAAATTAAGAGCAGATTCTGGTGTGAAAGAAATCATAAACTGAATACCTTTGAGCTCCTTATCATTATTGTAAAGTAGGAATTTCAATTTAAACCATGATCTTTTCTGCTATTTCTTATTGTTTGAATCCTTTTGGAGTGCTAAGAAAGAAACAATGCAGAAGCAAATGGTGAAGCTTTATTAAGTTTTATCTGAGGGCAAGACTAGTCTGAACAGATGCGAAGGAGAAGGCACGTAGAAAAAACTTACCTCTTGACAATGCTGTAGGATTTTGCAATAAAAGCAGGAATCATCCAGCTGAAGGCAAGATCGAGCTCTGCTGCCACAAGTTATTGATTGGAGCAAAGAGTTTGGGAAGTGAGGTAGGATTTACAGCTTCGATGTGACCGAAAATGCTCTTTTTGCATGAATTCGGCGCCAACGCCCTAAAACAGATATAAAAGAGGGGAAAACAAAAAAAAACAGCATCCATGAGTTATAGCCATGCTAGGATTTGCAAATCCGGCAGCTCGTTACTCTGCTGCATAATTGAGTTAAAATGCGAAGAATGAGATGATGAAATTCCCGACGCACCCAGATATCCCGACGCACCCATAACTGCCTCTGACTTGGAATTTCCATGAATTTCTGAAGCCGTAGATGAAATCAAACGATCGAAACAGCAGCCACCTGCACAAAAATCCCACCTCGCAGCAACGTGGACACTCTAGAATTGCTTCAAAGTGTCCACTTGCGTTTGCACAAACGTGCTAATAATAATAATAATAATAATAATAATAATAATAATAATAATAATAATAATAATAATAATAATAATAATAATAATAATAATAATAATAATAATAATAATAATAATAATAATAATAATAATCCTTCATATGTAATTCTTATTGGGAAGAATCAACAAGAATATACCCAATGATTCGTGCGTCATCGGGCAAAAAAATCAGAAAAACCAAGGAAAAAAAAAATCGCCTGGGAACTACGGGCGCCATAGCTGCCGCTGCATCTTCCAGGCCATGCTTAATTGATCAGATCAAGGCTTAATTCATCCAATCAATTTCCCCATCTGTTTAACCCGGTGAATTCTGTTCCAATTCAACCTGCCCATTTTCGATCCTTCATAATTCGCTCTTCTCTGTTTAATCCGGTGAATTCTCTTTCAATTCAACCTGCCTATCTATTTGATCCTTCAAAATCCGCTCCTCTTCTGTTTAATGCGGCGAAATTTTGATTTGGCAGCGTCCATGAGGACAAGAGGTAGGCCTAGCTCTCTGTTTTTTCTTGGTCTGTTCAAAGATCCGAAATCTTCTTTCAAAAATACCGCTTCTGCAACTGTTATCGCACTCTTCCAGGCTTTGGATGCATTTGAAAGAGCTGATTCCGGCGATGAAGATAGTTGGCCTGGCTATGGTGGGGTTTTAACCGAAGGCCCGCATGGTAAATGTTACCGCAGGGGACCAGAAGAAAAATGAAGCAAAAGATGAAATAAGGGGTAAGAAGTACTGCCTCTCTTTCTTTTTCTAAGAAGTGTCATTTTTTATTCCCGTCTACCTTCTCAGCTTGCAAATCTGCTAATCTTAGTTGTTCCAAAGGCAGATCCTCCTGACATCGCCATAGCTGGGAAGGGGCAAAAGTTCGTGTATAAACAGAGGTCATGAGAAATAGCAAGAGTTCTGTTGTTAATCGACAGAAGCTTGCTGGATGTGTTGCTTCTTAGCTCCATCAAAAAATATGGGGCCGGATCCGGGGAACATGCTCTAATTTTGCCATAGGAAATTCCGGCATCCAGAAGCTTCCAGCATCTAGAAGGTCGGATTATTTCTGCCGAAAATAAGCACGATGGATCGACCCTTTGCGAAATCTTCCCCGCTGCTTCATTTTGCTCGCAACAGTGCCGCTAGCTTTGAGTCCCACATCTGTATATTTTTTCTTCCTTACACTTGAAACAATCGCCGCTGCTTCATTTTTTTACAGAAGCAATCATGAAGCAGAAGTGGGACTTATAATTACACTTGAAAGCCCAGTCATGAAGCAGAGATATGAAGAACTGCACAAACGCAATTAGGCTATCAAGATTCTTGAGTTCCCACCATTGAACTATCTGTCAGCCGCTAAGAGAAAGTCGAAAAGCATTGATATTCTCATATGGTGTCGTTCTCAATCCTGGCAATTGGCAACTCATGTTCATGCCGATGAGAATTAAGCAAGGTTCGAAGATTATAAAGCTAAGAGCTACCATTTGGGTCAAGAATAATAGGAAGTATCCATGTGGACGAAAAAAACAAAAAAATGGTAAAATATATGCAATATAGAGGTCCATTGACATCAAATAGAAAACTACTAACAGTAGTGTGCAATAGTACACATCTACCTTACGGCATGGAAACTTGAAGTAACAACACGGTTTCAAATCCTATATGTTGAATTAATTCAAAAATGCCTATTGAAACTTGAACTATCATAAATTTACTAAACAAGGTCTGGAACATACTATAAGTCCAACTCATAGAGTTGGAACTAGAGAAATGTTCGCGGCGGCCTTGGCCGCTACGATAAATTTCTTGTAATAATAATAATAATAATAATAATCCTTCATATCTAAACATATTGCTATAGGAAAGATTCGCTTAGATATTCTAAAAGATTCTACGTCATCGGGCAAAAAATAGAGAAAAGAAAAAAGCGGTAAAATTTGCACGGGCGCCAGCAGAGCAATAAGGAAAGACCTGCTGCGCCATAGCTGCTCCTCTGATTCCAAGGGTTTCGCCATAGTTTACAAGGTATTGTCTTCTGCTTCTATGGCGCCGGCTTCTGCATCTATGCAGCTTTAGAGCAAGAAGAAGCAAGGTCTCCTGTCATTCTCTGCCGCCACAGTCAAGCGGAGCTGAGATGTAGGCACAGCCTCAAATTTGTAAGCAGAAGACCATAGTTCAGGCGATTGTGAAAGAAAGATCAGATTCTATTTGCGAAGATAGCGATGCAGATTGCGAGGGCGGATGTGTGCGGCGGCTTATTGTCAAGATAACTTAGCAAAATCGAAATGGCTGCGCTGAAGTAATTGCCGACTCTGTTTGTTGGAAATAAGACAATATTCCTGGCTTCATACCTGCATTTAGTAGATAAGACAATAAGATACTGCATGTTCAAGCTTTTCAGGAGCTATTGCCTGTGGCACTGGTCTTTCTATGCATCGGTTCGTTTTTCTTTCTTGGAATAATAAGAATTGATTGAAACTTTGCTGTTTCGTCTGATTTATTGGACATATCCAATTCCAGATGAATGCAGAAGGACGGAATCGAGTATGGGAAGCAATTGGATACGAAAATCCGGAGCAGAACGATAGATTGGGAGATGGAATTAAGGTGAAAAGGCCGCTTGGAGATGCAGTATTTGATGTTCAATCCGGCAAGGAAGATCTGGTTGCATTTTTGAAATCAAAAGGGGTTGAATTTAAATGGGCAAATTCAGGAGAAATTGAGATAAATTGCGACGTAATTGTGGTCGGATCTGGATCCGGCGGAGGAGTAGTAGCAGAGGATTCAAAGTTATTGTGTTAGAAAAGGGCAAATATTTTTCCCGCCAAGACCTTTCCCTTCTTGAAGGCCCTTCCATGGCCAATATGTATGAAGGAGGCGGCCTCTTAAGCACCTACGATGGCTCCGTTTGTTTTCTTGCCGGATCTACTGTCGGAGGCGGATCTGCTGTAAATTGGTCTGCTTCAATTTGCACCCATAGAGGCAGTCAAATATAAAAAACAAAGTGGTAAATGATGGAAGGATTCATAATCCAAGAAATTGCTAATAATTAGATCGATGCTTACACTCATGAAAACATTGAGAAGAACAAGCCTCAGTTACTTTATTCCTTTGGGATGCATCAAGAACATATCCTGTTCTCCATTTCTTGCACGGTGTTGCACAAGAATCTTCCCTTCTTGATCCTTCCCCTTTTGCACAACATGGATCCCAACAGCTGTTACTTGAATCATGCAAAAACATAAGATGAAATAAATCTTAATATTAGATGAAGATGTCATTTGTAGATCAGAGAGGAACTCAAATAACAGTTGATGCTAAAATGATACCTAGCTAAACAAGTAGGAAACGTAGTAGACACCTTGAAGCTCCGGGTTGCCAAAGTTGCCCCCAAAACATTCACATTGCAGAATTGGCAGCATCATATTCATGCCATTTTTATGGGAAATGAGAAAGAACATAATAATACCATGAAGAGGTTGTAAAACCCTTTTTTCTAGCCACAACTCTTCCATCCACGATTTGTTCAATGAGATACTTCTTGTTGTCCATTATCAAAACCTTAGCAAATCAGAGGAATTCCTTAATTACATTACGAGTTGGGAGTTGTAAAAACTTACAAAATCCTACCGTAAAGGGTAAAAGGCTCTACAGGGTCCTTTTCGAGTTCATTTTTTTTTTCTCGAGATGCAAGCAAATTGCAACATATACCGATTTCATTTCGGTTCAACATAGTTTACATGATTTGAATGTGCAGATGTAGGATTCGTTAGAATACTGTTGATTATTAAGTCTGCAAAGAGTTTAATTTCCATAATTTATTCATCATATGCCTGGTTTTCTAATAGCAACAATGTCAAAAGCAAAAGGTAAAAATATTGTCGTCTTAGTAGAAAGAGTTGCACTTTAAGTTGAATATTCGGTGGCATTGCTCATCTAAAATACTTTTTTATTGTTAGAATGTGGATCATATCGAGAAGTTTGTCTAAGTTTCTAAATCCTTCTATTATGTATTCACTTAATGTCTTACAAATATATGGTGCTATGGGCAGTAAGCTACTCTACTTCAGAGCCAATGTAGATTAGGATTGTTTGTCTTCCTTGTTACATTTACAAGTTGATTGTTGTATTGTAGCGTTGGTGGCTTTCATAGATCACCCTTTGAACTTTCCGAAGATATAAAAATCCCTCTATGTATTTCAAGAACATCTTTCACACCATTCCACAGATATACAACTATCCCCCTTTGCAGTAGTAAGTCGGGGAAGAGAAATGTTCGCGGCGGCCTTGGACGCCGCGATAAATTTCTTGTAATAATAATAATCCTATTGTTTAAATTTGGTTTTTCCGGGGTTCCGAAAACTTTTAAGATTTTTTTTCCAGGCCACTTTTCTAAGGTTGTGGGAATTTTTGAGGCTGAAATCTTTTTCCGGTTATCCAAAAATTAAAATGTTTTTCGTTGTACGATTTTGAGAGGGTTTTTCACTGATCTGTTAGCATGTCACCGAATACGCGTGTTGCCGGATTTCATTTGAATGGAGATGGCAGAGAAATATCCTGCCATGACCGCCGGCTGCATTCGCCGGATGTTCTGAGGTGATTCTATGGATTTGCTTATTGATTGCCCTCTGCAATACTGAGTGCACCGCTTTGGTCTCTTTTAAAGTCTAAGTTGATTCGAGCTTCAGGGTTTAGGTATTTGCTCGAACTAATCCATTCTAACGGATCCAAATCTAACGGATCCATCATTCGTTTGGCAGGCTGCCGATACCTCGCCTTCCATCATTTTTCCATTTGTTCAGAATGGCAACAACAACATCCACAAATCCTTCCGGCATTGCTTTCAAATTTAGGATTTTAGCGCCCAGATAGTAGGCTGGAGCCTCACTCAGGTAAATGTTCTTAGTTCCTTCTTAACCTTGTGCTTTTTCTTCCGTTAAATGTTTTCATTTCTTGACAGTGTGCTCTTTCTTCAGGATTTGTTCTGCATGTTCTTTCTTATGCATGTACTATGCCAACAAAGCTCTCCAGTTTTGGAAATAGAGGTACTCATTTTCGCTGCAAATAGAAGTTAGCTTCTCAAGCAAACTTCTGAGGTAAGGTTTCGCCATTTTCGGCAACGTAGGTCTTCATTTCCGTAGGTTTTTCCCCCATCTCAATCTTAATTTTTAAGTTAGTTGCTAGATCTGGGTTTGCACCAAGGATATGAAGTGCTAGATTTTGATAAAATGTGGATTATTCATGATTATCCATTAGTTTAATTCAAATGTAACCCGGATCTGTTGTTTTTGAGTTTCCGAGTGAGACAAATGGAGCACTGAAAGATCTGCGCAGTTACTTTGTTGAAATCATTTGGGCAAGAAGGTAGGCCTGATACATATTCTCTTTATATTTAAGGACCTATTATTCATCCTTTATGATAATTGTGGTCAGAAGAGCACTATAATGAGTAGCTGTAACATAAAAAATGTAGTCTCAATCAATTGAAAGTATTAGTTGTAAGATACACATGTGAGATGATGTAAAGCAATGATACAATTTGGTGTTATGGCATGCCACTGTACCAAATGTAGTTGCAGGGCACTGGATAACGCAGTACTGCAGCCGCAGTTATGCCGGGTTTTCTCCTCTGCCATGATTTTTTCCCAGGTTTCAAAATGGTGAAGGAGCTTCATCCGACATTCAGGGTTCATAAATTTTCCAGCGTCTTTTTACATTGTGGTTCGGGCATCTACACATATTAAAATCTCAAAGCCGAGCATATTTCATCCTCCGCTATTGCCTTCCAAGTTGCTTCAGATCTTTTTTTAGTTTTAGCAAGTCATTTATCTAGACGAAGTATATGGAAAAGCCCATATTATTTTATCCAAGCCGAACAGAGCATTGGATTGGCAGTAAGAGACGATAAATTCTCAAAGATATATTCGTTTTGCTACAAAATACAGCTAAGTTTTCTATCGCCGAATTTTAGCTCTGAGACATGCTTTTATAAATATGTTTACACATGCTTTATGATGTATGAAGATGCTCATTGGTCACAAGGACTTGCAATCAGGTATGCTTATTTTTCTGCTCATATTACCTTTCACAAGTTGATTCAGGATGCGTGTATGTGTGCACAGATGCCAAATGTTGTTTGGTAAGTAGATTGCTGGTGTGTAGACCAAGGGCAGCGATTACAAATGTATAAGGATAACAAGGATTTATTTATCCGTTTTATCTAAGGTAAGTAATAACAGGATTTTATATGTCGCCGATCCTTTCTACGTTTACATTTACTGATACTTACATTCCGTGATGCAGGTTTGCAAATTTATGGCTCACTATCGGCTAGCCTAAACCAGCTCAGGTTGTCATTCTTTCTTCCTCCAATTTAAACCTCATTATCACATGTAAAATACATTTCTATAGTTAGATACATGTTACAACAGGCTATTGTAGATACATGAATAGGAATGCATCATATGCATTTTTTACTGGTAGCCAACAGAAATTTTCGTTCAGGGTTTATTACACATATTGCTTATGTTCCACTAAACTCTGAGCCCAAGTTTCTTGCTATGCAGAGCAAATCACTTGGTTTATGCTTTGTCCCAAAGCTTAGCTATGAGTATCTCTGTTATGAGTATTGTCCGCCTCTATGAGTATTTTCTGCTATGAGTATTGTCCGCCTTCTAATTGTTAGTGCATTTCCACAAAAGTTCATTCTCTGCTCCTTTATGTTCATATCCTCTGCTCACAACAGCTCACATCCTCTGCTGCTTTTATATTAGGTTCAAACTTTTATATCAGGTTCAAAGTAAAGTGTAAATCACCACTGCCAACGGTGGAGTTAGGGTCTTAGTGGAATGTCAGGCCTGGGGAATGGGTGGTTGTTGTTGGCAGTCTCTTGCATCCTTAAAAGTCAGTATACAGATTATGGCATATATCGTTATTTTATCATGGTGTATATTGTTATTTGTGATTGTGTTATCACGCTTTTTTACTTCATGAATCATCGTAAGCCAGCTTGCAACATCACACGTATTTGTATGCCCAACTTGACCTCTTCATATATACTGAACATCATGTTTATTTGCAGTACTTTTGATCGTAAGGGCACTGATTTGAGTCTTCAAGGAGCATCCACAGATTATATACGGACTGATGCTGCTATTAATCAGGTATATTGTCCTAACAATAACTTTGGAATATCAGTTGTGAAAACCTGCTCTTTCGCCTCTATCCAGTGAAAGCTTCAGCTAAAATTCAGCCCTCGCAAGGTCTACTGGACCCCTACTTGAGAGCAAACTGGAGCATGATACTTACTCCACAGTGCAAAAAGCACCCAGGTTTGAAATGTTGTAGCTTGGGTTAAAACAGCTCAAGAAGCACCAAAGGTTTTCACTCCTCTGCTATAGTTATGCTGCACTTTTGTACAACTCTGCTGGAAGGCTACTTCACACCCTTCCTTTGCTAGCTCTTTACACATGAATAAGTTAAACAAGGCTAAATGTATTTCACAAATATTAGTGGTAGTTTTTGCAGTGATGCACTAGATCTGCTGCTGTTGTAGCTGGTGTGTCAGTGTCTTCATACAAGCTTTATGTAATTGGGTAACTATGCCCTGGAATTATTGTTTGAAATGTAGAAAACAGAACTCTTTGGACAAATTGTTTTGGTTTATTTTTCTCGACAATTTTGAAGGTAACACTGCTTTACTATAACAGAAATTTTCATTCATTGGTCCAGTTATTATATAGATATATGATGTTTTTTATGGTTAAAAGTGCTTTTTTAGCTCCCTAGGTTATGTTGCAAATAACTAATTTTTAATGCTCCTATCATGTATTGTCCGAAGATCATAATCCTGAGGTATTTGGTTTTATCCAATTGTTGATCCATATCAAATGTTAGTCCATGTTAAATTCTTATCGTTTGCATTGATTTGGCATATTTCGTGCCTGCTATTGCTATAGCAGTATGTTCTATTATTTCGTTTGGCATTATGTTTTTTTTATATGTAGTTACTTTTCGTCAAGTTCTTGAGAGTGCCCTCCTGTTCAAATGTGGCATTTTATATTTGACATATTTACGATGTGGTCTTTTATCGACTTTGTTTGCATTTGGGATTTAGAGGTGTATGTCTTTCTGGTGAAATTATACATGTTTTCAATCTATATTTTCTTCCAAGGACCAAGGCTCCATCTTGATAATCATTTGTATAATCGGGTTTCACCCCTAGCCAGAAAGAGCCGCTAAAATGTCAGACTGAGATCTTCAAAAAAGCACAAACTTGATCCATATGGGATTCAAATTTTAATTGTCTAAATGTGCCTTGCAATATCACTTGCATATCAAATCAAAGTGTCAAATAAACTTTGAACTCATCTTTTCTTCCTGTTTCGATGCTATAGGAGAAAATGCATGAACAAATGTAATAGTGATTTCCATCGCCACTTTGCACTTGCCACATGAAAATGAGGATTTGCATACCAATCTTGCACAACAGTCAAAGTGGATAATAATCATGTGGCAACTTTGTAACTTTTGGAGTAATTTCGAATAACTTCTATAATCATCTACCACATAATGCAAGTATATCCCCTTTCCCTCTCTTGGCCCAAAATTCAAATCTCATTGTCATTTAATGTTGTTTTACAAACACACTTGCATACCAAGAAAGAGCCCACCCATGTTGCTCCATGTGTACAACTACCGAAACAGGCATAAGTAATGTCACCATATTAAGTTACATTCGACAATGAAAGAGAATGCTTCCTCTAAACACATCTTTGAGAATACAAACTCCAAGAATAAGGAAAAAAACATGGTCTCAATGTTGGTTTAACATCTTAGCTAGAAAAAGCATTGTAAGAAATGGTGCGACAAAACTTAGCTATTTAATCAATCTTAGCATAAAATCATTGAAATAGAAGTACCAATACAATGGAATATCCATAATTGAATGCCTATAACTGAACGTCAGATATGGAACTTGATGTCTATAATTGTTTAGACATGGTAACGCTCGACAATTGATAAAACAATAGGCTAGCCCAAATTTACCAAATAAAGACAATGTAGTGTAATATATCTATGCTTCAATCTTAAGTTCAAATTCATAATCCTGGAGATATTGGCTCCGTATCTGGTGAATTCTTAAGAACCTTGCCGCCCCCCCAAGGTACGTTGTTCATTCTAACCAAAGATAGAACAACAAACTCTTCAACTTGCCGACAGGGCAAACAACAGACAACAATGTACATTGACAGCTTTAATATTGATGTAAAAAGGAAATGGACATATATATAGTCGCTAATAGACTCACCACTAATATTTCCGATCACAATGAATAGAACATCATTCTTTATAGTGGCATTGATGGATTTGTGTATGTAATCAAGGCCTCAATCAAGGGATGGAGTATGCTAGGAATATTTTCTTAACATTTCTATCAATTTCATAATCTCTTTGCCATTTCTATTACACAGCAAATCCACACAAAATAAGCCACTCACACCCACACTCACATTCACACCTTCCTTCCTTTTTTGCATTTGCCAAATACAAAAATTGTCACATTCTTTATAGTGGCCAACAATCAAACAACCACTGTTTCAAATTGTAGTAAAGCCTGGCAACGCCGGGCACCATAACTAGTAATAATAATAATAATAATAATAATAATAATAATAATAATAATAATAATAATAATAATAAACCTTTTGGTCTATTTTTAAGTCTAAGACAAAAAAACAGACTTAGGCCTATTAGTCCAGTTGGATTTAATAGACCTTAAAACTGCAATCCCAGATATGACAAGGTGTATATCATATCTTAGGCCTTGATAAGAATTAAAATAAATTTTTTTTTGTTTTTTAAAAGGATGTATTATAACCACATTTACATCATAAGAATAATACCAGAAAAAACTTTTTACTAGAAACTAGTAACAGGCTATTATTTCTCAAATGTACGTTGAAACAAAAGCATATGTTAATGTTAAAGCCATCTTAGATAAAGAAATACAGAAACGTCGACATAATGTGAATCTTATGCACATCTTGTAGAAGATGTAAAGATAAAAACAAAACATCACTCAATTGTATATTGAAACAACAACAAATGTAAATGTTAAAACAGCTTTAGATAAAGACATATAGAAATATCGCCACAATCATTGTATCTTATGCAGATCAGCTTAGATAGAGTTTTCAGATAACACCAAATAGTAATCTTCTATTCTGAGCAATAACTTTGCTCAATCTTAACGCAAACATCACCATATGTAGGGATAAGTTCGGTTACCTGCATGTCAACCATTCAAGGATTAGCCTAAGAAGGGTAATCTTAAAAGAACATACAGGTAAGCAGAGAACCTATCCGGCTTAACGCCTTTCAATATATTTATTTAGCAATGTCAAAAGATGTATACTAGAGCCAACATCATCAGGCGGTTTTTAGAAGAGCTACATGACTAATAATACACCTTAAATATGATAAACAAAACAATCAGGAGTGAATAGAACCAGAACTTAACATGAAATAAGCCATAAGAACACAAGCAATGTGTTCGGGTTCTGAACTGCCAGTAATACATGCCTAACAGGAGAAATAGAGTGAATAAAAACAACAAGAAGTAAGGACAATAGAACATAGAAACAGAAATACTGGTCTTACAGCCAAAACCTAAACAGATCATATGTTATGTATGGAAGATAAGTAGGCAAGGTTTATCAAGAGTGAATGCAACTAGAGCTTAACATGAAAAAAGCCATTAGATCATAAGCACTGGGTTCGGGTTCAGAACAGCCAGTAAAACATGATTAACAGGAGAAAGAAAGTGAATAAAATACCAACCATATGCAACAAATATCTCTTTGGAACAATATCTACATAAAAAAATCCTTCCTCCTACCTCAGATTAGGAGGCCCCTATATTCAGTCATTCAGAAATGACAAACAGAAATTGCAACAGGGAGAATAGGGCCCCTACCCAACCCATAATTGTAATACTACTCTAGAGTTAACAAAAACTGAATTTACGTGATAGATTTTAGAATTCTCGTCATGTCTTCTATGTCGAATGGCAGTCCAGGAAAGTTGTTGCGTTTCAACGTTCTGAAAACAATCCTGAGAATGTCCTTTCTTAAGAAACCATTATTGCAGAAGGTATTGATCAATCCACTTAAGTCTTCAGCGGCTGAGACCACATTTGAATGGGCATATACATATGGAAATCGACATGCCTGAGCCGATTTCTTCGGAGATGACCTTGCCGTCCCATTGCTCCATAAACTGTGGGTACTGCTTTATCAGATCTCTTTTAAGTACCCATGTCGCGTCTTCCACCGGCAAGTGTTTCCACTTGACCAAGTATTGGAGAAACTCCGATCTCCTTGTTTTCTTGAACGCTTTATCAAGAATTAGTTCTGGAACTATTTCTATCTGCTCTTCTGTCATTTCCAACATCGTTGGAGTGTCGAGACTTCATCACGGATTGGGAGTGTGCTTCTTCAGCAAACTCACGTGGAAGACTTTGTGGATCTTTAAGTGTGCTGGTAAGTCTAGCTTGTAGGATTGGTTACCTACTCTTTGGATTATTCTGAAGGGTCCAGCCCACCTTGGAGCAAGCTTCTTACAATTTTCGATGCGGAGCTTCGCCTGCTTTACCTTGATCTTGAGCCATACATCATCTCCAACTTGGAACTCTCTGACTGTCCGATGTTTGTCGGCGATGCTCTTTTGTTGACTCCTTGCTGCGAGAAGATACCCTCGAACTTCTTCCACGAGCTGCTGCATGTCGCCCAATATTTGCTGCGAAACTTCCACTTTTGACACAGGGTTGTGCCAAGTGTCTGGAGTTAGGCATTGGTAGCCGTAGTTGATCATGAACGGCGATATTTGGGATGATTCCTGCTTGGTGCTATTGTATGCAAACTCCACCAAGTGAATAAATTCCTCCCACATACCTTGCTTGTTCCAGACATAGTTTCGTAGTATATCCTCCAATATTCGTTGGTGCGCCCGTTTGCCCATCATGTCGGGGATGATAGGCCGTGCTCATGGATAGCCTCGTCTGAATCGTTGCGAAGAGGTCCTGCCAAAAGGCACTGATGAACTTCGGATCTCGGTCGGAGATAATTTCCCTTGGCATGCCATGGAGCCTGAAGATTTCTTTGGTGAAGAGCTTTGCCATATCCATAGCTGTGTCCGTGGTCCTGCAAGGCACAAAATGGGCCATCTTCGACAACTTGTCGACCACGACCATCAGGGCATCCTTCCCTCTTACTGTTCTTGGAAGCCCCGTTATGAAGTCCATGCTGACGACCTCCCACTTAGCGTTTGGCACCGCTAATGGTTCCAATGCACCTGGAATTCGAAGTTGTTCTGCCTTCGTTAGCTGACATAGCTGACATTCCTTGATGTGGCAAGCTAGCTGCTTCTTCATTCCTGGCCAATAGTAGCTGCTACGCACTTTGAAGTATGTCTTCATGAATCCTGCGTGGCCAGCTATTGGGCTGTTGTGGGTGTCGTGGAGGATCAACTTTCTTACTCCAGATGATTCAGGCACGCACAACTTGTTCTTATGGTACAGAAGGTTACCTTCCTTCTTAAAGTTTTTGAAGGTTTTCCTCTCCTTATCTGTTCTCGCTTCCTTGCACAAGCTTGCCCATACTTCTTTGAAGTCCACATCCGTTGGCAACGTTTCTTCAATCTTCTTCCCGAAATTGCTGGAGAGCGTCGAAATTACATTGCAATGCACTCTAGTTGTCAGCGGATGCCTTGAAAGTGCATTTGCTACCACATTAAGCTTCCCGGGCTTGTAGACTATATCAAAGTCATACTCTTTGAGAAACTCCATCCACCTTCGTTGCCTCAGGTTAAGGTGTGGTTGCGTGAATACATATTGGAGGCTCTGGTGATCCGTGTCCAACTGGAACTTCCTTCCTAAGAGATAGTGCCTCCAAATTCTTAACGCCCTGACAACTGCAAGCAATTCCTGATCGTGCGTCGGGTAACGCGTTTCGGCGTCGTTCATCT
Organism: Isoetes taiwanensis; assembly: GCA_021234155.1. Taxonomy (NCBI): domain Eukaryota; kingdom Viridiplantae; phylum Streptophyta; class Lycopodiopsida; order Isoetales; family Isoetaceae; genus Isoetes; species Isoetes taiwanensis. Next base: position 4,516,033 of record JAJEKV010000040.1, read on the forward strand.
TCCTGGAGTCATACGCTATTACCCGCTCTTCTTGCATGAGCATTGCACCTGTGGCTATCTTACATGCGTTTGTCGCCACTAACTTGTCATTCTCTGGGTCTGGCAGGGTTAAGACGGGGGCGGTTGTTAAAGCTTCCTTCAACAATTCAAAGCCTGCTTGGGCTTTCTTGAGCCAATGGTCTGCCCAATTTTTCACCTTTTCCGCCTTCGTCAAGTCTGTTAGTGGGGCTGCTATCTTTGTGAAGTTCTTCACAAACTTCCTGTAATACCCTGCTAGGCCGAGGAAACTTCTGACCTCGTGGACGTTCTTTGGTGCTGGCCATTGGATCACTGCTTCAATCTTGGCGGGATCCGTCGAGATTCCTTCTGCTGAAATCACATGACCGAGGTATTCCACTTTCTCTGTTGCGAAGTGGCACTTCGACAACTTGGCGTACAATTGGTGCCTTCTCAACTTCTCGAGCACCCTTCTTACGTGTTGTGCATGTTTTTCAATGGATCTGCTATACACCAGAACGTCGTCAAAGAACACTATCACGAAGGTGTCCAAGAACTCCCTGAAGATGTCGTTCATGAGTCTCATGAACGTTGCTGGGGCATTTGATAGCTCAAATGGCATTACTGTGAACTCATAATGCCCATATCTGGTCCTGAAGGCCGTTTTGTGGACGTCTTCTTCCTTTATCCTGATCTGGTGATAACCTGACCTTAGGTCGATCTTGGAGAAGACCTTTGCCCCTTGGAGCTTATCCATCAAGTCGTCCGATCTGGGGAGTGCGTACTTGTTCTTGATGGTGTGCTTGTTCAATTGTCTGTAATCTATGCACATCCTCAAGCTGTCATCCTTCTTCTTGACAAAGAGGATGGGTGCCCCAAATGGTGAGACGCTAGGTCTAATGAAGCCTAGGTCGAGCAATTCTTGCAATTGTTTCTTTAGCTCCGTCAGTTCCTGCGTCGTCATTCTATACGGAGCCTTGCTCGTTGGCTTGGTTCCTGGTTCGAGTGCTATCTCACACTAGACTCCCCTGTAAGGAGGGAGCTGCTCGATCTCATCTGGGAAGAGATCGTGGAACTCCGTGATCAAGTTGGCTATTTGCTTGGGCAACTTGCTGAGCACTTTGTCTTCCTTGCTTTCCTCCGACTCAGGTTCTTCAATCTCAAGTTTGAAGATATATGCTACTTGCTCGCTCTTGATCGACTTGAGCAGCTTCTTAATAGACATACACTGCATGATGGGAGCAACTTCTTTACCTGTGATCTCAATGACTTTGCCGTCGGGCATTGTGAGGGTCACCTTCCGCTTTCCACAATCAATGATAGCCCCTGCTGGTCCAAGGTACTCCATTCCTATTATTAGGTCGTACTTGCCGATGCCCATTACTTCTGCCCCCATCGGGATATTAATTCCCGGCAAGTCAATGTCGAAATTGATCCTCTTCCCTGCCGTTTGTCTTATTGCTCCGCTCGCCAAGATTATGGGCCTTGGCTTAGACTTTAAGGGTTTCAACTTCAACATGTCGACCATCCTTGGGGAAGCGAAGTTGTGGCTACTTCCCGAGTCTATTAGGACTATGAAGGACTTGGTTTTGGCCTTCCCTATTGTAGAAATTACTCTATACTGATTCTCTGCCTGTTCTGTATCTATAGCAGCAAAGATGTGGCACTCACCCTCAATATAATCGCGTGCTGCCTCGCCGTCGTCGTCAGACGGAGTGTCCCATCCACCCAACTCCGCTAGCGCTGAGCTCATGACAAAGGGGCAATTCGCCGTTCTGTGGCCTGGCTGGAAGCATCTGAAGCAAAGCTGCTTCTCCATACACTCATGCCTCTTTTCTTTGGGCATTGCTTGTAAGAAGGATCGCACTGCTTTCGAGTAGTTCGACCCTTCCTGCTTGTCCTTGAAGGACACCTGCTTCCTTTCCTGCTGTCTCTCCTGGCTGCCACTATATGGGGATTTTGCTGGACTTGGGCTGGCTGCCCTAGGGCTATAACTCCCTGTTGCTTTGCCTCTATCTTGGTAGTACGGCTGTTTCTGCGCGCTATTCTGAGGCCCCGATCCTTGCAAGCTGATTGCTTTGGATTCTGCTTCGGATACCGTCTTGGGGTCTATTGCCCTTACAAGTTTCTGGATCTCTTCGTTCAGTCCTTCAGTGTAGCTCTCCACTGCGTGCTTTTCACTCAACTTCGGCACATACAGCCTTAGTCTCATGAACTCCTCAGTATACTTCTTCACTGTTTTGTACCCTTGCTGCAATCTGTAAAATTGCTGCATCATGTTGGACTTGTGTTCCCGTGGAACGTAATGGCACCCATCTCTGCTTAAGCCATGGGCCTTGGCATAACCCTTCCACCAGATGCGTGCGGCTCCCTTCAAGTTGGCTGTTGCCACCCTGCCTTTGTCCTTGTCTTTCATTCCGTAGGCGTTGCCGTACTCGCTCATCTCGTCGAGCCATGCCTCTGCTTCCAAGCCTGATCTGTTCTCGCCTGAGAACTGTTCAAGCTTCCGGGCCTTCCATACATTGCCCAATGCTGAGTCTACCTTTTTCTGGTAGTCTAATGCCTTAGCGTCCTTCTGTCTGCCGTCTCTACAGTCCTGCACTTGTTCAGCTTCTTTCTCGGACTTAGAGTCCGAGACCGAGCTTGAGTCGGAGGTTTCTGTGCTAGGAGACCTCCTTCTCTTACTCCTCTTCTTATCCTTCCCCGACTTTCGAGGTGTTGTTTGCGGCCCGGCTGATGCTTGTGCCGCTAGTAGGGCCTTTATCTGGTCGAGTTCGGTTCTCATTTGCGACATTTCCTCTTCTGGGGTCATGGGACCAAATGCTTCGAACAGGTTCCTTGGGATGGGTTGCCTGTCAGGGGTCTCTTCGTCTCTGTTGGGCCTCCTATTTTGTTCGACTGTTCTTTGTTCCCTATCGCCATGGCCTTATGGTTAGATTCATTTACTTTATTGTATTTATGTATTTGCCGAAATATTTGGAACCAAATACAATCAACAAAGTATTTAAATATTGGCAACAAAATATATTTATTATATACTATTTCAATTACAATGCTACCAGGATTTAAGAATCTAACTATTCTTGAAATCACCGGTAGGATGGGTTATCCTCAAGAAATTTCTTAACTTGGGCCATTCCTACCGAGTGTCCCAAGTTCCTGAGGACATTGGTTGACGTCCCGCCCTGTAAGGCTTTCACCAATTCCTCTACTCTGCGGTCGGAGGTGTAGGCCACGGTTACTGCCAATCTTCCCTGCCGTCTGTAGGGCACGGCGAAGTCGAAGATGTCAAGTGCCATCGCTCTCTTGACTAAGACAGCATAGTCGACGTTTGCAGCTATTCGAGCATGCATGCCAAAGCCAGAGAGTGCAATGAGCATAAACACTCCTTCTTCGCCCCGGGGACTGAATTTGCGGTGTATTACCGCTATTCTACCATCCAGCAGCAGGGGAAGGTAGTACCTCAACGACCTGTCATTGTGTGTTGCTGATGACTTTCCACCTGCTTGGCCTCCTGCTCTATGCCTTCCGGCGTATTCATCGACCTCTACCTCAGAGATTTCTTGGTAGTCTCTAATTGTCGATGAAACTCGCCTGACGTCGATTCCTGCTCCTCTTGTGCGAGGTGGTGTCGAGGAGCTCGGCATCAAGATGCTCGTGGTCTTGTCACGGATCCCCATCCGTTCTTGGATGGCATAGAACTCCTCCTCAGATGGCAGTTCTCGAGCTTCCATTATTTGCCTTATGTTGTTGTAGGCCTGGATGTCCGAAGTCGACTCCCCCGTATAGGTGTCGGCTTCTCTCACTTGAAGCGGGAAGTCTGAGACTCCCCAGACGATGAAGTCGTCCAAGTCTGGTTGCTGCCGCAGTTGGTAGCAACTCGTCAAGCCGGAACTCCCTCTCCCTGCATTCGGGGAGATTCTGGATATTGCTGAGGAGTAGGTACTCCTCACCGTCAATGATGATGGGGGCTAGGCTTGTGATGCCTAGCCCTAGTGGGGGAGCGACTCTGAGGGTCTGGCGGCTTCGCTCGAAGTTGGTAGCTCCTCTTCTGCTTGCCGTCGTTCTTCTTCTAGGTCGAGCTCCGTGTATTCTTCCTCATCCGATTCCTCTTCTTCTATTCTTCCTTCCTGCTCTCACTGGTACTGCAAAAGCATCTGGTCTGCTGCTGAGGATGCTATGGGGTCCACCTCCATCGGAGGAATAGAGGTTTCCCCCATTGGGTTTTTAGCACGGTGGGAGAGGAATATGACCAAGGCGGCGGTGTAGGAAAAATACTTGGTCCTGTCAACTGTCAGGACCATGTAGTCTAGAAACCTCTGTGCCTTGTTGGTCAAATACTTGGCAATGTTCGGGACATCACCCAAGGCTGCTTGTAGGGATGGGCGGGGAATAAAATAGCCCATGCAAGGGGGAAGCTGCACTAGGGACTGACCTACCCTAGCTTGGAACTCAGCCAAAACTCGCCTATATGCTGGCGTTGCGTGCAAGGTTGCTTGGACATCAATCTCTTTCTGGAAAAGCTGGAAGATGTTGTTGACGTTGGTCTCGGCTGCATGTGCACTGGCGCTGTACCATCGCCTGAAGTCAGCAGTTGCCATTGCTCTGGGGAAGGTGTGACTAGCAAACAGATGCAGGAGCGCCTATGGGAGCCGGGAAATCGCCTAAAGGGTCAAGAGCAGACTTGTAGAGTGTCAAGTGGGAAATGGGGGCCTATTTATAGACAAGGGAAAAACCCTAATTTTTGAATGACTTAGAAATTTATTGGGGTTGAGCAATTCTGACCTATTAGGAGGTCCAAATTTGGGTGATATGAGGGTCTAATTCTGCTGGACTCATCGAGTTAGGCAGAATTGACCTCTTATTTGGTCGGTTTGGAGCTGTTTTGGGCACTTTTGGGGCATGGTCTCACACGTTGCGCCCAGACCAAAAATGAACTTTTCATTTTCGCTCCTGGCGCGACGTGTGAGACATCCTCTCAATTTTGTTCAAAATGTCAGTTTTAACTAAAACAAAAGCTGGAATTCAGTAATTTAATTCAATTAAGCAAGATTACACATGTTACTTTATTAAAAACTCTTTATATTAACAAAATTTTTCTATTATTTACAAAATTTTACTGTCTCTCTCCCTTGATGTAGCTGGCAAGGTGCATGTCCTACTTCATTAGTGTCATCCTCTTTGCATGGACTGTGCAGGCTGTCGAATCTTCAAAATGCTGCACTAGTTTTTGTTCTGTTGCCTCTTGCAGTGCCAGCAACATCTCATCCGTCACCCTCATCTCCGTGTTGTATTCTTGAATTACCTCTCGAACTAGTCGGGCGAACGGTGCACGGGGGATCAAGAACCCGAAGCTACGCTAAAAATGCTTGATCTCTCTCAGGGCTTTCCTCTCTCTCTCCTTTCTGCCAGTTCTCTTTTTGCCTGGTGGTCTAGGAGGCTTGGGCTTCTGTGGTGGCGGCTTCAGCGTCTTTTTCTTAGAGGGCACTCCACCTTCAACAAATGTGACTTTATTCTCCTGATAGTAGGAGTTATAGGCCTTCCACTTCGCCATGAAAGCGTTGTGCTCCCTTAATTTCCTCTGATAGATCTATCACATATGCCTCTCGTGCCTTCATTCATCTGAAAACTGCTCCTAATATCTCTCCTTTAATGAGCAATATGGTAAAAGCTTGGAATTTGATCTCTCAACATTTCCAGTTCATCTCTTCAGATAAACTTCACTGTGATCTGCCTATATTTTGGAACCCTATTTTAGCTGATCAAAATTCTACATTTCTGGCCATCAAGCACCCAAGGATTTGTAAGAAATGGCATGAAGCTGGGCTATATTTCATCAGAAATCTTTTTGTTGGAAGTAGACTAATCTTTTAGACTGCTCTCAAAAATATTGTTAAAGGTACCTCCTCTGATAGAAAGGTCTATTTTTTTTATCAAGCATTTCCTGTCTAATCTTTCTCCTAACTCTGGAAAAGGAGACTGGTTTTTGAATGGCAAGTTTGACTATAAAGTGAAAAATGTTTATATTGCCCTAGCTTCTGGTCCACATGACAGTAAAGCCATGATCAAATGGGGTATTAATCATGCTCAACTCAAAGTTCTCTTCAAGAATGTTTGGAATTCTTACTGCCCTCCTAAAATCTCCTTTTTTTATATGGCTTCTTGCCAATGGCAATTTAAATAATTTACATTCTATGTCTAAAAGATATCCTAACATTATGCCAGATTGTATGTAATGCTATTGAAGATATGACTCATATATTTTGCTGTGATAAATTGAATTGTTTCTGGAATTGGATTGCTGATAAATTTGGTATTCTGTGTGATGGGAATTTTCTTTCTTTTATCCAAAACAATGATAGCTTTAAAAATACAGTTATATTCATTGCTCTTTGGAATATTTGGAAAGCTAGAAACCGTGTTTTGTATGGTAAGAAAAAACCCTCTATCTTCTAGATTAAGATGAATTTCCAATTTGACTTCGAGACTATTGCCACTGCTCATAAAAATAAATTTGGAGCTAATCATGACAGGAACTGGGAGAATCATGGCGCTTATAGGGGTCATTATAATTTATTTGCTTCCAACTTAAATGTTGTGGATTCTAATGCTTTTCTCTCTGATGATCCTAGAATATCTTAATTTCCTGCGCGGAGATGGGGCAAGGAAGTTTGATAGCATCTCGCCATTCAGCCAAGCTCCAAGGATCTGGTCATGAAGAATGACTTGGCAACATCCATGGAATCCTTCCTCATGAAGAAAGGGCACATCAGATATCAGAAAGAGAGTGAAGACCTTTGGGCATCTATCTTCTGCAGGGAAGTGGTTCAGATTCACTGCCTTTGGGCATTCCTGGCCAATCATAATTTCATCCTCACAGAAAGGCAGTTGACAAGGTACAGAACCATGTACTATAATCACAAACTTCTAACTGATCTGTATGGTTCTTTGCTTTTATTACTGGAGGACAAGGACAAATTTCGGCTCTTCTACACTAATAACTGGGGCCCAAATCGCTACTATTTCGGATCTACAGACCCTTTCAATGCCTACTTCAACTCTGTTTTCTTCTCTGACCAATGATCCCCACATCCATAGCCTCTTTCTAAATATGCTTCTGCTCTTATTTAATCTTCATCTAATTTATTTTTCGGGAAAGATTATCCTTTTTGCAGGTGCTTACAGTTCAAACAGAGCTTCAGTTACATCAACACGAGGCTTCTTCGACCTGTTCATATTTTGGAGCATTTTGTATATTGGCACACTATTACTGACATACTGTTATTGGCTGCTGATCCTTTGTTATGTTTGTGTTAGAGCTCATACTTCTATAATATGAAGCTCTAAGCTGGTCATCAATTTTCTCATGTGGTGTGGCAGATCTCACAATGCAAGATCTGGTTGATGCTCAGTAATTTAAGGATACTACTACTTTTTCCAAAACTGTTAATATTAGTTTATGATGCATTTTGATAATATTAACTATACAGGGCTTTAGTTTCCCTGAATTTTCTACTTACATACTTCATTATATAAGAAGTATGGTGCTGATTTATACTATCTGCATTAAGTATATCTGATGTATTTTGAGATATGAATACTAAGCTTCACCTTGCCTTCAAAAAAAAAAAAAAATCTCATGTGCTTCTCTATAAAGCACAAACATGCTATGTTCTTGAGGTTTTATAATTAATGATAAAACCGTCTCTTGCTTCAAAAAAAAAAAAAAAAAAAAAAAAAAAGGTCTCATGACAGTCCGGAAAGCTATGGCAGCAAGCACATTGGCAATTCAATAATAAATCAGTCCTAAAGTGACCTGAATCGAATTTTGAGCTTAAAAACTTTCCAATAATACATACCTTTGATCAGATAAGAACAATGAAGTCTTCTTGGAATTCGCATTTAATTAAATTGGGTCAAATCTCGAAATTTGGGACTCAGACTGAAATGGGACTCATACAAAAAAAAAAAAATTGAATTGAATGCTTGAATAGAATTTTTTCTTAATAAAACAACAATAACATTTACAAAGAACAATCCGAGAAAAGAAGGGGAGACGGTGGAGAAAGAATGGTAGGAAGGAAGGGAAGATGGAAGGGAAGGAGGGACGCAGAGAGGGAGGCAAGGGAGGGGAGGGGGGGGGGAGGCAGGAGGGGAGAGAGGCAGGGAGGGAGGGAGGCACGAGAGAGAGGAGAGGGATTTAGGGAAAGGGGCAAAAGTGGGGAGGGAGAGAAGGAGAAGATGGGGGGAGACTGGGCAAAGGGGGGAAGGGTTAGGGGCAAGGAGAGTTTGGAGGGGGAGATGATCTCCCATTCAAAAAATAAATAAAAACTAAATATTATAAATCAAAGAAAGAAATTAAATCTCATACTAAAAAATAAAAATTAAATATTATATAAAAAATGAAATAAATTATTATTAAATTAAATACTAGTATGCTCAACCTTCTCGACTCATTAGTCGAGAAGGCATAAGGCAATTTTCTTAGCAGGGGCATTCAATGTAGGGGATTTTGTGCCCTTTCTCGCTCGGTTTGATCTGCAAGGGTATGAAAAAAGAATGAAGGTGGTGCACAAGGATCTGGACTCTTTTTCGAAGGTTTTAGAAGGGACCCACGGATCAACAGCTATGGCAAGTGGTGGGGGCGAAGAAAATACACGAGTTTTGGGAGCCGAGATAGCACCCAACAAGAAGGCAACCCCAAAGAGGTCCTCCACCAAGGATCGGCACATCCACAGAAACAACGAGCCCCGTTACTAGGGGCAGGATGAGCTCCGGAGGTATGGCGGCCCTTGCCATTATGCATTTAAAGATCAAAGCCTGGTGCTCCTGCAGTTGGGATTGGGCCCTCTGCGGCTATAGCATACAAGATAAAGAGATGGTGTTAAAAGAGCATGATTGCACAATTCCGTAACCCTGGCTGCAGCAGCAGCTGCATTTGGCTTCTACTAGTGCCTACGGAAGAAGCGGAAGGCTTTGTAACAACTGTCCAGTTTTATTTTAAAGATAGGCTGCTAGTGCTACCTAACAAATGTTTGGATTAGGTCAAGGCAATAACTGAAGCGAAGGGATGCCATCGCCGTAAAAGAAGATGCTTTTCTTTGCTGTTGATGTTGCGGAGCCCTCCTTCTATTACTTCTGCTTTTGCTTCTTCTTCTTCTTTTACCTCTGCGTTGCGGTGCTGTTAGTGCAGATCTGAATGATGGGCTCAAATATATGGATCGCAGATAATGCAGCACATACCTATCATATTGCAAGTATAAGCCAGAATCCGAACGCTTTGGACAGAAGAGGCACAGATCCAAGGTCCAGACACTTGACCCGACTTTACACTGGCGCGGCAGGTCTGAAGATAGAGAGCAATGTGGACCAAAGATAATCTAACAAGATGAACAAGTTATGCAAAAAGCGAGCATTCAAGAGAGCTGTGGGAGGGCGGAACGGAAACGGGGTCAGACTTGCAGACGGGCATCCAACGAGCAGCCACAGAAACAACGCGCATCCAAAGCCGGATCTTGCACCAAAACATTGTCGGATCTGAGCAATGTTTTCCCTTTCTTGGTCTGCAGGGCTAAGACGATATGATTTGATCAGGCGACGATTTTCTGTGGTGAGAAGCCTGTTGAACTGTCTGGGCAGGTCCGACGATTTGGCACCCATTAGTAGCCAGATTGTGCAGATTTAAAACCATTTTCTCTTAATAATCTTTCCCCTTTTCCGTTTTGATCAGAAAACTTCAGATTTCGATGCCATTTCTTCTCCCGATCAATGGATGGCTATGGAAGCTTCTTCGGGATGGCTATGGGAGCTTCTTCCCAAAACAAATGAGTCCAAGTGGTACAAAGGATCTTCGTCTCAAAGGTATGTACCAAATTTTAAATTTCAATCATGGGCGGGGAAAAATGGCGGGGTATAGAAAAAAGGTGGGGTAAAAAAATACGTTGGAAAAACAAGTATAAAATAAATGTTAATATAGTATTTTAATTTGACAATTATACATACACCCCCAATTTCTCTTTTTGTCACATGTGCAAGAAACTACGTCAGGACACTGGGCCTCCACTGCATCTTTTGCCTTGTTTACTGCATCAAATCCATCTCTCGGAAATGACAGATTAATATCTGCATCCTTTTCTGCTTATTATTTGCCGTTGAAGCCACCAGAACCGACCCATCGCATCCCTGCACGATAAACAAAGTTTAAAATGAAACGCACTAATTTGCTCCAAACGCACTTTAAAAGGAATCTTTGAAAGATTCCCTAAAATTCCCCAAAAAAGTTCCATTTTCTCGGTATAGTTGTGACATGTGTGACAATTTGAATATTTTAGGCACCATTTTTGAGGGGGGATTTGAACTCAGCTTCCATTATAAAAAATTTGATACCCTTTTTTGGCCCCCTAGTTTGCTTTGAGAAATAGTAACATTTTCAAGGACTAAAAAAAAATAGACATTGAAAAAAAACAACAAGTCTACTAGAGTGCCAAAAAGGTATTATATTTAAAGTTTTTAAAATCATTACAGGATTATGAACAAAATTGTAAAAAATTCAACATATTTTGACATTGTCTCACTGAAGCTCACTCTTGCCTTATATACATGCTCTTATTTGCTCTGTCGGCTCGCTATAGACTTCTGTATACCGAGATGGCCATGTAAGTATCCAACCTTGACTTTTTCAAAATTTATAATGTATTTATTTAATCTGCAAAAGACCAAGCTTTTGGTAGTTCAATCTTCTCGTCACAATGTTCCCCCTATGCACTATGATAGCCGCGAAGTTGAAGTTGTAGATAGCTACAAGTATCTTGGTGTAGAATTCTGTAAGAACACACTTTGGGAACACTGTATTACCAAGCGGGTGGCTGCTGGATGGAGAGCACTCTATGCCATGCAAAACAATTGTTTTCGCGCAGAAATTCATGATTGGCCACGGAAAGCCCACTTGTTTCGGGCTTTGGTAGAGCCCTGTTTTCTTGTATGGTTCGAAGTGTGGGGCCTGCCATTAGTGCTAGTGCTTGGGAGAGCTTGGAGCCGGTGCAAAAGTCCTTTCTTACTTACACCTTTGAGTTAAAACAACGGTGCCCTATGCTATTCTTTTACAAGAGGCGTGGTTTTTGGCCTCTTCAACATTCCGCTATGAAGCGCCATCTCCACTATATCCGCAAGGTGCACCACATGGATGATGTTAGGTATCCCTGTTCTTGCACTTGCCATGGTGAATCTCCTCATCGTTTGAAACGATGTTGGAAAAGAGCATTGCACTACATGGTTTGCCCCGTTGGGTAAACAACAGCGTTAATCTTTGCGATGCTTGCCGATTCTGATCCTCGAGCTTTTGCAACAATATCTTAATGGTCGCTTTTTCTCAAAAGATATGGGACGCAGTTACTTTGGCCCAAGTGAAAACCGGTCATTATCATGCACACATAAATTCCACTTTGGCACCGGGGCCCCAAGCTTATTTGCTTGCTTCATTGTCCAGAACAAGCTTGTAGCTATTGCATCAATTCGCACGGGTCCCCACAGTACCGGGATTGAGACGGTAGATGGGAGCTGCCGCAATTGCCGCGAGAAGCGAGACTATGTACCTGTTGCCAGTTACAGGTTATTGAAGATGAAAGCCATACTCTTCTGAGTTGCCCTGCTTTTGAGATAGTCCGGAATCATTTTTCGACCTTAGCATTCCATTCCACGCTTCCACAACTTCTCAGCACACCATCTGTGCATGACTTGGCATTATATATACTTGAGGTTCTAAACGTCTGCAATTACTGAGCCCTCAGTAGTCATTATCTAAGCTTGTCTAGTATCATCATTACTGCAAAGGTTTTTCTCTTGAAAACCTTTCGAGGCAAGGGTTTTTTAATCCTAGTAGTAATGATTGTACTAGCCCATTGTATGGGTCCCATGACCTATTGGTCTCCGTGGACGTTAAAAAAACTATTCTATTCTATTCTATTTTTTGTAGTCCATAGTTTCTTCCAAACAAATTTCTAGGTGGTATACATTCATACCACAATAGATAGTAATGTGTGGACATAGTACGCCAGATAGTTCACACGGTATAAATTTATACCGCAAGAGGACTCAAACGGTATATATTTATACCGCTCTCTCGGTATAAATTTATACCGCGAGAGCTCTCTCGGTATAAATTTATACCGCGAGAGTTCTCTCGGTATAAATTTATACCGGATTTATATATTTTTTATGTATATATAGTATATATATACTATATATATAGTATATAACAAAAATAAAAAAGTCAACTCTTGCCGTATAAATTTATACGGTAAGAGTTCTAGCGGTGTAAATTTATACCATTTTTTTTATAGGTACGAACGCTAAACCCTCTCTGGCTTCGGTGGGGCAACCAAGTTAGTGAAAAATTTTTGTCGGATCAGGTCTAAAAACGTTAATATATATATACTATCATTAATATATATAAACGTATATCACATGCTGGGGCATCATGAACAGGTTATATATAGGTGTTGATCTCGGCCGTTTGTTTGAAAATAGGTGAGGTGGCGAATATGTAGCCACTGGATCTCCATGGGGGCATACATGGGCATGCACGGGGGCATGCACCACATGCGTGGTCCGTCGGATAAGGGAAAGTTAAATCTTGACCGTTTATTTAAGGCTAAGGAAAGTGGCTTGAAATTGCGTAACATTTAATAAGGAGGGGTTAAGTGTCATTTAATTTAAGTCCGTGTCGCCTCTTATATCGACGACATTTAATGTTCGTTGATGAGGTGGCATCAACATTAATAACAGTTTTTTTTTTTTCATTTCTTCGTGTCCGTGTAATGGTGGAGCTCCCGCCAGACTGTATTGCTTCGGGGCGATGCTCTGCTCTTTATTAAGGTAGAATAGCGCAATTGCTTAAACGATCACGGAAGCATGCTCCTGTGCCTTCAAATTCTCTAAGATTAACATTATTCGATTTTCCTGGAGGTCCCAGCGCTTTTGAATTTTCAGTTAGGTTCTGTTACTCTGGCGGAGATATTAATATATTACCATCAGATGTTTGTGCCTGGCAAGCAGCGGCTGAGGTTTTGGAAATGACAGAATAACATCTTGAAGGAAATCTTCTCAAAAAGGTTGAAGATTTCTTGCAAGATCTCAGCTTTTTAAGCTGGATCGATATTTTAGACGGCCTAAAAGGATGCGACATACAGAGCTTACAAATTATGCGAAAATTTGCTAATGCATTGGCTTGGAAGCTTCGCACAAGCTCTTCTGATCTTTGCAGTCCTCGAACCAAAATACATGCCAGAACTCAAGCTTCAAGATCTCATACCAGAACGCATGCAGCATTGCCGAATTAAAAAACCTCCAAAGTCGCATTCCTGATTTAAAAGTCCCAAGAGGTCACCATAGCCAGAATGCATCATTGAATACCAAGGCTACAAAGCCAGAATGCATGGCTGAACTCCAAGCATTGCCAGATTGGATTACGAACAGTTTGCAAATTTTTGGTAAGATTTGATCTTCAATATTCCTATCCATCTTGAATGCACGAAAAAAGGAAGGGTTTTTCTATCAGCTTTGAAGCCATGCTCTTTCGATTCTCTTTCAGGCTATCTAGGTAATACTTGGGCTACGAATCTCTGTGGCTTCACGGCAACACAATCTTATGATAGGATTTTCAGGTTATATTTTCTTGCACAACTATTATGGCGAAGGATAGGCCGGAGTAATCACACATGGGTACGCAACAGTATGCATTATCTTTGGGTAGCCTTGGATACAGTGGTATTAGGATGGCATTTAGGGATCATAATGTTGTGAAATGCTAAAACAAGTATTTTGTAGGTCCAACGGGCAAAACAGATAACTTGAAAACCATATATCCAGGTGATTGTCTTTTTTATTATGCTGTTTATGAAATAGGCATAAATCTGCTCTCATATCCGGATTCTCTTGCTTCGGCAGTCTATTCTCTCTTGCAATTTTTATCTGAGATGCATGTGAGCATCTACTTCACACATTTTGCTTCTGTTTACCACGTCAAAGCATTATAGATGGTCTATAACTTCCTCTGGGGATGAAGTGACAGATGGAGAATGGATTTTCCTTGTGTCAATGTCATGCAGCTTCCAGCAAGGTGTAAGGTATATTATGGTGCAATGCTTTCGTTTGAGAACAATGATATGGTTTCAAGTTTTTGCTTCCACACAGCAAATTTATATTCCTAATTTTATTTTACCACTAGTCTTGCAGAATATCAGGCAAGGTTTATGCAAGTTATCTGTGTATTTGGCCTTAACGTAATTTTTTGCATGCCGATAAGGGAGTAGTGGAAGATCATTAATAATATGATGCATATAGTTGATGATCCAGCTAGTGTCATGGCTGATGGTCAGCTTTCAGTGCCTTTGTTCCAGCCAGGTGACTCAATATTTTCAATTGATAATCCGTCATTCAATGGGGATAATGGGTTGAATATGAATTCTAATTTTGAACTTAATCCGTTTGCCTGGGCTGTTATTCCAGATAGGTTTAACACTGCCGGGAACTTGAATATCTTTTCCAGTTCGACAGAAACCATAAAATGGAATGTGTTGGATTCTCTATGCCACATATAGAACAGCTTATCCTATTGCATTGTGTCCTATGTATGCCAGAAATTGGATGCGAGCATTTGCCAAGCATTCATATCGTTCTTAAGTAGGCTTGGAGGCATCAAGAAACTGAATTGCAAGCCTAAATTTTACTCTAAATCTTCCTATACATTATCAATCTGTATGAACATGTGAAGGATCATTGCCACATGTGCCCATAAGGATTGAATGGGCCATATAACTTACCTATTACACTGGCCTTGAAGTTGTGCAAACATGAAATGACAATCTCTTATTGTGTCTATGCAAAGACAATCTCTTATTGTGTCTATGCAGCTTCTATTTATTTGCAACATCGTCTATTTGCAGGTTATGGACGAAGGACCTGTGCTTATATTTTGGACGCTCTGGTTGTTCAACGGGATGCTGTACATGTTTATAGGTGTTCACATCAATTTCACTGGTATTCAAGTATCTATAGAAAATTCTCACTGAAGATATTGAGCTTTATGTGATGTCGTTTTCCAGTTTGCCGAGATGTGGCTGCATTTATTCTCGACTGAAACTGTACTTATTTTGAATTACAAAAAGATTTGCGGTGCTATGATCAGCATACAGTTAGCAGTTATAAAACTGGAGCAAGATAGAATCAAAACCAATTTTATATGCTACTAGGTTCATATAAATCTAAATGTTCCCAACATTTGAAACCATGTTGTGTTGTTGACAATTGGATGGCCTACTTGGAAATGCAAAATGGATTTCTTTTCGTGACGGCCACTAACATGCAGAACACGTGCAAGATATAGTGGGACATAGTTTATTTTGTCCTCGCTACTTTCTCCTGGTAATAAATTTGAGACCGATGTAAATGAAATTCAACAATGAATAGTTGGGTTGTAGTATATTAGTTGTAGCAGTCAATTATGGGCTACATGATCTAGAACTCAATTTGCTTTTGTGATAAATTCTCCACGGTATTATTAATTTGTGAAAAAATCCTATATAGGTCTAAGTTAAAAGGACAAATGGTCATCAAGTAACATGATTCAACAAATAGAGAGAGCTTTACGATTGCGACCCCAAATAGGACATTACGACCCATTTCAATGGATATTCTGAAAATCTATGCTTCTCTATCAAGTAATCATGTGTATGATCCCTTAAAAACAACATATAACGATCCTTTGGCATTTATGAAGTTGTATCACTTTAAAACAAAAAACATGCTTGCCACTATGAGAGGACGAAATACTTGCCAGCCATCACGAAGGATTAAGCATTGTGATGCAAACATCCATTGAAAGCATGGCAGTTTACTAGCCATTAAGGATAATTTAACTCTAATTTATCATAGAGGAACATGCACCAAGTTGATCCCATCTAAGGGCTATTTATACCCAATGGTCTATCCTAAATGTTATATCTGAATTAACCACATATCCCAAATCAATGGCTAAACGGTAGAATTCTTTCAATTAATCCTTGAAATCTTATATTCCTTAACCATGCAAATTGTTTTAGCTAAATACTCTAAAGGCATGTAAAACGTTCATATCTAATTGTCTATCTTAAAATTAATAGTCATTAAGTTCCTGTCGATCTTAATGAAGTTAACTATGTATGCCACAGATAATAAGTCAAAGGTTCCATATTCAAAACATAAGGGTCTCTAACTTTAATGCATTTGCTATTGCAAACGAAGCCTCTCCATTTTGTGGCCTAAACAAGGCCTATCAATGTGGTTGGATAGGCTCCAAATAATTCCTTGAGTCCTGGTTGGACCAATTTGTGCTTCCGGTCAAAAATAAACTTTTTGTTTATACATTTGATACCACTTTTGATTTGCCTCCGATGGAATTGAATATATCCATCAAGGATAAGAGAACAGATGAAGCAGATAGGCATGGAATAGAATACTTATCACGAACTTTGTTTATCAATGAGGTATGGGCCTCACTTTTAGAACTCAATGTCTGCATTTTTAAATTTTTGAAGATTTAAAACTGGAAGTAGATACTATACAAACTGCACATTTTTCGCATATAACAAACTACTTGGGTAATCTAATAGAATCTTCAGATAATCTTTGAAAATCTAGGGGAATCTTTGTAAAAACCTTAAGAAACTAGGTGATCTGTGTGGAATATTAGGGAATCTAGGGGGAATCCAAGGGGATCTAGGGAAATCTTTGGCACTAGGTGTGTTCTACAGGGGAATCTTCATAAAATCTAAGGGAATCTAGAAGAATCTACATGGAATCTTGGAGAATCTAGAGGAATCTTAAGATAATCTTTGGAAATCTAGGGGAATCCCAAGAGAATCTTATGGAATCTAGGGAATCTTCCTAGAATATCTAAGCATCTTAGGGAATCTTGATAGGATCTTAGAGAATCTAGGAGAATCTACATATAATCTTGGGGAATCTATGTGAATTGTGAGAGACACTTCAAGAACTAGGGGAATCTTGATAGAATCTTTGAGATTATGGACGAATCTTGATGGAATGTTGGAGAACCTAAGGGGATCTTCATATGATGTAAAAGAATCCAAAAGAATCTTCATAAAATCTTTAGGAATCTAGGGGAATCTTGATGAAACCTTAGAGAACCTAAAGGAATTTTCATAGAATCTAAGGGATCCCAAGAGAACCTACATATTATCGTGGGGAATCTAGGTGAATCTTGGGACAATCTCTGAGAATCTATGGGAATCTCAAGCGAATCTTACTAAATCTATAGGAATCTCTAGAAAATCTTTGAGAATCTAGGGGAATCCATGAGAATCTTCATAATCTCTTCGAGAATATAGAGGAATCTTTATAAAATATGAATGAGTATTTGAGAATCTAGAGAATTTATAGAATCTAAAAAATCTAGGGGAATCTTCCACATTGGTGTGTTTTGCAGGGTCGACTTCATGCAGTCCTTCATAGTACAACCACATATATAATATATATCGTGTCCTTGTGGAGTCATTCTTGGCCCCCAAAGGTTTTGCAACTTAATATTGATGAAATAACACACTTAAGGGATAATTTTATACATTAATATTAGTTTTTTAGTTCAAAAAGTTCTAAATCGATTCTAAAATTTCTGAGCTTGTAATGCAATATTAGAGCATAAATTAGTCAAATCGTGTTGTTATTTTTACTTTTTTTACTCTACGCACATGCTAACTTCAGTTTAACAGCTTAAAAGTTGCTACTAAAAGCAAGAAACCCCAAAAAGAACCCCAAAATGTTATGGAGACACGAAAGTTCTAAGAAGGAAAGCACATGATTTGTCTAAAGAGGTGCGACGAGTAGCAACCCCTCAGAAGTTTACCTATTCATTTGCAAACAGACAGGAAAGGGCAAGACAGATAAACACTTTGCTGGTAAAAAAATGTGCACTGCTACAGATGACAAAATTGCGATGAAGATGCTCAACATTGACAAGGAGGATGACTATCTTCTGAGCATCACCACGTTGCGGATTGGTTTGTGCAAGCCTACAGACATGTACTAATACATCTTCGAGAACAACGACGAAGGGCATGGAAGCATAAACCTTCATTACTTCAACTTTTGCTTCCTCGGTGTAAATTTTATACGGCATCCTCAACTGAAACTTCAGCTAATTGTGAAATATTGTGGATGTATTGGCGTCTGTAATACTATGTGATGCAAAAACAATGGTTTGTCATTCAAGCAGTTTGTTCAACTGGCTCTGGATGTGTTTTAAGGTCAACTAAGACGTTTAGCCAAAGCGGTTGTAAAATAAGAATTTTTTTTCTTCTATAACTGCCAACAAAAAAAATTTCAGGGACAAGGTACAAAAGCATTTAATTTTTTCATATGAATTTGCCCCATAATAAATCTTTGGCTTTCGTAGCAGTTCTTTTCCCCTCCAAAATGTGATATTTTTTTTTTGTTTCCTCCATAACGTTAAGCCTTCCTAAAATGTCTGTTTTCATGAGCAGTTTTGTAAATATTTGGACTAAAGATAATAAAAGGATCCTTTTTAGGGGGATTTTAAAATTTTGTAAAATTTCAGAAGGAATCTTTCAAACGCACTTCTTAAATAAGTGCGTTTCATTTTAAACATTGTTGATATAAACAATCCAACAAGCTCAATTTAAGATAACCCATAGCTCAATCCTGAAAAAATGATCAAAAAAATAACGCTGTTCATCAAAATCCGGCAATAAAAACATTGAATCAGACCCAGTTCCATGCAAATAAAGATCACTTTGCTTCCAAGCAAAGTCATCCTGCATTCTATTGCACCGCCATGGCGGCACTGTGTGAGAACGAAGCTCGCCGGAATGGAGCAGAGGAAGTGGAGATCAGAGCATTCAACCGAGCGGAGCGGATTCCTTTGAACAGAAACGTGGCATCCCTTGGTTTTTTTTCTTTTTTGAATTTGGAAATGCAAAAGGAGCATACGTGTTGGCCCCACGGCTATCCTCAGCCCAGAAATATTAGCTTCCTAATTTTTAAGAACAGAAATTACACTGCCTTATATAAGGAATGATGATTTGCAATGGTTAGTGGGGTGTGTTCATATGAAAATACGTCGAAAAAATGACGTGGCATATATGATATATGGGCGAACTTAGGGTGAAATCACACCACGCCTGTCCGAAAATTTTAAAACTAGAAGGTCAAATAGTTTGATGCCACGTTGGAGGCTAAAATACACAACGAATCACACTACGGCCGCCTAAATCCTAATCATCAATTTGACAGTGCCGAAGTTGTGGACGGGGGATCTTGCCTGCCGAAGTTGAGGCGATCCTCCATGTAAGCTTCTATCAACCACCGTGTAACACTTCTTGCGGTGGATGATTTCGCGCCAGAGGGAGAAATTTGGCACCATGAAAGATTATAAACTACAGTGCAATTGCTTCGGTGTCGTATAATCTCCAGGATTGTGAATTCCAGCATTTACTTCTGCCAGAGGTATGTTCTGATCATTAATTCTTTCGTCCTCTGAATTCTTTCAATGAAGGGCAAGTGAATATCAACAATATGCTTGTCTGATATGTTCGTAATTCCGTTCTCTTTAGGTTAGTGGTGGATTCACATGTGAATTTCAACTTTCTGAATATGCTTGTCTGATATGTTCGTAATTCCTCTCTCATATGTATGTAGTTTTATATTTACGCTACATCACTCATCTCATAAGGTGACATGATTCCTCCCTCCTTGCATGCTCGTCTACCTTCCTCCAACTTTCATGAGTAATCCATTCTCACTACCATTTTTTTTATGTTCTATGTGCATGTAGATGGAGATGAGCCAACAGGAGTTTGTACCATGCACACAAGAAAGTGATATTCAAGTGCTTGAGTTCTCACATAACTCAACCCATCTGGTACCTTCAACATGTCCTCCTGCCTTTTCAATTCCGGCAAAGAAACGGGTCGTAGCAACTCGCTCACCCATTCCTTATGTATTCCCTAGCCAAATGATTCCACCTTTCATCAATCCAGTACCAAATAACACTACTCCACATTTCATTCATCAAGCCTCAAATACTATTCTTCCACCATCCCCATTTCCAGTTGTGCAAACAAGACAACCTGCTTCAACTCAGATCAATGCCAATCAAAAGAAACGGGGACGTCCAAAAGGTGATAAAGAATGCAGTAAGATAAAAAAGCAAGCAGATCCTACAATTGATTCAGATCAAGATGAAGATGCTGCTCGAAGAACATGGCCAGAGCATCATGTCAATGCTTTGCTCCATGCACGAGGTGACATGATAGCAGAATTCTCTGCTCCTCCTAAACAGGGTGTGGATTTATGGAAGAAGGTGCGTACAAGAGTAGTATCTGCGTGTCCTAATTTCAAGAAGGATTCCAAAGCATGTCGAAAAAAATTTCAGTATGTTTTTAAGCAGTATCAGAAAGATATCAGCTGGAATGCTTGTTCAGGCCATGATAGAAGGCAAACTTGCCCTCATTACAATTTGCTTGATAGTTATTTTGGAGAGAGATTAAACGTAAATAAGCATGTTCATGCGGGGGCGATCGAAGTGGACGATAAATGTGACGATGAAGAAGAAGAGTCTATCAAAAAGGAAATAAAGAAAGAAGTACCCGAGCTTGGAACTGCAAAAAAGAAAGCCAAAGCAACTGCATTGTCCTTGATGGAAAAAGTCTTGGCCACTGGCGAAGAGCTCTCTAAATCACTGCAGCGCCATGAAGAAAACGAAGGTCGAAAGCTACACATCATGGAGGAAATGCAAAGGAACTTTGCTGCTTTCATTGAAAAGATGGCATGATTTTATTTCTGCTGCAAAAAAAATTATTGATGAAAACTGTCCATTTGAACGATGTAAACTGTTGCTTTAAGGAACTACTTTATCAAATTGTTTCCCAGGTGAATTTTCAGATTTTAAGTGATACTGCTCAAGTAAACCGGGTTTTACCATTCTAGTACTGTAACTGTTATACAACTTATCACATTGGCCCTGCCCCATGTTTCTATCCCTCTGCTTTATGGGAATACAAGTTATTTGCCTCTCACCTGCCCCATCTAAAGTGACAAAACTGTATTTTTTTTTACTCAAAAGTATGTCAGCCATTCTGAAACTCCGTAAACAGTCACACTAGTCTATATCAGCAAGAGATTGCTTCATAAAGTGAAATATCTGGATAACCATAAGAGAGTGACTGCTGCAATTCAATAGCTTCATCTATTGTCCTTTGATTTTTCAATAAGGTTCCCCATAATCTCTTTTCTTCTTCATCTAGATCATAAGTTTGTTGGTCTCACGGTATGGCTCTCAGTTGGTCAAGAGCCTGACACGAAGTGAATGAAGTTGTTAGTTCTAATAAGTCAGGGGAAACTGGGTAAGTGACACCGTGAAGGAACTAAACAATCTAGTGCTTACCCTGTTATTTTGCACTAGTGAAATAAGAGGAATCAGTTGTAGAAGCCTATCAATCTCACTTTGGCAGGAATTAAACTGTGAAACAATTCCTGGTACATTGATTAGGTACCAATGACGGTACATTGATTCTGGCATTAAGGACCATACAGCAGATCTAAATAAAATGTACCAATATTCAGACATCCAATCACATGTACTGTGAAAAGCATTGCACATCCTTACAATGACATTATGTGATAAGCCAGATATGTAGAGGTGTACGAGGTTTTCCTTGTCCACTTGTGAACTAGAAGTCACTTTAATCGAGAGAGAAATATGCTGCTCGTATATATTATTCTGCTGTGATAGCAAAGGATGTGTTTGGGAGTCAATAAACCTTGAGGAGGAAAGATTTTGTGTCAGTACAAGTTTGATCAAGACGTAAATCAAAGGAACTTGCAAATGTACAGTAAGTTGTAATATCCTCCAAAGGGCCTTGCTAGGGTGAACATAGACTGAGTTTTTGTTAGTTATTATTGCTGGATTTGATGATAAAGAAATTTGGAGTTTCAATGTTCACTTATTAGCCAGTAAAGAATCAAGGGATTCCCCATTGTCTCCATCAGCAAGCTGTAAAATGTCATTCCCAATTTAAATGGAATCATTTAGAAGCTTTCCTGACAGTTCAACTCATTTCCTGCCTTCTGCTAAAACTCCTACTTTAGTAAAGGGTCATTTATGGCATATTATTGCCCATTATAAACTTGCATACGTTTTGGGATAAAACATCCCATTCTTCTTTCCACAGTTTCAAAACAAGTTGAAGTTTGAAATGCAGGGTGGTATTGGACCTGCTGGCTTTTCAACAGAAGACCTCCATGCGCTGGACTTATCTTCATCACAACCAAGATGGCACAGGTTTGCTTGTTGCTAGTGGTCAAAAGGCTTGTTTTTTTTGCGTAAATAAATATTGATATTGAGCACTGACTTCATGGGACATATTTATGGCAGAGTAATCGTTCAAGGATCAGGGCCAGGACCACATTATGGTCATGTCTTATGTCTTATGTCTTACATTTCAGATAATTAGAAATCAGATGATAAAATAGGTCAAAACATAGAATTGGAATTAACTGCACTACCAAGTGCTACAAAATACAACTGTAATAAAGCAAATTGCACAAACCAGTGCTACAACTTAAGAAAATTAACTTTCCAAATGAATTATATCCTCAATCCAGCAACAAATAAAATAGAACAAACAATACTAATTATCATTCTTCTTCTTCTGATGTATCAGGCTCCTGGAATTCAAAGAAGCTATGCTTTTCAATGAGTTCGTCACTTTTGTTTTCAAATAAAGCTTTTGCTATCGCATTTCTCCTTGTGGCATCACCATCAACGGCAATATGAGACTGTGAGCTATAAGATACATCACTTTCACTGGATCGTTCTCGCGAGAGCTTCATCTGTAGTCAATGATGTCCCATGCAACTTATAGATTCCATATTGGCAATACCTCATTGCCTCCAAATGTTGATTCATAAACGAGGTGCACCCTGGACTACCACAGTCGTCGGATCTGTCAATCCTATGGCCCAGACTGTATGTTAGAGCTTCTTGACACCTCTCGTTTCGATTATGCTCAATTATGATTGGGGACGCCTATGATTTTAAGATGTCGAATACGAGTTTGCCTAAGGTTTTGATGGTATATCGAGCCTCTATACGGTTTGGCTTAAGCTTTTAGAATATGAAATACGGGGATTCGAACCTCTACCAAAATAACTCAATGTCCTAATACGACTACTTTAACCAATCTAACCAGTGAGCTAATGTGACTATTTTTTATCTTAAATCTATGTTTTTTTTTATAATAACCCATTGAATTGTTTTAGGGATATGGTCTATGGTTTCAAGAATTCTATCTATATCAAATCCCCCTGGAACCCCCTGTTATTTTGCTACATATTCTAAACGAGGTGCACCCTGGACTACCACAGTCGTCGGATCTGTCAATCCTATGGCCCAGACTGTATGTTAGAGCTTCTTGACACCTCTCGTTTCGATTATGCTCAATTATGATTGGGGACGCCTATGATTTTAAGATGTCGAATACGAGTTTGCCTAAGGTTTTGATGGTATATCGAGCCTCTATACGGTTTGGCTTAAGCTTTTAGAATATGAAATACGGGGATTCGAACCTCTACCAAAATAACTCAATGTCCTAATACGACTACTTTAACCAATCTAACCAGTGAGCTAATGTGACTATTTTTTATCTTAAATCTATGTTTTTTTTTATAATAACCCATTGAATTGTTTTAGGGATATGGTCTATGGTTTCAAGAATTCTATCTATATCAAATCCCCCTGGAACCCCCTGTTATTTTGCTACATATTCATGCCTTGCTTCTTTTGCCCAGTTCTCTTCAAACCCATCACCATGAATAATGCAAATATTATGCAACACAAGACACGCGGATACAACATGAACTGTATTTTCTAAGTGCATGTCATTCCTCTTCAATAGCATCCTGAACCTGGCTTTCAAACGTCCAAAAGCCTGCTCTACTGGCATTCTTGTGCTAGACTGCACATAATTCCAATAATATTCTTCTTTGCTCAATCCGTCCTTATGTCCTTTAAAAGGACTCAACATGTAATGGCGTGGTGGATATGCTGCATCACCGACAAGGCAGTAAGGTGCTATGCAGCCGTTCATGATACGTTGCCCTACAGATGAACGCTGGAATAACGTCCAATCATGGATGCTTCCAGGCCACCCAATATCGAAATCCCATATAAGACACTCTCTTGACACTATGAGCTGAAGCAACAGGGAATGAAAACCCTTTCTGTTATAATAATCTTGTGGAGATTCCTGTGGTGCTATTATTGGAATGTGACTTCCATCGACTGCTTCAATAACAGAAGGTATACCATGGACACGCTCAAAAGCCTCTGCTAAAGTTTTCATCCGATTTGGTGGCGGCCATTTAATATATCCATATCCATCTTGTTAATTTGGAAATATCCGGTGTGGCAGAAAAGTTTTTGGATTTTTTTTTAAGTTGATTTTCTAAGATTGTTATTTTTTAGGTGGCCGGAATGTTTTACCGTTGTTCCAAAAATCGGGAGCAATGGTTTTCCAAGATATTCCAGGGTTTATGGGTGTTCTCTGCATGCAGGATGAATTCCTATCCTTCTATCCTTCCAGATAGGTGTCCAACTTTTGCCATGAGATTGAATCATGTATGTGGATTTTTGTGGCGTTCAAATTGACGTTTATTTATGAGGCCCAAAATTTTTACAAGGATATCCATGCAGTGCCAGAATCTTTGCATCAACGGAGCAGTAGAGGATTGCCGTGTAGAGCAGTAGAGCAAAGGATCAGAGTATAGGTATTATCATTTTCTATCTTGCAATTTCGGCCACACCAGCTCTTAAGGTGCGTTTGAACATTTATAGACAGGTAAATCCGGCTCTCCTGCTCTCGAATCTTAGTTCTATGTTTCAACCATTTGTAGAGGCCCCAATATTCGATTTCTTCTTATCAAATTTGGTGGTTAAGATGCTTCGAATTAATTTCCTTTTCTGTCTACAAAGATTTTTGGATCCCTGTTCATCTGTATATGTATTCATCTGTCTTCAAAAACTGCAGGGTTTCCAGGGATACTCATCTTCAAAACTGCAGAGTATGCAAAATCAGCCAAAAACTCCTCAAGGTAGAATTGGAAACCATGTGCTGCTTAATCTAGAGGCTTAGTTCTATCGCCGATTGTTTGATTAGATGTGAAAGCCCAGTTCCATTATTTTTCTCTATCTTGATAACCTAAAAATTAAATAGTTTTGCTTGGTTAGATCTTTTTGGCTTGGCTTTTATCCGCAGCATAGGCGGCATGGATTCTATATGTCCCACCATGCTGAACGCGAGGATGGACAACCATTTATTAAGCAATGTTTGTGGACCAGGCCTGCCATTTCTTAGAGAAGAATTTAATTGTTGAAAGACTGCGGCTGCATCCTTAGCTACAAAGTCGTATTTAATTAAAGTGGGACTCATTCCATTCCCATTTTTTTTCGGAACCCTGTTAATTTACACGAAAAGGAGCACCCCGACCCGAGAACTATCATTAATTCAAATTTTTGTCTAGAACTCTGCATCGAAGCTTTCCTCCAGTTTTCCCTGGATAGCGAGTTGAGAACAAGAACAATGCAACTGAAACAAAGGAAATTCATTAAAGATTGAAACCAAAGCTCTAGTTGAAAAAGAATTTTTATTAATAAATTGAATAGGTACAATGTATTTTACATCGGACGCAGAGACCATGGCGGTCTTCTTTGTCACTCTGATTACATCATCTTGGTAGGTGGTCCACCTTAGGGGATTAACTTGCGGCGCTTCTTCACGCCGACTGTAAGCCTTGGGGGCAACCTGAAGAGTGTGGAATGCCTCACGTGGAGGTGCCTCTGGAGCTACCGGCCGACCTGTCCACCCGACTTCTCCGCCGCCCCCCGACTTTTCATCGAATATGCTCCTTCCCCAACCTCCGTGGATGTTATGCAATGCTTGCAAGATGCTTTGAGCGGTCTCCGTGATGCCTCGAAGGGATCTTGCTGGTGTCGAATCGTGCCTCGAACCACCGGAGCAAGGAGAGTCTATGATTAACAATTATGGTGCCATTAGTCAAAACGAAGAAAAGAATGTTGAAATCAAATTACAATGGAGAACATTCATTCCATACAACCGCATCCAATGTCGTGGGAGTAGTGTCTTTTCGACTTCATGAAGTCGAGAAAGGCCGAAAAAAAAGTCAAAGTACAACCATTCTCATTAGAATATGGTTGCATCCAATCACACACGGAAGCATACAAATGGTTTCATTAACGAGAGATATAAGGTGCCTTTTCGACTCAAAGTCGAGAAAGGCCTGTGAAACCCAATGTACAACCATTATCATAATAGATTGTGGCTGCATCCGGTCCACACAAACAAACATACAAATGGTTTCATCAACGGGGACAAGCATGCCTTTTCGACTCTCATGAAGTCGAGAAAAAGCCAAATAAAACTCAATATACAAGTATATTTATTACAAAATGTAGTACATTTGTTCACGTTTGTTTACAATATTCACACAATTTGACTATCTGAAAGCAAAGGTCACTCTTCTTGATCACCATAATATTTGTCGTCCATAGCTTTCATGATCGCCTTGCTCTCTGGATCGGGTTCCGTGAGGCTCGGATAGTTCCTAATCACATCGGCGACAAGAATGGCAAAAAGGGATTCCGCCAAGACAGGACAAAGTCCGAAAGACAACCACCTATCTGTCTCATACTCTTCAGGTCGATATGCCTTAGCAAGGATTGTATTTTGCGAGTTATGATAGCACTTGTAGGCGGAGTCGTCTATGATCAGCGTGTTGTGTTTGCCATAGTCCAGGAACTGCTCATAAACCCTGTCCAGCTTTTTCACCATAATAGGCTTCCCCTTTGTGATGGCTGGATCGAGGTCTGACACATGCTCGACCCTTTCGTTTCCCCAAACAAACTTGAACTTCAAAACTGGAAGGCCGAGAACACCAAGAACATTGACAATATTTTTCTTTGCCATACAAGACCATATGCCCACTTCGAATCCCCGTTCCAGGCACCATTCAACAATTTCCTTTGCTCTATGCCTCGGATACACGATTTTATGCTTCGTTTTCGTCGGGATCTGCGAGGTGTTAAGCTCGGGCACGTCTTTATCGTGGTATACTGCAGCTAATACTCCATTGACGTCAAATATTACAAGCTTGGTGGGACCAGCTGGATCCCAGTTGGAGTTTGGCTCTGACCATATTTCCGGTTCGTCGGGATCCATATGCGGGATCATTAATTTTTCAGGACCTTTCTGGCTGTCCTCAGTGTCTTGCTCTTTATTGTCTTTGGGGTGTACAGTGTCCTCAAGACGTGAACCGCCACTAGATATTGACAATAATCCGGAGTCGTTGCGTTCGATGTTCCTGAAATAATGAGAGATGTCAGATAGGAAACGAGTTTTCTCGACTCGCGAGTCGAGAATGGAAAGGTTTCTCGACTCGCGAGTCGAGAAACATGGACAGAGCAAAGTGAACTCACCTCAATTTCAGATTCTCAAGAATTTGTTCCGCAGTATTCTGGTCTAAACCCTCGAGATTCTCGTCTCCGTCATGTTTGTCTCCCTCGCTCTCAGGTTTGTCTTCATCATCATCGTCCTTACTGCTTCCATTTGTCTTCCTCCCTTTGAAATGCCCATGAAGCAGATCCAGGTATGACCGAATGGTTTCAACCATGTCCTTATTTCCAACCACGGATATAGGTTTCATTCCATACAGCATAGCCCCCTGAGAGAACAGGCCATTCATGTACCACTCGCATACAATTTGATCTTCTTCGACCAAGCTGGTTATGAAGTACTTGATAACCCTTGGCCGGATAGGAATTCTATGTATAGGACTTGTCGCACCATCATTGCTGACTTTGTCCATCGATGGCACATCCTCCATAAATCTGCCGCCCTTCCGAGGTTCCATCTGCTCTTGAGAAATCATGAACTTGTCCAGATAATGATGTTCGCTAGACCACCACTTGTCCAGGTCTACAGCCGATCTTGAAACCAAAACCAAAACTATATTGGCAAAGCTTGGTGCCTTCGGCAAGCCAAGTCTACACTCATGTTCAAGCTCGTATATGGAGTACAAGATCTTGTTGGTGAAGTTAATATCAGCTGCCCATTGGGAGACAGCAGTTGTCTGATTGCCCGGCATGCAAAACACAAGGAAACTGAAAGTATCCAGGTCGGTCATGTCCAGACACGTCTTGTACCACTGCTCTATGTCAGCTTTCTCATAAAAAAGGGTGGGGTCTTCAATCATATTGATGGCAAATAGTGCCACGGGACCAGGCCAGTTCCAGACCACCAAATCCCTTGTGTCCCAATGTTACCAGGAATGGGGGGGAGCTATCATCGGCCTTAAATGGGACCACCCCGAATCCAAGCTTCCTCTTCAGAATTGCCATAGCACGTTCAGGGAAGGGAAGGGTTTTGACGTTACGCTTTAGCTTGGTGTTGATGTAGGGTTGACATAGACGGTTCAATTCCTTCATGTCTTCCTCATCAAGGGCAGCCTTTTCCTTGTAATAATCAAAGTCATGGTATTCATTGGAAGCAACATTGCAGAACTCCGTGATGCCTTCCTCCAACGCACGCCGTCTCTTTAGGACTGTGGCATAATCCTTTGCATCCTGCATTTTTGAGCTTCTACTTTTCCTTAGCAGGATTGTTCCATCCAGGATTCTGCCCTGTAGATCAAGCGTTTCCTTGTCGGTCAGGCCCTGTATCCTTTTCATAAATTGCCTGTCGAACAACTTTGGGTCCGGCCTGCATGGGAATTCTCCATTGCTGTCCTTCAGCTTGCCTCTTGTCCATTGAGCCCATATCTCAGTCCATTTCTCCCAGACCGCCTCAGTGCTAAGAATGAGGTCATATTGGTCTGAGAGAGACTCCCTGCCCTTTCTTGGTGTTCTCTTCTTCTTTTCCTCTTCATCCTCCCCCTCATCATCTTCCTGGCCTTCCAGCAGAACATATATGCAGAGTGACTCAAAGGTCTTCCACTTATCCGAGGGAGCTCTGTTTCCTTTAGGACGCTGAGGACAACCCAATGCTTTCCACTGTTGCCGAGCGTGTATGATCTGGTCAGGATATGGGCTGCATTCAGTAAATGTCCCAATGTTAGAGCATGAAAGTATCTACTAACATCCGAAGTAAACACTAAATAGGAGGATGCAGGGGGTTTCTCGACTCGCGAGTCGAGAATGCCCCCAAGGAGAGGAGAAAACATAGGAGAGTCGAGGCCAGAGCGAAAGCATCGCGCATTCCCAAATCTTTGCTTTCACGCCTCTTCGAACGATGCAACTTAGGATATAAACTAAGCGACATTGCTCGAAGAGGCGGGGAAAGAAAGATTGGGAAGGCTCGATGCATTTGCTTTTCAGCCATTAATCTCCAATGTTCTCTCTATTACACTGGGGTTTCTCGACTCGCGAGTCGAGAAAGTGAGAGGAGCACAAATAAGAAGATTCAAGGGACTTTCTCGACTCGCGAGTCGAGAGTACCCTCGGGAGAGGAGAGAACATAGTACGAGAGTGAAGGCCAGAGTGAAAGCAACGCTCATTCCCAAATCCTTCCTTGCCGCGCCTCTTCGAACGATGCAACTTAGAATAGAAGCTAAGCGACATTGCCCGAAGAGGCGGGGGAAGAAAGGATGGGAAGGCTCGATGCTTTCAGTCGTCGACCATTAATCTCGAATGTTCTTTATCAGCCGGGGGTTTCGACTTCCTGAAGTGAGAAAGTCCCTTGAATGTTTACTTTTCTTTTTACTTCTATGGGTTTTTCGACTTCGCGAGTCGAGAAAGCTCTACATCCTTTGACTTCTCAGTGTTTACGGCTTTCGACTTCGCGGTCGAGAAACCCCGATGAAAAACGAAATGATATGATGTTAGGGCTTTCTGGGCGAAGTCGGAAGCCACCGAATCGAAGAATTCTTTACATTATGTAGGCGGCACTCATTTTGCTATTGTGTTACAGCGTTGGCTAATGCTGGCCCATTTCGATTCTTTGGCGTCTCATTTGCAAGAACTCGCACTCGCTTGGCATATCTATCCTTGATCCTTTGCGGCACCTCCTTCTCCGGGTCGCAATACTTGCTTGCCCTCACCGAATGCTGACCGTCTACTACGAGAACCGGATGTCTTTTCCCTTGGTCTTCCTCGGTTTCATTTGAACAACTCACGGTCGATCTGGCTGAAAGGTATGACATCCACGGGCATTGGATGCGCAGCGGGATGTCGCACCATCGGGTTCGGGAATCTCCGGCATGTGTCTTTGGATTAAATTCCCAATGGTTGAACAAGACGGCATCTCCCGTGCAGACCTTCAGGCGTCTGATGTCCAAGAGTAGCTTGTGTGCTATTCCCAATGGATAATACTGAGCCAGCTGCTCCATTTTCTGTGCCCCTCTCTGTAAAATCCTGATCTGCTCATCTGGATCCATTAATTGGGAGTCGACCATATCTTCATCTGCTTCATCATCTGATTCCTCCCGTGTGGTGTCATCTTCTCCATCTTTGGTCTTGTCCGGACTTTTTTCTTTATGAACCACAATCCCCCACAACTTCCCTCCCCACTGCTGAGTGTTGTAGAGTCTTCAGCACAGTGGAGATGAAGCTCCCCGTGTTGAACAGTTTTTTCCTGACTATGGAAATCTCCATTCCAAGCTCCCTGGATGTTAGGGTTCCGGCCTCCTTCATCCCTTCCAGATCCTTCCACCCAAGGTTCTGACAATTTAAAGGCGCCGGCCTTTTGTCGGTGCCCTTTGCCTTAATTTGAAACTGATAATTTTTTCGTGTGGTAGAACTTACTCTTCTGGCAGTCTTCCACATGAAATGTTATATGCTTCAAATCTGGCGCTGAGACGGAGAGCACAACACCGACCTTCTTGTACTTGTCTCCGGAGCTCTTCTTGTCCCTTTGGTGGAGAAACAGATCTTTCTCCTTCCCACTTGCTGATACCTCGACATACCACCAAGAATCATTTGGTGTGTCAAAAGCTCTGTCTCCGGTCCCTCGATGGCGAAGAACGGAGTTCGCCGGTGATCACTAGTGAGTCCGCGGTGAATGCTGCAAGAGCAAAGGATGGATCAGTAAAGGTATTGCGACCAAAGAAAAACCTCAGAGCTCACCTGGCGCTGTTTTTTCTTCTTCTTTGCCGCTAGAACCGACACGCTTTCGGCCTCGCTTCTTGGACGGAGTCGCCATGTCTGTATGCCCCCGCATCTTCTTCCTGCTCGAACCCTTGTGTAAATTAAGTTTCCTCCGCGCGTTGTAGGTTTTAGGACTGCACGTAAAAAAGATCGGGCGTGTTCTTTAATTTGAATTTAAGGACATGCAATCATTTAAGAAAAAAAGCGGGCTAAGGGTCCAGCACGGAAGCTTTTAGCCCGCCCAAACACCATTTCGAATTTGAATGACATCCAGGGACTTAGTGAGCGGAGTGTAGATTATCTTCACTGCGGCATTGGCGACTTTGAGTTGGGAGGCGAGCATCGACTGTAAGCGACTTCCGGAATGGCGCCGCGACGCGGTAAGCTCCTCACAGCGCCTTGCTCTGTGTATTTTTTCTGACCGCGCGTCTTATTGCAAGCAGTTGATTTGATCGATGAGCACGGAGCTAAGGTAGGAAGCGGAGAGGAGCTGCCAGACACGGGAACTCTACACTGCTGCGCCATGGAACGGGGATACACGAGAATCGCATTGATACAAGTATTAGATGCGAATGCACTCTTGATGAGACCGACAGAAGAAGCAAAGACTCTCGGTGAGGCTGCGGGATCTGTGATACAGTGGCCCAAGGAATTACTGCGTGAAGAGGTGAGTTTCAGAGATGCCTGTGTTATTTTGCGTGTAGAACATGCCGTCTGTGTTTAAATCATGGAACTGCTCATAAGCTCGACGGGTTTATCGTTTCCTTGTCCAGCATTTTTCAGCTTCGAGAGATGATTTACTCTCTGGGTTGAGAGATGCTCGGCAAGGAAACAATGGATCGGGGGTAAACTTGAACAGTTCCGTTTTAGGTGTATTTTTTCTTGGAATGTTTTCTTGGAATGTTGTATATAGATCAGGCTAGGTCTAAGGCCCAGGAGATGCGGTTCAAATGCATCCTCCTGTGGTTAGTCGGAGAGGCCTCTACCCAGTCGGAACCACTCCTCTTCGCAATATTCGAGGAAGATGGTTCGAAGGAGAGTGGCTCAGACAGGCTAGAGGCACTTGGGACTAAAAACAGGAGAATACAAAGTGCTTAGTTGTAGAGACCTGTGCTAAGACCCAAAGGCCTGCAGACAGTCAGGGCCACTTCCCTTCGCAATATTCGAGCAATATAGTTTGAAGGAGAGTGGCTCAGACTGTCTGCAGGCACCTGGAGAATGCAGGTGGGATCGGGCTAAGGGATTCTCGACTTGCGAGTCGAGAATGCAAGCCTTGGCTTCCTCTCTGCATTCTCGACTCGCAAGTCGAGAATGCGTTAGCCATCGAGAACTCCAGATGGTACACATGTGGTGCTGGCTGGTTAAGGCATTCCCGACTCGCGAGTCGAGAATGCAGACAGCAAGCTCTGTGGTTTCCCTGTGGTTAGTTGTAGAGGCCTCCACCCAGTCCGAGCCCCTCCCCTTCGCAATATTCGACGAAGATGGTTCGAAGGAGAGTGGCTCTGACTGGGTCGAGGCCACTGCGACCATACACAGGAGAATTGGCTGGCTAAGGGATTCTCGACTTGCGAGTCGAGAATGCAAGTGTTGGCTTCCTGTCTACATTCTCGACTCGCAAGTCGAGAATGCCTTAGCCATCGAGAACTCCAGATAGTACACATGGAGTGCCGGCTGGATAAGGCATTCTCGACTCGCGAGCTGAGAATGCAGACAACAAGCTCCGTGGTTTCCCTGTGGTTAGTAGTAGAGGTCTCCACCCAGTCCGAGCCCATCCCCTTCGCAATATTCGACGAAGATGGTTCGAAGGAGACGGTCTCTGACTGGGTAGAGGCCACTGCGACCATACACAGGAGAATTGGCTTGCTAAGAGTTGGCCTGCAGACAGTCAAAACCACTTCCCTTTGCAATATCCGAGCAAGATAGTTTGAAGGAAAGTGGTTAAAACTGTCTGCAGGCACCTGTAGAATGCACTAGAGCCTGCGTTTTCTCGACTCACGAGTCGAGAAAGCAGCCAGCACCTCTGTGGTTAGTCGCTGAGGCCTCCACCCAGTCGGAGCCAGTCCTCTTCGCAATATTCGATGATGGTTCGAAGGAGAGTGGCTCGGACTGGGTGGAGGCACCTGCGACCGCACAAAGGGCCATTGACAGGGTATCACATTCTCGACTCACGAGTCGAGAAGGCTGTAGCAGGCTGGAAAAGAATGTGAAGGCTGCAGCAGGCTGGAAAAGAATGTGAAGACGTTGGGTAGCTGTGTGCAATCTCGACTCGCGAGTCAAGAATTCCTCAACCAGCCAACAATCCAGAGTGTACATTCCCTCTTCTCGCCTCGCGAGTCGAGAAATTCTCGACTCGCGAGTCGAGAAGAAGGCCTGTACTTCCTGGATTGTTGGCAAGCTGAGGTATTCTCAACTCACCAGTCGAGAAAGCCGGGATCCCTTCTGCATCTCTCCTGCAGTGGAGGATATGCTGTTAGAATTGCAGATTCTGTGAAGCAATTCCTATTCTTAGTTGATAGTTAGGAAAAAAGATTCCTAGTTATGTTCTGTTATGAAACATTCATAGACAGTTTAGCAATTTCTTTTGTGAATCATTCTTAGTAATGTTCTGTTAATGCTCTGCAATATCTTACTTCCTAACACCTGTCTCTGATGATTTCTATCTCGGTTGCTTGCTACTACTCTTACCACTATTCTCACTTGTGCCTGTACAATGTATTCAATTCAACAACAACTAAGAAAAAGATAACAAAAACAGAAAACAATACAAAAGGAAAACAGATAACAGAGAGATTAATGAGATTAATGAGAAAACAGAGAACAGTGGAGACAAATGAGATTAATGAGAAAACAGAGAACAGTAGAGACAAATGAGATTAAAAAAGGGTATGATATTACAAAAACATACCTGGAAGATTTGCTGGATGAGGAGGAAGCTCCCGTGTTCGATTCCATGTGGCTACAGGCGTTCGCAAAGCGTGAATAAGGATTTGTCGGGCTGGAAATTGTATCAGGCAATAATAAGAGCCTCTAACAACAGAATATAAGTAAAAATGCAGTAAAGGACTTACAGAAAACTAAAAAGAAGCAGTAAAAAAAGCCTAAAACTTACAGAGAAGAACCTCACTTTCTTCTCAGGCAGTAACGCCCGCTCGAACACTCAATCTGCGCGAGAACTTCGGCGCTGGATGCGTCCTGATCCGTCGACCAAGCTGCTGTCATAAGATGACCTTGGAATGGCTCGGTTCGCTCGATCGCCTTATGGGAAAACCGGGCGCTTAAGGAAAACACAGAGCGCGAAGAGTGATCAGAGAAAACAGGGGAGGAAGAATGGTCGGGGGGGAGAGGAAGAGGGTGCAGTTAATTCTGGCTGCACCCTCGAACCTCGTAAAAGTGCAATAATAAGGATCTGTCACGTGTGGGCCATGCCCTCCATGACGTGGCAGTGCGGGTTGCTGACATGGCCATCCTATCAGCCTCTGAGGAGGCGCCACGTGGCCATGACAAGATATTAAAGGTTATGTTATATGTTTATATATGTTATGTTATGTTGTATATTTAATATGGTTATATAGTTTCAATGGTTATATATGGTTTTAATGTTTACATATGGTTTACATTGAATATGGTTGTATGGTTTAATATGGTTATATGATTTTGGTGGTTATATACGGTTGTATGGTTTATATTTAATATGTTTGTATGGTTTTATATGGTTTATATGGTCATATTTGTGGTGTTTGGGGCTATATGGTTTTAATGTGTGCTTTTTCATTCAGGGAGCATGTGAGATGAGTAAAATGGAGCCAAGGAAGTCCAGCACAGGCCATTGCCCTAGGCTCCAATGGAGGAAGATGGGTTGCTTGTTGTTGCACCCTTGCAACGAGACGGTATTTGCAGAGGGCATAATAACTGCAGTTGATCCTTTTGATAGTGTGAATGATGAAAGGCTGGGAGATGATCATCTTGGAGTTGGCATTGTGAAGCTTCTTATCGAAGTTGATACAATCATGTCGGGGAAGCTCTAGTGATTGCATTGTGTGCTCGGGTTCTTGGAGTCCCAAAGTCGAGTTGAGATGGCCAATTACATATATTACACACAAGAATGGTGATAGTCTGGAATCCCCTACTCAACTACATACCCCAAGACCCACTCAAGGCCATGTGGAAGATTTGGTGGTCGATGAGCATCCTTTGATCACTAGGAAGAGGCGTTATGTTTTTTCATAAAAGGCGACCAAAGGGTGCCCAAGAGGCCTAGAAGTGACAAATATTTAGAAAGGATGGAAAGTATGGCCCCAATCAAAGAAAACCTAGAGGCAATTAGGGGACAAGAGTGTTGCAACCTAGATCATGCACAGTGCAGTACAGTGTGGATGATCTCGTGCAGATAAGGCCCCAATACATTGGACTGACTTCAAAAGATAGGATTAATTTCATCTACTCCTTGTGTAAGAATTCCGCTATGATGAAAACACGGAAGGCTACTATATCAATTGAGGGGCATGAGGGTATGTATGAGAGCATTGAGATGGATTCTTGGGGTGAGCAAGTCTTCATTCTCTGATCTTTGGGAGCAGGTTAGAAAAAGGGCACAGTTTGTTCCAACATGGTAATGCACTCACTTTGAAACCTAGAGCAAATACTCTCAAGGCCATTGCGGTCTTGAGAGCTTTTTGTGAGATACATGTCTCAATCTATGCCCCACAAGTCGAAGGTGAACGAGCACGGTGTGTGAGTGGTGCAAAGGGTGTTGCCACAACACTATATCCAAAAGGAGTGCCTTAAAGAGGTCAACTCCATCCTAGAAACTACTGGAGGTAGGCCTCTTTCTCAATCACATTTCAGCAAGTTATGGAGCACTCACTTCTCAGACGTGAGTGTCTTGCAACACATGCCATTCTCAAAGTGCAACACTTGCATTCAACTCAAGGATACACTTGCATCAACTGCAATAGAGAAAGAAAGAATGGCAATTAGGGAGCAATTTGCAGATCACCAAAGGGACCAAATATCATGTAGACAATTGTATTGGCAGTGGAGAACATTTTCTGAGATGCAGTCGGACAAATTTTTGTGTATAATTCATGATAAGATGGACCAACACAAGACTTTCTTGCCAAAGCTAGATCCTTTACCCAAGCGTTGTCAAAACGCTTTTCAGATGAAAGTAAGTCTGGCGGGTGTCTTAACACATGGTCATGGAACTGGAACATATGGTCATTTTGTGCTTGATCTATGGAGGGATGATCCAAACTTCCATGTGAGCTCTATTTTCAAGTGCTTGAGAACACTAGAGAAAGGATCGATAGAAGGGAGGAGGTATTCCCCTTCAGCACCCATTTTTGAGGCTTTGATGGATGATCAACCGCTTTGTTACCAAAGGTAGATAAAAAAGCTCACATCCAAGGTGTCTAGTGAATCAAGGAGGACTTCGGATGATTTCCCCTTACTCGAGAAACCACTGCCTGAGGAGCTATGTGTTCAATTGGACAACTGTTGGAAAGAAAACAAGAATAGATGGATGTTTGGGGCAATGTCATACTTGACAGCAGTGGGAGTATTCAAAGTTGTGAAAGTGGGATTCATGATGGTTGGGCATACGCATGATGATATAGATGGATTCTTTGGAACTTTCTCCACCAAGCTCAAGAGAGAAAACGTGACTAGTCTCCCTGAACTAATGGATGTGTTTGAGAGCTGCATTGACCCCAACCCAATGGCTTTCTTGATGGATGAGGTTGCAGATTGGAAATCATTTGTAGAGGGATACTTGCTAGATGGTAAGGACCGGGTTTGAGGACACATAAAGCCACTTCGGTTCAAGTTTTGGGTTAGGGATGGAATACCAATCATGCAATATAAGTGGAGACCAGGTGACAAGTTGTGGATGCTGTATATAAGGAATCGAGTTGTGGCAAAGGGTGTCTTTCTTTGGTGAAGTTCTCATTCTAAAGGGCAGCCAAAACCACTACCTCCCTTCAAGACTTGTCAAAGACTCTAGCCAACTAGTGAAGGGCATCAAGGATTACATAACGACCGAGATGATGTTGAAATGGAAAGCACACCTCCACTCTTAAGAAAAATCAAATGGACTCCCTAATCAAGTCTTTGGGAGAAAGTTGTGACATGCTTAGAAACCGAACAACCATGTGGGAGGAAGCTAAGAGACGGGTTCTTGCCAGAGTCAAGATGGGAGGGTTCTCAAGGAGCAAGCACGTCTAAGAACGTTCACTTGGGTCCTAACAAGGGTTCCAAGTGGTTTGTGGGAAGTAAGGCCTCAAAGCCGAAGTGGTTTGATCTTCCTGAGTGGGATCCCTTTGAGGACATCAATGAAGGATACTTTGTGCTAGTAAGGCGATGATGAGGACCGGTCCAATATGGTTAGGGGTGGCACTCTCTGATGTAACCACCACTATGCCTGATGGAGAGGAGTTGCGTCCTCGATTCCAAATTCAATATTGGGAGCCCATTGGGAGACACAAGAAGGGCAACTTGAAGGAGCAATATACCGACTGCTGGGAGAAGAAGTGGAGGGCAAATTATGCTGATCCTCAAAGGAGGGAATTGGTGGAGTGTGTGGTATGGTCATATCCAGGTTCTCACACTGCAAAGGACAACACACACAAGATCCCAAAAAGGGAGATGGACAAAGCCATGAGCAACCTCCATGCTATATCATTGTATGAGGGTAGATAATATTGAGAAGCTTGAAAACT
This sequence comes from Isoetes taiwanensis, assembly GCA_021234155.1. Taxonomy (NCBI): domain Eukaryota; kingdom Viridiplantae; phylum Streptophyta; class Lycopodiopsida; order Isoetales; family Isoetaceae; genus Isoetes; species Isoetes taiwanensis. The sequence goes on from JAJEKV010000040.1 coordinate 4,553,974, forward strand.
TTCTCAACTAGTGGTTTGTAAAATTTATGAGGAAAACAAGTAACCCAATTCTTTGTGTGTGATCTGTAATTCTATTCAATCAATCAATTCAAAAAAATTTTTTATGGGGTGTGAGTCCCATTTTCAGTCCGAGTCCCAAAATTCAAGATTTGTCCCACTTTAATTAAATACGACTTTACAACAATGATATTTTCCAGGTCCGGCATTAGTTTATGTTGATTGAAGCATATATAGGTTGGCATCATTGCATTCAACTAACTATTGGATAATGAGAGGAAAACATGCTGAGTTACTCAGGGTAAGATTAGGGATTTTCTCCAACACTTTCAGATGATAAAGAACAGATGTATTTGTTTGGTCTCAGGCCCTAAGGGTGATGTTAATACATTATTGCTTTCTTTCTTTCCCTCTTTGAGTTGTCTTGACTCACTGGAAACGTGTAGTTACTAGAAGTTTTCTTACTGACCAATCACCCATGGAATTTGCTCTTCTAAAGTATAGTCACATAACAAAGAACTGCTGTTATGTCATTGCAGATTTCTACCTGGAAGGCGCATAATAGTAAAGTAAAACTTCTTCTGCTATTCGGCCAGCGTCTCTTAAGTGTTGACACAACATGGCATCTTTGCATATGGCAAATGGGGGATGCAGATTCTAGGGAGGCTGTGAAGCCTTTAGCTCAGATGCAGCTCCGAAATTCATTTACACCAACATGCATAGTTCATCCAGACACTTACCGTGATAAGGTACATGCTATTCTTTTCTTCATCGCAGTATTTATCACTGGACATAAAACAAGTCACTTTTTGAGGCATATGCAAGTGACTGGATTTCTCAGGTGCTTATTTGTAGTGATGAAGGACCATTGCAACTATGGAATATAAAATCACAACAGTTGGTTCATGAGTTTAAAGGCTGGGATACTTCAATCCACACGTGTTTCATCTCCTGCATTGGATGTCATTGCTGTTGGTTGTTTGGATGGGAAAATACGTGTTCATAATATTCTATATGATGAAACGATTGTAACTTTTACTCACACAAACAGAGGGCACATGTGAATCCAGTTTCTTTTAGGACGGGTATTACGCTCTTGGGATAACATGGCAATTCTATTATAGCTTGAGGGGAGGAAGACTTTATTTCAAAGACAATGATGTAGGATTTGCCAATGCCTTTTATACCTTTTATATGTAATTTGGCGGATGGGCAACCACTTTTAGCGCGCCAGGAGATGCATCCGGAATCATAAGCATCGGAATTTAAAAGATCGTAAAGTTTCAAGACAAAGTGATAGAAGATGCACATGATATGGAGATTACCTCTTTGCATTTTTTTCCAAATGAGCCTGTTCTCCTCAGTAATGCAAAAGATAACTCCCTTAAGGTGGGATTAAGGCATGTTTATTGGGGTCATGTTACATTACTAACCTATGCAATGTTGTGTAGATGTGGTTATTTGATTCATCTGATGTTGAGGGCAGGTTACTACGTTTCAGAAGTGCTCATAGTGCTCCACCAACATGCACAGTCAGGGAAGGCAAGGCGGCAAATAAAGCCACTGCATCATGTAAGGTGCTAGGTCAGATTAATATATACAAACTAGGGACCAAATCCCTTGCACAGCCAAGGAAGACAAGGTGGTAAATAAAAGCGACACCATCATGTAAGATGCTACACATTTTGCTGTAAACTAATGACAAGGAGAAAATTGCTATAACAGATTAACAAATATGAACCAAGTGTCCTTAAATGTTCTGATTATTTCCCTTGAATGAGCCTATTTATTTATAAGATGCCAATGTCTTCGACCAGATTTGGAAAACCCAAAGTTGCATATGATATTGCATTTTATTTCAGTAGTATGTTTACTTATGTTTCTGATAAGTGTTTGGTACTGCCTATACAGCCTGGTATGTGTAGATTGCAGTTGATATGACTTGGTATAATGTATTGTTGAATAGCAATGACTCCTAATCCTTACACGAAAAATAGACCAAGCAATATATCTTCCATTTGTATTTCAATAGAACCTTAGCAAAAATGCTTAATCATTGCTAAGCCAAACAAGCTACAACGTTACTTGGTTATGGTCCACTTATACTAAATTTGTTGTAATTATGTTATTTTATTCAATGGCTTAGTTGCGCCTTTAACAGGCAAGACTGTCTCGCTGTACACTGAACCCACAAGATTCTCATTACATCTAAAATATAGAACATGCTGGATCATTTATCGTGCATGGATGTTTTTTCATGCAACTAAGGAAATGGGGCTCTCCTGCATAAATACAGGGATCTAAACCATGCTTCTCTCGCCATTGGCCATGTTGAATACCCTGTTGTCTGCCCTAATCCTTCATTCTCAAATGTTGGGCACATAGAAACCCATAAATTCATGGTCGAACATTTCACCACTAAATCTGCATTTTATTTTTGAGATAGATCATGCATTAAGATGTTATTAGTTTTATTTTATAGTTAGTGTTTCCAAGTAAATATTCCCATTATGTGTGCATGTAGCAAAATGATTCCGGTGTTTGCAAGCTCACATTCTACAGCCCATTGTGAAGCTGTTGATGTGTTTTTATTGGCATGTACCCTACCATGGATAATTAACAAGGTTGATATGATGACACTCCCAAAATAGCTGCAAGTTAGATTGAATATTTCATACTATTGTTATGTAGATGACATTGCATTACTTTTCAAATAAAAGGGTCTTAGGTGTATTCATGTCAAATACATTGCATCATAATTTTTATGATACAACTCAATGTTGGATCTAAAGTGACACAAGGGACTTACGAGGAAAAAGATCATTAGGATATACAAAGCAAAGCAAATTGAATCTTTATCACAAGTATGTTGAAGATTGAATTGACTAAGGAGTTCAAGGTGGAAATTTCTTAAATAGTTGAATTTGTGAAGCAATTGTTAGCCCAATTTTATCATCTATTAAATTTGTGAGACAATTGGCTCCTTTTAGTACAAAACTAAACTACATGATAACTGCATTACAAATGCATAGCATATCAAACAAATGTCGGACATGTCATGCAACCATTTTTTTTTAACAAACGGCATGCCACCTTACAAGGACACCTAGATAACTGTTTTTTACTATTTTCTCAACCACGGCTTCCAAGGTAGTACATCATTTGTCATACAATCACATGCAATCAATGAAAGGGGATAGTATATACTAACAGTTCTAATTGTGCATATGCTTGGGAATCCATTTGGCTGCGACGTGGATAGCCTAAAACTCCCGTCCTAGCAATACAACTTGGATGACCTTTATATATAATACGACACCATGCTTATTCGGTTGGTTTTAACTAGACATACATTATGAGTTTAGTATTCTAGAATGCCTAGCTTTCTTGACAGCTATTAATGTACGACAATTTTATTTGACACAAATTGCACTTTCTCCCTAACACACATTTTTTATTTTCTCCATTTTTATTGTTCGTTTAAGAATGCACATTGACATGCTTTTTATGCTAACTTCTAGATCTAGAAAGACACAGGATGTTCTTCTAATGACAACTTTGCAACATCCCCAACGTAACTTATCATTGCTGAAGCCCGATTTGAGCTTTTTCTTTGCATGTTGGCAATGCAAGAAATTGCTCAATGTGTAAGTGCCATATTCATCTTGCACATAAACTTACTGAGCATTATTAATGTTTAATCTTGCAGGACTAAAATGAGATTTAATGCATGCTTTTGGACATGAGAAGATCTAGATCTACGATAGGCCTATAGGCCATAAAAACTCTATTCTATTTCTAGCCGGCAAACAAGCTTTGGCATTATCAATGGTTGTGGAAGCCCACTAATATTGGGACATATCAATGACTGTTAAAAGCCCACCAATATTGAAACATCCATCAAGCGTAACAAATATTGAGTGTAATAAAAAGGGCTATTTTGCGCACTATAAATGTTCAATGATGCATATTAAATGCAACTTAAAGGGCTATTTTGAGCATAAAATATTTGGTCTATTCTAAAATAAAAAGCTAAGAGGCATCTACACTTTGCAACTATTATTGTCAACAATAACTCATCATCAGTCCACCTTCAAGTTACCTTCCTGCAAGATATCATCTTCTAAAGTAATTAAACACTACTATGTACTATTACATATTTTTAAACTTTATACAGATCTTATCATTGCCTGTCATCTACCTCCTCAATGAAATATGTGTACAAACACCTTCAAGGACTCTTGCCTATGCATAACATAGGCATCCCATCACCATTCCAACATATGATTGACATTATTCAGCATCTCATGAGGGGTTTCAACATATCCGCAACCAATAGCATTTCATGAAGGTGGTCTATCCGTGCATTGGCTTTACGTACCATTTAATTGGCTATATGTAGTGTTATACCGTAGGACAAGCTATTAACCCCAAAAAAAAAAAACCCCAAAACTTCCTTGCAAGTCATTAACTCTAAGTATTTCTTAACAAATTATATATGTAGATGTTGAGCCATAGATGATGTACGAGATGCTTAATATCTATGTATAATATTAATGATTCATGTGGACTTCATTTCTAACTACAAAGGATCTGCAAATACTTTTCCAACTACAAATATACGAATTGAAAGCTAAATGATGTGAAATATATGACCACCTCGATGGAATATTAAACATTTGTTGTCACAAGTTTGGCTTCATATGTAGATGCTGGTGTGATTGCTAGGTGCATGCTAGGTGCATGACGTTTTTGAGCTTTAAACAACCACCTTTCAAATTGCTACTAGGCCCGGCAACGCCGGGCACCATAACTAGTAATTCTTTTAGTTTCCAATTTACACAAGTGGCAAACTCTATAGTTGCTTGTTGCGCAGTTGCGAATCCAACACGAAAAGAATCTGCTATACCTAGCAATGTGTCACCGGTAGCTAGCCTACTCAAAGCTATCATAATTTTGGTTTCAACTGGTATAGCTGTCCTGAACTTGGTATCTTGTCTTACCATTAGCGGCCCTAACTCGTGGCACAAGTACTGGCACCTGACCCAATCCAATGCCTCTGTCGTACATCCAAAACCACCTCGGAGAGTTTGCTCTAGTAATGGATGAACAAATGATGAGAAAAGAGCCATTACTGCTCTCAACCAAGCCATAGCCCTCACATACAATTGGTAGGAATCGTCACTAACACATAATTGTTTCATTTGAAGCAGCAATAAAAAAAACCTTCCCATTTTCAGAATTACTTCATTTCTACTACCTCCACCAGTGTCTTTTGATAATCCCGAAACTTGTATATCATTTGGAGAATCTAGATTGCATATGCCTTGCTCCATCTAGAAGTGATTGCATATGCCTTGCTCCATCTAGAAGTGATGTCTAAGGCCCTTTTTCCACGACACTCGTGTCTTATATTTATTAAGATGTGATTGGGCCACATAGGCATATAAGACACCTTAGTTTTTTCCATTGAAATTTTTAAGACATGTCTTATATGCATGCCGTACAACTTTGGAGTCCCATTTTCTTCCGGGGAAATCCCCGGCCAGAAAATAAGACATCAAGATGTCCAATCAGAGCCGTTCTGCACCGAAATTTTAGCATGTCACAAAAAAGAGGAGTAATAGAAGCATCACTCATTTCTGACCGGACTGCATTGGAATCGCCGGACTGGAATCTATAAAGGACTGGAATCGCAGATGGGAATCGCTGACTAGACTGGAATCGCTGCAAGTTGATTTGTTGCAGGTCGATTTGCAGGTCGATTTGTTGCAGGTTGAAATTGAAGCAAGGCAGAAGCAAGACACAATGGTGCAGGTCAAATTTGAGGCAACCCGAAGCAGTGCAGGTCGATCTTGAAGAGTGCCAGGTATTACAATGCTCGGTTTTGCAGATTCAGCCGACCTTTCGAGTTAAAAAGGGCAAACAATAAAAATCATTTTTCGGAAGACATTATTTTAGGTCAGGATCAGGATTATTTTAGGTCAGGATCAGGATTGCGGATCTTGGACTCTTGGACTCAGGTAAATTTCGGACTCTTGGACTCTTGGATTGCCAGAATGGGGTGCTCTTTCGCCCAATGTCTATCACGCTTAAGCTAGGATTACAGGCATAAGATATTTGCTGGATTACACGCTTAAGCTAGGATTACGGGCATAAGATTAAGGTAGGTCCTAATATATTTGCTGGATTACATGCATCATTTGCTGGATTACAGCCATTACAGCTATCATTTCGTCTGTAACAGCTATCACGCATCAAGGATTTTGCAAAATGAGTGAAATTGTAGGATTGTGAAATTGCAAAATGAGTGAAATTGTGCCTCTTTGTCACAAATATGCAAACGCAGAGATTGAGTAGTGGAAAAGCAAATTTATGAGACATGTCTTATATTATAAGACACCTCTTATAATGAAGCCATGGAAAACTAATTGTTTTAAGACATGTCACAAAAATGACGTGGCACCTCAAATGCTATCTTATAGTTATAAGACAGCCATATTTTAAGCCAACCGTGGAAAAAGGGCCTAATCAAGTAAATTGGATTTGGATGATGCAAGAAGATAAAAAAGCTTAAAACTTATAAATTGCAAGGAGAAAGAAATTACCTGTGTTGAGAACACCTCTGAAGCAAAATCTCTATTGGTGAGCGTTCACAAGAAGCCCACAAGAAGCCAGTTGCTGCCAATGTACATTTGATTGCGTGGAGGATTGCGTGGAGATGACGTTTTTGAATTAGGCATGCTGAAGTGTGATGAAGCCCGTCCGAAAATAAAATTTCTTGGGTTTTCCCCGCCCTTGTATGCCACGTATGATTTCACCCTTATAGGGGCGCTCGCTCACACTATCTCCACCCGATTCGGGTTGGAATTCTTAAAAAGTTGGAAACCCTTCCAAATTTCCAACAAATCCGGAAGGGTTTCCAAATTTGAAGCCCGGAAGGGTTTCCGGTAGCATTTTTTTATTTTTGGGTGGAGTGACGTCCACCACTCATAACTTTAATGGATGCGGCCCGATTTGGGCGTTTAATGCATGCGGCGGCCCGATTTGGGCGAACTGTTTCCCCTGTTTCTGAAGAAGTCTTCTCAATCCGGCACCTTCCATCTGCAGCATGGGCAGTTCTGTGCCTCCAAAGGCCCAATCAGATCAGGAATAGGGCGCAAACGCAGGTATGGCGAAGAAATCTGGGCGCAAACGCAGGTATGGCGAAGAAATCTGGGCGCGAAGCATTTGGGGATTTATTGAACTCTACAGGTATATGGGATGTTGACTCCTCATTCTTCTTTTCTCGATTTTTCTTCGCTTTCATTATATCTTCGTAATTGTCCTACTTCGGATCCGAAGCATTCTTCCTCTTGTGGATTATCCAATGATTTTCTAACAGTATAGAAAGCATTTACCGTCTTCCTCTACATTCATTCTGTATTGATACGATAACAAGGGCCACAACCAGTTTACTTGCCATCTGTTCGAGTTGCTCAAGCATTTTTAGGTTTGAAATTATCAGAGTCGCATTGTATATTCTAGCTTGATGTCATGATCTTTTATCTTTTCTGCCTTCTCAGCTGAGTCAGGCTAATGGATATCATTTTTCTCGCTTAGTCATTATCTCGAGCTAGGCAAGCACATGAGTAAACCTTGAGCCTACTTGGAAGTGTGTCAGTTGTACTAATATGTATGCACATATATTCTACACTGTTAAGCATTCACATTAACAGCTTTGCATTTTCAATGGTGAAGTTGGTAGTCTGTTCATAGTGTTTTCAAAAGAAGTGAGATGCATCTGAGAATCATAAGTTTTTTCTTAGCCATTGAGTGTTTTCCAGTAGAGCAGAAAACTTTTGAACGCTAATAATTTTGCCCTTTAAGTATGTATGTGAACCAATTGCATTGTGCTGTATTTTCCTGGGCTTGCAAATGATGAATATTACTGTCAGATGACCACAGTTGGTCCTATGATCTGACACTTTTAATTTAAACTTCCATGACGCTGATGCGCCCATCTTATTTTATTGTGCTCTTCTGGGTAGAACTTTTGTTGGATTGCTGTATCACATTTGTCTTAGTATGCTCCTTTTCCCTTTTATTTGTTTGATGGAAGTTTTGATGCAGAAGTAGGTCTTGAAACCAAGATTATCTCAATGACTTTGATGCTTGCTTTTGCTTCATTTGGTGTTGCATTTTTTGAGCTATGCTGGATTATTATGCTTCTCGTTGTCTGATTTGGGTTTATTTCTGCAATCTAGTTTTGTGTAAGATGGCTGTATATTAAGTGAGATTAGTAATTTCCATATGCAGATCAATTTCCAATTGAGATGATTAGAGTATGGCAAAAAGACAAAGGGTTCAAATCCCTTACACAGTTGTATTTTGCACGAGATGTTGCAATTGTTTAAATGGTTATTTTGTAGAGGAATTATTGGAAGACTGGTGGCTACAATTACAGCGTAGTCTTAGCATCATTTTTCTTTCATGAACTGGAGGCAACTGTTAATACTCGAGATCAATGGCCAACGGCCATTTTTTCGACAATCGTTAGCTTCAACAGCCGTTTTGCATTTGATACTTCCTATTTCCAGACTTCTAGTTGATGGCAGCTAGTAAGTCAACAGCCGTTTTGCATTTGATACTTCCTATTTCCAGACTTCTAGTTGATGGCAGCTAGTAAGTCATCTTGATGTGCCTGTCTATACTATCTGATCCATTCATTTGATTTGTCTAAGGGGCAGGCAGCAGAGGATTCATTCAGTCAGTTGTTTAAGTGGAAAAAAGGGTACTTTTTGAATAATTTGGACCTCATTTCATTAAAGCAGAAGCAAAATTTGCATAGTCTAGCATCTCTTTCAGCCACTTGAAAAACATCCTTTCTCTTCTTCCTTAGTTTGCCTTCATTGGAATCAAATATTGGAGAGGAAAAGGCATACTTTGCAAGCGCTCAAATTCCAGTTGGATTTCAGTTTGCCTCCTAGTACAGCGTGCAATCTAGTGATTTCTCAAAATATTAGTTCAAGAATAATAGTAGTAACAAGGTGCTGTTGCACAGTTGCCCACCTACACAAAGGGACCTCTCCTATACAATCCATATAACAAAGTTCAGAAGAGTCCTACTGTTTCAAAACAAGATTGTTACTGTAAGTCCCTCGTTTGGTTTTCACAATCCATCCTATGATTTGGATCAACCGAAAGAAAAGTTGAAGTTGACCAGCTCAATCGTTCTGTCTAACTCCTACGCAATGGCGGAGAGAAAAGCGCAAAAAGAGCATACGCCCTTAGAAATTTTTTGAACGGACGTGGAAACCCTTCCTATTTTCCCCCATTTGTGGAAACCCTTCCTATTTTCCCATGGGATTGGAAAATAGGAAGGGTTTCCATTTGAATTAAATTTTGAATTCTCGGGTGCCGTGCATATTTATGAGCGTGCACCATTAATGGGCGGCGTCCGTCTTGAAAGGCGTGGTCCATAAATGTACGTGTCAATATTAAAAATATTAAAAAAAAATGGAAACCCTTCCCACTTTCCCTGGAAACCCTTCCGATTTTCAAATAGGAAACCCTTCCAAATTTCCATGGAAACCCTTCCTATTATATGTGCCGTTTTGAGTTTCGTATTGGGTTGGTGTATTCTGGCAATGGTTTTGGCTATGATTCTTGTATAGTATTGTATGCAAAACGGTATATTTTGCCAAATTTTGCCACATGAGAGCTGCTTGGGAGGAAGTTTCTTTTTTTGGGTGTTGAAGCAAAGTGTGGTTTTTTTGGGGGTATGTAAAGGTTAGGATTTCGGGCATGTGACATTCTAAAAGTAGGGTGCATGTAAAAATGGAAGTCTGGTCGACCACAGACAGGCGTTTTGGAGGCGGAGGATCTGAGCGGCTTCTGCAGTTGGTGTGAGTGAAAGCGAATTTGTGCAGGGAGTGTGGGTGCAGGCGCAAGTGCATAAGAGAGCTGTGTGCATCTGCAAATCGTGATGGAGGCTATGGGTGAGGCCCTCTTTCTGTGACGAATTTGCTGTGTGTTTTTGCAGGGAGGTTGCTTGCTTTGAGGGCAGAAAAAGAGTATGTATCTGAGGAATCAGGCGAGATTGAAAGTGAGGGTTTTTAAACCCCCTTTTCGGAGGGCGTTTATAGAGAGTGGGGCTTGCAGGTATTGCAGGCAAGAAGACGGTGCTCAGGTTTTCCATTCTTTGGATGCACAGGGACGGCCTCCAGAGTGCAGCAGGCAAGGAGAGAAGATGGGGAGGCATGAGAAAACGCAGGAAGTGACATGGGCAGATGCAGCACAGATGGACTCTTCTTGCAGACCCTTTGTGCAGGCCAGGGAGGTGGATGTGGAAGTGAATCCTCCAGCTTGTGCAGATAGAATTGGGGCCCAGAAACCGGTGTCAGGTGTTGTGATTGGAGGGCGTGAAGCTGTTTGTGGGAAGCCCAACAACCCGCCTATTGAGGCTGCTGCAGTGTTTGAAGACAGGAATGGGGCAGTGGCTCCTGATGTGAGACGATCCGCCAGTGGAAGAGGTGGTAGGGGTGGGCGTAGTCGTGGGAGAGGCAGAGGCTTAGGTGGTAGGGGGCATTGCCTCCTTGCATTAGTGAATCTATTGGTGGTCAGCCTGTTCCTACTGATGATGTTTCAGAGGATGAGCCACAGAATACAAAGAGAGCAAGTAGAGGTACAGGCAGAGGCCGAGGAAGGGGAAGAGGGAGAGGGAGAGGTAGCAGGACCGTCTCGTTGATAGAGGAGCATGTTGGTACGATATAGGTGGTGGGCGTGGAGAAGAAGCGGTTGATCTTCCATTCCACTTAGACACGTCTGTCACAATTGTCTTTGGAGGGTGTGGCGTGCCCATCGCGACCGTACGATCGAATGATCCTATTCACGAAGGAGAATTACCTTTGCGGGGGTGGTGGCTTTGGAACGTGGTTCATCTTTGGACCACCTTCACATTCAGCCGTCATGCGCGCCCAATGCGAAAAACACCGCCGACCTCAATGTGAGGATTAAAAATTTTCTTGGATGGAATACTGCGAGGCCACACGGTGCTATGATCTTATGTAAAAAGCATTTGCGAGGCTCAAAGCTGCATTGCTTTGAAGGCCTTAATGGACTCTTGCCTAAAGGATTTAGGCAAGCTTCATTTTCAGGCACACATGCATAGCGTCCTTCTTTGAGCGAGGTGGATCTTGGCAAGGAGCTTTACGCTCTTTATGGCGCAGGGGAGGTGAAGCACCTGACGGTGCTTCACAATGGCAATCTCATGGACAAGGCGCTCCATTATGTGTCTTATCAGCGTGGAAGATTGAGGGGCTGTTGCCACCGCTTGTGCATACGGTCAAAGCTATGATTCAGACAGGCAAGTTCAGGCTCGCCAGTTCGTGGGTGCTACCTAATAATTCCGCGTATGCCTCGCTTGAGAGAGTTCAAGCAGCCTGGCGGATTATGTTAGACCCGCAGCGCTGCACTTACAAGGATGTTCGAATGGCATTATTTGGGTCGCAGCCAGGAATAGTACCAGTTGAGCGGGTTGGAAAGAGGCGAAAGCGTCTGTGGGATGAGACTGCAGAATTTGATGATGTAGAAGGCAGTGCTGAGAGAGGCAGCAGTGCCGACGAGTTCATTTACGCAGACTCTGGAGTGCAGCCGTCGCCTCAAGAGCCTGCAGACCCATTTGCAGATTTTATTCCATTAGATTTGCATGATAATGACTTTGATGTCGCTTGATATGGTTGTAATTGTCTGTATGCACGTTACTCGTGCTCTTGATGGCTGACTTGCGGCTTGGTTTGTAACAGGTGACAATAGGACAGAGCAAGGAAGAGCACGAAATGCAGAGCTTATAGTCATTAGCGATGACTCTGAGGAGGCTCAATCTGTAGAGGAGTCTGCAGTTGTGTCTGGAGTTGAGAGTGGACATGCTGTTGGAGTTGATGGTCGCACATTTGCTGAGGAACTAAGGGATGCTGAAAACGCAGTCAGAAGCGTGTGTCTTGCAGTGAACAACCTGCGCTTTGCACTGGCAAGTACACTTGAACAAATTGATGCCGCGTTGCATGCTGCACATCGCTGCCCAGTAGAGATGGCGTTTGATACTAGCATTCTTCGCTCGCATCTCAATCTGTGTCGTGGCCTACTTATTAGAGAGTTGCGTGATCTTGAAGCCCTGAGGCAGCGCCATGATAGGCACCGCATTGGCAGGTCACGCGGTGGTGATGGTCGCCATGCTTAGATGCATTGGGCATTGTACAGCTGTTTGTTGGTTCTATGCAGATACTGCCTTGGCAGTTGTATATATTTTCATGTTGGACTGTTTGTAATATAAAGTTCTGATGGAATAGAGTTCTTGGACCTTTGAAATATGTTCGAATATTTGCACCATTGCATTTGTCTTTTGATTGTGTGTGCCAAAAAACGTGGACCATTGATTGGAGGAATATCATGGTATATTCCTGTGATCAATGGCTCCAGAGAAGAGTGATATATAGAGTGATATATAGAGTTATATCCATGGAAAATAGGAAGGGTTTCCATGGAAAATAGGAAGGGTTTCCATGGAAACCCTTCCTAGTTTTAATGAAAGCCGGAAGGGTTTCCATGGAAAATAGGAAGGGTTTCCATGGAAAATTGGAAGGGTTTCCATGGAAATTTGGAAGGGTTTCCACGGGAGCCCAACCCAAATCGGGCGTACTTAGAACCATCGCTTATAGGGGTGTGGGACTTTCTACGTGGCCAGAAAAGAAGACACCAGTCAGGTCTGGATGCTTCGAGAGCTTCCTTTGCATTTTATGAAATAGAGCGGCCTCGCTTCGCACATGCGCATCCCACAAGATATTGAATCGATCTTTCTAATTCTTCTGTCTTTCCCTGATTTTCTGTAACAGCGGTTCTGTCTCTGCAGGAATTCGACATGAATTATTTCATGCCGTATGGTGCAGCCCCCGTTCCTGCATGGCGGAGCGGGGCGGATGATCAAGCTTTTCCAGATCAAGTGGCAAACGCGTATGGTCCTGGCTTTTATTTTCCTCCAGTTCCACATAATTCTGGTAATCCTGAATTTCGTCATATTTATCCATATCCCATGTATGTATATCCCGCGCCCTTCCATAATGTATATGAGCAAGACGAAGATGGTGGTAAGAAGTTTAGACATGCACCGTATTATTTTGTTCCTGGTGGATCGGCTGGATATCCAGGTTTTGTCCCTGTTCCTATGGTGCGGCCAGAAGAAAACGAGCAAGATGTTAATGATCAGAAGCAAATGGACTCCAGGTTTCAGCATCCCAGATTTGTTGCAATGCCTGCTATTAATGGTGACCCATTGGCTGCTCTTATTCCGCAAGGAGCACATCCTCTCAAATATCCTCATTTTGTCACTTACCCTGATGATGGCCACGGAAGAGATGGTGATGACGATGGCAAATCTGGATTTCAATATCCCCTGGTTTTTATGCCTGCATCTGATGGAAAGAAGAAACAGAGAGATGGATTTCAACGGCCTCCATATTTTATGCCCCCCATGTTTGATGGAAGAGCCCCCCTACAGCCACAAAAACTGAATGAAAATAAAGGGTCCAAAATGCAGAGCCAGAGACCTCAGTCGGTTCCAGGTATGCGTTTCCCTGCTGATAATAAGGAGCAATATTTATTCCCTTATTTCTTTCCTAGTATGGATCCAAGTTCTTGCTACCAGGTTTACGGGCCACCATATATGAAGGGGGTAAAGTCCGTTTCTCCACAAGTGGAGATCAAACCATTAGTCCATAGAGATGAGGATTCTCAAGATCAGAATTTATGGATGAACCCGCAGAAACCTATGTTCTGCCTTCCATCATCCTCAGGGAATGATGTTTCTTCTTCCAAAGAAAAGCAAAAATCTGAGAAACAGAAGTCTGTTCCTGTTCTGGATCCACTGGGACATTTGAATGCTCTTCATTTGCCTTCCAATGATGGTGGTCAAGAGAAAATAAAGGATGTGTCATTGGATTCTGAACCATCCTCTCAAACAGCTATAAGGGTGATTCCGGTTAGGCCTGTGGAAGAGGAGAACTTGAGCAAACAGATGCAGCCCAAAGCGGCCTCACAAGATAAACAAGTGAAGGATACCAAGAAACAAATTCCGGCTCTTAATGATGTCAAATCAGAAGTGGGCAGCAAACAGGCGCAGTCGGCCTTGCCGAGAGAGGATTCTCAAGTGCACAATTCCCGTCATAGTGAAGTAAAACCAGAAGTGAACAAGCAGGTAAATGCTAAGGGCAAGCAGGGATTTCCTCCATTGAAGCTTGTTGTGGATGATTGCAAGAAAGGTTTGAAGAAGTCTCCAAGTTCTTTTTCTAGCAAAGATCAAGGACATGCAAAACCTAAGATTAATGCAGAAGAGAGGATGCAAGGCACAAAAGCATTAGATACAAAAACGAGGAAGGATGAAGTACCTGCACAATCTAATCAAATGTCAATAGAAGAGATTGGGCAGCGCTTAAAGGATATAGATATAAAAACTGCAAGGAAAAATGAAGAATCTTCGCAATCTTGTAAGGTGAAATTGGGGGAAAGTAAGGATATAGATGGTGCAAGCAAGTGTGATAAGCCTGGAGAATCTAAGGAGGTTAAAGGGGCACTTCAAGAAAGTGATAACAATGGAAAGGATGTCAATTTGATAGGATTAAAAACGTTTTTGGATGAAACAACTGCTGCTACATATATTCAGTCTAGGGTTCGAGGATTTCTAGTGCGCAAATCACAGCCTCTGACATGTTTGAAAAATGTTGCCATGGTTAAATCAAAGCTTGAGGATTTGAAAAGCCAAGTGCCAACAGATGAGGACTTGGATAAAGTGTGTTCAGATCCAAAGGAATGTGTGAAGTTGTCTGAAACCATAATGGCATTATTACTGCAGCTTGACAATGTCCAAGTAAGCTCTAAGTATCTCCCTTTGTTGTCTTTAAGACTTTATTGTGGTCACTAAATTCATTGCTCATGTTGTTTTAGGGCGTGCATCCAGTAGTTCGGGATATTAGGAAGAGTGTTTCGAAGGAACTTCTGAAAATCCAAGATTATGTAGACAACGCAATTAATAGAGTTTCAAAATCAGTGAACCAGGCTGTGCCAGCTGCTGGAAATTGTCAAGTTTTGATGGTAGAAAAGGCGGACAAGAATGTATCACCTGGACCTGAGAATCAAGGGCAAGCAGGGATATTGCTTGATCAAGTCAGCCAGGTGTCATGTCCGTCGATAGACTTCAAAGACATCCAAAAGCAAGAGAAACCAAAGCAGAAGGATGGCGTGTCTCCAGAGGATCTGGGCATTGGGGAGGAAGGGGGGCAGCAAGAGAAGCAGTCAGATTCATCAATGTATCTGCTTAAGCTTGACGAGAATGGACAAATGGATGGAGTTAAAGCAGGACGATTGCAGGGAATAGATGAGGAGAAAAGCTTGTTGAAAAGTGGTGAAAACATAGAAAACATAGAGGATTCTGCTAAACTAGAGCACTCTACTATCTCCTGTCCAAGAGGAGGCATTCATGATGTAGTCAAGGATGAATTGTGTGTTATTTTACCTGAGGATGTTTTGAAAAATGAGGTTGAAGTGGCGGGATCAATAGTGAAAGAGCAGGGGAGGGGGCTACAGGATATATCAAGTTCTGTGAACTTTGCACTGGGAGAAAGGCAAGAAAAAGCTGAACAAGCATGTACATCTGAATTATCAGATAGTATAAAAGTCAGTCAAGGTGTTAGTCTCATGGATATTGAATCCAAACTAGTGGAAGACGTATCCCATGATCAGAGTAGGCAAACTGGGCAGGATCTGGATGAGGAGCAAGAGATAAAAAAGGATCGAGAATTCCATTCATCACCTATGCTGGCAGATGTGCAAAGCCAAGGGGAGGGCAAGGGGCAACATGAGAGATCAATTTCCATGAATTTTGCAGAGACAGAAAGGCAAGAACTAACTGAACAAGGACATATATCTGAATTATCAGATAGTGCAGAAGCAAGCCAAGGTGTCAGTCTCGTGGATACAGAATCCAAACTAGTGGAAGGCATGCCACATGACCTACCACATGACCAAAGTAGACAAGATCAGCGAGGTGAGCAGGACTTGAACAAGGAGCAAGAGATGAAGCAGGATCAGCAAATTGAGCAGGACCTGACCAAGGAGCAAGAGATGCAGGATCAGCAAAGTGAGCAGGACCTGACTGAGGAGCAAGAGATGAAACAGGATCTAACTCAACAATTCCATTTGTCATCTATGCTGGCAGATGTACAAAGCGAAGAGAAAGATCAAAGAATCTTAATGGAGGGAATTCAAGGGCAAGAAAGCACATCCGACATAAGTTGTCGTGGTCATGTGGTGCAAGAATGTTGCAGTAAGTTTCATGTGGGTACAGACGTCTTGTCTGCTATAGACAAGAACAAACAGGAAGAATTTTCACGAAAGGCATTAGTCAAGGAATGTGTCAGGGAGCTGTCGATCGCAGAAAAGCATCAGCTAGAAGTGCGGCATTTGGAAGTCAACAATGAAGGTGCTGACAGCCATGAATTTGATGACTTTGAGGAGGTTGCAAGTGTATTAGATTCATCAAAGCATCATCATATGACTGAGCTGGAAACAATTCAACGAGGTCAGCTGGAAGAGCAGCATTGTGGTAAGAGTAATGTAGGCATTGAGAGGCATCAGTATTTCAGTAAGCAAGATGCTAGCATACTAGAAAAGGTAGCAGAATGTGAACATAAGAGGAATGAATTGGAATTGGAAACAACTTGTCAAGGGCACAAGAACTGGATCAATGAAGTATTGCCTTGTAGGGATGTGAGTAGTGGGCGCAGTATTGATAATCAGAATGCATATTCGTCGTCAACTTTGCCTGTTCAAGTTAATGTATGTCGTGGGGGATTTGACAAGGTAAGTAAAACTTCTGCGGCCTTACTGGGAAGCATGGAGATTGAAAGCCCAGTCCAAAATCAGGATGAACACAATGATCTGGATGGTGGGAGTCAAAGGGATGTAGATATACCGAAGGTTGGGAGTCCTCTTGGAACTGACCTTCGGCATGCAACAAATGCCTTGGAAAACCTATCAATTTACTTCAACGGCTTTGGAAGTGATCTACATAAGAGACCTGATCATGCAGCTGATGTACATGAGACATCTAATCATGCAGCTGATAAGAATCTGGGATGTCTTGATCATCCTGATGTAGCTGTGTCAATCCCAAGGGATGTTGAAGATGCAAGTGGCCAAAAGTCTATAGTTAACAATGATCTCTATTTGCTTTTGGAAGAGAACAGGAAATTGAATTCAATGGTTAGGGAGATGGTGCAGTATGCACAAAGTCAGGCTGCTTCGCTTGTCCATTTACAGCAGAGAATGGATTGTCTTGAGAAGAGAATTTTGCGAAGAAATTTGAGGAGGTCAAAGTTGAAATTTCGTGCTTAATGTAAACCATGGTAAATGAGATAGATGTAATATGAATAAAGTCCGGAGCCCAAGCTCTCAATTCGTCAAAATTGAAATTTCGTGCATAATGTAAAACCATGGTAAATGAGATAGATGTAATATGAATAAAGTTCGGAGCTCAAGCTCTCAATTTGTCTTCCAAGCAAGTATTGAGAGAGAGGGTATGCTATGCCCCATTCTTAATTGCCATTACCAGAAGAATGCTGTACAATTCTCAGTACAAAAATTGTTGCGTTATTATTGTTTCTTTCGGTTTTTTTCCTATCTTTCAATTCTAACCATTGTTCTGGCGGATATTCCATGTTTTATGCCAGATCAAGGGCCATTACATTTTTGATCTAAAATCCCCCTACCACTTGCAATGGTGTATGACAGACCAAAAGTGCAATATTTTGAGAAATGGAATGCAGAGACTGCCTTGGAGTTAAAGAGTGATGCCTAGTTGCATCATCTGCAACCGTCCACTATAATCAGGGTGCAACACAGTCAGCATCATCTGCAACCGTCCACTGTAATCAGGGCGCAATTGCAGCCCAAGCAAGCAGCCCCCTCCTACTATTAAAATTATTGTCCTGTAAAGTTAAAATTAATCTATCTTTTCATGAGCATGGCAGATAAAACAAGCAGCAGGATTTTCTTTTTCTTGGCATAGCTGTCTGATGGCAACAACGAAACTATCACAGGATTGATCTACTGTCTGAGGTTGGATTCAATTTACAGACCATTTTCAATTCTGGCAACAATAGCATTTGATGTTTATGAACCACTTTTTACAGTTTCCTATGCACACACAAAAGGGCATGAAATTATGCTCATGAAATGCAGCATCCATCCAAGCCGTATATATGCATAGGATATGTGAATTTTCTGACACAAAAGCCTGAGAGAGGCTCCCTTGGCTGGCAGTTCCAATATCTTAGAGCCTTTGGCTTTCTGGTCTGAAATTATATCCTATTAAATCTTTTCTTACATTTACAAAAGGATATAAGGGAGATTGTTTAAGATAGGTAAGATGGAAAATTGTCGCAAATTTTGTGGCGCTTTCATTTATAGGTTGGAGCTGTGAGATGTGGTCTTAAAAATGAACTGCATTGTGAATGATGCATCGGACCTCCATCCTGCCCTAGATGAGGAGTCAACATGAGGTCTGATGAATGACTCAATTAGAAAGGTTTCAAATATTCTACTATCTAGAGCTTGAGAGGCTTGATGAATGGACTCAATTAGAAAGGTTTCAAATATTCTACTATCTAGAGCTTGAGAGGCTCCATTATCTGGCTTTTTGTGTCATTTTGTGTCAGGAAGTTTGATCAAAGGTGTGTTGTCAAAAAATGAGGACCATATTCGGACAAGAATCTAAACGATTCAAGTAAAACAGAACACCTCATTCTTCCCAGCTGCTGCTAATAAATTACTTTGGTTGGCAATCATAGTGGGAAAAGCCACCAACACATGAGAGCTACTATTTCACTGCGAGGAGCAAAGAGCCATGAACTGTTGATCATGTATCATATACATTGGAGTGGCCCATAAAGCTGCCAATTTGATTTTGGCTGCTTAACATCCAAAAAAATCTACGAATATTCAAAATCTGAGATTTGGCTGGGTGGTCATGCAATCATCTCATGGTCATTACCTATATATAATATTTTAAGGTAACACCCATAGGGTTGATCTAGGTACATTAGATATAGACTTATCTACGGATGTTCTGCCTTGGATATACCTGTTTGTACAGATGTAGCATATCTTTAGCAGATGGATCCACATTTTTGTTTTTTTCACACATTTATGATAATCTATAGGAATCATCGTGCTACTTTTTGCAGTTATGGGCCGGCAGTCTTTGAAGTGGGTTGAGCAGTTCACATCTTCTTCATGTGAATTCATTGTTGGTGAAGGATTGTTGGTGAATTCATGTCCACTTTTTCTTTTGTATGTGTCTCTGGCTTACGTACTCAATTGTTTCTGCACAAAATGTCAGCACTTTTTATGGTTGGGTGATAAAATATTGTCTAAATATGTGCTTCAGTAGGCATAGTTAGCTCTTGACACCATGGGGATACTCCATACTTGGTTATTATGTAATATTGCAGGAAAGAACAATTTCACTCAATGGGTCTAGAATCCAAATGCATCAGTGCATACTACACTTTAGAAGAATGTGTGTGATGAGTCTTTGTTCTCTATGATTTTAGCTTATTTGATCTAGGGATCTGTCTGTTAATTGTATAATCACTTGTGCATTTGTCCCATTATGCAGAAAGATGGCAAGTTAAGTGCTAGCTGGCAAATAGTTTTCTGGCACATGCAATTATAAATGCATGTTTGAACTGTCTAGTGGGCATAGTGCAATATTTGTAAGGAGGATGGCAGTAGCTTAATGGTAGAGCTTTGGGATATCGTGTATCCTCAGTTTCTAGCATAGTAACAGAGTTTAGCAGATCCATAGCCCTTGCAAAGGTGCAATTAAGGATGAAAAGGGACCTATGCTGAGGGTAATATTGGAATATATGAAGTGGGCATGATATAGTCTCAAAAAAGGCCTAGAACCAGAGTTTGCAAGCATTGCATTTAGTTCAATAAGATTTTTTTACATAACCTTCAGCAAATTTGTTTAAATAATTAGTAATTGTCAAAGCAAATTTGTTTAAATAATTAGTAATTGCCCCAAAGTCAGGAGTTGCAGGAGTGCCCTTCCCATCAATAGTCCACTATTCTTGGCCGAATGAACTGTTTATCAAGAGCTTTCAAATCTGCCATTCTTCATATCAATGATCTTGGAGTTCGCGTTCAACTGGCCTTTTCTTTGACCTGCCCAGGGCTCCCTGCAAGAAAGAAAGAAGAAGAAAAATAATGTATGTAAGAGACCCCTTGGTTCTATGAGACCAATTATTACATCCAATCATGTAAAACTAGGGCCTCATATAAATGTGCCCCTTTGAGATATTTTTATCCTATTGTTTAAATTCGGTTTTTCCGTCAAGTGGAAAAGTTTTTGGATTTTTTTTTAAGGTTGATGTCCTAAGGTTTTGAGGCTTTTAACTGCCGGAAAAAAATTCCGGTAATCCAAAAATTGGTTTGTGCATTTTTCTATGATTTGGAAATTCGTTGGAAATTAGTATTTTTGAGTTGAAGCATATATGCTCTGTTACCATGCGGCTCAAAAGCGGGTTTCATTGTAAAATTTCGTGGCATGGATGCTACTCTTATTCCTCCGGCAGGCGCATCTTCTTCTACCCGATTTTCGATGGGATTCCTCTTCTTATGTGATCGCAGCTATGCATGTAATCCATTCCGATTTCCTATTAGAATTGGTTTTTTCGGCAGTTTTATGGTGCAGTTTTCGGCAGTTTCGGCAGTTTTTTCGGCATGCTAGGACTGCTTGCTTTCCTGCTTGGCTTGGCGGTGAGCATATACAGAGAAGGTTTTACTTTTTCGGATCTGGCAGTACATCTTTTGGGGTTGAATTCTTTTGATGGGTATTTGCTGGTTAGCTTCCTCCTTTTTCGAATCTTTCAGGTCCTTTGCTTTATTTGGGATGCTACAGTTTGGCACGGTCTTCTAATAATGTAACATGGCTTAACAGCTGTTGTAGAGGAACGGTTTTAGAGTTTTCAGAGTTGCAAGCTATAACTAGATTACTTCTGTTTCTATGCTAGAGATGTGATGCCTTGGTTCTTTGGATGTTGTTGAAGTTGCTGCAGCTAATGTGATGCGGTGTCCAAGAAGATGCAATTGCTCTATTTAAGCCGGCCCAATAATCTACATAGCCTGTCTGTGGCAATCTACTGTTATCAAATTGTTTGGAATAAGACAAGCTCATCATTTGGGAATGCTGATGCACCATATGCACTGGTACACACATTATTTGTTGCATGTAAAGGTATGTGCCTTAATATGTGAGCCCTGTTTTTTCTATTTAGATTCATCGGTTTATTTTTGTGGCTGCAGATCTGTCTTCGTCCTGATCATGATATTGTAAAATATTATTTATTTTGCAGCCTTGGAGTGTATGTGCATATCATATTTTGCAATTGAACTTAAAACACCATTTGCTTTCACATCTTCTCAAGTTTGCATGTTGATATTTCCTGGGAAACTTGAGTTATATACATCCTACATAATATATCCAGGTTTTCCTCTCACTCCTATATAGATACATATTGTTGATTTTTCTCAGTCTCTCTCCTATGCAAAAGTCATGATGATTTAGACCCAACAACTGGATATAATACTGGATATAATACATCATTGTGACCATGTTTACTACATGTCCACCCTTTTCCAAATCCTTCATTTGCCATGTTTCCTCTCATGGATTTTGCCTTATTGTTTTCTATGCTTCTGTAGTTACTTGCTTGGAGATCATATATTGGCAGTGATGCATATGGACCAAATGCTCATGGATTTATATTAATGCAGCAGTTGATTTGAAGCTTGCAAAAGCCATGGGACAGAAGTACATCGGTTAGTGACCAGTACAGCATGCAATGGAAATGGAGAAAAATCTAACTAGCATATTCAAAGATGTAAAATTCTGGAGAAAAAGGTCAGGTGCAATTCCAGGTGCAATTCGTGTACTACTAAATAATGTATGTATTGAGATATGCTGGTTAACTAAGTCTGTCATCAAATGTGTCTGCAATGTGCCAGAATGACATACTTTGCTTTTACAGTTAAGATTTCCAATCTGGCAGTACATCTATTGGGCTTGAATTTTTGTTTTATGGGTATTTGCAACAAGAATGGATTTTCTGGTTTGTTCAGGACCTTTGCACTTCACGCATAGTCTTCTCAAGGTATGTCATGGAACCTCTAGAATTAACGTTGTTGTGGTCACTATGGTTCCCCGTCCACCTGTCTTCGATGCTTCAAATTTCATAGGCAGTGAATAATATTTTATAGCTTACAGGTTATAGGAACCTCCTTGGCTACATTTGAAGATGATGTACCCACTTTATTTGCATGTGCATTTGTTTTATGAAGCAAACTTCTATTTGTATTCTGAAACCCTCATTGATCTCATTAATGAAGACTCATTTTGCTGTAACTGCAAAGTGGAAATTGTATACTCCTCAAGGTGGAAGAAGTTAGATGAAAGTTGGGGATACTTATGTGTCCTACCTGCCCCTGCAATCTGTGATGCTCATTTAATACATGATCATTGTTGGAGACTAGGACTCAACTGGTCAGGCCAGCATTCAGTTTTAAGATTACCCAATCATTTTATTATTTGAAAAGGCAAGGATTTAAATTAAACACTCATCTGATGAAGAATGCAGTGTTAACAGAGATACAAAGATCAACCAAAAGTCTTCAGAACCATGAAGAATATTCTGGACACCTGATTGTTTACACACTGTGATTGGGACTGTGTAGCTTAACAATGCAGAAGAATATGAAATCTTTTTGCAATGTCATGGTTACTGCAGCAAGGTTGGCACTCTGTAGTTCACCTGATTATATACACATTTGGGACAGTGTAGCTTAACAATGCAAAAGAAATAGGAATGTCATGGTTACTACCACCAAGTTCCTGTTTAAGAAGAATATGCTTCATATCCAGTCTCTTATTACTTTTAATATGGTCCGTGTGGCATATGATATGCATGCATATTCATGCATGCTTGGAACATCTGTCGCACCATCAACCTGCTATCTGGAGCCTCTTTTTGATGGACTTTATTTTCCTTGGCATGCTTTACTTAGCATTTCCATTTTGTTGTCTAGGTTTGACCACAATAGATGCAGATTTTCCTCCAGCATTTCCATTTTGTTGTCTAGGTTTGAACACAGTAGATGCAGATTTTCCTCGGCATGTTTTATTTCTTCTAACATTTCCATTTTGTTGTCTAGATTTTAACACTATAGATGCCAAGTTAACGATTCTTTGTGAATTGTTCATCTCCAAGCAGCATTTTAACTTTAGAATTTGGCTGCCATATATCTGACATTTCCTGTGATCTTCAGATTTGAAAGCTATGTATTTTGGCACTCAAAAGTGTTGGTATCCGTTCAAACTTTAACTACTTCTCACTTTATTATTATTTGAGTCAAAAAATTCTAATAATTAGGTATATTAGGATCTCAAACAGATGATATTTCGGTTTGACACTCTAGATTGAATCAGTTACTGAACTAGCTTCTTTCATTTCTCATGTGCTGCATATTTTATAACGTCTTTGATTTGCTTTGTTGATGCAAAAGTCCCAAGTTTCTACCCAACTATTGGATAGCAGAACCTCATGTAATGTTATTTTTCACATGAAATTCATTTTCCTCGACGTATTTCATTGTTGCTTGACTTATTTGCAACACTGCACTATCCTAACTTCTCTACATAGGCCCTGGAAAAGATGTCAATCGAGAGGATGCCCGATAGAAGATCATATGGATTCCTGGCCAAACATTTTGACTTGCAAATAAGTGTTCCAACATTCTTACACACAGAGCAAGATGTTTGCATTACTTATCCTTATAGGTAATGCTTCTACCATGCTGCTTGAATCGGTCGTTCCTATTCATATGGGTTTTGTTTTGTTGATTTCAACCGAGCATCCCATTGGCCAGGCATCCTTCTGATCTTTAAAAGTCTAATAAGTATATTCACCTGCATTTTTATTTGTTATCCTCCTGATATTTAAAAATCTAATATCCTGATCTTCAAAAATCTAACAGGCATGTTCACTTGCACTTTTGTTTGTTATTTATAAGCATCTCTTTTAACTAGAGATTGACCAACATGATTGCAGCTGGTATCGCCCAGCATCTACTTGATGCTAGCTTCTACTTTGTGTTGTGGAATGGCAGGCTATTGCATCCAACTGTTTTATGTGATGTAAACATTTATTTGAAGAATGACAGAGTGAAGAACCACATATCCCAGTGTGTAATAAATATCTTAGCATATTGCTTAGCATCTGCTTCATGTTGTGGAACGCTGATTTATTGCTTCAACTGTTTATCTGATGCGAATGTGTAGTTGAAAATTTGCACAGCCAGGTGTGCCCAGCATCTACTTGATGTTGTGGGCAATTTAACTGTTTATGTGATGTAAATGTGTAGTTGAAAATCAATGTCATAGTGTCATAGAATCGAGGTGTAGTCGTGCAATTTTTGAATCTTTTATATGACTATAATTATTAGCACTAGACAAAAATCGAAAATGATAAAGAACACAAGGAGAACAAACAATACATATGTCTAAACCCTCCCCTCCCCCACAAAATAAACGAAAACCACATGCTATTTATTCTAGGGATGAGCAATAGAATACCCATCCAAATATGAATGGACTGGAATATATTTTTAGAACATTTGCAAGCCCACAAACATTAATGCAATATATATCAAACTATTTACTCCTGTTCCACTATGTATTTTAGCAGAAATTGCCCAAAGCCCCATTTCGAGTTCATATGGACCTAAAGCCCAGCAACGCCGGGCACCATAACTAGTTAAAATTTAAATTATGTTTTGGAATGCATTATTTTAAGCATGTCTATGCGTACTGATAGGGAATGGCCAGATAAAATTCCATGCAATTGAGGATGCCAATTATTATTTTGCATTTGGCAATCTTCGTAACAGACAAGTCTAGATAAAATTTCATGCAATTGAGGATGTCAATTATTATTTTGCATTTGGCAATTTTTATGGTGGAAGAAGTTGCAGGACAAGAACTATGACAAGGCTGTGGTGTGTAGATTTGCCAAATCTGCAGTTTGAAATTCTCTAGGAGATCATAGTCTTTCAGTTAGTCCAATTAAACTTTCATGCCTGTGAAGATAATGCATTAATATGGAAGTTACCAGGGTTCATGTTTATGCGAAGATTATGTGTCTGACTTTTACATGTTTGACTTTATCAATTGTCTTACTATTCTTTAGCCCCATGGATGACCCTGATCTTGCCACATGGCATGCTATATGGGAGAACTAAAATAAGCATTTCAACGAAAGAGTGCCATGTAATGCTACGACATGATGTATGCCATTAAAAATAAATGGAAAGCCACTAAAAATAAATGGAAAGCCACAATATTCTTCTTCCACGGTTGAATTGTTCAGAATAGAACGAAATGATTTTACCCTTACTTCATAATTGGAGCCTGCATATCACATCCTTTGCAAAATGATTTTACTTTCTCGAATAACAAAGAGATCCATCTTCTCATGCTTTCAAGATCCTCCACAAGCGATGATGTTCAACTTAGAGTAAAAATTGGTCCAGAATAGCCTTCATCCATTTCAGTCCTTTTTAGGTTGCTGGCCGGCTTGATCGTTTCTATGCTTCTTACCAGTAAACTTCTAAATCATTTGTAAATCTCTCTTTGCTGGGTATTATATTCTGTTTGGATGCATTATTCATCATTGCTCCACTTTCTGCAATCAACCTTTGAGAATGCAAATGGAAATATGTCAAGACAGCTATGGAGGACTACTATGGACAACTCAAGATGTAGCGTTAATCTGTAAGGAAATTGGTTCTTGAAACTGTTGACCTGTGCATTTGTTCTTCTCTATTTTATATTCTCTATGGTAGTAACAACATATATTAACGTTTGAAATTAGTAGTCTCAAAATGTTTTTCTCCAGGGGTTAGCAGGCTTCATTATGCTGCTTATGTTTTGTACTGTGAAAAGAGAAATATCATAATTGGAGCTTTGCCCCATGTGGAATCTGAAAGTACATTTAGTCTAAGTGGTATGGAGCTATTACTTTCTCTAATGAAGAAGGTAGAAAGAAAGATGTGGCATTGTCATGAATAATAATAGTATTATATGGGCCATTCATAAATGAAAAAGTTTTGTGTACAAGTTAGGTTAATGCAGTTTCATAAAAAAGCCAGTTTTTTGAAAATGATCTTGGCTTTCTAGACAAATGATTAATAAAAAACATAATGTAATACGTGATTGTTGAGCATTACCATAGCCATCTAGGATCTTGAGGGCTAGGATAGAATGATGTGTCCCATGGATCTGCTTTCACAAATAAAAATGCTCTATTGTTTTTTTTATTTTGCACACAAACTTGGGTGCATAGCCTTGCATTTTGTTCATTTGAGTTCTTTATGCTTCATGATTTTTCTTTACCTTCAGGTAGGTGAATGATATTTAAAGCCTTCAAGTAGTCCAAGTCTATAGCTAGTTTTTCTTGATAAATTTGGATTGCATGAAAATAGTTTGATTTTTTTTTTAGCACGCCAGCCTAACCAAGCCTACAGCCTTTCTTGCAATTCTAGGCTATACATAGCACTTCCACCTCAGCCAAATCTGGCGTGGCGTTACAAAAAACCGTTAGATCTTCATTTTCCCAGATCTGAGGCCATTAAAATTACGTAAGCCCGAAAAATAGCACGGAGATGGCACTGAATACTACGTGAGGCTCTTTGAGACGGCGTTTGACAAAACAAATTTTACGTTAGGGTAATTTTGTTCCAGACCTTGGCCCTGCCTCTTACAGCCCCTCTTCGGCTGTTGGATTTTAGTTACTCTCTTTTCAGGTCTAGATAGCAGATTAACAGTTCCATTACACGAAAATAAGGATTAGGGTTCATCACCGACTTCCAACAATCGACGTAAAGTCTATCGATCTTGCCCCTGTTTCTGCCTCTAGTTTGAATAATCTGCCCCTCTGTAGTTTTCTCTTGTCCTTTTCTCTGTTCCGCACCAAGCTTTTGTTCGGTTTCGGCACCAAGCTTTTGTTCTTGACCTTCTATAATCGTTACCAAAACTCCCGCATCTGTTGCTACTGCTCGAACTTCTGCGCTTGTTGAAGGCGTTCCCACATGGATAAAGACCCTAAGGTAAGAATGCATTTGAAGTTATTCATTTCTGTGTCTTATTTGCGAAGCAAGTTTCTATCACAGAATATGTTGTAGATTTCGAGCAGCTTCTTTTTGTCTTGAATGGTTCAGTCTATTGAAGGAGGTTCAGTTGTTTTTGATTGATAATATATGACCCAAGCTTTAGCATAGAAAGGGCAGTTTATTTTCGGTCCTTCTTATTTCAGTAGAAATAAGCAATTCATGTACTTCCTATTCCCAAAAACCATGGTGAAAATAGAGCCGCCTTTGCCATTGTTATATTTCTGCAAGAATTGCTTGCACATTTGGTGGCTATTATTTCAAGAGCGGAGCCTTTGCAATAGCATGTCCTATTAGACGTGCTAAATGGACGTAAATTTCCAGGGTTCATTGGGTCGCGAGCCTTTTGGACGAGCTTGTACTAACATAGGGAAACTTGCGCAACAGCATCATTCTGCAAGAATTGGAGCTATTGGCAAGGCATTTACAATCCTTGCTTAATTCCTTTAACACGTGGACCTTGGACCAAGTTCCATTGCACGAGCAACCTGCATGAGGGAGGTTACATAAGCTGCCATGTCTAAAGGTCATTGAGTGCTTAAAAAGAAATAAAAATAATAAAGCAGAATCTCAACTTGGAAATCAATATGGCAATTGGCCTAAGCAGGCGATTGAGAAAAAAATGTGCTTATTTTTGCAAGCACAAATGACGCTTTCTGTCCTAATATACTTATAGTCATTCCAACGGCGTAGTAAGTTGCAACAATACCATTTGAGCCTATCGAGTTACTTGTTTGTAATATGCAAGCCTAAAACTCCTTAAACAGTGTATGATCTAGGATGGTCACTAAGTCGATAGCCAGGCTTGCATTTAGAAATATGGATAAAATGCCAAAGTTTTTAGTTAGCAACGAGGTTATACTGCATCTTCCTTAATCATAGCAGCGGATTGGTTCGTGTAAATTCCTTAGGGAAATCCTATTCAACAGTATTTCTGCATTCTGTCCGTCATGGAGCTGAAACATGCTTTTCAATTTATGGACGCTAATTGGTTGACATCAATTTCTGGTGGAAGACATGCCATTTCTATTTGAAGTCCCCTTGTAGCTGAAAAACAAGGTATTCTTGCCTGATTCTTATTTGGTATTCTTGCCTGATTCTTATTTGGAGGCATATTTTTATTATCATATGTTAGCAGATCCATTTTTTCACAGTCCTAGATTCCCTTTATAAATTGTTAACAGAAGCATTGCCTAGATAACTTACACAAATTTATCTCTCAAATATGTCATGCATGTTAGCATTAGAATAGCATTAGAATATTAAATTTATGGTTGAGAATAGCATTTTACAGCAAATGGGCAGCAAAAGAAAATTTAATAATATGCTATAATGTCGAGCTTTCACTGATCTGCATTCATCTAGAAGTTGCAGCCCCGCTTATCTGGTTGCATGCGATCTTTATTAAAAAGGGAGTAAATCCACTGTCTAGTTTCCTTCTGAGTCTTTTGTTCCATAGTTGCATCTCTCCACATTATTTGATCTGTTCATCTAATGTAGAATAGTATGCCCATGCAAAATGCCACAAAAAATGTAAGGGAGGCAGGAATTAGTGCAATGCCCATGCAAAATGCCATGACGTATTTAAGGGAGAAAGGGAGACGTAAATTAAGGGAGACGTAAATGTTGCCTAGACCACTTTCTGACGTTTGAGCTAATCGTAACTTGCCACGTGTCATGTATTCTTTTCGTGAATGTTGCTCTCTTTACTCACATTATTATTTTAGGCGACATTCTGAGAGGGGAAAGATGGTTTCTTGGCGCACAACTAGTGCCTACGGCTAGGGCGGCAAGGGGAGAGGACGCCGCCCTCCTCTTCCTGATTCCAGCACTGCCTTAGCTATTCTTGCAGATCAGTGACAAAATTGGATGCTAGCGGGGTTTTGCCATACTAATTCAGGTTGATTCTTATCTTCTAAAGATTGTTCCGGATTGCTTGCTTGAAATTGCTTCAAGGCGGTCTTTATGATATTGCCAGATGCTACTAACGTGGCCCGATTTGCTAAAGCTGTTGAGCAAGAATATGTAAGTTTCTTGGAATTTATAATTTTCTTGTTTAGAGCAAGATCCGAAAGGGCATAGAGCCTATAAGGTAGCAGATTTTTAGCAGAAACATAAAGAGAGCAGTTTTCATGTATGGTTTTCTGGGCAATCTAATTAATGGCGGAGCCTTTAACCCTTTCTCTTGCTCTTTCTTGCTAGTGGAAAGATCTGGAGATGTTTTTTTGGAAGGAGCCAGAGTAAATTCTTGATTTCGATTTTACAGTTTTGAAACAGGATGTAAAATTTTTTGAGATTGCCGAGCTAGGGATATAATTGTGTCCAAGAAGACGCTTCCATATCAAGACCAGATATTATGAACCAAACTTTAGAGGGAAGTTTTGGTGGCTGGGCTGTGTGTCTAGCTTTGCAGGTTGGCTGACTGGCACATCTCGACAATGCAGCATCTCCTTTTAATTTTGCATTTGGTAGTAAAACTGCAGAATTAGATCATAGTTTGAAGCATTTGGGCTTCTCTGAGCAGTGCGGGAGAATTGGTCAGATTACTTTTCAGCTCTTTTCTCTCCATTTCTAGTTTTGGAAGAGGATTTTTGGAGCATTCAAGATTTGTCTGGAGCTTGTGGAAAATGAGCATTTTGGCTCCTATAGTATTCTGTTTAATTGAGAAGATGTTAATACTGTAGTATTGGTTAGACAGGAGAAGAGGTTGAGAGAGGCTCATGTGTACACTTGCTACAGACATGATTCAAATACAGATGGGATCCTTTGTACTTAAATTATATCTGATCCATGAGGGATCTTTGTATTGTAATTTTTTCTATCTAATCAATACAAAAACTTCGTACCTTCACAAAAAACAAATATTCTATTTTAGGGGACATTCTGCTCAACATTCTGCATTTGTAACTCCATTTGTATTATCCACTTCAAAATCTTCACAAAGATTACTGATATCCTTCAGAACTTCGGATTCATTGCCTTCAAGACTGTCCAGCTCAAAACTAGGAGCCGAATCCATGCCTAAACACTTCAACCTAGCATAACTTAGAATCACACCGAGATTCAAACTAAAAACACTAAAAACCAAAGCATTCTTCGTCTGCTCCATTGCACCTCCCAAGAATCAAGAAAAGATACATGATACAGAGAAATAAAGATATTAGGCGACATCCTGCAACATTTTCAAAGAAAAACTGCACCTACAGCAAGACTTACACAAACACGGTTGCAAACATTCCAAAACTCGGTGTAGAACTCGTCCTAAGGTTAGACAATGCCAGAGCTCGTCCTAGCGCCCTAAGCACATAAGAAAATGAGGAAAGGCAATGCTACACTCAAAAGTTTTTGAAAAAAAAGTATGATCTAGCTTAAGCATGATGCAGCACCTCGGATTTAACCTCCAAATCCGTCAGCGCCACCACAGAACATCACAGCGCCATCGACAAAGCAGAGAGCACTCGTTGGACTTGCAGAAGGAAGGACAAAATGTCACGTTGGTGGTTTAGTCCACGTCGACGCCACGTCAGAAAGTGGTCTAGGCAACATTCACGTTGCACCAATGTCACTTTAGGTGACATTCCTGTATACAAACTGTGTTCATTTTTTACAAGCATGCACATTACATGATTTCAGGCATAAGTCTTTTGGTAGCAGTTAAATTGCAATGTGCAAACCTCTTATCTGTCTACCTTGTACGTCATGTCTGTTTCCTGGTTAGTCAGACAGAACTCTTATGCAGACAGGACAGGAGTAGAGTCATTAGGTGCAAAAGCAAATCCACTTCTAGAACTAAGATCCAGGATTATCAAAGAAATCACCCAAGACCCAAGTAGGAATTTGACAATGTTTTGATAACCTGGAGAGCCAAAGTTGACATGTTTCTAACAGTTGGCTTTTGATCCTTCTGATAATTGTTATCTTGTTTCAAAACATGTAACATTCAAAATATCTATGATAAGTTTGCACATTCTGTTCATTTATTACTCTAAAAGCATACGCTCTATGGAGATGGTGTCAAAGCTGATGTAGATAGCTTTTCCAAACCTTAGCTATTCTTGACCAATTGCATACCTTATAAACATTGATGTTTGTGTCTGCATTATAAGACGTTAGCAGCTTGACGTAGCAAACACCATCCGTTTCCAAGCAGGCAAGGTTTGTGTTGTCGACACAATCTACATGATTCTATATGCTAGATGTTCCAACTTGATTCTATATCTACATGATTCCAACTTGGTGGAGTTCTCGTACTGGCTTCTGTTTCAAATTGCAAGGGGGAGTGGTTAACTGGTTCAGCAAGAAGCAAAATGCCACTGCTGTAAGCACTTGTGAATCTGAACACGTAACTACCATTGACATTAATTAACACAACCATTGGGTCCAACACATTTAAATTAAAATCCCCCTTAAACCCCCTTTGGTTTGGGTGCAAATTCACACGGGGGGTGACTCCGGGCAACGAGAGCTGTTGGATAGGCATATTCACCCTTTATTCCTTAATCTACACCGTACGTAAAGTTCCTCGTTTGTGGGGTATGCAAGTACAAAATCTGCTATACTGTATAACAAGATTCGCAAAATACTATAAGATTTCAAGCGGAATACTATATGGTGTTGATTTTGTACGTGCAAAATACAATTATGAGGGCTCTCGCTGCCCTACGTCACCCCCCGTGTGAATATGCACCCAAATCAAAGGGGGTTTAAGGGGGATTTTAATTTAAATGTGTTGGACCCAATGGTTGTGTTAATTAATGTCAATGGTAGTTACGTGTTGGTTGTTAATGTCAATGGTTGTTATGTGTTGGGGGATTTAATTTTTATATGTTGGATGTTAATGGTTTGTGTTGCAAAAATTTTTTTTTGGCCCCGTCGGGGCCTTAGGGACGTCCCTCCCCCCCCCCTCGGTGTGACAAAAATTTTAGAATTCAAACCAGAAAAAAACTAGAATTCATTTGAGGCTTTCATCACCTGCAGCTTTTGAATTTCATCACAATAAAACAAATAGAACATAAATAAAAGTTACCATAAAGATAGAGTGGATTGATCCCATTATTCTGAAAGTCATAAAGTTTGCAACACCTATACACAAACATTTTTCAACTGGAATTTAACAGCAGCCTTTGGCCTCCATGGATTCTTGTGGTGAGAAACCAAAGTGGGAAACTTTTCTGCTTGTTAGCACAAGGATCTAGAAGCCTTGGAATTTGCTTAATAACTGCCTCAAAATCTAAAAATGCATGGTAATTTTTTGCAACCTTCATTCGGAATGAGCCATAAAACAATATCCAATAGCGCAATCCTGTATTCATCAGCTGGTAGGATGTGAAAGCCGACCAAACCCGGCCGAAAAATTGTTGTTTTAGCATAGATAACTTAACCAAACATATCCATTACACTATCAAAAAGATCTCGGAGAGAGCTTTCCAACGCAATAAAAATCATCTCAAACAGAGCTCTGGATCAAAAGTTATGATAAGAAATGTGTTGCCGGTGGGGAAACTGCACTACATGCACCCTTCAAGCCCTTCATGTGCCCATTATGCACCACACACACAAAAAGAGGGCTTTTGTTGTGAGCCATTGGTTGTTGACCATTATGCACCACATGCACAAAAAGAGGGCTTTTGTTGTGAGCCATTGGTTGTTGACCAATATGCACCACACGCACAAAAAAAGGGCTTTTGTTGTGAGCCATTGGTTGTTGACCATTGGAAAAAAAAAGGCTAAAATCAATGGCTCAGAAATGGTGCACTCTAGATGTACGCATTAGTACATCCATTTGAATACATCACGAAATCATAGGAAAACCTTAGTGAAAAGCGTACAAAAACACAAAGAAAACCCCCTGTTATTATGCTACATATATGTCTATCTGTTCAGCTGCCAAAGAAGCTATATGGCTTAGGAGACTCCTGTGGGATCTTGGTGCAGCACAAGCCCATCCAACTGTGCTTATGAATGACAACAAGGCGGCAGTCAGTTTGGTAAGAAATCCTTCCAATTTTACTAAAGCCAAGCATATAGAAACTCAGTATCACTTTACTAGAGAGAAAGTGGAAGAGAAAAAAATTTCTGTCAAACACTTGGGCACTCAGTTTATGACAGCGGATGTGCTAACCAAGCCCCTTGCACGAAAAAGGCACAATGAGTGCATTCAAGAAATGGGCATGGTGCGACTTTGAGTTGCTACATGAGCAGTTACATTGGGATTTGGTTTCGGTCAGCATTTGTTTGAGTTTTCTTGTTGGTGTGGATTGTTCTTTGTTTTCAAAGGGTTGCAAGTTGAAACAGAACTTCAATTTGTGAAGAAGTCACATTCAAGGGGGAGCTGCAGTAAACTGGTAACTTCTATTAGTAATAGACTTTCTATTCTACATGAATGTACACTTGAGGGGGAGTATTGGAATCAGACACCTGTCAGCAAGGTGTTACAATCATGTTATGTTTGGTGGTTTGCTTTAGGTTGTTCTTTAAATAGGCAGATGCCTTATTAGCTCCTGAAGTTCAGCATGGCGGTGAGGGGCCTGCTATTTTGGTCTCACCATTGCATGTATAAGCTCATCGAGATCATTCTAATAAACATGTTCTTCTGCCGTTTGAATTACTCTTGTATTCATTAAAACCAACCGAACTGGACAAAAAATATACACATCAAACCTGATTAGAGCACAAGACCTCAATCAAACCGATTAAACTGCCCAGATTAGAAAAAACCCTGGACCAAAATACCAAGAACCAAAGCTGAGGAAAACGATGCAAGCCTACCTCTAAAGCGAACCAAGAAAGAAACCTGTTTTACCATATTAAAAGATCACCAAATCGGCAAAGAACAGAAGACAAAAAGCCCCAAATCTTGAAAGGACAGAGCCATAGTTGGGGCCGACCTAGGTCGGCCCTAAATTCTGAGCTATTCCGACCTAGGTCGGAGTCGGACTAATCCGACCGTGGGTCGTTTGGGTCAAAATGACCGAAATTTTCTTTTTCCCCCTTTTTGATTGTTGCATCCCTTGGGCGCCAAGACTGCCGAAATAGAGGGTTTTGGAGCAAAAAGGGGCAGCCAAATCCTTTCCTGTGACTCTGAACTCTCTATTTTTAGTGCAAGGATGGCCAAATCATAGGTGAATCGTCATCAGGTAAGCTTGCTTCCATGATATTTTTTGTGTCTAAACTGGATACAGTGGAAAAATACTCTGCTGCTAGTTTCTTGCCACCCGTTCTTCTTTTCTATGCACATTCTTTTCTTATGCCCTTTCTTATCCTCTGCTGCATGCTGCAGAGCAGAGCATCGACCAAGCTCCAGAGCAGAGCAAGGCATCGATCTCTTGGCAATGTCCATGATTTCTTCTGCAGCAGCAACGCTTTGCCTCATCAGCCTCTGCTTCTTTCTTTTTCAACAGTAGGTCAGTTTAAAATGTCAAGTTTTTTAATAGATTTCCTCTTAGGGATGATTCATTTATAACTTAGCTAAGAACAGGGCAGAGGCTCAAAGATTTTGCCCTTTGCCTCTGGAGTAGATTCCATGCACTACTGCAGTAGAACCTGCACTAGCCTAAATAAGTGTTTATCTACAACAATATTTTGTCTCTAGCTAATCCTCCGTTTTCCCTCGAATCCTTTGTTTTCCTATACTGTTTACACATATAGAAAGACTATAGTACCATTACCATGAAAAAAACTGCTGGGTTAGATGATTTGTTCAATAATTATATTTGATGAGTATTCATGATTTTATTGCTTGGTCTACTAATCACAGAAATTTACTCTCAGATTTCAGATTGTGTAAAACATAAGTATGGACACTATTTGCAAGGCGCTAATTCAAGCAAACCAAGATACTTGTTGCTATTGGTTTTGCTCTAGGGATGAAACTTGAACCAATGGATTAGAAGAGATAATTTAAGCATCGAATAGTTTTTATCTTTTCGTATTATAATTTGGATATTTCTAAGTTGTTCAAGGTCTAGTCTTCTCTTTATTTGCTATTTATTTAGAATTAGTGGTTCCTGAAGATGTATTACATGTTGTTTATAAATTATCTGCAGGAAAATAAAAGCTTGGATTTTAAAAGAATAGGTCGGTAGGTCGGCAAAAAATCCCCACCTAGGTCGGTCTTCTCCCACCTAGGTCGGCAGGTCGGCGGGTCGGCCCAACTATGGACAGAGCCACAAAAAAATAGAAGAAAAGACACAGTTCTGGGATAGCAACTTATCTAAATAGAATTCGCTCCGTAGACAATGGTACCTGGCAAAAGAGCGCCCCTCTGTATGATTTCACCACCGACAAAGGGTCGTCCCTGAGCAAGAAGGCAGTGTACAATCTCCCTCGATACAAAGAAGGCAAGGTAAACAATTACCATGGATTCAACTCGTTATGAGGCCTACATCACGATTGCGGCAATATGCAGAGCGAAATTCCACAGTCAAGGATGAGATGCACTAGGGCACAAGGAAGATGAGCTACGGTAGGCATAAGGAAGATGAGACATACCGAACAGGGATGAGAAATTGATAGGATAGAAAGAAAATAAATTCAGAGAAAGCTAGACAGAGACAAGCAAGTTCAATGAAACTGATAGGATATAGAAGAAGGAGAAATTTATCTTGCTCGCCATAAGACATGTCCCCTGCACCATGCTGATCAAGAAGTAAGTTCATATGACATTATTTATGCAATCACATTGATCCTCGATGTTTATTAACCATTATTCTTTTGCAGAGATAACGTGGATTCTACTAACGATAGCATTCCCCTTGGCGTAGAGAGTGACGAGATACGCATGCATCGAGATTATTTTGATGGAGATGACTACAGGAGCAGTAGCTATGCTGCATAAACTTGTCCAAACAGTTTAAACCATATTCTTTTGTATACGTTATTTTCTATCATGTAATCAATTTTTCAGTGTATTCTTTCACTGCTTGGATACTCATTCCCCTCCCCTCCCCTTTTTTTTTTAATTAAATTTATTTACAATTGACACCCGTGACAACGAACTATGGGTACAATTAAGAGTCACTCGTGACAAATGTAAATACACATGGTATAAAAATTAATTGGTGACACGCGACAACTACGATTAGAATTTGTTACACGTCACAAATATTGCATTAGTAACGCGTTACAGAATAATATTCTGTAACGTGTTACAAGTGGTTCTTCCTTTAGAACTGAAAGAAGGCAGCGAGGAAGAAGTCTGTTATGTCATCTCACGAGCCTTTCCTACCTCGTACTATTCAGTGTTTAGACAACAACCAACATATAACTAGTATTAACATTAATTAACTTAAACCATTGCATCCAACATTTCTAAATAAAAATTCCCCTGAAATCCCCTTTGGTTTGGGTGCATATTCACACGGGGGATTACGCAGGGCAGGGAGAGCCCCTAAAAAGTTATAATACATGTACAAAATTAACACCATTAAGTACATTTCATCAAACCTTATAGTATTTTGCAAACCTTAATATACAGTATACAAAAACTTGTACAACCATACCCCATAAACGAGGATCGCTATGTATGGTCCAGATCAAGGAATAAAGGGCAAATATGCCCATCCGACAGCTCTCGATGCCCGAAGTAGCCCCCCGTGTGAATATGCACCCAAACCAAAGGGCTTTCAGGGGGATTTTTATTTAGAAATGTTGGATGCAATGGTTTAAGTTAATTAATGTTAATACTAGTTATATGTTGGTTGTTGTACTAAAATTTTTTTTGGGCCCTTAGGAAAAAGTGTTGAATGGAATAGTTTAAAGTTGAATTTTAAGTTAAGAGTGTAGAATGTAATGGTTACGTAATGGTTATGGGCATAAATGCATGTAGCACAGTTCAGAACCCGAACACATTGCTTGTGTTCTTATGGCTTATTTCATGTTAAGTTCTGGTTCTGTTCACTCCTGTTTGTTTTGTTTATCATATTTAAGGTGTATTATTAGTCATGTAGCTCTTCTAAAAACCGCCTGATGGTGTTGGCCCTAGTATACATCTTTTGACATTGCTAAATAAATATGTTGAAAGGCGTTAAGCTGGATAGGTTCTCTGCTTACCTGTATGTTCTTTTAAGATTACCCTTCTTAGGCTAATCCTTGAATGGTTGACATGCAGGTAACCGAACTTATCTCTACATATGGTGATGTTTGCGTTAAGATTGAGCAAAGTTATTGCTCAGAATAGAAGGTTACTATTTGGTGATATCTGAAAACTCTATCTAAGCTGATCTGCATAAGATACAATGATTGTGGCGATAAATCTATATGTCTTTATCTAAAGCTGTTTTAACATTTACATTTGCTGTTGTTTCAATATACAGTTGAGTGATGTTTTATTTTTATCTTTACATCTTCTACAAGATGTGCATAAGATTCACATTATGTCGACATTTCTATGTTTTTTTATCTAAGATGGCTTTAACATTATTCTATTCAACGCACATTTGAGAAATAATAGCCTGTTACTAGTTTCTAGTAAAAAGTTTTTTCTGGTATTATTCTTATGATGTAAATGTGGTTACAATACATCTTTTTTTTTTTAAACAAATTTATTTTAGTTGTTATCAAGGCCTAAGATATGATATACACCTTGTCATATCTGGGACTGCACTTTTAAGGTCTATTAAATCAAACTGGACTAATAGGCCTAAGTCTGTTTTTTTGTCTTAGACTTAAAAATAGACCAAAAGGTTTAATAATATTACCCCAGTTTCTAGGTTTAACCTAGGACCTTGGTTTGAACTAAGGTGTTTCTAACTGTTTTATTATGATTTCAGCAAAATAATGTCATTAATCTTGAGGAGGATGGAGATATTGACAACAACTGGATTAAAGAATTGATAGCCTTGAAATATGATCAGTGCATGATTTCTAGCCCTAATGTTGCTGTCCAGACACTTATTGCTTGCATCAAGAGCAAAGAGATACATGAATTCATCATTCACGAGGAGATCAATCTGATAGAGAAGAACAAGTCACCTGTGAGTTATTTTGGTTTCAATGGATGGTTTGCCATTTTCTTTCAAAAAAAGCCAATTTTTTTTTTTTGTTGAAGGACGCCAGACTTTATTCAATCAAAGAGTCAAATACAAGTATAAATGCAGAGACAGGAATAAAATCTCAGCGGATAAGCGGAGACCCACCGAGTGAAGCAACCTGCCTAAGCATAAGAGTGCACATCCAAAAACTCCTGAAAAATCAATCGCCTCTTGCGAGGGGCAAGTGAAGAACAATGATACGACTTTACAATGTAACCTTGAGCTTCTTGGAGAACACGATTATCTGCCACATCCAGACCTTTGAAGATTACCAATCTTCGTCTTTTCCAGATAGTCCAGAGCAACCATCCTGCTGCTAGATGAAAAGCCTGGCCTTGTAACTCTGTCCAGGTACTTGGGTAAATTGCCAAAAGCAGTTGTTGACTTGTTAGTGAAACCTGAAAAAGGGAAAACAACCAGTCCCATACCTGTCTAAGGTGTTCACACATGAAAAAGCAATGCTCAATGGTCTCAGATCCACGCTTGCATACTGGACACTGATTTGATATTCTAGGGTTAAACTTATGGACAAGCACATTAACCCTGCAGACACCTATGAAGAATCTGCCACCAAAGAACTGCCACTTTAGGATGAAGTAGCTTGTCCCATGCCCAAGACCACACCTTCTGCCATTGAAGAGGAGGAAGTTGAAGAGACCACTTATTAGACGGAGGAAGAATATCAGTATCAAGCAACAACTGATACATAGAGTTCACAAGTTTGCACTCCTTAATTTCTTCATGACAAACCCATACCAAAATATCTTCTTGGTGTGGCAGAATAGGTTGTAGAAAATCAGCAACTTTTTGCCAAAGAACTCTATCCCATCGCCCCAATAGAAACTTTAATCGAAAAGCCTCCCATGTCAAAGAATCGGCCTCGAGTCATACCATCTTTGCAATAGTTATTCCAAAGACTTTTCCAACGTCTTTGAGTCAATGGGTGCACTGTAAAGCAAAGTGGTTGATTGTCTACCAGAGGGATCCACCAACAAGGTGCAGTCAACTGTACACAAGCAGTTGGACTGATGTGAAATAAAGTTTTGACTGTGTGCCAGGAATCTAACAATCCCTTTAAGAATGGAGAAGCATTATGATAAGGCCGCAACTCATAAAATAAACTCCATGGAAGAACAGGTTTGAGTGTGACTTTACCAAAAGGGATACAATAGGTAAGAGCCTGTGCAATAAGCCGTAACCCAGGAGAATCATCCTTACCTACGAGAAGCCACCAAATGAATTTTGAGATCATAACCTTACTCTGCAAATGGAAATCTGTCATGCCCAAACCTCCAGCAGACTTAGGTTTTATACACTTAGACCATGCAACCTTCACCACTACCCCTGCTTCATTTCCACCCCAGATAAAGTTTCTAACAACACCCACAATCTCCTGAAACTTTGAGTGGGAAGCAAGAATGGCAGAAGCCATATAGACATGTGTGTTGCTTAAGACATGCTTAGCAACTAATACCCTTCCAGGCATAGATAGCTTAGCCGTATCCCACCAAAAAAGGTGCCTCCGCAACCCCTCGATTATAACATCCCAAGCATCAGAAGTTGAAACATGAATACCCACTGGGATACCAAGAAGCTTGGTTGCCTTCCCATGAGGCAACACCTTCCAGGGGTAAGCAAGAACACATGGTGGGACTTCATCATCTAGAGTCCACAAAGCAGAACACTTTTGCCAACCGACCAAAACTCCGTGAGGCTAAGGAAAATGTGTCAGCGTAAGCTTTGCATTTTGGAGATTATCAGCATCTGCTTTCAAAAATAGAAAGGTATCATCTGCATACTGATTAATAATTTCTTGAGAGCCATTTTCCATAGGAAGACCCCTGATCACATCATCCTCAGCAGCACTAGAAAATAATTGTGAAAGCACCTCTGCCACTATTGTAAAAAGTAATGGAGCCAAGGGGCAACCTTGACGAAATCCTCTACCAACAGGAAAGACAACAGAGGGCTCTCCCTGGAAGAGTACTGTAGATCTTGCTGAAGTATGCAACTTCATGACATCTCTTGTGAATGGGATACCAAACCCTAAAGCCAATAAACTAGAGACTTGTAAAACTCTGGTCAATAAGATCTATAATGACATGCCTGGATTGTTATTCTCTAGAACATGTTTGGAAGATGATCTAGGTAGGAAATTCCTTATTGGACTCAAACATTTAGAAAAGGTGAATGATATGAAACCCACTCTTCAAGTGGAACAAGTTTCTGAAAATTCTGCTGCAGATTATTTGAAAGAAGAGGTCCAATTTTGTTTGTTTTCAGAAAATGATTTGTCCGATGAAGATAAGATCAGTTTCGGCAATGATGATACTAATAATGAGGAATCTGATGATCAAGAAGAAGTTCCTACCCTTACTCTCCAGAATTCTGCAAAATTCCCTATATTACCTGAGCGGAATGTTGAATGCTATGGGGCAGCATGGGAGCATGCGATCTGGAAGAGCCAGAACTTTGGAGCTCTGGCACCCATTAATTTGGAAACGTGGAAAGCCCTAACCAGTGATGACTTTAAGGTGTGAAACTTCGTAAAGTTGCTATATTTTACCATTTTTTAAAATCTAAAATTTGATGGTTTACTAGGATGCGTATGCTAAAACAACTTCATAAAATCGCCAAAATTTGATAATATTGCATTCCAATTATAGTAAATTCGCCAAATTAATGGACATTTTACAGGAAAAACCTCAATTTTATGATAAGACATCCAATCCTACTAAATTCGTTTCTATAAAAATGTTGGAA
Organism: Isoetes taiwanensis; assembly: GCA_021234155.1. Lineage (NCBI taxonomy): Eukaryota > Viridiplantae > Streptophyta > Lycopodiopsida > Isoetales > Isoetaceae > Isoetes > Isoetes taiwanensis. The sequence continues at coordinate 4,595,079 of JAJEKV010000040.1, forward strand.
AAATAGGAAACAATCACCACCATTTCTATAGTTTAGAAGCAGCTAGAGGATGATAAAGTCATCACTGGCCCTAACTGGTATTGTTGATGATGAAATTCGTCTGGCTTCTATCAAAGCAGGAAAACTTGAAAAGTACTTCACAAAAAAAAGAAATTACCTTACCTTTTGATCTTGGTATGTTTGGACAGCCCTGCACAATGGGAACATGTGTGCACATTAGCCAAAAGGGAAACATGGCATTCTTGGATGATAAAAAGGATGGATTCTTTTTGAAGAAAATATGGAGAACGCATTGTCCCTTTCTTACTTGTGGATGTGTAAAAAATCCCAAGAAAATAGACAAGTCAAGTGAATGCAACAGTGGAATTGTGTGGATTGACCATGCAATATGGTTTATATTGAACAACTTGGACACCATTATCCTGACACTACACCTACTGCCAAAATGGTTTGTTTGACCAAATTGTTACATAATGTGTTGAAACCAGCAATACTTGCTTACATCTCTTATCTTGAAGTTAGGAAGATTATGATTGATATGACTTTATACTATGTTGAATTTCCTGACAACAACCTGAAAGCTGCCTTTGGCAACAGTAAAACTGCTGATATTATTGAGAAAACTTTGAGGCCGGTATCCTTCAAAACCAGTCAGCCATATAAAGGCAAAAGTAGTTCATATTTAAAACAGGGTAGTGCTGGTAGTAGTGCTACAGCTACAATGTATACTCCAAAAAGACCACCTAGGGTCACTTCTGATCCAAGGCTATCTCTAGACTGCAGTGTTACACAAGTGGCTAAAACCAACAAACAGACTGCTGAAGAAGATGAACACTCCGTCACGAAAGGTGACAACAGGATAATATCATTGGAGGAGAGTACACCACTTAAGCTCAACTTTGTCAAGGAAAAATAAAACAGGTTAGCATTGCATTGAATTTATGAGATTGATATTCTCTATATTTGCTTTCATTATGTTACATTTACTATCTGATTATACACCTAGGTTAATTCATATTGTCAACCGTTTCAGTAAGATAATCTTATTTTTATCAATCTACCAAAGGTTGTTATGGAAAGAATTTTCCTTTGGTAGAGGTTATCCCCAAAAAAATTCTTATATTCAAAAGACATTGTGCTTGCCAAACAATGTCTTGTTTCATATCTATGGCTAATATTTATCATGGAAATATTCATTATAATTCCTTGTTTTTCATAATTGACTGTGGAGTTCATTAACCTACCATCTAACTTTTATAAAACTTTTTTTAGGTAAATTTGGATAACAAACGGAGTATTCTTAGAGACTGTAATCGAAAACGACATATGATCACAAATAAAGAGAGTGACAGCAATAAAGTTGTTCACAACACATTTTTTTCTAAGTCATTAGAAAAATTCAGTATTCGAAAGATTTTTAAAGATGTGCTCTTGAAAGAAATACCAGATGCAGCAGAAGAATTACTAAATAGTACATTGTTTGCATGGAGATATATGGATCAGATGAAAGATAGACTATACAAACCGTATGAGGTGTTTGCTGATGACAAACCCAAAAAATGTCCATGTCATAATCCCAGCTTGGATAATTTTGTGGATCAAAAAATTGGCCACATTAGAACCTTAGACCTACAAATTATTCATTGCCCCAAACTAAGATTAGCCATTGTGTAGATTTATAACTTGCATAGTTAACTATAATCTACGCATGCAACCTATGAGGTATGGGTTGCATGCGTTGTTACCGATGATGAGATCACTACGGTGATCTCTAGGACGTGGTGTAATGTCAATGTAGGCATGACCGCGGTTCCGCTTGGAAAGTCTACTTCTGTCCCACGGAAGTAGACGACCTCGAGAGATAAGAGGTCATTCAGGAATGCATTGATAGGAAAAGCACCTCTAGTCAATGCCTACGGGGAGGACCCTATCCTTCACGCCCCATATACGCGAAGGACCCTATCCTCCACGCTGGGCAACTAAAGGTGTAGGCATGAGCGCCATATAGGCATTATAGGGCGTTGTCTCCACGACCACGATGGAAGAAGCATCCTCTTCCTACGCTGGGAGATTAGCCATGCATTCATGTAGATAGTTGGGGTGGTTCCCTTATAACCAAATTTATAAATAATTAAAAAATGGTACTAACGTAGTGTTGACCTGCAGGCCAATAGAGCGCTCCGGAGGGCTAGGAGGTCGAGCTACGAAGACTTGCAACACAAATTTTGTCGTAATGTGTTGCAAGGAATGAAGAGTACCTCAGAGAATAATTGTATATATATTGATAAACTAAAACATTATGATAAGTAAAACTAATGGGTAATTGTTGTAATGACATACGGATTGATAAGTATTTGATTGAATAATAGTATAATAATGTTCTAAAAATATTACCTCAAGGTAATCATAATAAATGTGTAACTATGATAATAGTATATCGTTTGCATCAAGTTGATTGCAGGTTAAGAAGATCCCAAGGTGGGGAGACCCACGATGCTGCGGACAACATCAATTTAAGGTGGGGAGAATGTGATGTTCCAGTATGATATACGGTCTCAAGACGTATACCGTACTGCACCGTCACGCGTACACGTCATTTCAAACGACGTGTACGCCGACGTGTAACCAAGCAAGGGCGCCCTAGGGGGGCAACTTGCAAGGGTTAAACCTTTAACCCATTAAAGGCAGACCAAGGGTCATGGAAACCCTAAACCTAACTGAGAGCCTATGTAAGGTAATCAAACCCTAATTCTTCCCTTTTTCGTCCACGAACCTTCCGAGCTCCAGTTCGCGCGCCTGAGGAGTCAAATCCAACTCCCAAGATCTGCCCGTGCGCCCTAGCTCGTCAGATTCTCCTTCCGACCGCATCCCCAAGCAGAACAGTGACATGGGTGCATTCGGATCAAGAGGAGGGAACCAGGGATCAGGTATTTAGTCGATTTAATAGCCTAAACCGTATTCCAACCATCGAACCAATAGGTTTAGCCTTATAAATTGCCCGTAGTAGCCAAGCAGATCCCAGACTGACCCTAACTAAAGAACCTAACTCTATGATATAGATTAGTTCTTATTCTTTAGTTCTATGATGATGTGATGGATGGATGAATTCTGTGGACTCATTGTATTGGGAAGGGGGGTAGAGACCTACAACTTAGTAGTTGATGCTCCTAGCTAGTCCCTCTTAGTGCATTACTAGATTCGGCCTGTGTACAAGAACCACACCTGGTTGTGGGTGAAGGGGCCAGACTGGCTCAGAAGGAGGTTCGTGTTCTGACTCCTGACCGATCCCTCTGGTGTGTAAAGTCTACCGGGGATCAATGTAGACTAGGTCTAATGGCTTGCCACTGAGTGTGGGTAAGGCATGGGCTCGACACCGGTGGAGTGGTGTTCACTTTCCAGTGGGTTAAGTCGAATAAGGGCAGTGGCCCTCTAGTCACCTTGAGTCAGCATGGAGACCTCTGGTGGGAGTGATCCCTACCTGCTCCATCGGAACTGGGGAGATGCAACCCAGGAATAGCCCCTTTGGCTATGCATCCGGCGGGCTACAGTCAGGTCCCAACACTCTTCAACCTACTCTGCAAAGCGTGCACAGGAGGGGCGAATGGAGTGGACAACCCTATGCCATGTTCTCATGCCAGCCAAATCCATTGTCATGATTCTGTCTGCAATGAACTCTGGAGACCCAAGCCGTCAGTCATTCCCTGGAGTCTGAGCCTTGGGTAGGAACCCACTTGTATCGTGCTGATCTTTGTCTATGCAGATGTTGATGTGCCACCCTTCGAGGTGGATATGTGATGATTATGTGTACTGACATGTATGTTTACGCTTCCGCAGCTAGGTAGGCCCTGAGGGAGACGGGGTAAAATGACCCCTTCATTCTTCCCAGTACGGTTACAGTGATATGTGGAGGGCCCTGTATCAGCATGGAGCTGGTATGGGGGATGAACTCCTGTTTGTATACGGTGAGTGCACCGTATACGAGTAGGGGACGTCACAAAGATCCTCATAGAAGGCAATGAATTGAGAGCAAAAGTTCTCATTATCAAGGAGAGAGGTGTTGAATTTATAAGGGGTACTTCCTTGCCTCTGGATCTTGGTGACATGAGAGGTATGAAGAAACTGAGGCTGATGATCAGATATAGAAGTTCCCTCATCACTAGAGACATAGTTGTTGTCCCAGAAAGAGGTGGCAGGATTGGACATATAAAATCTATCCAAGGTGCAGTAGACTCGGGCTTTGTCTTTTTGTTTATTGGACGAGGTGTAAGTAGCAGTGGAAGAGGGAATGTAAATCAGACCATTGTCTGTTAAGAGAGAGTCCCAGGCCTGTTTTTCAGATCTAGTCATATTGATCTTATTCCCTAACTTTAACTCCCAGGAAGGAGTGTTATTAAAATCTCCAGCAAGGATCCAAATGTCCAAATTTTGAGAGGCTAACCATGAATTATCTCATTCCAAACAGGTTCTCTATCATTTGGAGAAGTAGGAGCATAAATATTAACAATACCAAAGATGGAGTTGGAAATAGAGAGAATAACAGCCTGCCAAGTTTTGGAGGGACTATTATGAAATGAGATATGACTAATATCCCTCTTCCATATTATAGCAAGACCACCACTAGCCCCAGTGGAATCAATCCAAATAGAGGAGGAGTTAGGGTAAATCCATTCACCTAGATTGTTACATTCAAAGGATGGCAGTTTGATCTCTTGAAGAAGAATTATGTCAGCATTGTATAATCTGATCTGAGCAATGTCTCGTCTCCTTTTAAGAGGACCTTTAATGCCTCTAAGATTCCAGGATAAAATCTTCATATCCAGAGAGAGAAATGGGAAAAAGTAAAGAATTCAAATTTTGGATATTTTGGATTTCTTTTTGCTCCTAGTATTTTGAGCAGGAGTCTTATTCATACCTGATAAGATCTTCCCTGTATTATTCCTAGTCTTTTTAGCAGATCTTTTGGCTGGAAGATCTATTTCAGGCTTAGAGATATTAGCAGTATTTTCTAGAAGATATTCTTCCTTGCCCCAGTTTTCTTTATCAGTTGCATAATCCTCACAATCACTATAATCAGAGCAACCACCAGGATAAAATTGAAACATAGAGTTATTATCAAGAGTATTTAATGGAATAGAATCTGATACTTGCCTGGTAATAGCATTCTCTTGAAGCTACACTTGTTCTTCTGAATCTTGTTTATCCTCTGGAGTCTCAGGAACAAATTCAGAAGTAGCTATCTCCTTAAACTCAATATCCTGGGAGAGATCCTGATCTGCTGTGTCATGTACCATTTGCATTTGCAGGGAAGCTAGCTGATCTGCAACCTTACTAGATATTCTTGGAGGACTAAAGGGTTCTTCCATAATGGGGGAGTCCAAATCAATAAGGGATGGTAGTGTGGACTGAATGGGAGGGATGAGTGGAGTAGAGTTATGAAATGTGGCAGTCTCAGAAGGGTGTAATGATGAAATGACATGTGAAGAAATACATACTCTGCTCTTATCTAAATCAAAATCCAGATTATTGTTTAGGTCAGATAATACCTGAAAAGGGTTTTGACAGTCGACATGCAGGTTGGCTTGATGCTGAACCAGGTTATCTTGATGTTGCTGATTATCTATGGATATAACTTCAGTGGTTTGACTTGTGGTTTTAGTCAAGCACATATCCAAATGACCAGGAGGCACATTAGAAGTTATGTTTTGCTGGGACAGACTTGCTGAAAGAGTAGAAGAAGTCTGTGAATTCCTTGAAGTAGGATTCATCTTTTGCTTAGCTTTGCCTTGAGATTTCATAGTTAATGATCCATTCTTGCTCATGTTTTTGATGGGATAGTCCATAAGGCTGTAAGAGCATTGACCCGTATCTTGATTTTTGGTATCCTTGATGATGTTGGTCAAGGTCAAGCATAAATCATGAGTGGCATGATTTGCTTTTTCTAGAATGATCCCTTTGACCAGAAGTTTAGGTTCTCCAATTGATATTCCATTGCTTCTCTTATATCTGAAGGAATTGTCTTCATGAAGCTTGTCTTTAGCTTTCATCTGCTCCCTTGCTGCTTTCTGTTTCTGAATCCTTTTGTAACTGCCATTTACCTTTGTCCATTTGAAGTTTTCACTTTCTGGTAGTTTCTGAAATGTATCCAGTTCCTTAGCATTATTTTCCTGAGTAACATCCTCATTGGATGACTGTTCCCTTGCTTTACTTCCATAATTGTGAAGAGGAGGAGCCCCTATTTTTTCACCTGCATCCATATTTATTTTGCTTTCTTGCTGGAAATCTGTAGAAGATTTGCAGTCTGAGTACCAGAAATGTCTTTGAAAATATTTTTGGCATTGGGAAGGCAATCCAGACCATCTAAGAGCTAAAGATGATTCTACTCCAAAGGCATCTTTGAAAGGAATGGAAAGAGGAATTTCTTTGGACAGGTCTAACTGGACAAAGGCTCTTGGAGGTCTAGATGGAGAGTATTCAGTAGAGATATAGGTGCCAATTGAATTGAAGAGAAGCTTGAAGCACTCTTCATCCCAATATATAGGATTAAGTCCGAAAAGGGATGTACAAAGATTGTTCATTTGGTCCATATCAAGTTTTGGATGCCATTTCAGGAAGGTTAACTGAGAGGTCTCATAAGTCAAAGGACTATAATTGAGAAAGAAATTTGCTGATCTGGCATTTCCACATTCTAGCATGATGTAAGGAAAGTTGAGCCAGTAAACTGCTTGGATTATGATTCCTTTGTTTAGGTTAAGGGGGTAAGCCCATAATTTGTCGAGCTTAATACCACATTTTTGGACCTTGACAATGACTGCACACTGTGATAAAGCATCAATTTTAGAATGGACAATCAGAAGATTGAGAGAAATACCATCATAGAGTCTCATTTTTCTTTCTTGGATATAAGACGGTCTTGTCCTTTGCAGTCTGCCATCCAATTCTTCGTCCGACCGTATCTCCGGGTGTCTTCTCGAAACTCCATATGGTCGGGGAACTTGAGTAATTGGGTTGAGGGGATGCAGAATACCCCTGTGATCAGGATTGGCAGGAGATTATCCCAGAAAGGGACTTCATGCGAAATTGGATCCATTGCAGTGTTAGAAGAAAGCAAATTTTCAAAATTCCCGAAGAGGATGATGTCTTGAGGCTTCTCTTGAAAGGAATTTAAGTTTTGGAGAACAGAGGCTCGCTCTTGAGCAGAAAGTTTGGCGAAAGAATGAAGAAAGCTAGATTTTTAGGGTTTTCCGTGAAATTATAGACCATTGCAAAAGCTTAGGGTGGTACAACAAAAGTATTTGAACAAAATTGAACGACAGAAAGGGGGAAAGAGAGAAAACAGGGGAAAGAGACCATTAGAAAGAACCAAAATTAACTAAAAGAGATCGGATTGCCAATCCAATTGCCATGTTCTTCTGATTCATCGGTTCCGGTGAAGAGAGTCATTCAATTCAGTGATCTTTAAAACGGAGTTTCACCAATTAGAACTGACATTTGCTGGGAGTATACTTCCACTAAAATATTATAATCAGTCCAATCACAATGCACTCTGAAAGTCCCTGCTGGAGCAATTGAACTCGAGCCAACAAATTCTTCCAGCCAGGAATTGGTGATTTCAACCTCAAATTCGACAGTGCTGGGGACAAAGGAGTACTCTGATGTAAATAGATCTTCTGGGAAAAGTTGATGTATAATCAGTGAATTCCAGAGCTCAGAAGCCGTGCCTCTTAAGAATCCGCAGGTAATTCTAGATCTGTCCCTTATAATTGTGAAAACAGAGGTTTCCATAAGTAAGTCGAAAGAAAAGAGGTTCCCGCTTCATAAGTATTACAAAATGGTAATCAAATTGTAGCTCTGAAGGTGAAAAATAGCACAGGAGCTACCCTTCTACAAGGGCAGCAGTATGATCCACAGAATTTTGCTTCAAATCGCTGAAAATTCAAATTCTCCCATATTTTTTGTCAAGAAAAGGCTAGTAACAGAAAATATGGGATAAAGACAAAAAATGCAAGAAAATAGGCGCACGTCCATTTTTCCTCTTAATCCCATTTCTCCGTCATGAGACATTTTGGGACTCAAAGTAGCCTCTTCCTTTTCATATAAGACGTAATGAGGGTTGTAACAGACCTCAATTAGGGCTGCCCCTTTGCTGCCCCCTTTATTCATAAAGAATGGATTGTATGAGAACAAGGGTTTGTCAGTTATTTGATTACTTGCCAACTTTATTTTTTATACTTTCTTAATAATGTTTATGCCCCAAAATCCAAGCCTCAAAGTAGCCTATTTCTTTCTTATATCAGGGTTGTAACAGACCCTAATTGGGCTGCCCCTTTGCTGCCACCTTTATGCATAAAGAATGCATTTTATGAGAACAAGGGGTTTGTCACTTTTTTGAATACTTGCCAACTTAATTTTTAATGCTTTCTTAATGATGTTTATGCCCCAAAATCAGGGTTTAGGGTTCCTAAAGCCACATTCATACCACTATCTCATCATTGCTGTGACGTCCCCTACTCGTATACGGTGCACTCACCGTATACAAACAGGAGTTCTTCCCCCACACCAGCTCCATGCTGATACAGGGCCCTCCACATATCACTGCACCCGTAACGAGTCTCAGTGGGAAGAGTGAAGGTGTCATTCTACCCCGTCTCCCTCAGGGCCTACCTAGCTGCGGAAGCGTAAACATACATGTCAGTAGCACATACATCAACATCCTGTGACCATCTCGAAGGATGGTCCTCCTCATATCTGCATAGACAAAGATCAGCACATCACATAGGGGATCCTACCCAAGGCTCAGACTCAAAGGATAACTGACGGCTTGGGTCTCCGAGTTCCGTTGAAGGCATGTAATTCATGGCAATGGAATTGGCTGGCATAAGAACATGGCATAGGGTTGTCCACTCCATCCGCCCCTCCTGTGCACACTTTGCAGAGTAGGCTGAAAAGTGTTGGGACCCCGACCAGAGTCTCACGGATGCATAGCCAAAGGGGCTATTCCCGGTCTCATCCTCCCAGCCGATGGGGCGGGGTAGGGATCACTCCCTCCAGAGATCTACATGACTAAGGTGACTAGAGGGCCACCGCCTCAGATTCGTTGAACCCACTGGAAAGTGTACACCACTTCACGGGTGTCGAGCCCATGCCTTACCCGCACTCAGTGGTAAGCCATTAGACCTAGTCACAATGATCCCCGGTAGGCTTTACACACCAGGGGGATCGTTCGGGAGTCAGAACATGAACCTCCTTCTTAGCCAGTCTGGCCCCTCCACCCACAACCAGGTGTGGCTCTTGTACACAGGCCGAATCTACAGTGTGCTAGAGAGACTACTCTAGGAGCATCAACTACAAGCTTTAGGGCCTCTACCCCCCTTCCCAATACAAGGAGTTCACAGAAATACATCATCCAAATACATCACAGAAGAACTAAAGAACTAGATCCAATCATAGAGTTAGGTTCTTTAGTTAGTATCCGAGATCTAAGATCTAGATAACTACTATGGGCAATTTAATAGTCTAAAACCTCTTGATTCTATGACTAGAAGACGGTTTAAGCTATTAAATTGACCAAATCTGATCCTTGAGTGGCTCCTCCCGACTGAAGTTCAACCATCCTGGCTGAGCTGATCGAGTTCGGGGAAACCGATGGCGAATTGGGCTTAACTTTGCGTGGGAGGCGGTTTTGGCTCTGGGGCAGCCAAAAACTGAGCTCTAAAACCCTAAGGACTAAAAACTAGCAAGCTAGGGTTTTCCTACCCTAAATAGACATGGGGGTTTAGGCTAGGGTTTCCAATTACCCAATTTGGCATGTGGGATAATTGGAAAGGCCCCACTTGCCTTTAGTGGCTAGGGTGGCAAAATATGCCAACATGGAAGGTGTGCCCTCATTAATGTGCACATGTGCACATTAATAATATATGAACACTCCTAGTAAGTTGCCCCTAGGGCTACTTACCTGGCTATCCGTTATGTACCGTCAATCGGGTGGCGTACGCGTGACGTGCAAAGTTAAATGTACGCCCGGGAGGGCGTATCTTCGCCGAACGTCACATTCTCCCCCACCTTGAAATGATGTCGTCATCGCAAAGATCGCGGGTCTCCCCACCTTGGGATCTTCCTAACCTGCATCCTGCAATCAACGTGATACCTACAATATAACCTTTATACATTTATCACGATTACTCTAAGGTAATTACTTTTAGAACATTATTACGTTATTATATTATGGAATACTTATCAATTCATAACACCATTAACAAGTTATTCACTATGTTAAGTTAGACAAAATTTCAACATTTCATATCTATAATTACTGTCCGAGGTACTCTTCATTCCTTGCAACACATTCCAACAAAACTTGTGTTGCAAGTCTTCGTAGCTCGACCTCCTTGCCCTCCGGAGCGCTCTACTGGCCTGCAGGTCGACACTACGTTAGTATCGTTTTAATTATTTAATAAATTTTTGGTTATATGGTGACCAACCCACCTATCTACATGAATGCATGGCTAATCTCCCGGCGTAGGAAGAGGATGAATCTTCCATAATGGCCGTGGAGACAGCGCCTATATGCCTATATGCCGCTCATGCCTACACCTCTAGTTGCCCAGCGTGGAGGATATCCTTCTCGTGGCAAAGTGAAGGATGGATTCCTCCTATCAAAGCATATATGGGGCTAAAGGTGCTTTCCCTATCAATGCATTCCTTAATGACCTCTTTTCTCTCGAGGTCGTCTCCTTCCGTGGGACAGAAGTAGACTTTCTAATCTACCTTCCACTCGCCCAAGCGGAAACGCGGTCATGCCTACATTGACATTACACCACGCCCTAGAGATCACCGTAGTGGTCTCATCATCGGTAACAACGCATGCGACCCATACCAAGCATAGGTTGCATGCGTAGATTAATCTATACAAGAATTAACCTACGCAAATCGACATGCCTGAGCCGATTTCTTCGGAGATGACCTTGCCGTCCCATTGCTCCATAAATTGTGGGTACTGCTTTACTAAATCTTTCTTAAGTACCCACGTGGCGTCTTCCACTGGCAAGTGTTTCCACTTGACCAAGTACTGGAGGAATTCTGATCTCCTCGTTTTCTTGAAAGCTTTATCAAGAATCAATTCTGGAACTATTTCCAATTTGTTCCTCAAATCATTTCCAACAACGTTGGAGTGTCCAAGACTTCGTCTGGATTTGGAGTATGCTTCTTCAACAAACTCACGTGGAAGACCTTATGAATCTTTAGGTGTGCTGGCAAATCCAACTTGTAGGATTGATTACCTACTCTCTTGATTATTCTGAAGGGTCCAGCCCACCTTGGAGCAAGCTTCTTGCAATTCCCAATCCTGAGCTTCGCCTGCTTTACCTTGATCTTGAGCCAAACATCATCTCCAACTTTGAACTCTCTTACCGTTCGATGCTTATCGGCGATGCTCTTTTGTCGACTTCTTGCTGCTAGCAGATACCCTCGAACCTCTTCCACGAGCTGCTGCATATCGGCCAACATCTGCTGCGAAACTTCTACTTTTGACACGGGGTTGTGCCAAGTGTCTGGAGTTAGGCACTGATAGCCATAATTGATCATAAATGGCGACATTTGGGACGATTCCTGCTTGGTGCTATTGTATGCAAACTCCACCAAGTGAATAAATTCTTCCCACATACTTTGCTTATTCCGCATATAGTTTTCAGAGCATGTCTTCTAAGAAGATCTGTTGGTCCGCCTCCGTCTGGCCATCCGTCTGAGGATGATACGCCCGTGCTCATGGATAGCTTGGTCTGAATCGCCGTAAAGAGGTCTTGCCAAAAAGGCACTCATGAACTTCGGATCCTCGGCCGGAGATAATCTCCCTTGGCATGCCATGAAGCCACAAGATCTCTTTGGTGAAGAGCTTGCTTGTATCCATAGTCAGATCTGTGGTCCCGCAAGGCACAAAATGTGCCATCTTTTGACAAACTTGTCGACCACTACCATCAAGGCATCCTTGCCTCTCATTTGTTCTTGGGAGTCCCGTGATGAAATCCATGCCGATTACCTCCCACTTAGCGTTTTGGTAATCGCTAATGGCTCTAATGCCCCCAGGAATTAAGCCGCTCGCCTTCGTCACGGGCATAGCCGACATTCCTTGATGTAGCGAAGCTATTTGCTTCTTCATTCCTGGCCAATAATAGTTGCTGCGCAAGACTTTGAAATATGTTTTCATGAATCTCGCGGCCAGCTATTGGGCTCAAGCAGCGTGTCATGGAGGATCAACTTCCTTACACCTGATGATTCGCACGCACAACTTGTTCTTATGGTATAACAGTTGCCTTCCTTCTTATAATGCTTGAAGGTCTCCCCGCTCTTTATCCGATTTCTAGCCTCCTTAGAGGCTTGCCCATACTTCCCTCGAAATCCACATCCGTTGGCAAGGACTCTTCAATCCTCTTACCAAAGTCGCCGGAGAGCGTCGAAATGCGTTGCAATGCACTCTAGTTGTCGGGGATGCCTTGAAAGCGCATCCGCTACCACATTGAGCTTCCCGGCTTGTAGACTATATCAAAGTCATATTCTTGAGGAACTCCATCCATCTCCGCTGCCTCAGATTGAGGTGTGGTTGCGTGAATACATATTGGAGGCTCGATGGTCGGTGATCCAATTGGAACTTCCTTCCCAAGAGGTAGTGCCTCCATATTCTTAACGCCCGACAACTGCAAGCAATTCCGATCGCGCGTTGGGTAGCGGCGTCTGGCGTCGTTCATCTTCCCGGAATCATACGCTACCACACGCTCTTCTTGCATAAGCACCGCGACCAGTAGCTATCTTACTCGTGATCCGTTGCTACAAAGCTTATCTTTCTCGGTCCGGCGAGGGGTTAAGATCGGGGCTGTTGTTAAAGCTTCCTTCAACAATTCAAATCCCTTTTGGGCTTTCTTGTGCCAATGCTCTACCCAATCTTTCACCTTCTCGCCCTCGTCAGTCCTGTTAGCGGGGGCTGCTATCTTAGCAAAGTTCTTCCACGAACTTCTGGCAGAAGTACCGCTAGGCCGAGAAAACTTCCGACCTCGTGCACATTCGGGCGCCGCCAGCGAATCTTTGCTTCAATCTTGGCGGGGTCCGTCGAGATGCCTTCGCCGAGATCACATGACCAAGGTATTCCACCTTCTGTTTTGCGGTGGCACCGACAACTTGGCGCATAACTGGTGCCTCTTCAACTTCTCTAGCACCCTTCTCAAGTGTTGCACGTGCTCTTCAAGGGATCTGCTATACACCAAAATGTCATCAAAGAAAACAATCACAAAGGTGTCGGGGAACTCCCCGAAGATATCGTTCATGAGCCTCATGAACGTTAAGGGGCATTTGATAAGCCGAAAGGCATCACTGCGGAACTCATAATGCCCATACCGGCCCCTGAAGGCGGTCTTGTGGATATCCTCCTCCTTTATCCAGTATCTGGTGGTAAACCCACCTTAAGTCGATTTTTGAGAAGATCTTTGCTCCTTGAAGCTGATCCATCAAGTCGCCCCCGATCTTGGAAGCGATACTTGTTCTTAATGGTGTGCTTATTCAACTGCCTATAGTCTATGCACATCCTCAAAGATCCATCCTTCTTCTTGACAAAAGAATGGGCGCCCAAAGCGGCGAGACACTAGGTCTAATGAAATCTAGGTCGAAAGCAGCTCCTCGTGAATCGCTTCTTTAGCTCCGGACAACTCTCGCGTTGTCATTCTATATGGGGCCTTGCTTGTCGGTTTTGTTCCCGGTTCGAAAGTGCTATCTCGCAAGACTCGACTCCCCTATAAGGAGGGAGCCGCTTGATCTCATCTCCGGAAAGAGATCGTGGAACTCCGTGATCAACTTAGCTATTTGCCTCGGCAACTTGCTGAGCATCTTGTCTTCTTTGCTTCCTTCCAATTCCGGCTCACTAATCTCAAGCTTGAAGATGTATGCTACCTGCTCACTCTTGATGCACTTGAACAGCCGTTTAGAAGACATACACTGCATGATGGGGACAACTTCTTTACCTGTTATCTCAATGATCTTGCCGTCGGGTGTTGGGAAGGTCACCTTCCGCTTTCCACAATCAATAATGGCCCCTGCTGGTCCAAGGTACTCCATACCTATTATCAAGTCGTACTTGCCAATGCCCATTACTTCTGCCCCCATCTGGATCTTAATCCCCGGCAAGTCGATGTCAAAGTTGATTCTTTTACCTGCCGTCTGCCTTACTGCTCCACTTGCTAAGACAACGGGCCTTGGCTTTGACTTTAATGGTTTCAACTTCAACATTTGAACCATTCTGGGAGATGCAAAGTTATGGCTACTTCCCGAATCTATTAGGACTATAAATGACTTGGCCTTGGCCTTTCCCACTGTGGAAATTACTTTATACTGGCTCTCTGCTTGCTCTGTATCTATTGCGGCAAAGATATGACACTCACCACAATGTAGTCGCGGGCCTCCCTGGCCGTCGTCGTCGAGACGGTGAGTGTCCCAATCTCCAAACTGCGCTGGCCATTTGCACTCATGACATATGGGCGGGTTTGTCGTCCTATGGCCTGGCTGGAAACACCTGAAGCAAAGCTGCTTTTCTATGCACTCCTGTCTCTTTTCCTTGGGCATGGCCTGCAGAAAGGATCGCACTGCTTTGGAGTAGTTTGACCCTTCCTGTTTGTCTTTGAAGGACACCTGCTTCTTCTCCTGCTGTTTCCCTTGATTGCCACTATATGGGGCTCTAGCTGGTCCTGGGCTGGCTGTTCTCGGGCTAAAACTGCCTGCTGCCTTGCCTTTATCTTGGTAATACTGTTGCCTCTGCCCGCTATTCTGAGGTCCTGTCCCTTGCAAGCTTATTGCCTTGGACTCCGCTTCCGATACCGTTCTAGGGTTTATTGCCCTTACAAGCTTGCGGATCTCCTCATTCAGACCTTCAATGTAGCTTTCCACTGCATGCTTCTCACCTAACTTTGGCACATACAGCCTTAGCCTCATAAATTCCTCTGTGTATTTCTGTACTGACTTGTTGCCTTGCTGCAACCTGTAGAACTGCTGCATCATACTGGACTTGTGCTCTCTTGGAACGTAATGGCGCTTGAAGGCTTTAGCAAACTTCTTGAACCTGCAAGCATCCCTGCTTAAGCCATGAGCCTTGGCATAGCCCTTCCACCAAATGCGTGCTGCTCCCTTCAGGTTCGCTGTTGCCACCCTGCCTTTATCCTTATCCTTCATACCATAGGCATTGCCGTATTCGCTCATCTCGTCAAGCCAAGCCTCTGCTTCCATGCCTGACCTGTTCTCGCCTGAGAATTGCTCGAGCTTCCTGGCCTTCCAAACATTTCCCAATGCAGAGTCTACTTTCTTCTGGTAGTCAGAGGTTCTTGTGTCCTTTGTCGTCCCTCAGGGTGGTTCCTCCGCTTTAGATGCGCTTCGGACTTGGTTCTCGCGCTCTTCTTCTTCCTCAGACCGAAATCTGAACCGAAGCTTGAGTCGGAGGAGTCCGAGCTGGGGGACCTTCCTCTCTTGCTCCTCTTCTTGTCTCTACCTGTTCTCCGAGCTGATGCTTGCGGCAGTTGAGCGTTACCCACCGAACCTGCTCCTGCTTGTGCGGCTAGCAAAGCCTTTATCTGCTCGAGGTCCGTCCTCATTTGCGATATTTCTTCTTCTGGGGTCATTTGTCCAAATTCTTCAAGCAGGTTTCTTGCCGGGCGTGGCCTGGTGGACTCTGTTCCCCTGTAAGTTCCCGGTTAAGCTTGTCGCTCTGGCTTTCCAGGCCTCTAGCTGCATACACAAGTGGTTCATATCTACATGGTTAGTTTTCCTTGCTTTCTTGCATTATTTATGTTTGTTGGCATGGTTGAGGGGACACAAAATGTATCAACAAAACATTTATAGTGCAAGAGAATGTTATATTTATATTTTATATTACACTAATACAAGAACTTGCAACTACTGCTAATCACTTGTTGATCTTGGGTAAGATGGATTATCCTCCAAGAACTTTTTCACTTGGGCTGTTCCCCAATGAATGGCCCAAGTTCCTAAGGACATTGGCTGGAGATCCACCCCGTAATGCTCTTTGCTAAATCTTCTATTCTCGGTGGGAGGTATAAGTCGCCGGCCATCGCCTTGTCTTTGCCGCCGCAGAAGGTATGGCGGTCGAAGACGCCGAGTGCTACCGCTCTTTTCACCAGGATTGCATACTTCGGTGTTAAGGGGTAGCCGTGCATGCCCGCCGAATCCCCGAGTGCAATCAGCAACTCCTTCCTCGCCCTTCCTCGGGGGTGAACTTGCGGTGGATAACCGCTATTCTTCCATCCATCGGCAATGGCGGTAAATGGCGCGAATGACTGTCGTTGCGAGATGGGTCCTCGCTACTTCGGTATCCAATTTCGATTGTGCGCTTCAAATCATCAACCTCTACCGTGGTGAGCTCCCAGTAGTCTCCGACATTCTTTGAAGCCCTCCCGAGGTCGAATTCGCTGTCCTAGGGGGAGGTGCCGCGGATGAGCTTTCCGTTAGGATGTTTGAGGTCGCATAGCGGATCCCCATCCGTTCCGGAGAGCAAGGAACTCTTCCTCCGCCGGTAGCTTGTTCTCGACCTTGTGTCGCCTCCATGATGCGGGCCTGATGTTTGTAGGCTTGGATGTCGGAGGTAAACTCTCCCGTAAGTGTCGGCTTCCCTTACTTGGGGGAAAGTCGGACTCTCCTCGGACGATGAAGTCGTCCAAGTCCGTTCTTCGGAGTTGGTGCAGCAACTCTTCAGGTCGGTACTCCCTTTCCCTGCACTCCGGGAGGTTTTGAATGTCGCTTAGGAGTAGAAACTCCTCACCTTCGATTATAATGGGGGCTAGGCTTGTGATGCCTAACCCGAGGGGTGGCGCGACTCTGAGAGTCTGCCGGCTTCTTTCCAAGTCTTGCCACTCCTGCTCGCTTGTCGCTGCTCCTCTGGCTGGGTCGAGCTCGACATCGTCTTCCTCCTCCTCAGTTCTGTTCATCCGAAGTCTTCTTCCTTCCCTTCCCGCTCTGTTCATACCGCGGTGAGGAGCCGTTGTTCTTTGCTACGGCTAATGGATCCACGCCCATGGGGAATAGAGGTTCCCCACGATGTTCTCGCACGGTGGGTGAGAAAGATTGCCGTGGCGGTGTTGAAAGAGAAGTACTTGGTCCCGTTGGACGGTTAGGACCATTGGCTCGGTGTGCGGTGCGCTTTGTTTGTGAGGTATTTGGCGATGTTCGGGACATCGTCTAATGCTGCCTGCAGGGACTGTCTAGGAACAAAATATCCTATACAAGGAGGGAGTTGCACTAGCGCTGGTTCTACCCTAGCTTGGAACTTCATCAAGACTCTACTATAAGTCGGGTCGTGCAAGGTTGCTTGGGCGTCCACCTCCTTCCTGAAAATCTGGAAGATTTGGTCGACGCCACGTCAGAAGATGAGCGACATGGGCGTACCACCATCTCTGGAAATCAGAAGTTGCCATTGATTAATTGCAGAAGAGGGTAACAAACGGTTGCAAGAGCGCCTCAAGGAGTTGGGAAATCGGCTAGAAGGGCAGGAGCAGATCTGTAGGGTGCTATGTGAGAAGTGACGGGTCTATTTATAGAAAAGGGGGAAACCCTAATTTTTGGATGACTTGGAAATTTCCTAGGATTGGGTAATTCTAACTTATCTGAGGTCAAAATGGGAGTTTGAGGACTATATGGGATGCTTGAACAAGGCTAGGTTACCTAAAAGATGCTATGCAGTAGGTTGAAGGTGACTTTGACAAGTCCTGGTGAAGAATTGGTAAGAGGTCTCACAGCTTGCGCCTCGCTTCAATCCTAACTTTTTGTTTTGACGGTGTAGGCGAAATGTGAGACATCAGTCCCATTTTAATCAAAGATGTCCAACTTGGGTAAACTAATGGTGTAAGGGGTGATGGGCTCATCAAATTAGGTAGAATCGACCCCTTATTTGGTCAATTTGGAGCTATTTTGGTCAAGCATGGTAGGTCTCACACTTTGCCTCGCTTCAATCCTAACTTTTGTTTTTGACGTAGGCGAAATGTGAGACATCATGTCTCTCGGCTCCCAATTGTCCTATTTCACTGAAATAAAAGCTAAAACTTATTAATTTGCTCTAATTACTCAAGTTTATGACATCAAGGTACACAAAATTGGTCTATATTACAAAATTTTTAATTATTTACAACAAAAGTTTCTAAGGGCGTTCTCCCTTAATGCGGGTCGCAAGACTCATGTCTTGTCGCATTAAGGTTACTCGCTTGGCGTGGATAGTGCAGGCTGTTGAATCTTCAAAATGTTGCACTATCTTTGCCTCGCTGCCTCTTGCATTGCCGCCGGCCCTCGTCCGTGACTCTAAAGTCTGTTCTATAGGCCTGCATAACTTCACGCACCAACCGAGCGAAGGGGGCACGGGGGATTAGGAGACCGAAGCTGCGCTGGAAGTGTCTAATCTCCCTTAACGCTCTTCTCTCCACCTCCTTCCTATCCGCTTTCTTCCTGGGTGGCGGCTTGGGAACCTTGGGCTTCGGTGGTGGCGGCCTTAGGGTTTGCTGCTTCGTTGGTCGCCCTCCCTCGATGAACTTAACTCTGTTTTCTTCATAATATTTGTTATAGGCCTCCCATTTCTTCATGTAGGCCTCGTGCTCTCTCATCTTCCTCTCATAAATCTTTACCCTGTCGGTGACGTAGGCTTCGGGCAGGTGGTGGTTTCTTCTTTCTATCCCATGCGAGGTATTCAGGGGCTTCGCACTTGATCTTGGTGGGGTTGCTCAGTCTTGGCTGCTCGGGTACTTCACGCTTCGTCGCTGGGTGCTTGGAAGAGCTCCCACTGCGGCGTTAGGGTTGAAGTCTTCATCGGAAGAGTCGTCGGAAGGGTTTGGGGTTCGATCGGGTTGCCGCTCCTTGATAATAATGTTGGGGTTCGGCCTCTTCCTTGGCCGGGCAGTCCTTTGTTCTCCTTATGCCAGCCACGAACTTCCCTTTCGCTTTCTTCTTTTCTTACGCTACCTTTTGTTTCTCCTCCTTCCTTTTCCTCTTTTTGTCTTCCCTTCTCTTCTGCGGCTTTCATTACTTCGATGAACCTTCTAAGGTCTGCTACCTCCATTTGGCTCGGACACATCACCTGCTCATCTGCTTTCGAGGATTTCCGTGGAGTGCGTCACGAGATGGTCTGCTTGTTCTGCTGCTGGATCTCCCGGCTCTATTTCTTCGGTACACCTCCCTCGTCTCTTCGTCCATGGAGTTGGTGATGTGGCCTCGTCCTCCTCCACTGCTGGTTGAAGACATCGATCAAATCGGAGGTGTCTTCCTCTTCGTCCAGTGAGCGACCCCTCTTGCGAGCCTCTCCCGAAGCATCTTAGAATGATCTACGCCCATTGGCTGGTGGTTTTGCAGGACGCTTCCTTCCGGTCTGTTTGGTTCGGGCCATGTTTTACTGGATCGTCAATCGGATAAAAGCGCCCGAAAGATCGCCCTAAGTTGGGGAGAGCGGATTTCTAGGGCTTGACGAAAAAAAATGAGGGGTTCTACATCTATTTATAGCTTGGGGAATTTTAGGTCAAAACTCAAGTTGCTCCGTTTAACATGCTAAGGCACCAACTTATCTAAAACTTATACTTATTTCAGACTTTTTCTACCTATTGGTCTCACAGCTTGCGCCTCGTTCCAATACTAATGTTTAGTTTTGCGACCGGTAGCGGTGTGAGACATCATACATTTCTAGGGTTTTTAGGTAATTAAAACATGCTATTCTAACTAATTCCTACCTTAGAATTAGCCTTACCACATTATTTATCTCAAATTCATCATGTTTTGGTGTTCTTGATTCGATGTCTCACACGCTTTGCCCGCTTCAAAACAAAAGTTAGTTTTCGCGACCAGCGAAATGCGGGAGACCACCTCACTTGGAAAATTTTGGCTCATTCTTTTTAATCTTGTTAAATTCCAATTCACTTAATTGTTACTAGCTTAGCATAACTACAAAGGTGAGAAAAAATTTTTCCCACTTTTCGAGGCTTGAGGATCCTATCAAGTTAGTACTACTGGGAACATGGTCAGTGCTTTGCTCTTGGTCTCCAAGAACATTGCTCTGATACCACTGTGACGTCCCCTACTGTGATCAAATT
Organism: Isoetes taiwanensis; assembly: GCA_021234155.1. Taxonomy (NCBI): domain Eukaryota; kingdom Viridiplantae; phylum Streptophyta; class Lycopodiopsida; order Isoetales; family Isoetaceae; genus Isoetes; species Isoetes taiwanensis. The sequence goes on from JAJEKV010000040.1 coordinate 4,615,181, forward strand.
GCACTCACCGTGATACAAACAGAGTTCTTCCCCCACACCAGCTCCATGCTGAGGGCCCTCCACATATCACTGCACCCGTAACGAGTCCCAGTGGGAAGAGTGAAGGTGTCATTCTACCCCGTCTCCCTCAGGGCCTACCTAGCTGCGGAAGCGTAAACATACATGTCAGTAGCACATACATCAACATCCTGTGACCATCTCGAAGGATGGTCCTCCTCATATCTGCATAGACAAAGATCAGCACATCACATAGGGGATCCTACCCAAGGCTCAGACTCAAAGGATAACTGACGGCTTGGGTCTCCGTGAGTTCGTTCTGCATGTAATTCATGGCAATGGAATTGGTGGCATAAGAACATGGCATAGGGTTGTCCACTCCATCCGCCCCTCACATTGCACACTTTGCGAGTAGGCTGAAAAGTGTTGGGACGGCCGTAGCCCTCACGGGATGCATAGCCAAAGGGGCTATTCACGGGTCTCATCCTCCCGGGCCCGATGGGGCGGTAGGGATCACTCCCTCCAGAGATCTACATGTCGACTCAAGGTGACTAGAGGGCCCTTGCCTGTGATTCGATGAACCCACGGAAAGTGTACACCACTTCCACGGGTGTCGAGCCCATGCCTTACCCGCTTTTCGGTGGTAAGCCATTAGACCTAGTCACAATGATCCCCGGTAGGCTTTACACACCGGGGGATCGTTAGGAGTCGAACATGAACCTCCTTCTTAGCCCGGTCGGCCCCTCCACCCACAACCGAGGTGTGGCTCTTGTACCACGAGGCCGAATCTGAAAGTGTGCTAGAGAGACTACTCTAGGAGCATCAACTACAAGCTTTAGGGCCTCTACCCCCTTCCCAATACAAGGAGTTCAATAAATACATCATCCAAATACATCACGTAAGAACTAAAGAACTAGATCCAATCATAGAGTTAGGTTCTTTAGTTAGTATCCCAGATCTAAGATCTAGATAACTACTATGGGCAATTTAATAGTCTAAACCTACTGATTCTATGACTAGAAGACGGTTTAAGCTATTAAATTGACCAAACACCGATCCTTGAGTGGCTCCTCCCGACTGAGTTCAACCATCCTGGCTTTGCTGATCGAGTTGGGGGAAACCGATGGCGCAATTCGGCAGGCGTCTGGGAGGCGGTTTTGGCTCTGGGGCAGCCAAACTGAGCTCTAAAACCCTAAGGACCTAAAACTAGCAAGCTAGGGTTTTCCTACCCTAAATAGACATGGGGGTTTAGGCTAGGGTTTCCAATTACCCAATTTGGCATGTGGGATAATTGGAAAGGCCCCACTTGCCTTTAGTGGCTAGGTGGCAAAATATGCCAACATGGAAAGGTGTGCCCTCATTAATGTGCACATGTGCACATTAATAATATATGAACACTCCTAGTAAGTTGCCCCCTAGGGCTACTTACCTGGCTATCCGTTGGCGTACACGTCAATCGGGGTGGCGTGTACGCGTGACGTGGCAGTACAATGTACGTCCTGGGAGCGTATACTGTGCTGGAACGTCACAATTGCATATACTTGATTATAGATCATAAACAAATTTCCCATTCAAGCATCGTCACTAATACTCTTTTTCATTTTTTAATGCAGCAGTCGAGAAGCTTGCCAAGAAGACTTCATTGCCTATTATTTGATCACATGTATATATTATTGCAACGTTCTTAAGCTCAGAATTCAGATTTATATCACTTTAGGGCTGATTTATTTTTGAATTGTCAATATGGTTGCTGCTATAGCTTTCTGGGCTGTCATAACATGTTTTCGGACTCAAATGAGCCTTTAAGTAGCCTCGTTCTTGCTTATAGCAGGGCTGTAATAGACCCTAATTGGGCTGCCCCTTTGCTGCCCCCTTTATGCATTGGAATGTTTGGAATGTTTGCTGGAATGTTTGCTTATTGAGTTGGAATGTTTATTGGAATGTTTGCTTATTGAGTTGACACTTTTTTTAATGAATTTAGGCCCCAAAATCAGAGTTCTTGTGCATGCTAGTTAGCTAGTATTTGTTAGATCTCTTATCATATTGTGTAGCTCATGTGCTTGCTTCACATGCAGATAAATAGCAGCACATAAGAATGTTCTTATTTGCCTTAGCGAGGGAGATGAGAACAAACAAGAAGTTGGGTTTGTAAAGGTACATGTGAATGCACATTATTCAGATTTACGGCGAGAGATTGAACTTGATGAGCTAGAAGCTTTGGAGAGCCAGGAATTTGTGTTTTTAGGGGAAAGAAAGCTTGCCTTGTCCAAGAAGCAAGAGGCAAGATTTATAGTGAACGAGGATGAGGTGTGTGTGAAGATCATAGGTGCCCAAGCTGATGATCAGCCCATTCATCCCACTAAATGAAGGAGATTGGTGCTTGTAGAACAAGAGGAGGATGTAGAAGTGATCACTATGGAAGGGGTGCGTTTGGATATAAAGCAAGAAGATGACATTGAACCCATTGAACCACTTCCAAGTCAAGAGTCTATGAGTAGATTAGAATCCAAAATAGCTACCAGGTCTTTAATAAAGAAGTGGATGTATGCATTCGAAGGGCCAAAATGAAGATGAAGCTTGAAGGCAAGAAAGATCGTTTTGAGCTAATGTCTTTTGACTTAAATGGAGCTGCTGTATTTTTGTATTTGGTGTGTGGAGTGCCATGCACGATATGAAAAGGGAGGAGAGGATATGATGTACAATTACACGGCTCGTCATGTACAATCCAAAGAACACAAGATCAATCTTCAAAGAAACCTTGATGCTACCCAAGAGAATGTCTCGGGAGTGAAGAGTAATGAAGATATTATGGCTGAAATCAGGGATGCTGTGGAGGCTTGTACGGCCACTAAAGTGAGGCCTTTTGTCAAGGAGACACTGTAGACTTTGACTTGTATAACGAAACTTTGGCAGGTTATGTGAGAAAGGAGGATATTTGCATTGTTTGTAAACTTTGCAACAAACCCCTTCGTCTCTTTCTTGATCGAGGGGATGTGGTTGAAAATATGAAGGAGCACATCAAAAGTACTCGTCATGCTAAAAAATGGGCAGCAAATGAAAGAAAAGAAAATGAGTGCCAAGCACCAAGGCAAAGTGGAAGACCAAGGAAAGAGATCGTGGTGGACGCATCACAAAAAAACATGCTTGCATTCTTTTGAAGAGGTAAGGCTTCACTCTCCCATTCATTTTAACAAGTAATTAGTTTGTAGATTTGCACTTGCTTTGTTTTTAGTTATTTGTACTTAGTTGAGGCTCTAATTATTCATTAATCTCTGTTTTGTAGCTGACCTGTTTTGCCCACAATAATTTTTGTTTATTGGATTATGAACTTGCTTAACAATCAATTGACATGCATTTGATGTGACCATGAACTCAGGATGCTTTGCCTTTGATATTTTGCTTATATTGACCAATCTAAAGACACTAATTTGGACTGCTGCACATTTCATAGAGCCGGGAGGTCGAATGTAGTACTTCAAGTAAGTGCAAAGGCCCCTATTTATGTTCATTTACATTCCAACGTGATGTTTTCTACATTATTCTTGCATTATCTCTTCTATATTTCTAGTTTTAGCCTCTTGAAAACATGAAATCTCTATTTGGCATCATTATGTTGGGGATATTGGCAATTAGAGTATAGATATGGCTCCAACACCAAGGACTTAAGGCCATTTTTGGATGAATCAAAGGCTGGACAAAATTGGTACTTGCATCACTGGCACCTTTAGGCATGTCTCTTGTCGTAGAATATGTGATAGTAGCCTGCAGTTCTCGAATCTCCAATGCTCATTTTGTGCTTCAATACCAAAAGAAAGTGATTTTCGTATGAGAGTTTATAGACAAGATGAAAGAAAAGTTAGTAGAGGTCTAAGAAGCACAAATCAATGCATAAGAGTGGATTACCTAACTAATACGGAACTAAAAGATACGACTAAAGATTCAAGGGTCGAAAATAGACAGTTAAGAAGAAAATTGATGTTTTGTAAAAAGAAAAATGTGGCTTTATTAGTGAAGGTGCGAACAATTAGAGATTCCTTGTGTGAATCCATGAAGCGTGCGGATGTGAAAAAGTTTTGTAGAGACATTGTTGAGGCCCATTCACGAGGAAAACAGCTCTATGGAACTTCCTTACAGATGTTGCCCAAAACATTGTTAGGCCAGGTTATAAGAGAAGATACAAGAAGACCACAAAAGACCTATTTGAGACAATCAAAATTTGGGGCGGACAAAGAATGCATAACTTTTTATCCATTAACTTTTCTGGCCCTAGTTTGTCTACCACGCTGCGATCAACGAGGAAAAATTTTGTTGGCATAAGGGAAGAAACATTTGCTTTTCTAGGAGGTGTGTATTCCAGCCATATGACACGAATTGGCTTTCCACTTGGATCAGTACCATCCATTGTGGCAGAGGATGAGACTGTTATAAAGAGAGCAGTACAATGGATTACAAGAGATGATACCTTGATTGGATTTTGTGGTTTGAAAGGTGGTCATACTTGTGATCCTAGTTTTGTAGTTCATGTTGGTAGTGGAGAGCTTGGATACACAACTGTAATGGATGCATTTGAGTTGAACGCCATTGCACACTTTGCACGAGTTCTAATCGTTAATCCTTTGCATCCGCGCCTGCCTAGACTTGTCTTGTGTATCCAACTTACATGCAATAAGTTCAACCATGACGAGGTAAGAATCCAATGGCAAAAGGTTCAAGCCTTTTGGGATTCACAGTATTGGGACCATTAATCGGTCCGGCTCCGATGGAGATGCACGTCGTAGGGCATGTATGCTTGAAGACTACACGTCCTTGAAGCAAGTGAATAGAAGATATGCCATACCTTGGGAGGGTTGGGTGTTTACTGCAACCATAAGAGATGATGGAAGTATTTGTGGACTTCATGATCAAGATTTCATCCATAATGGTAAGAAATTAATCAATCCGATGGACAATGCTTCGAGGATATTGTATCTAGGAAATGAGTATGTAACGTTAAATGATGTATGGCATGTCTTCAACATGTTTCAAGGGGAACATGGACTCCAATTGGGAGATGTTGAAAGGAAAGATAGGCAAAATTGGAGGGCTGCTCCAAGGATAGCTTCACGAAAGTTTCAAGCTTGTTTGCAAAGATTAAGAGATCCAAGTACATCCAAACCAATGAGAACTTTAGGGACTGAAATGTACTTGCATGTTGTTTCCCTATACATTGACGTATTTCTATCACCACATTTGGACCTTCGGGCACGTGTGAAAGTGGCTTCAACGGTCTCTTTTTTCTTTAGGTATGTTTGAACTGCAATTGAACTTATGCTTAATAGTCTCTCCTTCTCATATTCTAATCGTAGGTGGAGACTATGGATAATCAATCATGAAACACATTCTTTGACCAAGAACTTCATATCCCGTGAGACATTTCTTGATATTCAGCTCTCATGCCACTTCGTAGTATTGCTATTCAAGTACTTCAATGAAACATGCACAGGTATGGCTGTCCCATTGCATTGTACAGGATCAGATTGTTGTGAGAATTTTTTCTCCAAAGTGGGCGGCATGGTTAGGAATAAAAGGTCCTATACAGAGGCTGATTTGCTAGAAACATGTAATGCTTTGAATAGGGTGGCTGAATTCCAAGCTCTAGGTGACTTTTTATTTCCTGCTGCACATATAAAACAAGAGAACATTTGGCAAGTGCTAGAAAGAAAGGTAGATAATGCAGGAAATGAAATGAGGGCTGATCTATATGATCTAAGTCAAGTAAGTACCAATGACAAAATTGTGGATGCATTAAAGGACGATTTCAAGTATGCTCAAGTAGGCATTACATGTGATATAGAAGGCGCAAAAACATGGTGGAAAACACCATGGAAACATGAAGATTACTTTCATCGTGACTACTTCAAGCAATTAGACACTACACAAATTGAAGATGAATCCGATGTTGTTGAGATTGAAGAAGATAATACAAGTATAAGAGACAATAGTGCAAATGAATCCCATGATATTGTTGCCGAGATGGAGCTTAGGCATACATTTGAAGCCATGCTTGATGAGACTGAAACCTTGCATTCTGAAATAGATAGAACCGTGAAAGTAGACGGTAAATTGGTGTGCAAGGCCACTTTAGTAAGCCAGCTTAATGGCAATCCTTGGTTGTCAAAAGATAGATTGACAAAAGTTAAACATCATGCTTTTCTTGATGCATGATTGTATAATATAATGGCTCTGCCAATGGACTCAGAACATCGACACTACCCTGAGGACCAAGTTTCATGGGCAAAGGACCATCCTTTCTCCAAGAAGTGCCAAATTTGCTCATGTCCAACACATTCCTAGTCAATTGGCTACGGAATACTACCGTCATCATTTCATTCTTTGGATCAATGAGTTGGAATCATTTTTAACCCTTGATCTTTCTCGCATGCAGTTTTATTTTTTCCCTCCAAGGATTTGTTCTTCCTAATCTAAGGCTAGAAGCTGCGGGGGCGCTCGGATTCCTGACTTTGCCTTCAATCCAATTGTTTAAGGAGAGTTGAATGCCATTTCAATGCATCTAGGTCATCTGGGCGACTTGACAATTTGAAATAGTTTCTTGCAGGGTATAACTAGTGTATTACTAGGCCAAAAGGACCACGAATTTTTATCTGGAGATTTGCGTCAGGCTTGGAGTTAACTGCAGAAAGGTATTGCTGCTATAATTTGGGCTAAAGATATCTTGATTTGAGCAAGAGGTTTCATCATTTAGGTGAGTTCTAGGTGTTTTATCAATGAATCTTTATGTATTTCTTGCTTCAAGCTTCATCTTTTCTAATACTTTGAAGCAGCAAGATGATGTATAGGGTAGGAATTCTTTTATATTTTTGCTTGATTATTGTAATAATTGTGAACTTTAGTTGTAGAAAAATTAAGATTCTAACCTTTCAGGCTAATATACTAGGTCCAATTCAAGGCCACGTTGCAAGAGTAGAGACCCTTTTCTGCAACATCTCGCACTAATCACGAGAAGTGATGCAAAAATACAAACTTTAGTTGTAAAAAAACTAAGATTCTGGCCTTTTAGATCAGTATACTATGTCCAATTGGAGGTAGCATGGTAAGGATAGCATACTGTTCTTTGCCACATCTCGTGCTAAGTGCGAAGGTTAATGCAAGAAATTAAATTTTAGTTGGATGCCACATGACAAGAATATCAACCATTCTCTGTCACATCTCGCGCTAGCGTGAGGGTTAATGCAAAAATAGGAATTTATTTTGTAAGAAAACTAAGTTTTTAACCTTTTTCGTTTCTCCATTTACTTTTTTTCCTTTTCCACTATCCCATTTCTCCCATTCCCTTTTTCCTTTTTTTGTTACCCCTTCCCCATTTTTCCTATTCTATTTCTCCCTTCCCTTTTCTCCTATTTCTTCCCCATTTTTGTCTGCCCTTTCTTTTTCTCCCATTTCCCCTCCCTTTTCTCCTTTTTTTTTTTTCAGTTTGCCCTTTCCTATTTTTCTATTCCATGCTTTTCGATTTTCCTTTTTTTTTCCTCTTCAGATTTGTTCCCTCCTCCTCTCCTCTCCCTATTTTCCCGTTTTACCCATATTTTTTCATTTTCTCTTTTCTTGTTTGCCCTTCCCCATTGTTTCTCTTTTTTCAATTTTCCTTTTTCTTTTCCCTTTTTTTTTTCGCGTTTCTCTTTTCCCTTTTTCATTTTCCCACTCCTTGCTTTTCCCTTTTCGTTTTCTTCTGTTTTTCCCTCCCCTTTTCATCTCCCCTTCGCTCCCCTTCCTCTTCCTCTTCTCCTTTTCTCGATGGCCTTTTTCCCTTCCCTTTTCCTCCTCTCCCAATCCTTTATCTCTTCCCCCTTTTTGATGCCCTTTTTTGTCTTCCATTTCTTGCTCTCTTTTTCCGTTTTCCCCACTTTTTTTTCTCTTCATCTTTTTCCAATTTTCCCTTCTTTTCCACCCTTTCTCTCTTTCTATTTCTCCATACCTTTCTTCCTTCCTTTTCCTCCTCCTTTGTTCCTTGAAAGGGTGTCTAGAAATGTATCCCTTTTTGTACATTTAGCTACATTACACAAATTACCCAAAGTACCCGAAAAGTACATGCATATCCAAAAAGTGTCAGAAATTTAGCTTAAATGTATATGCAAAGTACATAAAATAAAAAAGTATATGTTTATACAAATAAAAAAATAACCAAAATGTACGTGAAAAGTATCCATATTTGTATATCAATTCAGTACAATGTACGTACACCCTTTCATGCTTTTACCCCCCTTTTCTTTTTCCCATGCCTTCCCTTTCCTTGCCCTTTTCCTCGTCCTTTTTTTCCTCTCTCTTTTCCTCCTTCTCTCACGTCTAGTTGGATGCTGCCTAGTGGCGTGACGTTAAAATACTATCTATCTTTTCCCTTTCTTCCTCCCCCTCCCTTCCTTTTTTCTTTTCCCTTTCTCTTTTTCCCTTCCCTTCTCCCCTCCCTTTTTCTCTTTCCCCTCTTCTCGTGTCTTTCTTCGCTACTTTTTCCCCCTTTCCCCACCCTTTCTCTCTTCCCCTTTCCTATTGTCCTTTTTCACTTCCCCCTTCCCCCTCCCCTCCCCACCTCCCTTCTTCCCTTTCCCTTCTTTTCCCTTTCCCATGCCCTTTTCCCTTCCATTCTCCTCACCCTTTTCCTCTTCCTTTTTTCTGTTACCTTTTTCTCTTGTCCTCATCCTTTCCCCCCTTTCCTTTTTTTGGTGTCTTTTTTCCCTTCCCTTTCTCCCTTCAGTCCCCTATCAGATTTTGCTGCAGGAAACTGGATTCTTCCCGCTTCAGTGGGCAGCCCTTGATAGACACATCATCTATTTTCAGAAAGTGGTTAATATGGGTGATGCTCGGCTCCCCCACCTGGCTTACGCTATGGCAATGGGCCCGCAACGGCTCAGGGCCTGTTGGAGGGGTAAGAGAGATCAGTGGTTCGCCAGATAGAACGTGCGGGGAGCAGTGCGTCGCGGTGGACAGAAGGCCGATCATGGCGGCCCCGGGGAGTACACGGGCGCTTGCTTCCTTGGCAAGCTCACGGGACCCGGCTCTGGCAGTCAAAGCGGCCCATTACAAAGGAGCACATCAACCCGTGTTAGCGGGGCCCGGCAGCTCTACACGGGTTCCGGGTTTGCCCCGAAAAGCCTTGAGACTCATTGCCTCCATTCGCACAAGTGCCCACCATCTTCGATCGAGGCGGGCGGTGGATTGGGAGCCCCGCCGGGACGTGCTCGTCGGTGTTGTCAAGCGGGTGCCATTGAGGATGAGTCTCACACTTTCCGAGAAGTTGCCCAAAGATTCGGTCGGATCCGGCCGATCACGCCCCTTTAGTATGGCGGACTTGCCCCTATATTTGCTGATGAACACACCGTCAGTACGTGCTCTAGGGTCGTATATTCAGGAGGTACTGGATCTGCGAGCTCACCTTTGCCCCCGCCTGGCTGCCCGCTGATCAGGCACTACGGATGTGGTGTATGAGTGTATATATTTGTGTGTTTTTGCATTTTGTATATTGGAACAGTTTGTCAGCAGACTGATTGCTGCCATGGTTTTTCCCTCGAAAATCCTTCGGGGCGGGGGTTTTTTAATCCGGGTAGTAATCCACTTGCTGCGCTTTTGTATTGGGTCCCATAGACCGATTGGTCTCCGTGGACGATAAAAATACCTTCCTTCCTTCCTTCCTCCCTTTTCTTTTCCTTTCCCTTTACCTTTTCCTGTGCCCAATTCCCTTCAATTTTCCCCTTTCTCTCTTTTCCTTTTCCCCATGCCTTTTTGCCCTTCACTTTCCCTCTTTCCTCCTCCCTATTTCTTTCCCTTTTTCCTCTCAAAGCATGACCGATCATGGTGATGGGAAGTCGTGCGATAAATTTTGCCCTTCGAATGCAACCAAACGATCTCAACCGTCCAGATTAGGGTTTGATTCATGGCATACTTACGCTATAGCTTTATAATATAAGATGAAGAAAAGAGGTGATTTTCTTACCTCAGTGAAAAGAAAAGAGCTGAAGAGCTTTGATTTCTTTTGCCTAGCTGCCTCACCAAGATAAATTCATCAAAAACTTGCCAAACTAGAACCCATCGAACTCATAGAAGGCAACAAAGAAACTAGGAGCTCGCGCCTTGAGGCTCCAGTTGAGGCGCCAAGAACTCGCATTAGCGCCAGGGCCAGGAGCTCGCTCGGCTCCAACATCAGGAACTCACATTGGCCGCGGGGCGCCAGGGAAAGAAAAAAGAGATAAATAATAAAATTTGCCTGGCGCCAGGAACCAGGCGCCAGATAAAGATGTTCCCATTTAAGAAGAAAAAAGAACCGACTTAACCTCGAAATTAACATTGTGTGGGAAGCCCATAACACGGCGGGAAATCCAAATTTTAGTAGTAGGCGGGAAACTCAAAATTAACACTGGGCAGGAACCTTAAAAGCAACACTCGGAGAGAAACCGTGGGAACTTTGAAACTAACCCCCGAAACTAACATCCCGTGGGTTCAAAATCGTGGAATAATTTCAAATTAATAGAATCGTGGTTTATGTGTATATAAAAGATCCTATTTCGTATATGATCTAACATCTTATCTATCAATCAATCAATCAATCTTGTTAATTTGGGATTTTCCGGTTTGGCCAAAAACTTTTTTGGAATTTTTGTTAAGCCGATTTCCTATGATTTTTGGGTTTCTACCTGCCGGAAAAACTCACCGATTGTCCAAAAATCGTCATTATAGTTTTTTTTCTTATTTCCATCCTTATCTGGCAGAGAGTGCATGCTATACAGAGTGCTATACAAGGGAATCGACGTGTATCGCAGTGGCATCCACGAGGATATAAGTGAAATTGGCAAGCCGAGGCCAAGCATTTGTCTGTTTTTGTCTGACTTTCGTTGCAGATTGATTGGAAACGAGGGTTTTCCATGGCAGATGGTATGATTTTGGGCAGGGGTTTGGGGTTTGCATCGAATTGCCTTGACTCCACGAATTGCAGGTGTCCGAGAAAGGGCCCGATTGGCATGCAATCTGGAACATGAGTTAATCTGCCGGTTTTATTTGTGCTCAAGGCAGGTCTGGATAGGCCTGTGATATGCCGATAACAAAGGTATCGATACTCTAGGTTGAAATCGTGTATTGCCAAGTTTCTTTTTGATTTGCTTATTGTTTCTAGGTTTAAGCAAGATCAAACTGACAAGAAGGCGTAGGCCAATCACTTCCTCTAGATATGCTGCACGTTTATGTTTGGGTTATTTTGTCTGACACAGAGGCATTGCTATTTATCTATGATTCGGTTTTTATTCCCTTTTAAGTTTTGTTCAGAGAAACATGAGAGCTGGCTCCAGAAATATTAAATCCTACTAAGATATGACGAAGTTTTTACAAATGAAGAAACAACAGTGGATAGATGCATATCGGGCTCTCAAAAGATGTAGTTTTTCATAGTTTCTTATTGAGTTCACAAAGCAGCTTATTTTCCCGATTCGTATTTCAATTGGTTTTAAGGTCAGATTTCTAAGATCCTGTTGATGGTTAGATAAGGGTAGAATCAGATGCTTTATGCATGTTTTTCCTCCGTAACTTGAAAACAAGGCTACAAATTTGGTTTGCATGCATAAACAGAGGAAAAGGAATACATGGGCAAGGCATCTAATATGTGCTAATTTTGCTATGTTGCATTATAATTCTGCTTGAGGCATGTTCTACTAGGGAAATTGGGTCATGTTTAAGGTTCTAACTAGGTTGCAAAAGGTTCTACAAGGGAAATTGCATGCTGGAGATTGGCAAGGCTGAGCTGAGTATTAGGTTCTCTTATCTTATCTTATCTATAAGTTTGCTTCAAATTTAGGATCTTTAGATGGGGAATGTTCATGAGCTCCTTAGCTCATTTTAGGACTTTGACTGATCAGAAATATCTTGCCTGATTTGAAATATGAAAAAAGGCTTTGTGCAAAGGGCTTAGTTTTCCATCAAATTATGTTGCATGTGGTTTATTCTCTCTGTTCCTTTCTTTATACCTAGATATAGACTTGAGATGTAACATGCTTTGAGTTCGTTGTCTTTTTAACTTTGATTCATAAATATTTTTATGAATGACTTTGTCTCTTCATTGTGTCATGGGCAAAAGTTTCCATAGACATAGACATGTTGCTATCAATTGTCAATATATCCATGCTAAAAGAATTATAATATAAGAAGTGTTGTACAACATGAGATAAACTATTGATATTGTATCCAGGGATGAAGATCTGCCATGGCACTTGATGTGTGAATGATATTTGACACTTTGAGACTAGATTGGCATTTACATTTTCGTTGCAGAATGGAGCTTGCCCATTTTGGAAAGATGGGTTATGCATCTAGATATATCATAGAAGTAATTACGTATCTATTGGACAATGAGCCTTGGTTTTCTCTAGGCCTTACAGGCTTCTTCCTCCACCGATCAACAAATTGCTTTAGCATGGATACACTTGAGCATGGATACAAGCCGGTGATGGGTTTAAAGGCAATGGCAGCAAGGGATGCCGAATTCTAATGCCCAATTCTAACATTGTAGGTTAATCTATTGCATCTTCAACATATTGTCTTGCCTGTCTCTTGATTGTTTACCTTGGTTACTTAGTATCTTTCTTAGTTTTTGCAAGCCCTGCTCTACACGCCATTTGCACATTACTAACATGGACGAAATCTATAGTTACATTTTCTAAATTACGTATGTATCTCTAGCTGGAGCTTGCTTTAAACAATCATTAGCGGATGTTTGCATGCTCTTGACTCTTTTCGTAATACATGTAATTTGGCGAGAATGATCTTGGCGTTGCTTGAAACTCGTTTTATCGCCAAGGACATCCATCGAAAAGGTCCTTTGGAAGGTCCATTGATGCTAGGCGTCCATTTTCCAACTTCCTAGCATGAATGGGCCAAAACAAAGTGCCAAATTAGGCAATATCTTTCTTTGCCGCAGTTTTACAGTCAGAAATATGGCCATAGCTCCTAAATGAAAGCTCCATTTTCTGCGCAAGAACATCCATCGGAAAGGTGACTAGAAGCTCCACAATTGATGCTAGGCGTCCATTTTCCAAATTCTTAGCATAAATGGGCCAAAAGAGTGCCAAATCAATCAATGTATTTGCTGCCACAGTTTTACAGTTGGGTAGAAATATGGCCATAGCTCCTAAATGAAAGCTCTATTATCACGTGCAAGAACATGTATTGGGAAGATCATTGGACGATCCACAAATATTGCTAGGCATACATTTTCCAAATGCTTAGCATGAATGGCTCAAACCACAGTGCACGTATTTGTTGAACTTGGTTTTTTACAGCTGCAACAAATTTTGTTATGGCCAGTTGAATGCTTCGCCTTACTTAGTATTTGGCTTTCTTGCACATCTTTGAGGACCTTAGATGTAAATTCAAGCAACACTTAGGCAAGGCTTCTTCGAAGATTCCATTGACTTTACACACAAAAATGCTTTGCTTTGTGCAATGATGTGGATCATGACTGGTACAACATGCCAGTTTCTTGCACATAGTCACGTTGAAGATGAAGCAGTAGAAGTCTTGGCCATTACTCTAAGTTTCTCAATTCAATTTATCTTGAGAAATGCATTGTCCATATTTTCATTCCTGCAGGATGTTGTTTTAAAGAGGTATTTCAAGTTCATAGCTGCAAGATTAATGAATTTGGATAAATCCAAAAGTTTGGTTAACCTAATTGCAGATCTTGATTATATTGATCTAGGTCTTCCTCCTAAACCTCTAGCCTTGGGGTACCTCAATATTAGTGACATTGGTTTGAATTTCAAGAATGGTCATCTTTGTAACTTAGCAAATTCTTCCAAAGTGATCAACTTTGTTTCTGTGTACAGAATGAAGGGCTTCATTTGACAAGTCCTTCAAATACTTGCCACAAACAGTGGCTTGCAGCTTTGATTTTCATTCCTGCATATTTTTCATTCAATGAGGAACAGCTATGAGTTGTTTTAGCATTGGAATATTTTAAGAGTTCTGGAGAGTCGATTCTATGGTCTTGCTTTACGCCATTTTTCCTGGAGGAAAAAGGGATTAAAGGGATGAATTTGCAAGTGAGAAGGCAATCATCATCTGCAGTGCAATAATGGAGCTGCCGCTCTTCCATTACTGCCTGCGACAACTTATTCCATTTGAGTAAAGTTTTATAGAGGTAGATAAACTGAAGCATACACAGATTGGCAGAAGAAACAAAAGCATTTGAAAAATTTTACCCTGGCCTTCACAGATATCACTCATGTATGCAACTTTAAGAGGGGTGAAAGTGACAAAACACGTTGATGCTTAAGTTTCTTAAATGATTCTGACATCGTTTCTTTCTCCTTGGAATGACTGTTACTTCTTTCTTGGTTGATAAGTGCTTCTTGGAGTCATTTGAGGTGCAATGAACCAAACGAGAGAAGGTATTTACATCAACTTTGTTATCTGGTAGTGTCCATAGCACTAGAGTTCGTTGTGTTAAAACCTTCACCATATTCTAGACATTGATCTGACTCTGCAGACATTGTGCAGACACGTCTGCATTCCAAGGCATAACAAATTCCATTTTTTTTAATGTCACCCACGTTCTTTGATTAGGCCCTTCAGCACCAGAATTTCAATGAGGTGGTTTATGAACTTTCTTACAAGTCCATAGCACTGTAGTTCATTGCATTTCTCTTCTTTAATCTGTTGTATTGGAAAACCTTCACCATATTCCAGATATGGGTCTGATTGTAATCATGGCTACATTCCAGATCATAACAAGTTTCACCATTTGCATTTCATTCAAGTGAGCTCAGGTAACATCTTCTTAATGTTCTTTTAAAAGTTGTTCATTCATTCAATGTAATTGTATAAGGCTTCAAATTGTGATAGAAAAGAACCAGTGGAAGATTTTAACTTATGGACTCAGGTTTATGACATTACCTCTGACGGAAGAGCGAATTCAGGATATCTGGAAAGCAAGTGCGGCCATGATGGAGGCTGTTGATAGAGCATCTGCAAGAGAGAAAAGAGGAGAGAAAGGCACTGTTTCCATGCAAAAAGGAAAATAACATTTCATCGTTGTGTACATTTGTGCAGTATTATTTCCTCTCTATTTGAGTTTTAATGGTATTAATACCACATTTTAATACTAGAAATTAGTGCTTGCCGCTTATGTTCGATGATTTCAAAGTTCAAATATCACGACTGCATGTCTGCCCCAGTGTGCAGCTTGCAGTTTGCAGATACAGCTCCCATCAAAATCTGTATAAAATGTGGAATTGTTATCTCAATATAGAGAGATCATAATGTTTCAGCAGTTCAACAGTTGCTTGCTGCCTTATTGCGTAGCTATTAGTCTTTTGTGTAGAAGTTGAGATAAGTTATGAACTTGCCTTCCCATCTTTAATGCAAATGAAGAATGAGAATGCTCTTCATACAACTCAACTAAAAGGAAGTTGAGGTCTGTGTTAAGTGAAATTATTAAAGAATCCAGTTCATTGGTTTCTTGATCTATGGTTCACCACAACTATCTGTACATATTCCCGCATTATTGAGAAATAGGAAGTAATTCCATGCAATTAAGAGACACTGAAGGCAAGCCAAATCTTGATGACACCCAACTCAATTCACCGGAAGGTGACAGATGAGAAATTTTGGCGAATATTCAATGGGCTTTTTCTTGATGACTTGCTTGTTGCCTTTGCAGATAGACATCTATCTGTCAAGAGTGTTCTTTGCTCAGCTAAATGTGTTGCATGCAGCGAACTCAGATATGCTAACCCGATCTTTTGAGCCAACCATCGATTCATTTTTAGAAGTATATGTTTCATGAAAGACTACAAGTGAAATACCTCACTATGGAATAGTTTATTAAATTCACCATCTTCAGGTTGGTATTTCCATAATTTTGTGAAATGACCACAGAATGAGGATAGGTTGCTCCAATAACATATATTACTTAATACACACCATTTTGAGCATATCAACGTTCATGTGCAATTATTTACTCCTATGGTTTTGCTTGCCATAGATACATGGATGTGCATTATGGTTTTTTTTGTCTCACAACATAATTGTAAGACACACAAAGACTAGAAGATGTAATAGGACAACTGCATGTGTTTAGGTAGTAAAGATACCCTTTTGCAAATTGCTATTGTAATAACTGTTTTTGCATCATGCCTTAAAATCTATGTTGTGAGGATGCAAACTGTGCATACAAAATGAGAACATTCAAATTTACAACAGAATCATCATATCACACTTTACAACATCCAATGATCAATGATCGTGTAATAACAACCAAAACTTAATAAATGAAGACTTAACATATATTACCTTTGCCATCTCCAAGCTACATCTCCTTTTTAGCCAATGATGAAACAACTGCCTCTTATCTTATCTTATCTTATCTTATCTTATCTTATCTTATCTTATCTTATCTTATCTTCAAATTGTTACTAAAGCCCGGCAACGCCGGGCACCATAACTAGTATTTCTAGATACAAGTATTGAGTCCTGAACCTCCATATTTAATGAGCATGCAAAACAAGTGCTTCGACATAACACGGATGAATTGTCTCAAATCAAATGACTGATCAAATTTCATACTAAGCAGTATTGGAAAGAGCGTAGTGGATTTCTAAACTGTTTTTTGTAGGACTAAATAGATGAACATGAACTTTATGTAAAGAGCAAGTATTGTTTTTCGAGAAGTTACGTCTATAGACTAGGCAATAGAACCTAGATGCATATAGCTGATCTGAAAGTACAATACATAGATACATTTCTACAGTTATTTCATCCATTTCCACACATCTATTTGAAGGATCTTTTTTATTAAGAATATTGCAGTTTTAATAAAAAATAATTGTAATGTACATTTCAATACAAAATGTGCAAACCCTAACCAAAACCACAAGCATTAATAAAACAAAAGCAGGGCCTGTGACACCACATCACCATTATAGTATGATAAAATGGAACATGATATAATAGAGCTCAAATGGGCTTAGAAATGCCCATTAAAATAGCTATACGGGACTAAGATCTCATATTGAGAGACTCATTTTATTCTTAAGTACGACGTATGTGATTTTTCTTTCAAAATAGAAAATAAAAAATCACATGAGCCAATAATTACATAGGTGCCAAATTCAAACGAAAACATTCAAGATGCAACTAACTATTGATATCCAATCCATAACTTCCAAGTAGCACAATATTATCACTAATATTATTTTTATTTTATTAGCTCTTTGCAATTTTGGGCTTCCATGCGTTTGGGTCCTATAGCCAATCGATCTTCATGGACGTTAGAAGTCCTTTCCATCTATCTATCGATCTATATTATTAATGTTCACATTATCTTACAAGAGACAATCTATAGCTTGGCATACTTACAGAACTCATCGTGCTTTCAGAAATTGAGCTATATTCTTGTCCTGAAAAAGGTGTGAGACTTGGTATGTAGCTTTCATACTCCTCTTGTTGGAGCTGTGACACATCGATCTCACATGGTGTAGATAGTATAGTAACAACTTGTGTCATTGTTGGACGTTGGTGTAAGGAGTTTTGCGTGCAAAAGAGTGCCATTTTGATTATTTTCTTTGCTTCCTCCTCGAAGCATTCATTTCTCACCTGTTTATCCACAATATCAAGAAGACAATCTTTTTCAAGCAAATGCCATGCCTACAATAGGAAACATAGTCAGTACACATCGTATAAAGTAAATTTAGTTTATAACTTACATGATCTAGAATATACATATCCTCTGGTGGTAATGAACGATCCATATTATTTCTTCCACTAACTATTTCCAATACCAATATACCAAAACTATAGACATCTACTTTTTCTGTAAGTTGACCACGCATTGCATATTCAGGTGCAAGGTATCCTCTGCATCAACAATTAAACTTAGAATATAAGAAAATAAGAATCTTCATTAAAAACATATGAACTTTCTTGCTTACATTGTTCCAGCTATCTTAGTACTGATGTGTGTTTGCTCTTCCTTAAAAAGCTTTGCCAACCCAAAGTCACCAATCTTGGGATTCATATTTTTGTCCAATAGTATATTCATCAATTTTATGTCTCGGTGTATGATTCGTGGAGATGCTTTCTCATGTAAGTATGCAAGACCACGGGCAATTCCAAGACAAATATTTACGCGTGTTGGCCAATCAATGAAAATCCTCAATTCAGGTGATCCTACATCCTACTTTAATCAATAAGCTATATTGGCTCAACCATTTAGCAAAGTATATCATACCAAATAAAGCTTGATGTAGACTATTTCTTTCCATAAACTCAAGGATAAGGATTCTTTCATCTCCTTCAAAGCAACAACCAAGCAATTTCACCAAATTACGGTGTTGGACAGAAGATATAGCTACAACTTCATTCAGAAATTCCTTGCATGTTGATTGTAATGAGAGTTGCTTGATTGCGACAACTCTGTTGTCTTTTAGAATACCCTATTATGCAACATCACACACAGTCAACTCTAATAACTGCATCACAATTTCTAGTGCGTTGTTATGTATATAAATAGAACCTTATAGACGGCACCAAATCCACCTTGCCCCAGTTTATTCATAGGGTGAAAACCAATTGTTGCCTCTCTCAATTCGTTGTAAGTGTACAAGGTGACCTTGTTCCTTATGCTTCGAAATTCTATTCAAAAACATTTTGATTATATAAAGTAACCCAAAAACATTTTTAATTCTAAAAACTAGTCCACAAAATGGAGATTTGACTATTACCTTCATCCATCTCATTGGAAACGAGTAGTAGCTTTTTCTGATGCCACAACCATAGTGGTAAACCAATGAATACTAACAAGAGCACCAAAGGAACTAAAAGAGCAAACTTCTTAGACTTGACCCATCTATCAACATGTCTATCAACATCTCCTGCACGCAAACATGTCTAATGTGATCCTTAAGAATAAATAAAAAATAAATGGACAAACTAGAAAACCCCTACCAAGTTTTGATGCGCCATTACATTATACAAGACAATACGATTCGATGAAAAAGTGCCTTACTATGTTAGACATGGCCATATCCAGTTATGATGTTTGTTATCAATCCTTGCTCTAGAATATTAACACTTTATGAACAAACTCTGAACATGAGCATTTTCATGGACTAAAAAAATCAAAGGCAAGGAAGACTAATCTGGAGATGATGCAATAAGACGGAGCTTTTATGTTGCATCCTAAATATTACTCAAATGAAAGTGAACCACATTTGCACCTTAGTTGGCATGCATAGACTCCTTTAGTTTATCTTCTATGAGTATGTACCAAATCCCTAATTTCTTCTAATGGACTATATGCAGTCCAGAACAAGATTAACATCTTATTGCACATCATATATTATGATTACATGTAATTCATCTCAACACTCAATAATATTATTGTGAAAATTGTCATGGTATAAAACATGTAACCCACATGTTGGACATGTAGTGGTCGAGGGATGAAAAATAATAGAAAACCTTAAACTCATTCACCAGGCTTATGATCTAGCCTTTTGAGGCAACTTGGACTTTAAAAAATCTATTATGTTCTTCTAAGAAGCTGCAATATGGCAAATCTCGCCACCCTTCCAAGAAATAGATGAAGATTTCACTTCTTATTTTGAAGGACTTCAATCTTCGATATCCTTTTTTAAATGAATAGCTCAATCACGTATTAGTATTACATCACTACTTCTCAATAACATATTATGTTGACCAACTTGATGATTCTCTAATCACTTAAAAATCAAATGTTGAACATTAATTCCTCGACCGTTATTTACTGCTTATAGGGTTACGAAAACCATGTGAGGGCATTGCGGTTGCACTTCCAGGTAGGTATTCATTTGCATTCTATGTTAGGGATAAGGTGCCCCTGCAGGCCCTTACATGGGGTAAGGGCCTAGTGAGCCCGTTAGGGCAAGCCAGTGCCCGAGCCCCAAGTAAGGGGCTGCAAGGCACCTTTTCCAACATAAAGCTAGGTTAGAAGCAATTAAAGCCGTTACATTGGGGGAAGTGGCCACATGGCAAGATCTCAGAATAGGAAGAGAGTACATCATAGATAGAGAAGTTAGAAGCAATTAGAGCTGCCAGATTGGAGGAAGGTGGCCACATGTCAAAGATCTAAGAGATAAAATGAAAATGATTAGAAGCAATTAAACCTATCAGAGGTGGCCACTTGGTAGGATCTTGAATATAGGAGCTGGAAGATATCACAAAGAAGGTTATTGTAAATAATCTAGGCCTATAATAGGCTATAACTTCTAACCTGACGTTGTGCATAAATATACTTATGCATAAATATACTTATAGTAATACATCTTAGTATGGTGTTCGATGACTTGCTACAACTAGGCTGTTCTCTTTAGCATCGAGGCAGAGTACATTCTCTTTGAGTACATTTAGGTTGCTATTCTCTTTGTGTACATTCTAGTATGGAGCAGCAAGAGGCTCTATGTTGATGTAGAAGAGAACTTGAGTCGATGCATGAGATGGAACTCCTTTCTTTCTACTTAGTTGGCTTGCATGCTCCAGTGGAGGATCTCAGGTGGTTTTAGCTCCAGTGGTTAACATATCTCTACCTAGACGGATTACTTGTATCTTCTTGATTTGGGTTCCTTTTACACACAATTTGCTAAAGTGCTATTTTTATGTGGAAAGAAACACATGCGAGCTTCGATATCTTATCTGCTACTGTTTGAAAGAAGCAGAGGCTTGGTCTTGAGTACTTGCAATCTGCATTGATTAGTCGTCTAGTCATAGAATAATAGGCAAAGAACTTGTCCTAGTTGATCATCTTCTCGAAATCCTTTGGTTGGTCACACCTAGACCTGGCACAAAGATATATGTCTTAAAGAGCATAGACACAGACTAATAGATACGACTAATAACTTTAGGCTAGGTAGGCGGATTGCCAAGGTGGCAATCCATATGGCAATGTGTATGTGTAGAGGCTCCATATCTCAGCAACAGTCAGCCAGACAAATGTCTCTTCTCTAGACTCATCAATACTCATCCAAATTGACATGAGAAAATGTTCCAACTAGTTTTTGTTGGAACGTATTTATAATACGTCCATACAATGTTAGCCTTTGTCTATTGATAGTTCATTGTCTATTAATAGTTTATGGAGCTAAAAGGGCCTTTGCCTATTAGCCGTTCATAAAGGAGCATGTACTCTTCATAAATAATACATTCACTTTGGGATTATTAACTTGTGTTCTTTCTCTCTCGTTCTCTCTGTCTTGCTGCATCATTTGATTCCTTGCATGCTATATTTCTAACAGTTTTGATATCAAATTAAGCTGATCAGACTATTGTTCTACTGTATTGGTCTCTTAAAATATATGTAAATGATCATAATCTTATTCATTTAGTTAAGCGCATCATCCTCTCAAAGGCTCCATGCTAATTTTTGTTACCACTGCTCAGATTTCTTAGAAAGGTCAATCATCTCAACAAAAAGGCATCTTGCACCTCTGAATTGCAGTTATACCCCAAAACATTGCAACAGTTCCCCGGTACACCCCAACCTCTTAAGTTTATTCACAAGAAGAGGTTGCAACCAGACGTCACAGATTCCAACAACAGATGCCTGTTTGAGAGACATGGTTTTTCACATTGCAATCCAACAATAGATGCCTGTTTGACATGGTTTTTCACAGACATGGTCAAAGTTGACTGGGAGACGAAGCAAATGTATCAGGTTTGGGTTAAAAATGTTGAGACTACATAACTGATGGAGCTCATTGTATTTCAAGTTCAGCTTGTGTGTTTTGTCTTCCTTTCCATCTCTGCATGTTTTTGTGCTTGCATGGTTGCATCGTTTTGTACATGTATCGAGGCTTTTGATTAACTTAACTCAAATCAAAAGAGATCAACGTGGCAAACACCAGTTCAAATATTTTGCACTTGCGGCCACCAACCTTTAAATTGTATCTCAAGGCTGGATTGCTTTGGGAAATTGTTGAAGCAGTGAGCTAAGGCCAGGCATTATTAAGAGATTGATCTGGCTCAACAGAAAGTACTTCTGCTCTGAGGAAGAGCCTTGGCAGGCTTACATAGCCTTGTGCTTATCAAAAGAATTTGCTGCAGATTGTTCGAGGAAGACTCGAGATTAAAGGAAGTAAACATTTCTGGGATTTTCTTCAAACCAGCTTATGAGAATCGCTCTGAAGTTGATTGGCGCAGATTCACGCTAATTGGAGAAATGCAGGGAAAGATTATGAATATCCAACCCACAAAAGAAGCTTCGACTGTATACCTCTTTTCCTGCAACATGGGGCTCTTGATGGCATCTTGCAAGACTGCAATGTTGAAATATCATCTTGCAATAATAAGGAAGAGTTTGAAGAGTTTGATGATAATAAGAGTATCATCTTAGGTTTCTTTTTATATAAGGGGAAACGTTGATATGGCCAACAAACCAGTTTGGGATCCGATCATACAATAATGGGCTTTTCTTGACTGATTAGCTTCTCCACAATCCTTTTCGTCGCATAATTGATAATTCTGGTACCCCAATCAAAATCAAGATTTAACATTTGCTATGCCCATTCCAAGGTTGAACGGTAAGGTAATTTCTTCTTAATATAGATTTAAATATCTTCTTACTCATGTTTCCACTATTTAGCACCAAATGCATAACTCATGTAAGACGATCTTGAATTTGAATTAACAAAATAACACGATATAGACAAAGTAGGTCGACTACACTATTACTAACCAATATATCGGTAGGAATGTTATACCCTTCACAAAATCACTATTTCGTAGAGGAATATTTTGTCTATGATAGTAAGAATAAATACAATAAATTAATAACCTACAATAAATGGCATACCAATAGGATAAACATCGATGGCCGATATTAGAGGTCCATAATTATTATCACTTGGAGTGCAACATGTGCCCTTGCCTGCCCATTGTAAATGTATCTCCAAAATTCCATTTGTTACTAAAGTTGTAAAATTCTCCATCACTGCTGTATATGGCGATCCGTTGGCCCGTTCTATAATATTATAATTATTGAAAACTTTTTCGCCCTGCAAATTAAAATACATTTTGCATTCAGTTGCCTAGAACTTAGTTACTTAGTTGCCATTTGTAATGTAGAGATAATTGACCTGAATATAAATATTGAAAATACGTTTTCCAGTGCTTGTCCAACTTGTTCTAGTAACTAATGAAATTTCTGCAAAGTGTAGCATCACCGTGTACTTTCCATTCTTCATATTCAACCCATAGTACCTTAGCGAACCAGGGGATATCCTAGCTGTACGATATAATTGTTGGTCTTCAGGATTCGCAATTATATTAGACTCTTGCGATGATGCACTTCTTGTGACAAGAGCTGTAAAACCAGGAACATAGCTAGTACTACTAACAGCCCAATTTTGGCTCGTGGATTTTGTAAATGTTACGTTTCCAAATCCAGTATCATTATCATATGGGTTATTTCGTATACGAATGTTTTCTCCACCACAATTAATAAAAAATCCAATATCTGCATAAACAAATTTTTCTTAATACATGAGAGAGTCAATGCCTCAAATTGATTCTTAGGATATCTACTTACTATTCCTTCCAAGTGTAGTTCTAGTACAATTTGGCTTATCATCAAGGCAATTGAACTCTGCTCCTATTGGTCTAAATAAAAAGAAATTGCTGATTTGTTGGAAAACATCTAGTACTGCATTTGGTACTTAAACAAACAAAGCAACAATAGGAACCTTCCACTGGTATTTGTTGTATTAAAAAAATTCCAAACGAAGTTTCTGTTACATATCAACCAAGAAACAAAATTTGAGAAAGTGGTTATACAGAGAGAGAGAGAGAGAGAGAGAGAGAGAGAGAGAGAGAGAGAGAGAGAGAGAGAGAGAGAGAGAGAGAGAGAGAGAGAGAGAGAGAGAGAGAGAGAGAGAGAGAGAGAGAGAGAGAGAGAGAGAGAGAGAGAGAGAGAGAGAGAGAGAGAGAGAGAGAGAGAGAGAGAGAGAGAGAGAGAGAGAGAGAGAGAGAGAGAGAGAGAGAGAGAGAGAGAGAGAGAGAGAGAGTTTATTATGTCTATGGGAGGCCTCAAAGGCCTATTAGACAAAACCACTTAAACATCTTCATAAAATAATAGATGAGTTTCCAAATCCTCATCTAGCTCATCACTCTCACTCAAACTATCTGAATTATCAACATTAACAGCAGTGTGAGAACTTACTAGTATCCCTATGTTGGAGAAGTTCAATCAAATATTTTCCCAACATATCACTATTAAGTGTAAAAAGAGTGGGTAGATCGTTATAATGAATACCGTGTTTATCTCGAATTGCTTCATAGGCCCTACATCAAGCAATGTATGATCTTCATCCTCCACCGGTTTGAGTCACATACCTTGCAAAGATCTTTGATCTCGTGGTATGATATGCCCCCATCTCCCCACTTCTACTCCCAAATGGTGGGAGCTAAGACGGATCCCCGCAGATAGAATGTCTCTTTTGTATTGAAATATTTTCCCGTAAGTGTGTAGATGGCGTCAAATTCGATTTATGCTTTGCTTGTATAAGATCATCTTAGTTTTGGGCTGCCTCCACATCTTCATAAGTATCTTCTTAGAGATCCATTGTCTTAGATCCGAGTCAACCAAGATCACTTCATCCCATTGGATATCCCATTTTTGGAGCCATTTTGTTACATCATGTAATAATCCTTTCTCTTTACTTGATATCAAAGCTTTGTGAGCAAGCCGAGATTCATCCAATGCCAACACCTTCTTGAGGTACATAATACACCTCAAAATAGCTTCTCCCTCAAGTGGCATTAGCCCACTTTCCGTCAACATCATAGGGTAAGGTGTTTGAGCTTTCACTCCCAACTCAAGCCTTAAGAACTTCTTCAAGACTTGTTCTATATCATCCCATAGACATTGCGGAATGCTTGGCCCCCAAATTTCAGATCCATATAGGATTACACTTTGCACAAGTGATCGATCTGACTTTACTTTAAGGTTCCAAGACCATAAATGAGACCTCCTACACATGCTATGCAACGCATATAAGGCTCTTTGCCCTCCATCAACTCGTTGTGAAATACACATATTCCATCTATGATTCCTGTTGAAAATAAGGCCCAAGTATTTATAAGAATCACATATACTCACAAGACTCCCTTTATATCTGAAAATAGGTTCCTGTTTGAGAGCACCAACCGTCATAACACTTGTCTTGTCTAAGTTCACTTGCATGCCTGTTTGATCACAAAATGCAGCTAATCCATCTAGGTGTTTTTGCATGTGTTCTTTTGATCTTGCAAATATAACAACATCATCGGCATACATCAATAACTGTACAATGTAGCCATGTACTTCAGTACCTCCTGGGCAATTATTATGTAGCCAAGCCTCTAGACCATCAATGAACAAGCCAAATAAGGTGGGAGACTTCGGGCAACCCTGTTTCACTCACAATGCCACTTTCTACATGGGCTGAAACATCTAATGAAAAAGGTTGTGATAATTCTACAAGCACCTTCTAAAAGGTTGAGAGAGAGAGAGAGAGAGAGAGAGAGAGAGAGAGAGAGAGAGAGAGAGAGAGAGAGAGAGAGAGAGAGAGAGAGAGAGAGAGAGAGAGAGAGAGAGAGAGAGAGAGAGAGAGAGAGAGAGAGAGAGAGAGAGAGAGAGAGAGAGAGAGAGAGAGAGAGAGAGAGAGAGAGAGAGAGAGAGAGAGAGAGAGAGAGAGAGAGAATGAAAGATGGGAGAAATGAAGGGGGGAGGGAGGGAGGGAGGGAGGGAGAGGGAGGGGGAGGGGGAGGGGGAGTTTTGAAGATATGGAAGATGGAACTGAATAGGTGTGCTTATATGGTAGATGGGATTTTGGCTCGGGTGGAGGATACAAATCAGTGCTTTGAAAACATACGATTTGAACCCAAATAATACTTTAGCTCCAGTGGTGCATATTTAAGTTAAAAAGATTTGTTCGTCAGTACCCTTTTAGTCGCCTTAAATGGTTGAGACATTGGGTGGAAAAAAATATTTGATGGACTCAAAGCAATGTTAATATGGTATAAGATGATAGGACTCTTCACCCTTGGGGCACTGGAGGGCAATCGTCCATGTGCAACAACTTGTATAAAATGTTTCATCTTCATATAAAACAATCACATGGCAGTTTGCCACCACACTGGATGTCTTGTAATCATCAAATATGACTAAAAACTGAACGAGGTCGAATAACCTATTCATGTATTCGACACTCGGAGTATATAGTTCCTTCAGAGAAGGATATCACAAAGCAAAAGCACGTGGAGTTTTGGGATCATGCTTGGGGTCCTGAGTTTGGCAATGCTGGCATAGGGATATGCAAAATGTTGGTGTAAGCCCCGATGCCATAACATATGGATGTAATTCTTACTTTTGTGAGCACTTGAGAGTTACTACTCAAATGCAAATAACTCTCTGCATTAGTTCAGAATGTCATGTAGTTTGGGTGGGCTCAATGTCTTGCTGATAGAGTATGTACAAGCCTCATTGAAGGTGATGCAAAGCTGATATTTCCATATCTATCTAAGTTTGAAGCTATTGACATTAATGCGATTGTAGACCGGTAAACTCCATTGCATTCATAATGGTGTTCAAATTTCATGAATGAGATGGAGCAACACTTAGTGTAATTTAATGGCAAAGGTGTAATCAAATCAAGCAATGATTTTTATTCTCGCCATCTTATACCACCAGATACATGAATCGCATGTGTGTTCATTTCTTTTCTCATTTTAAATTAGTTAAATGATGACATCCAGTATATGCCATGAATGCCATCTCATATTTGCAACCTAAGTGCTTTACTTAAATGGCTTTGCATGTTTCAGATAAAATTTTGTTATAATAACTTTTCCTTCTTCTATAGGAACTTCATTGGCTCATATATCCTTCTCATAGACAATTAATTGGATGCAATATTCTCATAGACAGTTAATCCCTTGAGGGAATTATGGCATATACGACTCAAGACCGACAGACCGAGAGGGTTACCGCTATGATCCTCGAGAGGGGAGGGTTGACCTCCCTTAAACGATAGGTCGTGCAAATCAGAGTATAAAAGGATAATGTCAATCTTATTTATCCACTATTGCATGTATTTATCAATCTTGTATATGGTATATGCGTTCATATACAATTTAAACTACATTGATAAGTAAAAAGTGTATTGATTCTTAGGCCAGACTTGGATGTTTCTACACTTTAGTACACTAGCTTTATTCTTGATAATAGGATCTGGATATAATCTCACTAATATTATGTAATAAAGTGAGTGAACTTATGGGTGTCATGCTAGAGCCTAGATCTAATTTGGATGTTCCTATTATTCCATACTATTCATTGTCTATAGGGCACACTACTAATAAGAAAGCAACATCATGAGGAGAGCATTTCTTGTCTCATTTTTATCTTCATTTTCTAATGACATATGATTAGTTTTCAGAATATTTATGAATAAGATAAACATGATCATGAATGATATTGTTTTAAGCAAATAAGCTCACATTTCTAAATCCTGCTTGTTGATCCATCTAGGTAAGGGTCCAGATAGTTGATTATATGAGGCGTCACTGCCAAACAATAAGAACATTTGAAAATGAAACTCGATGCATGTGAAATTCTCGTAGGTAATAGCTACACTTACAATTGTCGCAAATTTGAAAGATTCCCCAATCCTTGTGGTAGCTCTCCTGTCAAGTTGTTGGTCCCTAAAAATCTATTATAGAACATACCTCAAGAGTTCTTAGATTTCTTAGATTTCTAATTTTAGATCCATAGAATAAGAACATACACATTTCGATGTAATGAGAACATTATTTCTATTGGATGCCAAACTAGGCTCTACAAGGTACTAGAACCAAAGTAGCACTGTTTATTAAAAAAGCAAAAAGACCCATGGGACTCAAATACAATAGAACAATATACCGTTACTATCAGGATTAAAAATTAATTGCTCTAAGATGTTCTTAAGGAAAAAAAAAAAGGGTAAACGTATGCTAGAGCATCCCTTAAAAAGCATCATTTGTTCATGAAAAAAGTACCCAAAGTGGTAGCCAGCATAGGGTACTTTAATATTAGGTTTAAAAAGTAATGCATTCTTTCTACTCTAATAGATTATTTTCTTATTTAACGTCTGTGCATGACTTGGCATTATACATACTTGAGGTTCTAGATAAACGTCTGCAATTACTGAGCCCCCAGTAGTCATTATCTCTGTTTGTCTAGTATCATCATTACTGCAAAGGTTTTTCCCTTGAAAACCTTTCGAGGCAGGGGTTTTTTAATCCTAGTAGTAATGATTGTACTAGCCCATTGTATGGGTCCCATGGCCTATTGGTCTCCGTGGACGTTAAAAAAACTATTCTATTCTATTCTATTCGTTGGATCTTAACGTGCCTAAACTCTTACTTTGATTTTTGAATTAATTCTGATATGAAAAAAAAGGTACTAGTCGGGTATGTTAGGCTACTCTAGTCACTTTATAACTAAAGTATATGCTACTATTGGCACAGTGCATGTCCTTCCACTTGATCTAGTGGGATCAAAGACACTAGTGGGTAGATGAAGTTGGTACTAGTGGTTCTATAGAATGTAAACTATTGGCTTATACAACCTTACTCTTCTGAAGACATATTGATTATTTTTCTATTTATTATTTGAAGTTGTGAGTAACCTAGATTGCAATATGCTATCATGCTTAGAAAGGTGGTTGTCGCTGGTTCTGTTTATACATTTGGTTTTTGTTTATGTCAACATTGAAGTGCGTATATGTTTTTTGCATTTTTGATAAAATCTAATGTCCTTCAAAAGGAAAGGCATTTACACGATCCTAACATAAGCTTTATAGTCCATTTTGAAATTACATGCAACAAAAGCTTATAGATGTTGAATTTAGTGTCTCTTTTATTTTGACATAGAAAAGAGTTAGAATAGAATAGAATAGAATAGTTTTTTTATCGTCCACTGAGACCAATCGGCCTATGGGACCCAGAAGGAGCGCAGCAAACTTATTACTGTCCGGGTTAAAAAACCCCCGCCCCGAAGGGTTTTCGAGGGAAAAACCGTGGCAGTAATAAGAATGCTGTCAAACTGTACAAGTATACATCATCATGAAATAAATGTGTCTTTGTGAGCAAGAATAATGAATGAGATTTTGGCATGGTTAACCCTTTAACCTCATGCATACTACATGGACTATAAAGTGTAGCAGAACCTAGAGAGGAAAGCTGACGTATTATATGTGTTTCAGAGACTAACGGACATTAAAATAACTATTCTATTCCAGTCTTTCACTATTCTATTATAGTCTTCCAGCGCAACTGGGGTTGCATTACCCTAGTTCTAATCTAACCAACTTAGGTCATAATTTGCGATCTTAGAGCATGCATTTGCAATCGAGAATAGAATAAAATAGAATAGATTTTTTAACATCCACAAAAACCAATAGATAATGTGACACATACAATGGGCTATTATAACCATTATTACTAGGAGAAGATTCATTGGATGCTAATTTCACCTTCAGATGGAACTTTAAATCTACCTAAGTCCTAAGGGTAGCACACTCTATGATCATTTAGTTCCTTCTGAAGAAATTAAAAAGCATCCAAAGAGGCTAGCAAGGCTTAATTGGTTAAATTAAAGAATATTAGCTGTAAGTTTATAAAGCTTATAAGTTCACTATCGAAGAACATGCTTCACCTTCTTTGTTCACAAGAACATAGAGATGGGATTCTTCTTTGTGCTTTTTTGTTGTAGTTCTTTGATGAAGCTAACCCTGTAAGAGAGCGCATTTTTATTTTGAACTAGTCTCTTTTCATCTAACGAAGTTCCTACATATTTTGAAATAGCATCCATTTGCTCAAAGCTCCTATAATGGAGGGTCTCTCGTAGAAGTATCCGAAGCTCTTCTAGAATAAACGTTAGTACATGCCTATTTATCTAGTCTAAGATCAAGCATATAGTGTATCATGTTGTTCCAAATTATCATTACACAAGCACTTCATCATCTAATGAGCAATATATATAAAACAAAAATTAAGTTCCGAAGTACTTACAAACTCTCCAACTTGATAAGAGTTCCCAATGCTATTGGTATCTCACCCGATAAGTTGTTGAAACTTAAGTCCCTAGGATGAAAATCTAAAATAAATTAGGAATCAAGCTTTGTTTGGGGGTAATTTTTTTTCCCCCCTTGGAGGGGAGTTTTTTTTTGGTTTTGTAGTGGGGAACTTTTGGGCCACGTACAAATATGTGAGATTCTTCAAGCTTTGTAGAGAACTAGGTATTTTTCCAACTAATTGGCAATTTCTTAAAGATCTATTGCAAGACAAAAAGAATTATTAGATGTAAAAATAAAGGTCATACGACATTGAAGAATTAAGCTTACAATTTCTTCAATGCTATCAGATTTGCTAAAAAAGCTGGAAGCTGTGTGTTGGTTGACATATCTCCCATGTACCTGATTAGAGATATTTGAAGAGGTGATATTACAAGGAACCATATAGATAAATATCGATCTGATTAACATTTTGTCAATTTACCTAGTACTTCTCCCTAGTGGAAATAGGATAGAGCCATACAAAAATTTTTAAAGTTTACTTACAAAATTTCCAACTTCATGAGATTTCCTAATGTCGATGGCAATGGACCTTTAAAGTTATTTCCATAGAGTCTCCTGAGATGTATGTCAAGATGAGTTTCTAATGCATAAAGATGTGAAACGAATATCAATAGAAGAAATATCTAAGCAAATGTCCACGACACCACTTACAACTCTCTAAGGTTAACCATTTTTGCAAATATATCGGGAATAGAATCACTGAATTCGTTGCCATACCCATTCCTTCATAAAACCAGATCGTGAGTTATCCGACAATTTCCTGTTGTTAGAATTTTAACCAAATTACCAGATTTCTAAGCTTGCAAGGTTTGCTAATTCAGGAGGAATCTTTCCACCAAGGCCGCAAGAACCAATATCCCTGATGAAATGTTTCTTTGAGTACCATCCAAAAATTACATGCTTAAAAATTTTAAATAAGACTTTGTTTCTTAATACTTACAACTCTGTCAAATTCGTCAACTTTCCAAGCTCTTGGGGTATAGAACCACTAAAATTGTTTGATTCGATGCGTCTAGTGACATGAAATTTTGAATACCATTGTCTATCAAAGGATATATAGAAACGGTAATACTTACAAGCTAGTCAAACTAGTAAGATTGCCAATTGAACTAGGAATAGAACCAGTCAGTTTATTCCTCCTGATTGTCCTATTGGAAGACCACATTTAGCATATGACATTTTTTTAAATGGAAGTCCTCTATAAAATGAAGGATGAATTCCACCCACATGTTCTGTAGGTTGTGAAGCTTTCCGATTTCTGGAGGAATACTACCAGTAAGGATATTTTGTTCAAGATTCCTTTAATAGCAGAAGAATATAAGTATGCACAATTCGACTACCAGCTAAAAAAGTAAGTAGACTAGTATTTCAAAAAATTTAAGTAGCAAATAACATTTTCAAGAACGTCTCACAAGTATTTGAGATATGTGAGATTTCCAATAGCTGAAGCGATCTGACCGTCTAGGCCTTGGTTATTATATCCTCTGAAACAAACAAATAAGAAAATGCAAATGCATGGCATTTAGTCTGCGTATAAGATTTGGGCATTAAAACTTACAGCGTAACAATATGGCAGCGGTGGTCGCATTTCACGCCTTCCAGGGTTACGGCATTGGTATTCTCAATATTTAATTTGGTACACAGATCTCTGCTGTCAAAGTATTCCCAATTTTTATTTGGATTGAGAGCTTGGAGAACTATTTTTAGAGCCTTGACTGCAAAGTAGTCAACAATATTACAACATATTTGGTGGCAGATCGTGAAAAAGTTAATAGCTATATTACATTCAACATCGCTGGTCGTGCAGCTGTTTTGGGCATTAGAGATACTCAAGACTGAGAGAAGCACAACCAGGATGAAAGAGGAAGTTGCCATAGCCAAAAGCTTCTATAATAAACAGGCTAAATAGCAACAACTTTTCCAAAGGAAAAATTTTACATTTGGTGGTTAGATGTGGAAAACACATGGTAAAATTGTCTTCTTTAAGACTTGTCATGTCTAAATGTGGAGAGTAAAGGCTCCAAGACAAACATCTTATTTGAATGGTGCTTATTGTGCGCCACATGGTCGTAACCATCACAATGAATACAAATCTAAAACTTTCTACCATCACACTTGGCTAAAACTGTTACATAGGGCCCATCACCATTGAATCACCATTGATGTGTACTAGGACCTACACTCCATTTGATATACCTAATAATAAAAAGCATGCCAAACTCCATTAATAACATGATCATTTTTATTTTGAATTTTGAGCATGCCAAGCTTCGGTTAATATCCTCATTATTTTTTTTTTTTTTTTGAAGGATAAAGAATTTTCCATTTATAGGTAAACTATTACACAGCCTTATAGCAGATAGACACCCTCCTGAACAAGTTTGAAGAGGGGATAGCTACAAAGCCCTTTTAGACTGCATGTAGATGCCTTCTTCTTAAGGTGGTAGTTTGATGAAGGTCTCGGCTTGAAACCATCTTCATCAAACCTTGCCGAGGCCCGACTAAGGCCGAAGGCCAGGGCCGAGGACGTACAGTAATGCGATTTTGGGACACGCCGCATTTGCGGGTTAGGGCCGAAGTTCCCGCATTGTTTGATAATCGCCGAGGCGTTAGGGCCGCAGGATTATCAAAGGTGACATCGAGCGGCGGCGAGCAACCGCCTTATAACCGCCTTAAATATCGATAGTCAGTTATGATGCTTTGGAGAGTATCATAATTAGTTATCAAGATAATTACTAGAGGAGTACCGATAATTAGTTATCGTCTTCGAGGAGCATCGATAATTAGTTATTATTGGAGGAGTATCGATAACTAATTATCAAGATCGAGGAATATTGATAACTAATTATCAAGATACTCCATCTTGATAACTAATTATCGACTCTCTAGTCTTGTTCGTGATAACTACTATCGATAAGCAAAAAACCATTATCGCGATCGCTTCAGTAATGATAAGCAAAAAAAAAGCACTCTCCCTTTCCATACAAGAGTCCGATAAGGTACATACACCTCTTTATAATGGGGTGCATGTCTGTTTAAACAAGGAAAAGTGCATCCGTTTCTTATTAAGTGAATTTCCCTTGCCTTATAAATGAATATTGAAATAACTATAGAACAAGTGAAAAAAAAAATTGATTTTGGTATGCCTTGGATATAGAAGATAATTAGTTGAATGAAGTTTGTTTTGGTTTCTTTGATCAAAGTTGGAAAAAAGTGGTAACACTCATTTGAATTGGTCCACCATATAAATTAGAACTTAAGTTCCACGGATTGCATTGAATGAATGGTTGTCATAAATCAATTTCAAACAACCTAACGAGAGGCCAGAAATAAATGCAATTGCCCACAAAAAATTCTAGCTTTGTTTTGTTTCCTTTCATTTATTTATAGCCACCTAACGTTTTATGGCATGGGCTGGCCAATTGAGTTGTGGACATTCATTAGTTTTGGTTGCGTTCTTATAAACTATGGTCTCTTCGAGGCATTCTAGGCCTCACATCTATTCTAGATATTCTCTATTATTAGTATATCTATCTTCTTATTATTAGACTTGCCTTTTAGGCAAATTATATGTATTACATGAAAAGCATTGATTGAAGCATCTTGTGTATGCAACCTCTCTTGTTGTTTACTTGTTATTTACTTATTTAATAACATTGAGGACAACTCCTATGGTGTTTGCCCAACTCATTAAATGTACTACTGAAATAACTATACAACAACTCACAAAGAAGATTTCTTAATTGTTGTTTACTTGTTATTTACTTATTTAATAACATTGAGGACAACTCCTATGGTGTTTGCCCAACTCATTAAATGTACTACTGAAATAACTATACAACAACTCAGAAAGAAGATTTCTTAATGTCCCTTGCATTTAAGATAATAATTCATGAGGTTGGGTTTGCTTAGTGTGGAAATAAATGTTATAGGCCTACTTAAGTGTGGAGGCAAACTTTTAGAGCTTATTGAAAATTTTTCTAACCCCACAAAAAATCTCAAGTTTCCAAATCTTTACTATTTATCACGGAGTTCTCTCATTGGTTATAGTCACTTGAATTAGTCAGGCCACAAATCAATGCAATCACCTTTCTTTAAAGGCATCCAATTGTTTGTGAGGTTGGTGGAAAAAATGGACAATCAAGGTTGGTGGGTTTGCCAGACCTTCACGGGTTCTTATATTGGCTATGGTGAAGGAACATTTTTCGAAGTCTCCCATGGATTGCTTGGTTCTTTTGTTGCTGTTGTGCCATGCAGGCGCCACCTTAGTTTATGCTATCACTGATCCACATGAAGGTAAGTTAGAAGATAAACGAATAACAAAGGAATATGGTTTCTTTGACAATTCATCTTTGCAGTGAAATTACTGAAGATTTTTCACGAGAAGCTCGTGGGCAACGGCCCTGCTGTCTGGGACTTCACTTCCACAACCGATCCATGCTCATCGTGGGCTCTCCCTGGAGAGTTGGGATGGTCTCCATTTGCTGGTGTAGAATGCAAGACTTGCACCAACGGAACTTGTCAGATCACTAAGATGTAACAGTAATATAAGTTATGCATCATTTTTTCGTCCATTTCTTATATATTTGTGTTGCAGATATGTTGTCAGCATGAATGTTGGAGGTCAAATAGCACCCGAGATTGGCAATTTTACTCAGCTTGCAGATATGTAAGAGCTAGATTTAATATTGTGGTATTTAATGTTTGTTTATTTTGTGTCCTTTCTTTCATCAGAAATTTGGCACAAAACATGCTCACGGGGCCCATACCAAAGGAAATTGCTAGATTGCCACTTCAATATCTGTGAGAAGATTGTTTCTTACACTCATTTTAAAACACAACATACTGATTACAAACAGTTTTTCTTGGATATAGTTCACTTGGAAAAAACAGGCTTTCTGGTGCTTTGCCTTCTCAAATGGGCAACCTCACTAAAATGATGACAATGTAAGTATCTACTTGTGCTAAAATTACTAATTGAACGGTTTGCTAATATGTTCATCAGGGGTCTAAGCTTAAACAAGTTCAATGGTATACTACCCAAGGAACTTGGTAACCTCGCGAGCATGACCGGATTGTAAGAGTTCTATACCAGATTATTTACAAGTTTAATCACATAAAGTGATCATAGTTTACTCCATCCCTTTATTTTAACACACATAGTGTTTCTAAAATTTTCACGCAAAATTCTAGTGGTGAAGGCACAAAATGCATTCTAAGAGTTAATACAATGCTATATTTGTGTTTATTCTATTTAAATGCAATAGATAGAATATTGAACTTATAGAGGTCCATAAGATAAGATAAGGCATAGCCTACTAACTTGTTTCACATATCTCATGATTTTTCCAAAGCATAGCCTAGCTATAAAATTACAAACAAGAACAAGTTGAGTTTTTTCACAAGAACGCCTTTGTGCATATGAAACATTTGAGATTCTTTGCAAGAACGCATTTGTGCATATGAATCATTTGCTTCTCCCTAGTTGCATATACTCTTTATATGCTGAGTGGAAAAACTATTATTTTGTAGTACACCTTAAAATGTTTTACAAAGGACTATAATTTGGCTTACTTCCCATGGCCTCTTCGTCTTCATGGACATTAGAAAATCCATTCTATTCCATTCCATTCCATTCCATTCTATTCTATTCTATTCTATTCATTAGAGTATATGAGGGTATGTCCAAAGGGCTTAAAAATCTAGTGCCTTTCCCTATTGTTGTGAGCTGGAAATATAGCTCATGACATGAAAGTTTGAAATGGAATAAAACACATTCAAATCCTCCGTCACATAACGTACTCTTAAGTATTGAATATAATAGAATGATTTCTTACATTCACAACACCAATTTAAACAAGAGAGCTAGTATAACTATTACTACTAGGATTATGAAACTTCTACCCCAAAAGAAAAAAACCATTTCATTGATGAAACTAGAAAGGTAAAGAATCGGTTTGTGAAAGTAAACTCATTGCTCCTGCTAGCCAAACAAATTATGAAGTTGAGCATCCAATACCTCAAGAATGTGAAGCCAAATCATACATAAGGCCCACTGATCCACTGATCTATTCCAAATTTTAATTAGGATGGGTGTGGGTGGTCAAAATAAATTTTTGAAAACCTTTGTATTTGGAGTGTTAAGGAAAACTAGAATTTTTAGCACTAATCTATTTCAAATTCCATTCAAGAGTGGTGTGGGTGGTAAAGTTATATCATATATGGGAGTGTTTTTGGCCACCTTCTACACTCATGGTCTGTTCCACTTATTAATGCAGCCCGTGATTTGCAACCATTGTAAAACGAAGGAAAAGAAGAAAGAAATTATTTCCGTACTTGCATAGGTTACCTTCTTAATAACAACTCAACACTACTAATAAAGCAAGCAACAACTTGAGAAGTTACAATCATTCACTATTAGGTCTAGATCTTCAATTGTATGAATCTCCATGATATAATGCCCTACGACTGTCTACTTTCAC
Organism: Isoetes taiwanensis; assembly: GCA_021234155.1. Classification (NCBI taxonomy): domain Eukaryota; kingdom Viridiplantae; phylum Streptophyta; class Lycopodiopsida; order Isoetales; family Isoetaceae; genus Isoetes; species Isoetes taiwanensis. The sequence continues at coordinate 4,651,815 of JAJEKV010000040.1, forward strand.
TCCAAGATGCTTGTACAGTTCGCTTTTTTTTTTTTGAAGGCACTTACGTATATTAATTTATGTATAGATGATTATAAAAAAAAAAAAAAAGGAAGCTTTTTAACAAGGAAGCATTAACCCTCAAAAAGTATGAGAATAAAACTTCTCACAAAGTCTAGATATGTTGTAATCCAGCATTTATCTAGAGTAGGACATAAAAGAACCCCAAACATAAACATAAGTTTAAGTTGTAGATGTGTCAACTGTATCATGAGCAAGATATAAAAAATATTAGCTGCTAATGATAGGCCATCAAATGATAATTTCTTTTTTGCCCCTTTCCTTTCACGAGGGTCTCAGTATGCAAAAAATACACATACAAGTGTTTGCTTTTGCAACGTTGAAGTGTTAAGAGATTACTCCACTCTGGAGGCCGAATTTCTGCTTGAATACCATCCATTCTGTTAACTGACCACCTTCATACCACATTGCACACGAACCAATGCCACAGCTGATCCATCTTCTCACCACTCTGATGTCAGCTAAAAGGGCCAAAGGACCATTCTTATTGCGGTAGTTGACTGGTATCCACCATGGTGGAGTAGTACTCGCTGCACAATTACTGATATTCAATGCGAAGAGCTTTTTCACCACGTCCCACGCGGAAATGAGACCTCTTAAGAACGGTGAGGCCTCAGAACTTGGTTTCAAGCCATAAAATAGAGACCATGGAAGAGATACTTGTATTGATACTTTAGCATGTGTGCAGGAGAAACATATGGCCTGCGTTATGAGTTGGAGGCCTGGTGACTTCGTTTTCTCCTCTAAAATATTCCACATAAATTTGGCTACTAGTATTTTGCTTTGTAGGGCTAAGTCAATCATGTCTATTCCCCCTTCTTCCTTATCTCTTTTACATTTCCACTATGCTATTTTCACTAATGCTCCTTCCTCGTTGCCTCCCCACACAAAGTTTCTAATTGTCCCTTCCATTTCTTTTACTTTCTCTGGTGGGGCTATGAGGAGAGATGAGACATAGATGTGCGTGCTGCACAGCACATGCTTCGCTACTACTATCCTGCCAGCCAGTGATAGTTTTGCGACTTTCCACCAATTCAGATGCTTCTGTAATCCTAATATCATCTCATTCCATACTTTTGTTGAGGGTACTTTAATTCCCACTGGGATTCCAAGAAGGTTAGAATACTCCCCAGCTTTTATGATTTTCCACGGGAGGCGCTCTAAACACCTGGGATGTGGTCCTTCCCCAGCCCATTGCGTCGAGCATTTCTTCCAGTTGATGAGACATCCTGAGGCCAAGGAGAAAGTATCTAACAACTGACTGGCATTCTTTAGATTGCTCTCCTCTGCTACTAGAAACAAAAAAGAGTCATCTGCGTATTGATTGCATATCTGCTGAGATCCATCCCCCATTTGAAGACCTTCTACTAGACCATCCCTTGAGGCCTGTAGAAATAGCTGTGAAAAAGCTTCTGCTGCTATGTTAAATAAAAATGGGGCTAGTGGGCATCCCTGTCTAATGCCTCTTTCGATGACGAATATAGGAGAGGACTCCCCGTTGAGAAGAACAGAGGCCCGTGCGGAGTGGAGTAATCTCTTAACACTTCCAGTAAAAAATTCCCCGCAACCCAATTTTAACAGCATTTTATATAAAAAGCTCCACCTGATACTATCGTATGCCTTAGTAAAATCCAACTTGATGTAAGCTACTTTTTGACCTGTGTTTTTAGCCCAATACATACCCTCAAAAGCTGCTGCTATATTGTGCAGAATGTTCCTTCCTGGGAGAAAACCTGACTGGACGGGGGAGATAGTTTCTGCAAGTATGGGCTTTATTTTCTCTGCCATTCCCTTTGCTATTATCTTATAGAATGCCGACAGCAATGTGATGGGTCTCCAGTCATTGATAGTACGTGGGTCTTTTCCCTTTGGAATCAAAACGATACAACCTGTATTTAGCTTGGGATCCAGGTGGTCTGCTTGTTGGAAGTCTGTATAGGCTGAGAATACATCAGTTTTAATCCATTCCCAATAAACCTGAAAAAGCTCTATTGGAATCCCATCTATCCCCAGACACTTCTCTTTGTCGAGGGCGATGACTGCCTGATGCAAATCATCTATAGATAGTGGGCGGCTCAACATTTGGTGTTGCTCATTTGTTATGACTGGAGACACCTTGGAAACCACTAACTCTTCAAACTCGTCCTGGAATGGCATACGCTTCTCACCGAAGAAGCTTTGAAAGTGATCGTGAAGAAACGTATGAAGCCCATCACAACTTTTTAGTATCGACCCATCATGATAGTGGACTTACCATAATTTTGAGGATATTAAATGCTTGAATAAGCAATGGTCCATCCAGGTAGAGCCTTTGCAAGAGTGCCAGATTCAACGTACCGGAATCACCATGTTTTAGGATGGAAGTATCAATCCTAATCACGACATCATTGCAGAGGCGATGCACACCCATTCGAATGGAAGCTATCAGTCTGTGCTTCTTCACGGACAGATATGTATGCATGTAGCATTGAGGACCTCATGACAACGTGGGATTGATCTGTTGCTTGTAATGTGCCGTTTTAACCTGTTCCAAGGCATTCGCATCCCAAAATTTGTTAATGAAGCAAGCATCAAAGAACTGCCGCAAATGGTGGTGACCCTCTTCAGTTTGGACCTGTATGCACCTGTGCTTCTGCACATTCCATCATGAGAACCACTGGACTCGTTTCTCCTTCCAACAGGCTTTGAAGCATTTTGGTCCCAGTGCCACATCATAATCAAGGTTGGGAGCCCATACCGACCACTTTCTGAACGTAGATGATGGTGGTCCAATGTAGCCCATTGAAGTGGCAAGAAATATGTTTCTTGTAGAAAAATCTAATAAGGAACTGTGGACTTTACCCCAAGTATGTGAGCCAAGAAGGCTTTCTGCATTTGTCGGTCATTCCAGGTGGCAAGGGATATTATTTGGCTCCAAACCTCAACCACACTGTATTAGAAGAACAGACTCTACCAGTGCTCTAGACAAGTGTGACTGATGGGCTCAAGCATACAGCTCTACTTTATGACTGTTGTTCTGCATGCCATACAATGCTTTCTACCATACTGTGATGCGTAGTCGGATGAAAGTGTATAAAGGTGGTCGAAGGGAACTCCACTCCCAGGTACTTGTAGGTGGGAGCTGCCTCCAAATTTTGCACGTGGTACATAAGAAGGAGCGCTTGGCTGGAGCGGTGATGAGACAAGCAGGACCTTACTCTTGGCCAAGTTGATGCGCATGCCAATGAACTGGAAAAAGGTGTCCAGAGTATCCAAATAGCATGCATGTCAGCTAGAATGTAGGCTAAGAGGTCCTCATCATCCGCATATATGAGCTGCCTAATTATGTGGTGTGGGAGCTAGGCTCCTGCTCCCTGGTGTTTAGTGAGAGGCTGTCCGGACGATATCAGGCAGTCTGAGCATGCCTCATACAACCTGTATATCGCATTTTGCAAATCCATAAGAGGGCCCCAATTGCCACAATCTTATCCCGAGGCACAATGTCAAAAGCTTTAGACCGACGCTATTTATCAATTATATCATATAAAATCTAACATGGTTGTCCAACTATGGTCACATTCACAAATAAATAATCGATGTAAAATGTACTTGTCCCTTCCCCCTCTCCAACACTTTTTTTTTCTAGTCCATGTTTAATTTCATTAGCAAATGTGCCTAGATATTAACCGTTAACAATTTTTTGTAGCTACTTTGATGACAATGAATTCGAAGGAGAGATTCCTAAAGAGTTTGCTGGTCTGACAAGCCTAAACGACTTGTGAGTAAAATCGTAATGAACGTTAGTATTTATTTATTTTGGAGTCATTCTAATTTAAATCTAATATAATTCTTTCGCGAACGACATACTTGCCTTTTTGGATGGCCAGTGCATTCTTCTCTTTGTGATTGTTTTGGTACATGAGTGGAATGTGTTCAGATAACACTTTAAAGATGGTTTGCTCATTCGCCAAAAAAGTGATAGAGTCAAACAAAGCTTATTTGGGCACCCCAAGGCAAGAATAATGATGTCAAAAGACGTGAATGATGAATTTGCACAGACATATCGTTATAAATCTGAACAATTTGTTCCTTTTGCATTTCGAGTAATTGCATACCAAAGGTAACTATATTGCAAGCTCTTGTAAACCCTTATCACTAGTCCCTCTGATTCTACTAGTGGATTGTAGCCGTTCAACCGTTGGAGATAGTCTAAGAGCATGAAGCATTTGCAATAATACCTTAATCAATATTTGGATCATGTAAAATACTTGGACATTTTATCTAACTAGGTCTGCAACTTGTGAGACATCTATATGTAGCAGGTAGGAAATGCATACTTTCGATTTATACATATCGATTAATCTCTCTCTGAGAATTGTTGACAAACGGCAATGCAGAAAGAAAGTCAATCATTGTACACATACCAAGCCATATATTGCTCCAGATTCTAGATCTTATGTAGGGATATGCTCAAATATTTGTTGCAACATGCTTTTATATTATTGACCGTTCTCTTACAATGTCTTTGGCAATAGTTAATCAAATGTTACCCTTTTAGACTAATTATAAAACCATGACATATGTTCTCCACACTTTTAACTATCCCAAGAGGGTTTTTTATCCTCTTAACAAAATATAATTTTGTAAAAGGCCATCATTTGAAGCATATGACTCTCTAAAGATGTGGTTCTAATCATGGTGGCATTTATTGCTACTTTTCGTGCTTGCTATTGTCTGGCTGCAATATGAGAGGCGAAAAATTCATGCGTATGTTATGAGCCTTGGTTTTGGTGCCTTCTACACGCATCTACAACATAGCATGGATATCATCGGTATAAATATGAAAAATGTTACATATTGTCTTAGGCACGGACATGCCTATGCCAGGAATACTTAGGCTAGGTTGATTTCCCATAACCCATGTAGAATACCTATTGTCTCCTAGTTATTTAGTTTGAGATGATGAATTTAATAGCACTAGTTTGAACAAGCCCAGATGAAGGGGTATTGGCAATCGCATGAAAGATGTGATATTTCACATTTTTCATTTATCACCCTGTGATAAATGAATCACGTCAAACCAATACAACGATTTTCGGCAGACTCTTATCATTATCTGGCAGACCCTGCCCATTTGAGGGCTCTCGAGCCCTTTAAAGATCATAAAGGATTATTGGTGAACTTATACCATTTCATCTTCTTGTTGATTGGTTTCTGAAGTCAATAAAAAACAAACATTAACTTAGGGAATTTAGCAAGGTTGTAGTCCTAGAAGGAGCATCTGTTTTCTTTTTTGTGGTGCAAATATATGCTTCTTAAGGGAAGACACTCATATGCAACGGGGTAGACAAATGGCAAAATAGTGGAAAGGACACGAGTGAAAATGCAATGTGAACTGTGGTAGATTATGTAATAACAGATGAGTATGGAGCAACTGCAATCTCAAAAATATATACAAATTGTTGGTCAATACAATTTCGGAAGGCACACAGACCAATAGAGATAATGGTCAAGACTGGAATCTCAATCATGCCAGCGGCCATAACTGGCCAAAATATTTGAACATGCTATATAATACAGAGACAAACCCTCTGGACATATTAGACAAAGGAAGCAAAGACTTCTGCTCAACTAGAGAAGTGAGAAAAGCCCTCAGAAAAAAGACAAATAACAAGGCCCCAAGACTCTACGGCCTAACAATGAAACTCATCAAAGTAGGGGCAGAACCTCTCATAGACAAAGTGGCAGCAATATTCAATATAGCACTAAGAAGGTGCAGTGCTAATTATAGTGATACTCCTATACAAAAATGGAGGAGTAAAGGACACAATAAATTATTGAACAATAATAGTAAGCTCTATATGCACTAAATGGTTCATCAAAATTACAAGATGTACAAAAATGGCTAGATTAGGGCACAAGGAGAGGCAAGGTTTAGACCAAACTATTCCATCGCATATCACTTGGTGACTCTAAAAGTATTTATTGAAAGACCCAAAGCAAAAATAAGAAAGCTATATGTTGCTTCGTAGATTTCAAAAAAGGCCTTTGACATAGTCCCAAGAGAAAAAATTACACAAAGACTAAAAGAATTGGCAGGCCCCCGGGGGATGCCACATGCAGTAGGATTGTATGAGAACGTGTATGTAAAAGCTGGAATTGTATCAGAAGTCAATTAGGAGTGCTATTTGACATGTACACAGATGCTTTGCAATCATACATAACAGGAAGATTAGAGATCAGACATACTCCAATAGGGAGAGGGGGTGGAGTTCCCCTTATGCTCTATGCAGACGACCTAGGAATGTTGGTCGGTTACCATAAGCTTAGTACTTTTTCTTCTCATTAGGGATTCTATATTTATTTTATAGGCGAAAAAATCTCGCAGCCATTTTTTCCCCTAGGTTTATCTTTTCTTGTTAATTTTGCAATCTCATCTTCTAATTTGGATTTACCATGTGTTATTTTTAGTTTTGGGAACAATAATCGTTTGAATGGATCAATTCCAGACATTTTTGCAAACATGACAGGTCTATGGAAGCTGTGAGTTACTATTCCTTACGTTCTCTTATAAAGGATAGAACTTACTTAAAGCTAAAACATATTTAAACCATGTCAGGAGATTATTTGATAATAATTTTGGAGGTAAAATACCTTCAAGTTTGTGGAACTCGCCAAATCTTCAAATATTGTAAGCGAAGAATCTTGATCTTTTTCTATAGGACATAATGTGTTGAAATTTCTTTTATATTTTTGTTGGACTAAGATTTATGATGGAGGGTTTGACAAATAAACAAATATGTCGCATTACAAATATAACTTATCTCTAAGACATATATAATATACAACTTCCGTTTATAAAGTATTCTTCTATTTACTAAATATATACGGCTTGAACTAGCACCATAGATTGGGCCAAATAATTTTATAAGGATTGAATATTCTAATATTAGAAAGACATAGAATTGAATAGAATAGAATAGATTTTTTAGCAAACCCCCGCCCCGAAGGGTTTTCGAGAGGAAAAACCTTAACAGTAATAAGTATGCTGGTATGCTGTGCAATTATATAGGACAGTTCAATACCGTCCCGGAGGACACAGCTGAGTCTGTGCATCCATAACCTCCTGGAAGTATGACCCCAACAAACCCACTGACGCCATATTCAATAACTCATGCAACAGTTGGCCAGACACTAGTAATCGAACATACCGCTCTCTGATATGGGCAAACGCTGGGCAGATCTGGAGGGCATGACATCCATCCTCAATGGCGCCCTGGTGGCAACACTGGCAAAGCCTTTGCTCTCGTGCTTCCCGAGCCCAATGTCCTATAACAAAATAGAAAAGGACTTAACTATACTAATAAAACACCATCGTTTTTATTAATCAGTGGTGTAACCAAGATGAACTGTTTAGACTTTACGTCCAAGGTCGAAATAGTTTATTGCAAATATCTGTTACAATTTGTTGCATGATGAATAAATTGGCTTACAGTCGTCATTCAATAAAACAAATATTATATACAACATGCATTCATTTTTAACTTATTTATATCTATCACAAAATAAGGTTGCTTCTTGTGTTTTTAGATAGGGCAAATTGTAACCATATCCCTATTTTTAAATTTGTGAAGATGCCCTAGTTTTAGGGGTATTTTTGACCCCGTCAGATGAATTATATATAAGGATGATAACTTTCCATCAAGGCTAAAGTCACTTATCACAAGTTATGTTATTTTGTAAATACAAAAAAAGGATAACAACAACTTAATTTTTTTTTTTTTTTTTTTTTTGAGGGTAAGGTTTATATATATAAAAAGTATAAAAGTTATGTACAACAGATACCCTCTAGAGGGTAAGTAGAACATTGAGGTTGTTGGGGGGGGGGGTGGGAGGCAATACACATGTAAAAACCCCTTTCTTCTCCCAGAAGCGGGTACTATAGAGAGAGGCAACTCCATTCCAGTATTAGATCCCCTTAGCAATTCTTAGTCATGGATTCCTGGATAGATAGAGAACCTGAACCCCTGCCAGTGGCAACTTCATCTTCAGAATTATCTTAATCCTGGATAGATAGAGAACCTGAACCCCCCAGTGGCAACTTCATCTTCAGAATTGTCATTATCCACCCAATGGCACTTAAAGAAGGAGTAGAACCCCACCAGGGTTCCTAATCTATCAAGCCCCTTGTTGTAATTCATGTTTCTATGGTGTGATAACGCCATCAGAGCAACTTCCAAATTGATGGAGTTTTTTTAGCTTCATGATAGAGACCTCCTGACCACCCAGAGTTACACCACACCGATGCTTCCAAATCACCCAAAATGCCACATTCACCAGGGAGCTTGTATACAGCATCTGTCTGAAACCAAAATCCCAACCTTGGCCAAACCAATTGGTGCATCACGAGCCTGATAATAGGACAAATCCACTGCCAGAACTCCGTTGTAAGTGGGCAGAAGAAGAGATGCTCAGTAGATTCTGTGGCTAGATAACCAAGTGGGCATTTGTCATCCACTACGATATCCTTGTTGAACAAACTTTCCTTTGTACTGAGTCCCCCTTGAAGAGCTGTCCATCTAAAGAACTGAATCTTCCTGAAACAGATAGACTTCCAGGAGTTAGCTAAAACAGTTTTAGCTACTAGATTACTCACCCCTAGCCTTTCCTCAGCTTTTTTTTTTTTTGAAGAACGTGTTTTACTTCATATTATACACTCAAAATATTACAAAGTACTTCCAGAAGTAAGAAATGTCCCTGAAGCATCAATCACTTTTAGATGATCACTCCATATTGGAATTTTAAGACGATCAGGCCAATTGGAGATCTGAAAGCAATTATATAACTTCTTACGAATTTCTTGAAGCACCACCTGAGAAGAAATACGCTTATCATAAAAGACCTTTCTTCGCCTTCGCTTCCATACACTCCATATTAGCCAAGACTTTGCCATGTGAAATGCAATCCTTTTAGAAGCAGTCCACTGATTTGGATAAATACCCAAAAGAAAGTGCTGACTATCCAAAGATACTCCAAAAGGAGAATGCAGCCAGGACCTAAGACTACTCAGCTCTGCACACAAATATAAACAGTGCTCCAATGTTTCAATGCACCGCTCACACATTGGGCAAAGTGGGCTTACTCCCGGTTTAAAGCGATGAATGATCTCATTAACTCTCAAAGAGCGATGAATCACCTGCCAAAGTAGAACATTTACCTTTGGAGGATTATATTTAGACCAAACAAGGTTCCAGATGGATTGCCATTGAGAAGGCAAAGTCTGTAAGTGTCATTTTCGAGAAGGTGATAAAGTACTTGAGGAGGTAAGCAATCTGTAGCATGAACTTACTAGCTTCTTACCTTGAACAAAGTTCCAGCATCTCTTGTTACCCACCTTCTTAATTAGAGGAAGAGCACTTGCTACATAAGCCCATATACTAATATCTTTATCCAACAACCCATATGTGTCCTGAAACCATTGCCAAGGAGCAATGTCAATACCAAAATACCACTGTTCAATAGAAATAATACCTGCTCTCCTCCACCTCGCTTGGGAATGCGCATGCATAAATTCTACAACTGGGTGTAGTTGTCCATGAGTAGCCTTTCCTCAGCTTTTAAGGGACTGTCCTGGCACAGAGCATTATAGATCCTCGCCACTTTAAAGTGTGTTTGCCTATCATGTAGCCATTTCTCACAAGGTCCCGTAGTACCAGATATATTGATAACATTCCATGAAATTTCCTTCAAAGTTTTACGGTTCCCTTCTCTAGGAGCCCGAATTTTAAGTTTGAACGTAGTCTAGCAAATCCATCTGCCATTGACCCAAAGGTGTTGCAGCATTGTTATTCCGCAACTCTTCCATTTGATGAAAATACGAGGATGTGAAAGAGCCAAAGGAAGACCATTTCTCTCCCATACCTTAGTATTCCAAAATAAGCTAAATCCACCTACATTCTTAGAAGGATCCCATAGGGTTGAAAAGATGCAGCACACATCCCCAAGCCTGGAGGATCTTTTGTCATCACAGAGGACGTTCCAGGGGCCACCTTAAAGCTATAATATAAGGCATCCAGCTCATCCCTAGGGAGAGAAGGCTTATGTAGGAGCTTGCCTTGCTTCAACCAATAGGATACAAATTTTAACACGGGGGATGAATCAGATGACTCATCTTGTAATACTCGCCAAATAAATTTGGCTGCGAAGGCCTGCGCTTGTAAAAAAGGATCTTTGCAGCCCAATCCACCGTCTTTTTTATCACGACAGAGCTCATCCCAAGCCACCTTTGCCATTCCTCCCTAGATGAATTTCCTAATGATAACCTGCATCTGGTTATAGACCCCTTTTGGAGAGACCATAACTGACGAGTAATAAACATGAGAGGCCATTAAAACTGTTGTCAAGCAATGAATTCCATGAGCTATTCTCATCTTCTGACAGATTTCTATGTAACCCAATTTTCTGGTCCCACAAATCGGTCATGTTTAGATCACCTCCTAAGATCCAGTTTTCCGTGACACTAGCCTGAAGATTAATCCAACTTTCAATTTGTTTTCACATAATCGCCCTTTCAGCAGGCTTATTTGAAGCATAAACATTGATGATACCCCAATTACAATTCTTGGCTTCAAAGACGACAACCTGCCAACGGCCATCCATTGCAGCGTGATAGGATTTCTGAGCAAGGCCTCTCCAAATGATGCAAGTACCACCCTTAGTTCCCCTAGCTGCACAGCTAAGGGAGGAATAGTTGTTGCCTACCCATTTTCCAATAGAACTTGCTTCAAAATCCGGAAGCCTATGTTCTTGAATAAGAATTACATCTGCCATCATAGAGCAAATGGCAGTCAGCGAGAATGCCCTTAATACCCCTAAGGTTCCAAGAGACAATTTTCATGTTTGTTATAGTAGGATCCAAGCACGTGCCTACAGATTTTGCCTCCAAACAGATTCTTCTTGCACGTGGCCACGTGGAGCAAGATAGATATACCTTGTAAGAACGTAGCCCCCTTATGTTGATCCCAAATAGCTAGTCTGACAAGGGGTAGGGCTATATCATTATCCTTACTTTGACTTATCATATCGAGGAAAATTCTCCCAAGGCTATGTACAGTTACCAGCAAAGGCATAGATTTTATTCTCTTTCCCTTGATTGAACATATATATCCTAGGGAGATGCCCACTCCCTTTTGTACTATCCCAAAGTTTATAAATTCCGCCCCCTTATGGCAAAAACTCTTCCCAACTATATATATGGGCCTATTATCAAACCTTTATGCTAGCCCAATGATGTGTATAGTGCCCATTACTTAGAGAACCACAAAAGTTAATAACTACCCCCATGATGGACCTGCAATTTCTGTTACTAGTTGTACTAGTGCAATTCCAACTAATATCCCCATGGAATAATGAAGTAGCCCCCACCACCAACTTCCAAAACTGACCCCCTTTCCCATCATTTTGAACTTTTTGAAACACTTTATTGTAAACCCTATTGTTATAAAAGGATGCAACCATCAACTTCCATAACTGGCCCCCTATCCCAAAACTTTGAACAATTTGAAACCCATCATTAAAAACCCTGTTTTTATGAAAGGATGCAACAGATGTGTTGATCAAATCCATACTATGGAGGTAATTCCAATTGAGCATTAAAAGTTGCCAAGCACACCCCGATCCCCTAAAAGGAATATAACATGCAATCCCCACTGTTACAAAGCCAAAAACCATAGGTCTTAAATAGGAACGAATTGAGCCTTTTGTTTGTCTTTTGTTCTTGAAATAGATAGTGACTAGGTATATTAGATTCCCACCTTAAGACAATAGGAAGAACCTTTGTAACATTATATCTTCCATTGATCATAAGAGGTTTAACACAGGAAACCATTGAAGTGCTGAAATAGATAGAGCAATATCAGAGCTCGTAGTATATCTCCAACCGGCCCAAAGTGGAAAATGGGCTCGTGCATTTACTATAGATGTAGATCCAAGTTCCAATCTACATCCATATGTCTGATACAGACCAAAACAGATGCCTTTCCAGGTTATATTTCTGATGCAATACATTTGGAAACCAAAATCTATAATGCTGCTAATAGTACCAAATATATGAGACACTAACCTGAATTTTGCAGTTATCTTAATATCCTTGCAAACTCGAATGCTTCTACCTAAACAACCCAACCCATCATTTCTTCTTAGAAGTATCATCAATGGAGTGATCCAAGAGGACCTTGGCAACTGTTGATTCAAATTCATGTTTGTAGATTTTCTTCCCATTTACTTTTTACTTCTTTTTGAGGAAATGTTCATCAAGAGATTTGTCACATTGGTTGTCGGCAACAGCAGCAGCAGCCTCCATGCTTGGAGGTCTACGACTATCAATGGTGACTGGGATGGCTGCCAACATCTCATTAGGGGCCATGACTGTAGCAGCGACACTCTGGAGCATGGTTGTTGCAGTTTTGGTAGACCCATCACTCCCAAGCTCCTTCAGGTCACTGTTGTCACATAAACCTGCTGAGACCGCCTCAAATCGAGCTTGCAGAAATTGAGGCCGGCAGAGTTGTTGCTGTTTAGGGGAAGGAGGCACGTCACACAAGTCAGGAAGAGAAGTAGAAGTAGTTTGATAGGACCCAACAAGTCAGGAAGAGGAGTAGAAGTAGTTTGATAGGACCCAACAGAAGCATGGAATACAGGTAATAGAAGAGTTTGAGGTGGCTACAACCATTTCTGAGCAATGAGATGGATTGAGTGGAACTGGAAGGCAGGGTAGGACCACTGAGGGCTGAGCCACTGATATAGCTACCGTAGTGACTAGAGCAGCCATTCTTGGGGGGGGGGGGAAGAAGGCCCTGACCGACAAGGGAAAAAAAGGAATTGATAGACTACTTTGTTGAAACTGTTGCTTAACAATCATAGAGATGTCAGGGCACAAAAGGGCCTGTTGCTCCTCACTTACAACAGTGGAAGTCTTGGGATCTTCACCTTGATCACCAACGTGACTAGCCTTAAGACTTAGACCATTATTCCTTAGTTTGTTACGGAATCTAACTGCAACAAAACCTTCTACAAAATCCACATTCTTATCTTTCTCATCTTCTGCTCTGTCAATCTCAGCAACAGTAGGTAGACAGACTGCACCCGCGTGCACCAGGGCACTACATTTAGAGCAGGGCAGAGGAAGGCCAGAGATTTGAAGTTTAAATTCGATCAGCTCATTGTTGAAGCCTTTGAACAGTAAGGCTTTAGGGATAGGATTAAAGACATTGACTGAGATACAAATCTAGGAGGCTCATTGGGACAACCGCCCATGCAAATAGACTCGCCAAGAGCAGAAGTAATGATCTTGAAAGCCTTCTTGGCCCAGAACTCAGAGCTGAGATTAGAGAGAGATAACCAGACTGGGAAAAAAAGGGCATCAGGATTCTTAGCATTAAACTTGGGCCTCCATCTCTGAAATAAAATCTGCCCATGAAGGCATGTGATAACACCCTTTTTAAAGATGAGATATGCTTCTCTTTTGCTTGGAAAGGTGACAAGGAAATAGAGGTTGCCTAGAGGTTGTAATCTGGGCAAACTTCGGCCTCGAGAGACCCACTCCAAAGCCTTCTTAACCTCTAGGTGATAAGAAAATAGAGGTTGCCTAGAGGTTGTAACCTGGGCAAACTTCGGCCTCGAGAGACCCGCTCCAAAGACTTCTTAAGCTCTTGTAGAGATGGATTGCCTCTGATGATCTTGGCTATAAGTCCGAGATTATCAAGGTGGCGAATCCTATTCGCCACCTCAGGGATATTAAGGGAGAGAGAGATATTGTCCTCCATATCCACAGCCAAACAATGTGTCTTATCCATAGATCTCTAGCCAGTAAAGGCTAGCTTGCCAAGTACAAGTAACTAGAACAAATTGGGTGGGTTCAACACCCTGGTCTCCAAAAACAAGCTGCCTCACTTGCCTTCTGATCTGGAATGGGTCGCCAAAAACAGCAAGGCAGCCTGTGCAGTTAAATTGGTCAGGGAAGAGATACCTGCTATCAATAATAGTAGCCGATCCACAGGGCCTTGGATGAAACCCCACCAAATAAACTCTGTATTGACAAGAAAGGCCGATCTGATAATGGTTAGAGAGCCTTGTGGAAAAGATGAGCCTTGAGGAGACGCTGAAGAGGAGGAAATAGGATGGGGAGACTATGTAATGGAAGCTTCAGATATTTGAGGGCTAGAATCAGAAGAGAGCAGCAAGTACTCCATGGAGAAACCACATTAAACCCTATAGAGCTCCAGAGTAACAAAATCAGTGAGTTGATCAGAATAGATTATGAACTTTGCCTTTGGAGGACGGTCAGAACCCAGGTGAGCAATTTTAAGCTCAATGGAGGATGCAAGGGTGTTGCTAGTAGGACAAGATTGCTCACCAATGAAGAAGATGTCTGGGAAGACTGATTCATCCACAAGAAAGGCCCAAAGATCCACAGAAGAACCCTCCAGCCAGCCACAACAAATTTAATCCAGATTATAGAAGATCACAAAGTATTTAGAGAGCTCTGCCCAACCCCATGAAGCACATACCTCATTAAGATTCCGGAATTCGATTTAGATGATTTTATCTTTGATGGGAAGATCATCTGAAGGGCACATTCTTATTCGGATTATAAAGTTATGGTCATTTTATCAAAAATACCCCTAAAACAAGGGCACTTTCACAATTTTGCAAAAAAAAAAAAGGGGGGGAGGATGTCTTTACAATTTGCCCTTTTAAATAACTAGAATAAATAAGCAAATCAAGTTTAAAAAACTTTTTGCATGAGGAATCAAGTATTTTAGCTCTTTATTCTATATGGAATTATATCCTAGATTATTAATCCAATGAGAAAAAGCATATATGGGCACCTCTTAGTTTGATAATGCTCAATTATAATCTTTATATTTATGATATATAGAGATGCCAAGAAATCGATCCAATATGGGGACTTGACCCCAGATAAAATAATATAATGTCCGTGAAATATTTTGACCAATACAACTAACAAACAATATGAGTATTTTATTAAAAAGATGTAATTTTGATTTTTTTTATCTTTTGTTCAATCATGATTTATGACCATGGAATGATCTCGAAAAGGCACCTCTATAACCAAATCAATTTCTCCATATGACTCCCAAAGTTGTTATGATAAAGTAACATTGTTTATAAATAGAGGAGTAGTTTGAGTTGAATGATAGTCTAAAAGGAATGTTTTCAATTGAAACAGGTATATGGATGGAAGTGGTATCTCCAACTTGTCGATGCCACCAAGCTTGGTGCATATGAAGAACTTAACAGAATTGTATGTTTCTAAATATCAAAGACAGAGTACTTATTATATATATTGTAAATAAATCTTCTCATTGTGTGAAATGAAATAGATCATTTCGTGATTCTGGCATTAGCGGCATGATACCAACTCAAATAGGGGACTTGACAAAACTCGAATACTTGTACGGAACAATATGATAATAGATTCATTTTATTGAAATATAAATAAGACAGTAAATCATTTGCTAAGGCATTGATCGCTTCAGGGACTTGAGCTTCAACAGTTTTACAGGTGGAATACCAAGCACATTCGGATCACTTACTGCCTTGAACAAATTGTAAGTATTTTTTACTTTGAAAATGAAAGACCTATTTCATGAATCTTATATAGGATTGAATTCCATCATTTATGCATGAGCCTTGTGACTCTAACTACAATAACCAATGAAACTACAATCACAATACATTCGGAAACAGCTTTACACATATGTATTACATTAGGGTGCATTTAAAACTATGTTATTGAGCTAATGTCTCACAAGCATAGCTGATGATCCACTTGCTCTTGAAGTTAATGTTAGTGATATTCTTTGTTTTTTGATAAACTTGTACATTGAAGTTAAGCTTGTCCGAGGAACATATGGAACTAGTCACATTGTTAGTGTAGTTTATTCAAATAAAAAATATGTTTAGTGGGTTGGACCCACTCTCCCATACTTTGTTTGTGTTGGATTACCCAATATGAGGGTGAGAGCATATCTTGTTTATTGCAATTGGCAATTTACATATCTTGTTTCTTGCATTGGTAAGTTATTGTACATAACTGATGTAGTTCTCCTGATTCAACTTATAATAACGTCTACATGCTCTCAACAAAATATAACAAGTAGTTTGTATATAGATCATTAGATAGTTGTTTTGTATATTAGTTGAGCCAGATTATGATTGGTCTTGTCAGGAATACATGTCTTGCATGCAAAAGACCATATGGATCTTGTATATATATGGTTGTACGTATGACCTCCTTTAAGACAAGCAACCTAGCAACTTAGTGTTTTTTCATGAATGTCTATATGATGTATCTATTGATAGATGCAACATGGTGACCATAGTCTTGGCAAGTGGCACTCGTGCATCCCTCACAAGTGGCCATTCTGCATGTCTACCAAGTAGCACATATGCATGCATGCATGCAAAATGGTGATCATGCATTGTGTATCCTCGCCTATGTTTTTTTTTTTTTTTTTTTTTTTTGAGGGCAAGGTTGGTTTTATATTTCATTTATAGACAATACATAAGTTCCTTTGCTTATAGATAGATAGATAGATAGATAGATAGTATTTTAACGTCACGCCACATGTGACCACACACCACACTACATTGCTTGGTTGGGCCCTGCCCCCAACCACCTTACATTGCATCTGTTAGGATTTGACCCCCAACAGTACCGAGTGCGATTCTGGGCGGTCTCGAACTCGAGACCACATTGCTAAGGAACTAGTGTGTTACCACTAGACCAAACTAATATACTAATATAATAAATATGGTCCTAAGGCCAATCGAAGTGATATAAAAAACCATTCCGGTTCAAACTCTGTTAACCTTCGAGAAGAATATGCAAAAGTGGCATATATGTAAAGCACAACATATTAATGTAAAACGTGGCATACGAACTTGCGAGAAGAATGTGCAAATGTGGCATATTGAAGCAAAGTTGTAATGTTTGCCGTTGAAGCTGAGTTCGTATTCCAAACTATGTAATGTCTTATGAACACACAAACTATTTCTGCATTATAACCTTCTTGGCCAAAAATCGAAAATGAATTACCGTTGTTTCTTTGATAGCTAGTACTTTGGATGAGAAGGTATGAAATGCTTGAGGGCTTTATACCATCCATTCAGATGTTACTTCTTTAGGCCCTAATAATGGTGCATGTTTTCTACTACAATGAATTCTCAACTAGATTTTACTCTCGCAGTGCCTCAAAATGATTTGAGTGATTGCCTAGATTTCATGCCAAAGATAGAGCACACTTCTAAGTAAAGACTAGCTTCACAATAGATCAACATCAAATATAAAAAAATGGAGCAAGGACTTAGAGAAAAATCTAAAATTGGAGGGGGCACTATCAGATCAGGATCTTGATTAAGGGAAGAAATTGAATGAGATATTTGAGAGATTAGGATACAATGATCTCAAATTTAAACCCATAGTTGGGACTACACTGATGTCACATTTGCAGCAATAGCAGAGTTAGAACTAGGACAAGAACTAGAATAAGGACTGAAAGTGGATCAAAAACTTCTAGGACTGGAAGAGATCTTGAATTGGATCCATAATCCAATTGCACTCATCATTCCTCTTCAACTCGAGGTGGAGTTGATAGCACATCATCTTAAGCCACTTTATCCTTTACATCATATCCTCCAATACCCTCTTGCTCCTCATAAGATTCTCCATAAGATAAAATCAAACTTAGACTAGGACCAATACTGGAACTAGGCAAGGGATTATGGCGGTTCTCTCTGAACTTAGTGTAAGAGACGAGAAAAACTATAAATATAGAATTGAAACAAGGAAGAATCTATGTAAAATATAGATATGTACAATGGAAGAAAAGACACAAGAAAATTTTGATAAGCTCATAATTGGGATAAGAACTGGAACAAAAACTAGGCCAAAAGCTAGAACTGGATCTGGGATTGGATAATGTGATGGATCATGATATGAAACCAAGAAAGGTAAAAGGAAGGAAGGAAGGAAGGAAGGAAGGAAGGAAGTTTATTTTAACGTCCACGGAGGCCAGAGCATTAGAACTAGAACCAATACCTAGATTAAAATATTCGACCTGAATCTGGAACTAGAATGGGATGTTCAGATGTATAACTAGTATCCCTCCAGCTAGTATTGAAGTTACCTATAATATATTCAGAAAATCCAAAACCATGAAACCTAATAAAGAATGAAGAATCTGTATAGAAATGATATACACAGGACATAAGCATGCCATTGTGTGTATCACAAAAAGTATTATTTAGGGACCATAAAACTACCTTAAAAATTACACAATCTTAGCTACTGGGTACTTGTTTAATGTTTCAATAACTAATAGATGTTCATTTTGGCCTCCAGTGATATTGTCTTTATCTTAACCTTGAACAATAACATGCTTTTGACTATTACTTTGAGCTTTTGAATTAGTTTTAATGAAAAGAACACAGAGACAGTACTCAGTCCTGAAGTACCTAGTGTAGGTACTTTGGCAGGTTCTAAAAGTGGATATATGTAGTATACTTATGCCCCACAATAATGCCCATGAGGACACAAGAGCACATGAAGACTCAAACACGAAAAGCTCACAACTGGCACTAGGACTAGAACCAAGAATAAATCAAGAATTGAATTGGACCCAAGACCACAATAAGATCAAGATTTGGATGCAATACTAATATCATACCATCTAAATTTGCTTGATGTCCATCTACTCGTCATTCTTCTTTCGTAGTAAATCACGTTGTGGCCTATCTCTTGCATTATAATTATCTCTAAGTCCTTGCTAATAATAGAATACTCCATCATGGTAAACTATGAAAAATAAAGAGATAAAACTCTTAGAACTAGATAATTAGTTTTTCTTGTTCAAAATGTCAGTCATGGGCTCTCTTTTCTAGGTCTTGCTCTTAGTGCCTATCCAAGTCTTATACCTTCTAGCTTATGACTCTTGCATTCTTGTACAAGCTCTTGATTGTAATGCTATTTGATTGTAATGCTATTTGATTCTTGTACAAGCTCTTGATTGTAATGCAATTGGATTCAGGTTTTTAGGAAGTAACCATTTGAGTGGAAAACTCCCTGAAGAGCTTGAAAAGCTTAAAAGCTTACAATATATGTAAGTATAGATTGTATTTTGATCAACGAAAATATATGATTTATGAGTTTATTTTATTTTCTTTAATATTTTGACAGAGACCTTTCATACAATCAGTTGTCTGGATCGGTTCCCACATGGCCCAACATTTCTGGCTTGTTAGTATATGGGACTTCCTAAATTTATTTTCATCTTACTTAAAAAATGTGGCTAGGATAAAATTTAGTTTCTATTTCAGGAACTTAAACTGGAACCTGTTTGACACATCCAATTCCAATAGGCAAGTGTTAATCATGCATTGTATATTTGACTGGTGAATAACTATATATCTTCTCTCTTGCTCCATAAGGTTAGCTGCAACATTATTCAATTGTCTTGATTCAAAGTCCTCTTGCACCAGAGTAAAATCTGGAAAAAGTAAGTATACAATAATTAAAGATTAAATTAGAAAAAAAAAAATTCCAGTGTGATGATGTGAAATGCATACAGATGTTAAATTCAGTATCAATTGCGGTGGTCCACAACACGGTTCATATGATGATGATGATGATATAACTGACTTGGAGTACGCAAATGTTAGTATACATCGAAGTAAACATTGGGCAGTTAGCAATACTGGCTATGTTATTACTATGGGTAGTGAAGTATTTGATCTTATTAGCAACACGGATAAAGAGATTGATGTTTCTAATATTCCAAAGGGGTCTACTATTGAATCATCTATTTATCAAACAGCAAGAAGCTCTCCTATATCATTGAGATATTATGGCTTGGACATGGTAAATGGTAACTATTCTTTGGAGTTACATTTTGCAGAAATTGCAATAAGTGCAAATTCTTCAGAATGGCAAAGCACCGGAAAACGCCTTTTTGATATCTATATCCAGGTACATCTATATATAATAGTTTGACATAGACCACTAGGAATATTTGTTAGCTATGGTGCAATTCCAGAAGGATGATGATGAGCCTTTTAATAGTGATATCCATAAGACAATATAGTTTGATCTAGGGATAGTTTTAATTTACTCACCTCTCATATATTTCACGTTTGGTTAGGAACGCTTATACCACTTTTTGAAATTGCCTATGCTATATCATAATATAATATCAATATATATATATATGTAATTTATATTTATTTATTTATTTATATATGTAATTTCTAGTGGTGCTTCTGGAAGCTTCCATTATATATAAGCCGCCAGATCCTGGCCGTCCATCTGCTCCCGTGCAATCTCAACCGTCGGATTTGGTGGCTTCCGGAAGCTTCTTGGTGGCCCTCTAGTGGTCCATCTTGACCATCCATTTGTTTGGCGATCTCCCAATTTTTAGCCAAATTTTTTGTATTAGAAGGGAATTGAATCCCCAGTCCCCTCACCCCCATAAGGGAGTTTGGGAGAAACCCCGTAACCAACTTTCCATACTTCCAATCAAGAATATATACGTGTTTATTTCTTGTTAAGGTTACCTCAAACCCTAATAGTTCTAGAATGTTCAGGATTGTTCTAAAATTTAGGGTTTGCACATATATCCCACATGCATAGATGCAAAAAAGAGCCTCATTTTCCAGTATATAAGGATGCTTAGGTCATGCAATGGAAAAGGTCAAACCAAATTTTCCAACTTGGTAGAATTCAATTATATTGATTTTTGCAGTATACGAATAATACAAGGTCTATGAAATCCAATGTAAAAAGAGCACAATAACCCCATTCTTGTCTTTGGATATGTCCCCTACCCCCAAAAAAAAGAAAAAAAAAAGAAAAGAAAAAAAAAACCAAAAGAAAAGAAAGTTTTTCAAGGGAAAAGACTAGACATGAATAAGCCTACTGATGAATATGTACCTGAGTGTGATATCAATGTTTTGTTGGATTAATAAAAACAATTCCTTGCAAGGATGTAAGTTCAACACAATGATTTACTTGTACTTTCAATCTAGCAATATTAAATCATTATAACATCTTGAAGTACAAAAGCATCTAGTATCAAGAAAGCCAAGTTATGGTCATTCATTCCTTGATATGCTCAAAATCATTTCATCACTTCTACACTAAGCAATGAGTACTTCCTAAGCTCAAAATATAGATAACCATCATCGAGAGCTCGATCACGTCAAACTCGGCACCTCATTCCTATATATCACTTGTACGACGGTTACGGCTAGATCTCAGTGACTCAGAATAGAAACCTCATCTACAGCTTATATCCCACATGCCAACAGAAGGAATATAGCGTTTTCACCAAGCACATAAAGCACATAAAGCACTTATATGCATAAAGCACATAAAGCACTTATATGCATAAAGCACTCAGTTGTATACGAATCTTCAACCTGTAAAACCATTACAACCTACTGCCACTGCTTCTCATAGGCTGTTCTTGTAGTCAAAATATATTCACTGCCACTGCTTCTCATGAATATAAGATGCATATAATATAACCTGATACACACTAACATGTTTGTTGATCAAGAATCTACATGATATAAGCTACTAATACCACCACTCCAGGCATCTGCAAAGCACATGTAGATTAGTTGTAACTAAGTAGTACATTTTGCCTTGGTAAGTTGCATATGTTGTATAAATTTGAAAAGTATGGTGTTTATCCTCAATTGCCCCCATCTAAGTACATTGACATACACAAATCCATTTGCGTGTCTCAATTTGTTCTTATATCAATAGATGCATACATCCACTTTTAACCATCTCTAAGGCATTCCCGTCTAGGATTTACTTCAAATGAGTAAGATATGCATTGCTAATCAATGGTACACATGCCTTCATGTAAATTCCATCTGGAGAGTCACCCTGTGAGTTTCTCCTTCCAGCTGGCCTTTAAGGTGCTTAGACCTTCAGTCATTATGTATGTAATGTTTAGAAGCCGAGTGTCTCCCATATTAACAACCTTTAATATGAGAGAATATGTCATTCTATTATAATTTTCTGTAAAGAATAGGATGAATCATGTTTGTAACATTACCATTCTTTTAATATATTGATGACACAGTTCTTAAAAAAAAAAAAAAGGACCCCAAGTTCTGGCTCAACCAACACTGTGGCATTTATTTTGCATGGCTTATAAAGCCTTCCATCCACAAAGAATTAAAAAGTTTCAAAAAGGAGCTAAGAGCCCAAATTTTAACATACAAGAAGTAGTAATTTTTCATAGTTTCTGGAAGCGTAAAGACAGAGATCTTGGACTTGGTCAAAATCGTGAATCATTTTGTTCTTTCTAGAGCACCTATGAATTATCTACCACAACATAGTTGTAAGTTTGTCATAAGCTACTTATCCCAGGCCCATCTCCATCCAATTTTCTATTATTGTGGAGCTAAAGATGCATAAAGCATCAACTTCTATATAAAAGAGATACCCTCTTGAGCCATTTATACAAATCCTATTGTGGCGGACTATTTGGCAATGAATTTGAGCACAAATATTTTTATCCCATAATTATTCTTTAAAAAATCACTTTCCATGGTAAATGGTGGCTACAGTCATATCAAGCTGCAATATTTGTTGTACTAGTTTCCTAGAGCATACTGTTGTGTAAGTTGATATATTTTATGATATAATGGAAAATTATATATAGAATAGAATAGAATACCTTTCCAGGAATCTACGACAAGGTATCACCATTAATAAGACAGATAGATAGGTACGTAGGTAGGTAGGTAGGTAGGTAGGTAGGTAGTACTTGTTTCCATCGTACCACGTGGAAGCATCCCATAGAGACATATGTTATACATGTTTTTTTCAACGTTAGGGGTAATTTTATTCTCTTTTAAATAAGTTGATTAATTGCTCTAACACTATATGTGTGTGTGTGTATGTGTGTGCGTGCGCGTGCATATTTTTTTGTAGGGAGAATTGTTCTATAAGGATTTTGACATTGTGCACAATGCAAATGGATCTTTTAAGGCTTTAATGGTGAAACACACTGTAAAAGTGACACAAGGGGTCCTAGATATCCATTTTAAATGGTCAAATAAAGGCACATGTTGCATTCCCAAATCAAGGACATTTGGACCTCTTGTTTCGGCTATTGTTGTCACACCTGGTATGTTATTACTCGTGATACTTTGGTATGTTATTACTCGTGAAATTTCACTCCATCTCTTAAAGTTTCTAGTAAACTATTAACACATTCATATTTGGATACATCAAAGGTTATGTACTACAAAGGCTAGTGTACTAATGATGTGATGGTGAATAGATTGATGCAAAAAAAACATGAGGGGAATGAAAGAGGGAGGGAGGGAGGAAGGAGGGAGGGAGGGATGGAATGTAATAAATGTTCTGATTAATATATCTATAATACCCTCAAATTCCATAATCATTAGCATTAGCATTTGATGTGCTCTCACTAGTGGCTTCGGTTTCATTTTGTTTATCCAACAAGAGACTTGAGATTTATAAGAATCTTTCTCTTAGCTTAAACCTTCCATAAATGAATTTCCCTATCATCTTAACTTAGTAATTAAATAAATGCCGCAAAAAGGATGCATTAAACCCAAAGCTAGAATTAGGGTTTTTAAGTTGGACAGTGCAAGATCATATTTCATTTTAGCATCACACAATTTTGAATCTCTTAGTCATGTGAAATATCAGCTTTTACTCTAAAATAATGAAAGCTAGGCTTCATTCTGCAACCTTCATCATATCACATCCTGATTGAGTGATGGCTACTAGGTCCCATCGTCATGTGTAAATGCTGTAGCAAGTGGGAATGCCGCGATAACCCTAGTGAAAGAATGTCACCTATCAAATGGGCACTAGAAAGAAAAGAATGGAAGAGCATGTGAAATGCTTTATTGCATTCAAAAACAATCATAGCCTTCAATAGAATGGAAAAGCATCTGGAATGGTTGGAGGAAAAATTGGTTTAACTAGTTCATTGCAAAATTGATGCAATTTGTATGAGACTACCTGAAAAAATGTAAATCAAGAGAGTCCTCATAAATATTTTAAAGTCTCTAGATAAACTTGGAAATGAGTCACCCATCCAAATGGGAATGGATATGTTTGGGCGAACCAACTTTAGCATCTTCCTCTACATTAATCCAAAGGTTTGGGAGTATCCGACTCACGATGTTCAAAATCCGACTCATGTACCAGTTTGATCAGCGAAAAACAAAATCCTTGGAACCTTCTTCAACCCCAGAATGTGATGAGTCAACATTGAGATGCCAAATGACTTCATCATAAGAGCTCTTGGCAATCATTCCCTAGCATACCTTTGAGCCATTGAGCGATAACCCTTCCATGTACTCCTATATCATGATGTGTAGATCCATATGGACCTTCATCAACATGCATCTAGAAGGCCTTTCTTACTCGTGCTTGGAGTCGTCCATAGTCTCTATCCAATCTTCTGCAAGAGATATGATTCCTTCCTCTTCAACGTGTAGGCCTGGAATGACACATACCCTACTTCTAGAAGGTGGTTTATATGTGGAGACACTCAATTTTCAAGCCATACCTATAAAATGGCCATGGATTCATACCTTAAAGCCTATTAGAAGGAGAAACACACAGGTTTAATTCTCCAGATGGAATAATAAAGGAACAAAAATATGTGCAAGTACAAAACAATGAAGATTACACTCAGTTGAAGCAATACTGATGCATGCTTCCTCAATAAGCTTTGGGATGCTACTGCTTTGGAGATGGTCAAGACATCACATTACAAAATCTAGATCAGTCCGACACTTGTCGTGGCCAACAACAATATTTGTTAACACATCTACCCAGGAAGAGACGTGGGAAAATTGCGTCGACTTGCACTGGTGCACACCCTCCATATTGAGACAAGTAGATGGGCCCATGAGGAGCATGAACATAGGATATAACAAGCGTGCCAAATGGGAGAGATTGAAGTTGAATGCCATACTCTTCAGATTCCCCCAGCATTAAGACTATCCTAGCACAATATGCATGTCTAATTATACCTAATCAGTCGATATATATCTTTGTGCAGATGCCTACAGTAACAATACTAGCATCTTATATGCTGAAGCTTTTTGGCCAATGAGCCCAACAAGATAGTTCATACGCGAGCTCATTACTTTAAAATTTTTTCCCTAAAAAACCCTTTGGGATGGGGTTAATCCTGTTCATGTTCTATTCTATTCTATTCTATTCTATTCCATTCTATTCTATTCTATTCTATTCTATTGCATTGAGTCCCATAGACCTCTTGGTCCTCGTAGATGATGGAAATGAATTAATTTCAATTCTCACAACCTTTTAGTCTTTCTTGCCTCAAGCCATTTTATTTCTCTTATTAATTTTTCATATTTAAATGAAGCATGATCCTATTAAATCTTGAAAAGAGATATTTCAATCTCTGCACTAGCACTAGATTCTTCATCAGATCTTTTTAAGCATATAGTCAGCCTGGTTGGCACTGATCTAGAGGAGATTTTCTTCTTCTATTTTAGAGATTTGGGCACATCCATAAGTCAACTAGGGTAGTTTTGCCACTAGGAAATGATAGAAACATGTATCCAAACTTAATCAGAACTGATGATATCATATATCATACCAATGACTATAAGCTTACTCAAAAGGCAGTTATTCAATCAAATTAAGGTGTTGCAGGCAAACAAAAAACCTGCACAAACCTTCCAACATCAGTGAGAGAGAGAGAGATAGATAGAGGGAGGGAGGGCAGGAGGGCGGGAGGGGGGGAGGGAGGGAGAATATTTTGTAGCTTAGTGCTAAATCCATAAACTCTTGCTTTAATCAACTAAGATTGTAGATAATGAACTAAATTTTACTGTCTCATTGAATATCTCATAAGAGTAACTATAAAACCATTTAAATAACAAATCAAGTTTATGGCCTTGCTGGGCATAGCTAGGAACTAATTTAAATGGTACCTTGAAGTAATTTAAAAAAAAATCGCGTTAAATTTACATAATTGAGAGCATTGACAGCATTTCCCACATCCTCTTCCTTTTTCCCTTTTCCTTTTGCCTTTCTCCGCTTTTTCCTTTTTTTATTATCCCATTTCCCTTTTTTTTGTTTTTCCTTTCCTTTTTTCCCTTTTCTATTTCTGTCTTCCCTTTTCTCCCTTTTCTCTTTGCCCTTTCCTTCTTCCTTTTTTCCCCTTTCCCCTCCCTTTTTCCTTTCTTTTTCCCCTTTCTCATTCTTTCATTCTCGACCTTTATTTTCCTCTTCCTTTTCTATTTTCCCACCCTTACTTTTCCCTTTTCCTGTTTGCACTTCCTCACGCTTCCCTTTTTTCCATTCTCCTTTATCCTTTCTCCCCTTTTTTTTTCAACGTTTCCTTTTTTCATTTTCCCACTTCCCACTTTCGCCTCTGCCCTTTTTTATTTTCCTTTTCTCTTTTTTTTTTGCCTTCTCTCTTCACCTCCCCTTTTTCCTTTTACCTTTTTTCGTTTTCCTTTTCTCACCTCCCCTCCCCCCCTCCCCTCCCTTTTCTCGATGGTCTTTTTCTCTTCTCTTTTCCTCGTCTCCCAACCCTTTCTCTCTTCCCCCTTTTCCTGCGTCTTTTTTCCCTTCCATTTTCCTCTCTCCCCTTCTCTTTCATTTTCTCCCCTTTTTTCCTGCCCTTCTTCCCTCCCTCTCTCTTTTCACTTCCTTGCCATGTCCTTTTCCTCCTTTCCTCACCCTTTCCCTCTTCTTCTTTTTCAGTGTCCCTTTTCGTTCCCCCCTTCCTTTTCCATTTCCCTTTCCCTTCCCTTCTCCTCACTCTTTTTTTCTTTCTCTTTATCCCGTGCTCTTTTTAACTTTGCTTTTCCTCCTGTCCTCACCCTTTCTCTCTTCCTTTTTTGTGGTATCCTTTTTCTCCTTCAGTTCTCTCTTCCTTTTTTTTTCCTTTCATTTTTCTACCCTTTTCCCTTCCCTTTTTTGCCTTTTTCCCTTCCTGTTTTCCCCGTGTCTTTTTGCCCTTCACTTTTCCCTTTCCTCCTCCCTTTTTCTTTTCCCTTTCCCACCGATTGGTCTCCGTGGACGATAAAAATACCTTCCTTCCTTCCTTGAGGCATCAAAGCATGACTAATCACAGTGGTGGGAAGTCATGTGATATATCTCGGTCTTGATACGCAATCAGATGATCTCAATCGTCCAAATTAGGGTTCAATTCATAACATACTTATCCTATAGTTTTTTTTTAACAACAACAACAACAACAACAACAACAACAACAACAACAACAACAACAACAACAACAACAACAACAACAACAACAACAACAACAACAACAACAACAACAACAACAACAACAACAACAACAACAACAACAACAACAACAACAATAATAATGATAATATTATTATTAATAATACCACTGAACAATAAAAAAAAAGTATAAAAAATGAACTAATGACTAGTCTATTATTTTAGTAAGATCATTCTTAAAGAATAGAAGATTAAACAATATGTTTTTAAGTTTTACGCATCATGTGGCAGGGTTTAACTACTCAACTACACCCTATGGTAGAATAATTGGCATAAGTATATCTATTTTGGGAGCTCTTATTCTCATATGCCTAGTTGCTTTCTTATGTTGGAGAAGACATCAGCAAATAATGCTTGTCAAACAAGAAGTAGATCAAGGTAAGCTCCTAGATAATAAATGTACAAAGTAGGCCAAGTTATTATGCTAAAATATTCTATATTTAATTTTTTACCTTCAGATTTCATGAGTATTGAAAATAAGCCAGACATATTTACTTATAATGAGCTAAAAATTGCCACAAATGGGTTCCAACAACAAAATATGCTTGGTGAAGGTGGATTTGGAACTGTTTATAAGGTATTTTTTTATTATACATCAAAATACATTTTTTCTTTAAAGTTGCCCTTACAGTTATTACTGGCTTAAACAGGGAGTCCTACGAGATGGCACCATTGTAGCTGTTAAAAAATTGTCACCATCAAAACCAAATAGAAAATTGCTAATATCAAAGTCAACCAGACAAGATTTTATAAATGAAGTATGTGTGATATCATCCTTAAAACACCGTAATTTGGTAAAGTTACTTGGATGCTGTATTGAAGGAGATCATCGAATTCTAGTTTTGGAGTTTCTAGAACATAATAGCCTTCAACAAGCATTGCTTGGTATTAGTTTCTTTCCTTCTACTCTTTTCTCATAATCGCATTTAACATTCTAGTATTTTTACAGGTCCACCTGAAGGTAGGCTAAACATGGGTTGGCCAATTCGATATAACATATGTGTAGAAGTTGCAAAGGGCATTGCTTACCTCCATGAAGAATCACTTCCTAGAATAATTCATCGAGATATCAAAGCTAGCAATATTCTTTTAGATAAGAATTTGCAACCAAAAATTGCAGACTTTGGGTTAGCAAAACTATTTGGAGACGACCAAACACATATTAGCACTAAAGTTGCTGGGACAATGTAAGTTTATGTGCAAAATGATAAGTTTGCTCTTTGGTGTTGTGCATACTTCTAATAACAATTTACGGTGCTTCAATCAAAGTGGCTATTTATCACCAGAATATGCCACACGTGGTCAACTCACAGAAAAATTAGACGTTTATAGTTTTGGAGTACTTGCATTGGAGATAATAAGTGGCAGAAGCAATCTTTGCTTGTCCTTACCGCAAAATGAGATGTATCTACTGGAATGGGTAAGTTTCAATCATCCTCAATTTTTTATATTAAGGAAAGATTAACCTAACAAAATCTAATTTCCATAGGTTATGCAACTCAAGAAGAAAAATTCTCTTCTTCAAGTGATTGATCCCAACCTTGGAAATCAATATTCTAAAGAGGAAGCAATGACAGTTATTGAAGTTGCCATTCTTTGCACACAAGCTTCCCCCAACAAGCGTCCTACGATGTCAGATGTTGTTAATATGCTTGCTAGATCTAACAAAATTATGACATCGGAAGAAAAGGTTTGAGAATGGTAGATTGTCCAAACTACATACAACACAACTTAATATTAAGTAACATTTTGTCTAATATGATGATCTATAGACGATAGACCTTACTTTATATTTTGGTGAACTGAATTTCGTAGACTTCCATATTTGTACCTAGTAATTCCTATCGAAGTACATGAATAGGCTTCTTAATAGGTTATTGATTAAGCTCATTACTATCAAGGTTTTTCCCTCAAAAACCCTTTGGGATGGGGGTTTTTTATTCCTAGCTAGTCATGAACTCATTGTATCCTTGTATTGGTTCATGTTGATCTGCATGGACGTAAAACAAAAAAAAAAAATAATTCAAATTGATTTGATCACTTTTTGTACAATAAAGGGATTGCTTCAAATGTTTCTTTCTTTTGTTATCAAATGTTGCAAACTAGGAGAATATGCAGTCTTGGAGAAAAGGCTAGTTGGCTTTTCTAGAATAGAATAGAATAGAATAGAATAGAGTGTGGTATAGATGTTTTTATATTAGTTGATGTTTTTATATTAGATATTTTAAATGAACAAGGTGGCAATGCATGGGTTGCCCCAATGCCATATTTGATTGTTTTGTGTGTTTCAATTTCCTCTTTCCATTCAATCTCTGTTCTCTTCTTTCTCCTCCAAATTCTCTCTCTATTCTCTTCTCTTTTTATCTTTCTATTTTTCTCTATCAAATCTCTCTTCGTTCTCCCTCTATTTCTCAATTCTCCACTCGATGTATTCTCTTTTCTCGTTTTATTGTCTCTTATCTCAATTCTTTCTTGTTGCCCTCTCTTCTCCCTCAAACGCACTAGAATTGAATCGTGATCTTCTACCCAATCACTTGCCATTTCATAGATGTCATCTTTTGGAGCATTAATTTGCTCAAGTAAAAGGGCTGGATCAGTTTCAGAAGATGCCAAGTCCATATGCAAAGTAAAAGGATCAATCATGTGTTGCAATGTAGGTGTTCTATGAACTACAATCTAGCAATTAGTGTCACTCTGATTCATGTGGAAGAAAACCTGCTCAACTTGTCTATGATAAACAAATGGCTCGTCCATTGTTTGGTCTAGTGGTAACACACTAGTTCCTTAGCAATGTGGTCTCGAGTTCGAGACTGCCCAGAATCGCACTCGGTACTGTTGGGGGTCAAATCCTAACAGACGCAATGTAAGGTGGTTGGGGGCAGGGCCCAACCGAGCAATGTAGTGTGGTGTGTGGTCACATGTCCAATGGGATGCTGCCTAGTGGCGTGACGTTAAAATACTATCTATCTATCTATCTAAAAAATTGAGTAGATTTAATATCATAAAAACTTAATGTTGCTTCGTTGTACAATTTCTTTCTGAATAACATGCTTCGAACCTCTTTGCTTTTAATAGGTTGACTTTGAAGGAGCAATAATCCTCATCAATAATACGTTATTTGACCAATATTAATTGAGGTCACTTTCCAACGGTTGATTGGCCCTAACTAAAGCTTGGCATTTTTGCACAAAGTTTGCTGCAATATCACTAACAAATCTAATTCTACTTCTATCTGTTGGCACAAGCTCGAGGGTGTGGCTCAGAGGAGCACAGATGCAATCATAGATTTAAAGTGATAGATGATCCTAATTTAGCTAAAGGTCGCTCCTTTTACAAAGGGTTTGAGTAGTATATATAAAAGCTAGAGAATAAGTTAGCATTTTATAAAATTCTATAGCCAATTCAGAGAGGAGCCTTGTTTCAGTCCTAATCCAGAACTCTTGAATATATCCGAGGGAGATTATCCAGTTGGATTAACAAACACTTAGAACTGGAAAGAACTAGAGAATCCATTTGCAGTGTTCGCAAGTCTGAGCCTGGTTGGGTGGTGAATTTGTGCAAAGAATTTGAGTTTGAGCCAAGAATCTGGCTGTAACATATTGAAGTTATATCTCTTGTGAGTTTTGTTTACTTTACAGATGAAGAGGCAGATGATGAGCATGATCCTAACAATTAGTATTAGAACTGTGTTTCTTTCATTGGAGCTTGTGGGTAGATCTTAGCCTCAAGAGAATTCATGGAACCTCACCTAAGCCAAGTTCTAGTTTCTCTTTGAGCTTGTGTAATAGGCTGAAATAGTTTGAAATGCTTGCTTAATATCATGATCCTTGTTTGTTCGGAAAAAAAGAAAAGAAAACTTTGGTTCAAGATTTGTTGAAACCAGTGCTTGCTATGTTGCAGGTAGCAAACTAAAATTAGAAGGTTTAAACTAGAATCGGAAGTTGGCCAAAAATGTTTTGCCAGCCAAAAGAAAAATATACCACAGACATAAACTGGATTTGCTGAAATCGACACTGGAAAGACAGTTTGCTGAAGCCAGCTTTGCTAAAGATCGCATTCAAGAAACAAAGAAAAAACAAAGCATTAGCATGTCAAGTGCCCATGGCCAAGCTTCATGCCTCTGCTTTTCATCGAAAGTTGCCCTCGCGAACTCTAGAGCATCAAATCTCAACCATAGCCGCCCTCACGAACCCTAGAGCAAATCCGGGCCTTTAGATTAGGCTCGGATAATCTTAGCCCTTCAAATTAGGGCGTGGTCCATTACATACTTGCACTAAAACAGTATAATAATAATAATAATAATAATAATAATAATAATAATAATAATAATAATAATAATAATAATAATAATAATAATAATAATAATAATAACAATAACAATAACAATAACAATAATAATAATAATAATAATAATAATAACAATAATAATAATAATAACAATAATAATAATAATAATATAAGATCTTTTTTTCTGTAACTTCGTTAGAGCTGAAATTTTGTATTCTAAGGCGTAATATTAATGCGTTTCAGGGGAAAATATCAAAAAAATAAAATAAAATATTTTTTAAAAATACAAAGGAAATGTCTCCAGAAAGCACCCCACCCCTTAAGCACCATGTGTCGTTGACACAAAAAGTGTCCCCCACCTCCATGCTTTGACCCTTAAGCTAATACAAAAGGAAACAAAATAAAAGGAGAACAGCAAAGGGAACACAGCATCTGGAGGATTCCAACACACACAACTTAACAGGACCACAACATCCAAATAGAGCACACATCTGCCTAATGATCCAACACATATCAGCATAATAGGACCACAACAGCTAAATAGAGCACACAGCTGCCTAAATACGATCTAGCAGCTAAGCAGACAACAAAGATAAATACGATCCATCCTTTCACGAAGCTCGAAGAAATGCATGGGGCACAAAATCAGTGGATTGCGCGCCAGGGGCGTGTGGCACCCCAATAACCTCTGTAGAATTTGAGTTCTCGGTAGGCGTGTTATTCAGGGGAGCCTCCCCCACTAGCTCGTTCATGATTCCTGGCATTTATGTGGAAAGGGATATTTAATGGCCCGATGTGAATTAGAAGAATAATAATAAAGTAATAGACTTACAATTTCCAATTTTGTGCATTAGTATTGTGCATTACTGTTTTTCAATTCACGCCTGGCGTGAATTAGCTAACATCTTCTATAGGCACTACAGATGAAGTTGCCTAGTCACGCTTGGCATGAATTAGCTAACTCATTCTATAGGCACTACAAGTTGCCTATTCACGCCTGGCGTGAATTAGCTTCCACCTTCTATAGGCACTATATATAAAGTTGCCTATTCATACCTGGCATGTATTAGCTAACTCCTTCTATAGGCTACAGATACAAGTTGCTTATTCACATCTGGCGTGAATTAGCTAACTCATTCTATAGGCACTACAGACACAAACTGCCTATTCATGCCTGGTGTGAATTAGTTAACTCATTCTGTATTCACGACAAACCTATTCACGCCTGGCATGAATTAGCTGCCTATTCACACATGACGTTAAATAGCTAATGTTACAGCATAGCTATCTAGGGATTCATGCTAAGAGTTCTCAACATTAACAATTAGCTAATGTTACAGCTCCACTTATCTAGTGTATTCTTGCTAAGAGTTGTGAACATAAATAGAAAGAGAACAGAGTTGTCAACAGAAAGATCTAGGTGTATTGCTTACCTTGTTTTGGAACATCACTTCCAAGCACCTGATTCGCAAGGTTTTTTGTTCTTTTAGATGTATACTTTTTGCAGAATGGAATGATTCAACCCAGCTTACAAAGAATAGAGGCCTGGCTCACGGCTTCCTTTGAAATGTGACTAATAAACTATAGGTCTTCCTGCCCAATTTGATGTTTTCCATATGCATGCACAAGGTTGGAACTATGGAAGGAATTCGATTGTTACATGGGACCGCACTTTCTGATCCAGCCTTATCTTTCCTATAGAGGCTCTATATGATCTGGTTGTCTCCACTCATACACTTAACAAATTTCTTAGGTAGCTCTGTCTCTCTTTGAGGCTAAGGGAAAGTAAAGTGACTATTTTTTATAGCACTGGCACACTATATAGTAGTTCGGTAATGGAATTGAGTATGGATGATGCACGACCGGGCCTTCTGCCTAGAATCCAGCAGAAGGCCGGCATCTTTCAGTCAGACAAAAAAAAAATTACTACTTTGGTGCAGTGGTGTACCCAGGTATTTGTTGCTAGAGTTATTTGTTGGGCATATATTTTGTAGAATATGAGACTACATAAATCAATGTTTATGTCCTTTCTATAATAGAATGTTGACTAGAAGTTATTTGGTTTGCACCCTTTGGTGTACCCAAGTATTCGGTGCTAGAGTTATTTGTTGCACATATATTCTGTAGAATTTTTGAGACTACATAAATCAACGTTTTTGTCCTTCCTATAATAGAATGTTGACTAGAAGCTATTTGGCTTGCACCTTTTGTTCTTTTGTTCTGAAAGCCCATCTTTGCTTTATTATTAATGATGTAGCAGCTGACACAACTCCTCTGTTTTACCGCAATCAACGGTGTGTGCTAGCTACTTGCAAGTTCCATGGACGAACAAGGACGCAGAATTAGACAACAAAGATTGTAGTGTGCATCTAATCCATGCTTGAATAACAGGTACTCAATGCCATTGTACATATATTTGCATTTTCCTGTGTACATATGTTTCTCTCATATCCTTTTCTATAAATCTATGCATTTTTTCCATCACAAAAGGTACTCTGTTTACCATGTCAATATGTGGATTTTAATTGCTTATCTTTCCACAAGGTTGCAGGCTTTTTATTCAGATTTTCACTTTTAGTTGACAATGGGTTTCTATATGGCATGCTTTTGCAGGAGAGCAAAATTCATGTCATCTGACGTTAGAAGAAAATATCCCAGAGCTATGGATCAATTCAGGTATTTTGTTTGCAGATTGTTGTTCATGCACATGTTTTAAGAAGAGGACTGCCTTTATTTGACCACATTCATGGGACTTGACCCATTTTACAGAAATTAGTTTTGGAATTTATCTATGCATGTTTGCACATATTCTTCCCCTTGGTTTATTTTTTTTGCTTTATTTGAAAGAGAAGTGCATCATAGGTAAACTATTTACCTTTGAGAAGCAAGTTTCCTACATCATTATTAAACATTGATGCTGATATCAGAGAAATAATAATCAATGAAGCTTTTATATGCATGTATTCAAATTGGGTTCACTTTTTGTGCTAGAATCCAAAAAACCTATGCACTTTGCAACAAGTTGGGTAGACTGTCCTGCAGACCTTGGAAGCAAGTTCTCTATATCATTTGCAATGTTCTTACACATTGATTTTGTTGTTGAGGAGAAGTAATAATAAATATAAACGTTTTCAATGCATGAATTCAAATTGGTTTTATTTTTTGTGCTAGAATGCCTAAAACTCTGTCCATTTTGCAGCTGATTAGGGTCGGGACTGTTGTGCAGACCAGAATTTGCATAAGATTGGTTTGAGTGGCTTACACCCTCTTTGATTGAGTAATCACAATGAAACAGTGAAAGAAGACAATGCTTCTAGAATATTTCTCTTCAATTGGAAAGCCTCATAGTGTAGCCTCATTTTGTTGATAGTTAAGAGCTTCAGTAACAGCCTCCTGGAAATGTTACTCATAATACCAACATTTTTGTAGGCCATCTCCAGCAGGAAATTGTGATTTTGGATCTGGCTTTAAATCATAATTTGGATATCAGCTTGAAAAATTGTAAAGTGCTTTTCTGCCATTATTTTTCAGCAGAACTATGGTTTAGGGACGCTTCACATTGCTATTGGTTCTCACTCTCATATTATATTTCATGGTCATACACCAAGAAACCATGTCTATTTGCATCTTCCTCCTTCGACGTCTGCTTAGAAATATAATTATTTTTTTGACCAAATGACCACATGGGTTGTGTCTCTCTAACAAGCCATTAGTGGTGATGTACAAGTCTTATCACAAAACTATGGTGTTACGCATATTTTACATGCCAAAGCAAAGGGTGGTGATAATTATGAGGACAATTTGTTTATTGTCACATTGCAATACTTTGAATAAAATCACAAGTAACCATGTAACATAAGTTCTATCCCTTCACAGCTAGACCATGTTTTGAACATATTTCGTGAAACAACACGACAATCATATGGGTTCAAATGTTGTTCATGTTGGACATTGGATTCTTTGCAAAGAAAGATCTAGGTAGAAATTAAGACTACAAAGGGATTCTTTGCAAAGAAAGATCTAGGTAGAAATTAAGACTACAAAGGAATTCGCATTGCAATATCAAACTAATTCATGAGTTCATGCCCTTTCTTTTTGTACAAAGGCTCGACTCTTGGTGTGCGTGCCCAGGATAATAATCACTCAATATTCCAACAAAATAAGGTAAAATATGCTCTTCTTTTATGTTCTTTCCTTAGTTCTATGACCCAATAAGAATTTTCATTGTAGACATTCCTTCACATACATCTCTCTGCATTCCATTCCTTCATCTATTGCCATCCAGGTAGAAGAGACTCAATTTGCTCACAATCGTTAGCACCTGCTCAATCAAAATAAACTCACAAGTAATGCAAATTGCCACTTCTGCCCTCTAAATCAGACATTACTTATAGTTGACACAATCCAAATTACAACTATTGTTGCTTTCACATTCCAATACAAATTTCTATAGGTTGCTAAAGCCTACCAATGCCTCACAATAAAATCATTTCGATACAACTATCTCATAACAAAAACAACGCACTGTAAAATTTCTACAGTTCAACATGTGAGACCAAATCCACAACTTTTTGCACAATGGTTCTTTATCCTTATCAATGATCTCACACCCACACTCACATTCACATCTTCCTTCCTTTTTAGCATTTGTCAAATACAAAAATTGCCACATTCTTTTTTTTTTTTGAGGGATAAAAAATATTTTATTTACTTAGAGAGAATGATACAAAGCCACATGGCAGAGGTGCACCCATCCACGAATATGAGATGGGGGTAGCTATGTAGCTCCAGCTTGTACTATTCTCTTTCCCGACCTAGACCAGATTAAAATAGGTGCCCCATATTTCTTCCTTTACCTCTTCTTCACATTTAAAAACTAGCCTAAATTTTTAGTGGCCAACAATCAAGAACCACTATTTCAAATTGTAGTAAAGCCCGGCAACGCCGGGCACTATAACTAGTTATATATAGATTGCATTGCTATGCTTGAATGAAAACAGCTTGATAGTTGTAATTATTGTATATGCAAGATACTGATGTATGTATTGTTGTTTCCAGCATAATTCTTTCTGGCATTTTCTAATGCAATATTTGAAATTTCTGATTTTGCAAAAATAAACATAATACTAACTGCATATTTGGGGATGGGGATAATCCTAATTGACATGCTTCTGAAATGAGGTGTCAGATTATTGAACAAAGGTACAGTGTGACGCTCCCAGAATCTATACGATGCTCCCATCGTACAGATACGGAAATTCCCCTCCCATGGCGACTACATCACCATGGTAGGGCCCTCCGTTATACTCGGATCACTTGGGATGGCCAAGTGCCCGGGCGAGGAACACGGAGGTGTCATTCGTCCCACGTCCTCTATGGGAAATCCTATACAGCGGAAGCATACATACACGTTAGCATGCAACAATCATGCTAAAATCATATACCATACCGAAGGGTGGCCCATCCATCATCCATCAAAAGACAATACATCCATAATAATATAAGCTAAACACTATGACAAGGCACTACCCCAGCTCAGACTCCAAGGGGTCAACTGACGGTCAGGGCCTCAAGATATCAGCAGATGAAAGTATAACATGGCGTTGGCTAGCATAAGACAATGGCTAGGGTAGACGTAGACGAAAGTATAACATGGCGTTGGCTGGCATAAGACAATGGCTAGGGTAGTCCACTCCATCCGCCCCTCCTGTGCACACTTCGCAGATAGGCTAAATCATGCTATGACATGCTTGTAGCCCTCTGGAGATACAATCCCAAGGAATCACCCTACGAGACTACTCCGGGTTACATCTCCCTAGTCTGATGAGGCAGGTCAGAGAGGCGTCTCCTTCCCGAGCATGACGAATCCCTGGGTATACTAGAGAACATGTGCCCCCTCAGTGACCCCTGCATCTGTACCCGACTTACTCCCCTAAATCTAAAGGCCGGCTCTTGTGCACAGGCCGCAATTATTGGGTATTAAGGTGTAGCTAGAGACATCTCTATTGCTAAGAGGCTTTCAGGTCTCTACCCTTCCCTTAATTCCCAATACATGGAAGAAGCGAAAAGAAAGAATATAAACACCATCTAAGTATCCAGAACAACATACAAAAGAGAATTAAATCATTCCATCTATTCAAAGAAGTGTCAGCAGAATAGAAACTATTTAAGGACTAACCAGTCTCTTGGCTGGAGCCGTTGTCACGGAAGGCATCCATAGCTCGAGGCTGTTGGTAGGTGTTGGCAAGGACGGGTTTAAGCTGGTGGCTGCTGCTCCTCTTCACTCTCCAATTCGAATTTGGGATGAAATGGGGAGTAGGACCCCTATTTCTCCAACCCAAATAGCAAGTTCCTCCTGGCCAATCGATTTGGGCCAGGTGGCACTCCCTCATTGGTGATAATTAGTTAATTAGACCAAATTAGCATAATTAGGTTAATTATGCCAATAAAATCCATAATTATCCATTGGTTTTATTAGCATAGCTAATAAAATCCATTATAGGTGAACCCCAATTGGGCCCTTAGGCCTACTACATGCTGGTGATGTGTCATGGTATGCATACGTATACTGTATAAATACCTGGAACGTCACATTTTCCTCCACTTGGATTAATGCTGTCCTCAGCATTAGAGTTAGTGGAGAGTAAATATAGAAAAGATAACTTTCATTTATTAAAGACATCAAAGGGTTACATATTCAGGTAGCAGGACAAAAGCCCTTTTTCAACATAAGTAGTAAGAGATTATTACTCAAGAGTACACTCAGAACATAAAATTTCAAAAATACAAGTTGGCCTGCGAAGTGAGGCCCAGGTTCTTCTGCAGCTTATCAATACGTTCTACTGGCATGCAGAAGTGAATACATTAGTGTTTAAGAAATAAATTAAGTAGTGTGGTTGAAGGGTCCACCCCCTTAAATAAATAAAAAATATGAATGCAAGAATCCTATCATGCCTAGGGCTGGCATGTCGTCGCGGCATAAGGAATGGCACTATTCCCATTATAGCCGTAGACGAATGCGTCCTATCATGAATGTTTATATGCCCAGTTTCCCATCTAAGATGCATGTAACCCAACCCCTAGAATGATCCCTGCCGGATCTCGCTCATATGACCCCTGTCGCACAAAAAAAAAACACTATGCTTACCGTCAGGGTCGGAGATGATTGCGTCTTGAATGGTTCGGCCTTGGCATTCTTTCATAAAGTCCGGGTAAGTCTTATCCAAATCCGCTTTAAGAACTCAAGTTGCATCCTCTGTGGGTAAGTGTTTTCACTTAACCAAATATTGCAAAATTCGAGTTCGACGGGTTTGCTTATAGGCGCGATCAAGGAGAGCTTCAGGGACAATCTTCGATTTATCCTCAGTCATCTCTAGAAGTGTTGGTGTGTCAAGAACTTCTTTGGATCCGGATGATGCTTCTTGAGAAGACTTACATGGAGGACTTTATGGATCTTCAGATGTGCGGGTAGATTCAACCGGTAGGCCTGAGAACCTATCCTTTCGGTTATCTGAAAAGGTCCCGCCCATCTAGGTGCAAGCTTCTTGCAATTGCCAATCTTAAGTTTGGCTTGCTTCACCTTGATCTTTAGCCAAACGGAATCACCAACCTGAAACTCTCGGGACATGCGATGTCGATCAGCAAGACTCTTTTGCCGAGCCCTTGTGGCTATTAAGTATGCTCGAACCTCTTCGACTAGCACTTGCATGTCTGTAAGCAACTGCTGAGAAACTTCCACCTTGGATACTGGATTATGCCACGTGTCTGGAGTGAGGCATTGATAGCCGTAATTTATCATGAAAGGAGACATCCTTGAGGACTCCTGTCTAGTGCTGTTATAGGCGAACTCCACCAAATGGATGTAGTCTGCCCATTAAGATTGTTTGTTCCAGACATAGTTACGTAGCACATCCTCAATTATGCGATTGGTATGCTCTGTTTGACCGTCTGAGCTTAGTTTGAATAGTGCTGAAGAAATCTTTCCAGAACGCACTAA
Source organism: Isoetes taiwanensis (assembly GCA_021234155.1). Taxonomy (NCBI): domain Eukaryota; kingdom Viridiplantae; phylum Streptophyta; class Lycopodiopsida; order Isoetales; family Isoetaceae; genus Isoetes; species Isoetes taiwanensis. The sequence continues at coordinate 4,691,513 of JAJEKV010000040.1, forward strand.
CAAACTTAGGATCCCGATCTGATATAATTGTACGGGGCATCCCATTCAGACGAAATATCTCCTTAGTGAAGAGCAAGGTGGTATCCAATGCAGCGTCCGTGGTACGACATGGCAGGAAATGTGCCATTTTAGAAAGTTTGTCGACCACCACCATTACAGCATCAAACCCTCTTAAGGTGCGCAGAAGTCCCACGATAAAATCCATGGTAATAACTTCCCATTTTGCATTGACATTGAGGGGTTGCAACGTCCTTGGAATACGCAACTGCTCAGCCTTTGTTTGCTGACAGATCTGGCATTGCTTAAGGTACTTGGCAATGTGTTTCTTCATTCCTGGCCAGAAATAACTGGAGCGGATTTTGAAATATGTCTTCATAAATCCTGCATGCCTCGCTATAGGACTGTTATGTGTATCATGGAGAATGAGATTACGAACTCCAGATGTCTCGGGAACACACAACTTATCCTTGTAATAAAGGAGTTCAGCTTCCCTCTTATAATGGCAGAAGGTCTCCCTCTCCTTATCCGTTCTGGCTTCCTTAGATACACTTTGCCATATCTCCCAGAATTCTGGGTCTATAGGAAGGGCCTGCTGAATCTGCTTCCCAAACTCACTGGAGAGTGTGGATATAGCATTACAATGCATTCGAGTGACGAATGGATGTCTGGAAAGCGCGTCAGCCACAACATTATGCTTGTCCGGCTTATAAATGACCTCAAAATCATATTCCTCAAGGAATTCCATCCATGTCTCAAGTTGAGATGAGGTTGCGTGAAGATGTATTGGAGGCTTTGGTGATCCGTATCTAAATGGAATCGCCTTCCAAGTAAATAGTGTCTCCAAATGCGCAAGGCACGCACAACCACGAGCAACTCTTGATCATGCGTGGGGTATCGCTATTCTGCATCATTCATCTTTCGAGAATCATAGACGATAACCCGACCTTCTTGCATTAAGACTCCACCGGTAGCTATTTTACCAGCATTTGTGGCAACCCACTTATCCTTTTGAGGATCTGGCATGGTAAGAACAGGAGCTATTGTCAAAGCATCCTTTAATGCTTGAAATACGGCCTGAACCTTATCTTTCCAATGTGCCATCCAATCCCTAACCCTTTCGTGCTTGGTGAGGTCCGTTAAAGGTGCGACGAGTTTGGCAAACTCTTTGACAAATTTACGGTAATAACCGGCCAAGCCTAGAAAGCTACGGACCTCAAACACATTGGTTGGAATTGGCCACTCCTTTACTGCCTCAATTTTAGCTGGATCCGTGGCTATCCCTTCTGCAGATACAATATGTCCCAGGTAATCAACCTTGGTAGTTGCAAAGCGACACTTGGAGAACTTGGCATATAGGTGGTGGCACCTCAATTTTTGTAACGCCAACTGAAGGTGTCGTTCATGGTCCTCTAAGGTCTTACTGTATATGAGGATCTCATTGAAGAATATGATAACAAAATCATCAAGGTATTCACGAAAGACATCATTCATGAGCCTCATGAAAGTGGCCGGAGCATTGGTAAGGCCAAATGGCATCACAGTGAACTCGTAATGCCCATAACGCGTCCGGAAAGTGGACTTATGGATGTCATTCTTCTTAATCCTTATCTGGTGATATCCCGACCGAAGGTCAATCTTTGTAAAGTACCTAGCCCTTTGCAACTGATCCATGAGATCGTCGGCCCGTGGCAAAGCATACCTATTCTTAATAGTATACTTGTTCAATTGGCGGTAATCGATGCACATTCTCAAGGTGCCATCCTTTTTCTTGACGAAGAGTATCGGGGCTCCAAAAGGTGAAACACTGGGTCGAATGAAGCCTATTTTAAGGAGCTCCTGTAACTGCTTCTTAAGCTCTGTTAATTCAGGAATACGCATCCGATATGGAGCCTTACTGGTAGGTTTATTGCCTGGTTCCAAGGTAATTTCACATTCCACGCCTCTAAAAGGCGGCAAGCGATGGATCTTGTCGGGAATTAAGTCATGGTATTCCCTGGTTCCAAGGTAATTTCACATTCCACCCCTCTAAAAGGTGGCAAGCGATGGATCTCGTCGGGAAATAAGTCATGGTATTCCCGAAGAACCACGGCTATTGCCGGAGGCAAGGTATCAAGAACTTCATCCTGTTTGGACTTATAGCTTCCACTAAAGCAAGTCAGATCATGCCAATGATCTGAGATTTCTTGAGAGCCCTATGCAACTGTCGTAATGAAATACATTGCATAATGGGAATAATCGGCTTACCTGCTATGGTCACTCGGGCTCCATTGGCTACATTAAAGGTAACTTCCCACTTCTCACAATCAATGTTGGCCTTGGCAGCAGCCAGGAATTCCATTCCCACAATGAGATCATAGAGCAACATGTGCTCCTGACAGCTGAATGTTCAAATTGATGCGTCGACCACGTGTGTGGCATATAGCCTCACTAGCCAACGTAACTGGACGTGGCTTAGACTTCAAAGGAGTGAGCTGTAAGGCCTCTGCCATTCTAGGGGTTGCAAAATTATGCGTGCTGCCTGTGTCCATAAGGATAATGAAAGGTTTACAACCTACTTGGCCAACCGTGGAAATGACAGAGGGTTGATGGTTGGCTTGACCCCTTTCAATGGCAGCATAGATATGAGACTCACCTGTTATATAGTCAGGTGCGTCATCTTCAGCAGCATCTTCCGAATGGTTTGGGTCCCCTGCGCCTTCCCAATCTATATCCGCAAGGGCAGCCTGCACCGCCTGCGTAATATAAGGGCATTCTTGCATATGGTGCCCCGGGCGGAAACACCGATAGCAAGCCTTGTCCTTGCGTAACTGCTCACGGGCCTCCTTAGGAATGGCTTGGAGGATATCTCTGAAAGCTCCCGCAGTGTTGGTAGACTTATCTGGTATGGTAAAGGAAACTTTCTTCTCAGTTTTCTGATATCCAGTAGAGGCGAGAGGCCCCGGACTAGGTGAGCGCCCCCTGAAAGGTGTATACCCCTTGTTCGGACTGAAAGAAGAGGGTCGCACTGGCTGGTATTTGGGAGTGTCCTCTTCTAGGCTAAGAGCTTTAGCCTCTGCCTCTGCAACCATTTTAGGGTCTATTGCTCGAACCATTTTCCTCAAGGTAGGGGATAAGCCCTCTCTATATCCTTCAACTGCCCTGCGCTCATTTATCCCTGGGACACATAAACGTAACCTCATGAACTCATCCGTATATGACTGGATGGTCATGTTTTTCTATTCCAGGCGGTAGAAGGTTTGGATCTGTTGACAGCGGTGAGCCATGGGTACATAATGAGACTTGAAGGCTTTAGCAAAGACCTTATAGCGGCACCTTCCTCTCATGAGCCCATGGGAGCGGGCATATCCCGTCCACCATATACGAGCAGACCCTGTGAGATTGGTGGTGGCCACTCTGCCGATATCTTTCTCGGTCATTCCATATGACTTAACGAACTCCTGCATTTCATCCAACCATGATTCCACATCAACTCCGGACCTGGCTTTTCCTGAGAACTGTGCTAGCTTTCGGTTCTTCCAGATGCTAGTGATGGCCAAATCCACTGTTTTCTGGTAATCCTTCTTTTTGGCTTTTGTATGGTCAGCCCCATCCTCAGAGGAGTCAGAAGACTCCGAGGTAGCATTCGAAGAGGAACTATTGCGTGTCCTCTTAGATCGATTAGTTGTGACGGGCACAGGTGTAGGTGCGGGTGGCGGCGGCTGCTGATTCAATGGAGCAGGAATCTTTGGTCCATACTCCTGTGGCATTTGGGGTGGATTGATTTGCTATACATAGGCCTGGAGCTCAGTAAGCTGGCGCTTCATGATAGTGAGCTCATGTTCGGGGGTAAGACGGCTCGGTTGTACGGGTGTCGCCCACGAAGGGGGCGTGCACCGTCTAAGATAGAAACAAATTCAAGATAATCACTAGTTAAGGTGCCCAGCATTGTTGGGCATAGCTAGGAACTGTAAATGATATACTGGAGCAATTGTTAAATAGATTCATGTTTTTGAAATTTGATAATCACGAGCGTTCAACCATATTTGCTACTTCCCCTTTTCCGTTTGTCTTTCTCTCCTTTTTCTTTTTTCTATTTTCCCCTTACCCCTTCTCCCTTTTTAAGTTTTCCAATTTACTTTTTTCTTTTTCCACTATTCCATTTCCCCCATTTCCCTTTGATACGAGATTTGACCCCGCAATTGACCAGCAAGAGGAACTTCAGGAAGACTCAGAAAACGGGACCAAAATATGTTAAGGGTCTCTCACTCCCTCACCATACCATACACAAAGACATCAAGAGGGTCCTTGAACTAGCTAATGACTTACCGTGCCATCCCCGAATAGTACATCCACATCTTCCATGGTCATGATATCCATCATAGCTTTATCTGTGGCCATTTGATAATGCATATAAAGCTTAGATTTTAGTAGGAATTAGGTTGTCATTATTCATAAATTCAGCCAAGAGCAAGTGTAAACTACTAAAACGTCTCACTGGAGTTGCATACTGCTACTCAACACATTTGCAATTGCTTCTAAGAGATACAAGAGACACATGCATGCAATGAAACAACTCAATCCACTCTCAAAAGATTACAACGTAAATGGGCAAATGGGCATGATCATTTCATTGAAAATAGAAGCAAGACAATGAAACAATACAATAGCATACTCTCTCTCTCAAATGCACGGTTCCTCTTCTCTAAAAATCAGACCTTAAATAGGTTTGTCCACCCTTCTCGAGCTGCTCAAACTGCTTCCCCAAACTGCCGTCTGGATATCGGAAGCTTCTAGAAGCAAAGGGCTTGCTTCCTAACTGTCTCCACGTGGCCTCCGCCGCTGCCCTAACTTCCATCGTAAGCTTCTTTCCTTGCCTTCCATAAGCATTGAATGTCTCACGTCCATTTGCCCTTCTTTTTTTTGTCTTTTGTCTTTTTATATTTTTTATATTTTTCACATATTTATATTTTAGTTTTTTCAAATATCTTTCAACACAACTTAAACATCAAAATGTAAACTTCTACAGTTTATTACTAGCACTCTAATTAACTCGGACTTTTCACTGTAGAGCTTTTACGAGCTCTTTTATAATGAGTAGCATAATCTGAGAGCTCATTTTCTGAGTCTTCAACAGTTTATTACTAGCACTCTAATTAACTCGGACTTTTCACTGTAGAGCTTTTACGAGCTCTTTTATAATGAGTATCATAATCCGAGAGCTCATCTTCTGAGTCTTCCTGAAGTTCCTCTTGCTCACTGAGCTACAGGAACAAACCCAAGCTGCAACTGATTTGGAGACTCAAATCACAAGGGTTCAGCGCCAAAATACTGAGTTCCAACTAGAAATTCAGGAAAAAGCAGACCAGTATAAGTTGTTATTGAAAAAATATGATATTTTGACATTGGAAAACTTCAATTTGCAAAAGCAAAAAGCTTCGGGTGGTCAGATGAACTTTGAAAAGAAGAAACAGATGCTTAAGGAGCAAACAAAGTTGCTGATTCAAAAGTTACAGAATTTGACTCAAGAAAACAGAAATCTTACACATGAACTTGCCACCAAAGATGAAGCTTTAGCAAGTCATCAAGATGCAGATCCAAAAGAGCCACAAAAGGTATTGAATTATGAATTTTTATCCTTACCACCATATAAGAAAGCTACCACAGATTCATGGAGACAAGAATTATTGCAAGAGCCGGAAACTCATCAGAACTTTGTGCAGGCATCTAAGTTGGTACAGAAATCAGTAAATTTTGATCCCAGGTATACGCGAAGGATGGATTGGCGAGTAACAGAGCAGCAGAACGTTTACAATTGGGCTGTCATACCAGGTGCTTCATGGGAAACTCAAAAACATACAGTGGAAAATCTGAAACTCTTCATTCAAACTGCTCAATACAGCCCGGACTATACCATCTACAAGCAAACAATCTATTCAAAAGTCTTGTGCACTATTCTTGAATGTAATACTACTAGCAGGGAGCAGCTCATTAACATTGATCCTAACAGGTCTTGTAAGGTGACCATGATGGACACTGCTTTGTTTCTTAAGCTTAGCCACATGCCATCTCATTACATTCAGCTTTTTGAGAACATGGCAGCAGATAACTTTCTCTATCCAAGCTAACAGTGCATTTTATGATCCACAACTTGCTCTTGAAGGTAAAAGAAAGAAGCAAATTTACTTGTTCAACAAGCATTGCAGGCAATACCACATCACAACTGAGAAAGAATGTGTGGAGCCCATGCTCCACACAAAAAAGGGGGGGATAGAATATGATACGAGATTTGACCCCGCAATTGACCGTCAAGAGGAACTTCAGGAAGACTCAGAAAATGAGCTCTCGGATTATGCTACTCATTATAAAAGAGCTCGTAAAAGCTCTACAGTGAAAAGTCCGAGTTAATTAGAGTGCTAGTAATAAACTGTAGAAGTTTACATTTTGATGTTTAAGTTGTGTTGAAAGATATTTGAAAAAACTAAAATATAAATATATGAAAAATATAAAAAATATAAAAAGACAAAAGACAAAATAAAGAAGGGCAAATGGACATGAGACATTCAATGCTTATGGAAGGCAAGGAAAGAAGCTTACAATGGAGGTTAGGGCAGCGGCGGAGGCCACGTGGAGACAATTAGGAAGCAAGCCCTTTGCTTCTAGAAGCTTCCATCCAGACGGCAGTTTGGGGAAGCAGTTTGAGCAGCTCGAGGAGGGTGGACAAACCTATTTAAGGTCTGATTTTTAGAGAAGAGGAACCGTGCATTTGAGAGAGAGAGTATCTTCTTTTTTATTTTGGCAAGGCTTTGATTTTCGAGCCCGGAACGCCGCATGTAACGCCGCATGCGGCGTTCCCTCTCCCCCTTGCGGGACCTTTTTTTATCATGCGTCTGGTTTGGTTTCCTGTCCTATCGTAGTTTAAAATTTTTGACCTACTATAGTTCAGAACTTGAGCGACACAGATGGCCGGATAGGAGGCGATAGCCTTAATCGTGCTTCTAAAAGTAAGTTAAAATGTAGTTCGACAAATGTTTTCGCAGTCTTCATGTCTCTGTTTGCCATTCAATCTGATCTGAACCAATTTGTTGCAGATGGCTGAAACCCCCTTGCATCATGCAGCTGCCAGCAATAAGCTTTAACGTTATTCATTTTTTGCTTGAATGACACGGGCTGAAGGTCTGAGAATCACATCTCTTGACGCAGACGGAGTCCTATCCTATTTCGTCAAGGTTTTATTGCTCAGTTTTTATATTGTTGAATCCACATTGATTCTCCCACCTTCTTTCATTTGCAATTCATGTAACTTTTTGTTTCCAATTTTAAGATCTAAATATTTTTAAAGTCAGGTGTACTAAAGTAGCGAACTTCCATCATCATCGATGGATCCACGGCAAATGGTATCTGAACTTTTATTGTGTCAAAGCGTCATGAAATTTATAGTTTTATTTGTTATGCAGCTCTCTCTGTTGCTTGGGAAGCTCCTGCATATAAGGAATGGTAAATGAAAGATCCCATGTTCCCTCCCTCTATCTCTCAGTTTCTCTCCTTAAAAATAAGTGAATAGGCAAAGAAACAAATACAGTTACATGTAATTACATGGTATAATTGTGCAACCTGTGCCACTAAGAATCTCTTATCTTTTTTATATTAGGTGGCCACAGAATAATGTTCCCAGCTTCAAGATTCTTGATTTAAAATGGCTCAAGAGGATACGTGTTGGTGAAGATTTGGCTCAAATCAGGTTACTATATTTAACATTTAAGTGTAGTCGCTTCCTACAATGTTCATAATAATATAAGTGGTGTGCCAACCACACTGTCTAAAGTGTAGAATTCATGACCCTGTTCAGGATAAGGGTGCCATGGCGAATGGATGAGCGTGAAGCTATAGTAAAGTTATTTGAGCTAGAATACCCTGAAGTTGACCTCATTCTAGGGATCATAAGAACGGTAATCTATTGGTTATTCTTTGGAATGCTGTCACTATAGAATCACTTTTCTGTATCATTCAGGTTCCAAATGTATTGGATGGAGGAGAAAGAATCCTTGGGTACAGCTTTGAGGACATCCCATCCATGGATCCAAATGTTATCCGCGTAGACATTGCTGGTGGGTTTGCTCTGCAGAAAATTTCATCTACCCAAAGCTACTTTCGGTAAAGGATTATGCCAAACTTTGGATTTGGTATCTAATGGCAAGTGTTTTCGATTCCAGTATTTTCATGCATATCATTTTCATGCATAGCAAGATAGTTCAAAGGAGAAGTCTCCAAATAAGGATGTATTTGCTAAGTACGCATGTTTTGCAATCTCGAAGAGGTCATTTGGATTTTTTTATTTTGATGTTGCAGGGCAGATTGGCGCAAGGGCCCTTTACTTCAGTAAGTAATGAGGTCTATCTTCCCAACCAACTTTCCATTGCAGTTGCTGGCCTCTATGCCAAGAAGGATTACTGTTGGGTCTTTTACCTTGGAGCTTTTACAGGATGTGCTTTCTGCAGAAGAAATTCTAGGTACATGCATTCGATTTTTTTGTTTTTATTTTATGTTTTACTGGCTCAATCTGTTCAATCTGTTGGATGCATAGATATAGCTATAAGACAATCTTTCATGCTGCAGAGATCTGGCTATGATGCATCATTTTATGCACTGCTAGCCTGTTAACGTTGCATGACGCTCTGCAAATGGCACCACTCTGTATAAATGCCATGGATCCCAAACCTGAACTCTAGCAATTTGTAGAAATATCCTTGCATTCTATTCGCATATAATATACCCGCATTGATGGCTTGCAGATCTTTTTGCATTCTTGATGAATTAGCGGCTTGATCGTTCTTTTATATCCAACATTAGGTGCATGATATATTGAGAGGGAAAGGGACTATAAACATGGCTTCTTATGTATATAGTCTTCTTTATCTCTATTTTGCATATTAATTCTATTTTAGTTCCACAAATTCGAGAGTCTGGGCTGTCTGGCAGAGATAGACACGCTAGGTTTTCCAATAGAATATGGAGTTTGTTGCTCTCATAAAAACAATCACATGCACTGTCATTTGAAAAAAAAGTCGTTTTTGCTGTAGTAGCTCCAAATGGAATATTTGTTTGAACAGAAACATGGGCACATAAAATTTAGACTTCACAATAATCCTCAAGTGTTGTTTGTTTAATTATATGGAAGAACTTACAGTCTAACATGCATTCAATCATGTTGCAAGGTTATTTTGGAGATGAGTGTTGCAAGGTTATTTTGGAGATGAGTTTGCATGTTAAATTAGAACAGGTTTTTGCTAATGTTGCAGGTTGAAAATTAGATGCTTTTGTACCTACAATTATGACCTATAATTATAGAGCAATTGCATGTGTTTTGCCAGGTTAATCCATCTGCTACTAGAGTGGATTCCATCAGGAGAAAGAAATGGCACTCAATACAATGGCATACAGTTGCGATGATCATCATACTTATCGTTTTTTTCAATAGCTCTCAGTTTTAGAGACCGTGTTATATGGTTTCAATTTTGTGAAATGTGTGTTTTATGTGTTTCATCCTATGTTAGTCTTCACATTCGTGTGCAGCGGATGCAAGGACAACATTAAGTACGAAGAGCATTATGTTGGCAGCATCACCTCATATGCATTACTTAGATAAAATGTACTACTGAGGTATTTTCTGTCACATTAAAATTTCTTAAAGAAAATTAGAATAATTAATGTATAGATTTAAAACTGCAAATGTGGCATTTTAGTTGAATATAATATAAATTTCTATTGTTGTCACCAGCTTAGTTGGACTTCCATGTGTACATCATTAGATGGATGGTTAAGATATTGCTTGGACTCATGCAATAGCCAATTCAACACTCCTATAGGACAAGCAATTCATTACTCCTATGGGACAAACGAAGAGGTGGAATTTGTGATTTAACCCCTCTATTTGGAAATGTTTCTCTCAATCCATTTGTCTTAATGGCTTTGCAAGAGAAAATGTTTGGTGCAAATGAAACTGGATGACAGTGAAAAGATTCATTTGCTTAACCAAAGGCTATAATATTTTGGATAGATAAAAAGGTGTAGTCCTATGGCTAATGAAGGAAACAAATGATAAGAACCAATAATCATAAAATTGCATCCCATGTGTTCAGCATTGCAACCTCTCAATACATAGAAATAAAGTTATTCTTGAGTAGAAGTGAATGAGTTTGTCTAGATAAAAATTGCACTACCCGTATTGTTTTTTTTAGGTTTGTTGTATCTTGGCATATTCCTAGAACTATGCTAGAGCTAGGGTCCACAAATATACACCTCACATTTCATATACTTGAGCGCTCCCTTACATATGATATGTACGAAAAATACGAATGGGAATGCTTAATGCGAGGCCACGAACCATTGGAATGGGAAAAAAATATTTTGCAATCACAGGCGATCAGAGGCATTCAAACGCTTCTCCAAAACCTCTTCATCTTCTCTAAATCTCTCCGGGCATCAAATTGTGCATCAAATTTCTAGGCAGCTCGGTTGATGAATCCGGGCATGGCAGGGCATAGGTCATGGAAAACAGGCTTTCATATACAAAGTCCACAAAGAAGCTTGAAGCTTCACACATCAATGTAAGTATACCAATTCTACAGAAATAAACACACCCTGTGAATTATTGACATTGCCCAGCAACTAAAACCACCAACATCCACATCCCACACATCCTCAAATAATGCCTGGCGATGCACATCCCACACATCCTCAAATAATGCCCGGCATCGCCGGGCACACGTATCTAGTGCTATTGTATTGTATCATTGCCTTGCTTCTATTTTCAATGAAATGATCATGCCCATTTGCCCATTTACGTTGTAATCTTTTGAGAGTGGATTGAGTTGTTTCATTGCATGCATGTGTCTCTTGTATCCATGAATTACTCTTAGAAGCAATTGCAAATGTGTTGGGTAGCAGTTTACACTTGCTCTTGGCTGAATTTATGAATAATGACAACCTAATTCCTACTAAAATCTAAGCTTTATATGCATTATCAAATGGCCACAGATAAAGCTATGATGGATATCATGACCATGGAAGATGTGGATGTACTATTCGGGGATGGCACGGTAAGTCATTAGCTAGTTCAAGGACCCTCTTGATGTCTTTGTGTATGGTATAGTGAGGGAGTGAGAGACCCTTAACACCCTTTTCTGTTTTCCGTTTCCCCATTTCTCCTTCTCTATTTTTCCTTCCCTTTTCTCCAATTTGTGTTTGCCCTTTCTCCCTTTCTCCGTGCCCTTTCCCCCTTCCCTTTTCCCATTTCCCTCTTCCCCTTTTCCTCGTGCCCTTTTTTCCAAGTTTTCCTTCCCCCTTTCCCCTTTCCTTTCTCTTTTCCCTTTCCTTCTTCCCACCTTTTCTTTTTTCCCCTTTTCCCTTCCCTTTTCTTCCTTTTGCAAGCCCTTCCGTCTCCCCCTTTTTCTAGTGCTCTTTTCCCCTTCCTTTTCCCCCTCCCTTTTTCTTTCCCCTTTTTCCATGTCCATTTTTTCTTGCCTTTTTCCCTTTCCTCACCCTTTCCCTCTCCCCTTTTTTTCCATGTCCATTTTCTCTTCTATTTTCCCATGCTCTTTTTCGCTCCTCTTTTCCCCTTTCTTCACCTTTTTCTCTTCTCCCAGCCCTCCTTTTCCCTTTTTTCCTTTTTCTATTTTGCTCTTCCTTTTCGTTCCCCTCCCCTTTTTATTTTACCATTTTACTCCCCTTTGTTTCCCTTTTTCTTTTTTCCATTTGTCTTTTTTTTTCACATTTTCCTTTTTCTATTTCCCCCCTCCTCGCTTTTCTCTTTTTCTATCTCCTCCTTCCCTTTTCTCCCCTCCCATTTTCACATTCCTTTTTCCTTTTACCTTTTTCTATTTTCCTTTTCTCCCATCCGATCCCCTTCGCTTCCCCTTTCCCCTTCCCCTTTTCCTTTTTCGTTCATTTTTACCAATGGCCTTTTTCCCTTCCCCTTTCCTCCTCTACTGGCCCACTCTCTCTTCGCTTTTCTCCTTCATTCCACTCTCTTCCGCTTCCTTTTTCTTTTATCTTTCCTTTTCTTTTTTCTCGTGTCATTTTTTCCCTTCCTTTTATTTCTCTTCCCCTTTTTACAATGCCATTTCTTTCTTCCCTTTGCCCACCCTTTCCCTCTTCCCTTTTCCTTGTAGCCTTTTTCCTTCCCTTTCCTCCTCCTATATTCTTTTCCCTTTCCCTTTCCCTTTTCTCCTTTCCTCCCTCCTTTCTCTCTTCCTTTTTTTCGTTTCTCTTTTCCTCCTTTTCTCTTCCTCCTTTTCCCATGCCATTTTTCCCTTCTTTTTTCCCCTTTCCCCTCTCTTTTTCTTTTCCCTTTCCCTTCCCTTTTCTACCTTTCCCCGCCCTTTTCCTTTTTCCCTTTCTCAGTGTCCTTTCTTCTCTCCCTCTTTCTTTTCCCTTTATTTTTCCCTTTCCCTCTTTCCTCCTCCCTTTTCTTTTTTCTTAGTTTCCCCTCTCTTTTCCTTTCTATCCTTTCTCCCTCCCCTTTTCCCTTTTCCTTTTCACCCTTTAGCTGTTGAATTGAGCTAATCATATCGAAGCAACGATGAAGATGAAATTTTGGTTGAAAACACGCATGCGTGATCTTCACCATTGATCGAACAAGTCCTCAACCGTCCGATCTAGGGCACCATTCACAACGGACATACGGTATAATTTTATAATATAAAAGATACTAGTTCAATTAGTTATGACAAGAACTTTGCAACAGAAAAACACTTATCTTATATTATAATGTTATACCATATTGAATGGATCAAGCCCTAATTTAAATGGCTGAGATCATCTGATTGAAAATGAAGGCTGAGATTTATCGCACGACTTTCCACTACCGTGATTAGTCATAATTTGATTTCTTAAGAAGAAAGGAAAAGGAAAGGGGAGGTAAGGCACGGTTAAAAGGGAAAAAGAAAGGGAAAAAGGGCATGGGAAAAAGAGGAAAAGGAAAAAGGCAAAGAAAGGGGAAAAAGAAAGGGAAAAATGACATGGAAAAAATGAAAACAAGAATAGAAATACAGATGGAGAAAGGAAAGGAAAAAGGGAAGGGTGGGAAAAGGAGAAAAAGGTAAGGGAAAAGGGTGGGAAAAAGAGAACGAACAAAGCATATGGAAAAAGGGGAAGGGAAAGGAAAAAAAAGAAAAAGGAGATTGAATGGAGAAAAGGTAACTTGAAAAAAAGGCACGAGGAAAAGGGCAAAAGGGAAGTGGGAAAGAGCATGGAAAAAAAGGAAAGAGGAAAATGGTGAAGAAAAGAGGAAAAGGGAAGCAAAAAAATAGTATCAAAAAAAGAAAGGGAAAAGGTTAGAGAGAAAAGGTGAAGAAAGAGGAGAGGGGAAGAGGAAAATGGCATGGAAAAAGGGAAAGGGAAAGGGAAAGGGGAAAAAAAAAAGAGAGGGAAAAAAGGAAGATAAAAAGGCATGGAGAAAAGGAAAATAGGGAAAGGGTGAGAAAAAGGTGGGGAAAAAGATGAACAGGAAAAGGGTGGAAGAAGGGGACGAACAAAGTGCATGGGAGAAGGGAAAGGGGAAGGAAAAAAGAAAAAGGGAGATGGAAAGGGGAACCTAGAAAAAGGGCACGAAAAAAAGGGCAAAAGGGAAGGCGAAAAGGGCCTGCAAAAAAAGGGAAAAGGGAAAGGGTGAAGAAAGAGAAAAAGGGAAGCAAAATAGGGCATCGAAAAAAGAAAAGGAAAAGGTTACAGAGAAAAGGTGAGGAAAGAGGAGAAGGAAAGGGGAAAATGACATAGAAAAAGGGACAGAGAAAGGGGAAAAGAAAAAGAGAGGGGGAAAAGGAAGATAAAAAGGCACCGAGAAAAAAGAAAGAGGGAAAGGGTGGGAAAAGGAGGAAAAGGGAGGGGGAAAAGGGTGGAGAGCAAGGAATGGAAAAAAAAGGAAGAGAGGAAGGGGAAAAGGGGACGAGAAAAAAGGGAAGACGGAAAGGATGAGGAAAGGGAAAAAAGGAAGGGAAAAAGAGCACGGGAAAGGGAAAAAAAATGGGAGAAAAGGGGAAAGAGGAAGAGGGAAAAGGCGGAGGAGAATGGGAAAAAAATGAAAAGGGGCACATAAAAAAGATGGAGAAATGCGAATGGAAAGAGCCTTAAGAAAAGGGAAAGAGAAAGCAAAAATGAAAAGGAAGGAGGAAATGGAAAGGAAAAGGGAAAGGAAAAGAGAAAGAGGGCACGGAGAAAAGCGAAAGGGTGGGAAAGGGAAGGGAAAGGGAAGCGGAAAAGGGGGAAAAAGGCACCAGGAAAAGGGGAGAGGGAAATGGAAAAAGAGAAGGGAAAAAGAGCACAAGATAAAGAGGAAGAGGGTGGGAAAGGAAGAAAAGGGCCACATGAAAAGGAGGGGAAAAGAGAAGAAAAAAAAGCATGGGAAAAGGAAAAAGGGAAAGGAAAAGAAAGGGGAAAACAAAAGGGAACAATGGGAAGGGCTGGAAAACGGTGAAAAGGGAAGAGAAAAAGCCTACTAGAGAAACGGCAAGGGAAAGGGAAAAAGGGGAAGGGGATGGTGAAGGGGCTAAAAGGGGAGGGGGGAGGCGAGGAAGGGAAAAAGATAACGTGCAGGAAAAATAAGAACAAAGGGAAAAGAAAAAGTGTAGGATAATGAAGAAAAGGGGAAACATAGAATAGAGAATAAAGCAAAGGGAAGGGTATTAAATGCACAAAAACCTTCTACAGCTCAGCAGCACTGGGCTTGCTTTCTATTATATTGATCTATGAAAAGAAGACTGGGCTGAATAGGTTTTCATGCTTGCTTTCTATTATATTGATCTATGAAAAGAAGACTGGGCTGAATAGGTTTTCATGCACATAGATTCCCAACTTATGCCCAGCAACGCTGGGCACCATTACTAGTTATTAAGAAATTTGATGGAATTTTAGCAAACTTTCATATGTGATGTAATGGTTTTGCTAACTTTGGTCTCAAGAATGGCAATGGTATATGAAAGGGGAGAAAACGATGTATAAAGAGATGATTTTTTTTGGTGGAATGGTAGTAAAGCCTTGGGAAATAGCAAATCATGCTTTAAGAAATAACATCATGGCTCATGCAAAGTACCATTGAAATCCTCGTGATCTTCCAAACTTTAATTTGGGGTTTTCAACCTTTGCCTTCAAGTGTTCAATATGCTTAGGTGATCAAATATTCTTTAAGAAATGCCTATATGATGCCAACCAATGTCCATATTTGGTTCTTCACTACAAGTTGCCAAGTGATGGATGTCTTCAAGTTTCAAGCTCTACAAGCTCACGCATACACATGAATGAAGTCAAATGCTAGTGAAGTGTGTCAAGCATGCATATAGCTTTTGTATGCTGCCATTTTATGGCAGTAATGGCATGTGGACAACTTGGTCATACATGGATTTTTAGAAAACCATGAAAATCCACACCTCAAAAAACCACTACCTTAAAAGACAACACCTTAAAAAAATGTTCCTTCAAAAAAACTATACAACTTGAGAAAATAACACTTCCTTAAAAAAGAAACTACGCCTCCTTAAGAAACCACACATTCTTTAGAAAAAAAGCTATGGCTCCTTAAGAAAAACTACAGCATGTCCTTGAAAAACCACACCTCCGTATAACTACGTGTAGATTTTTTTCAAATCTTCAAAAAAAACAACCCGTATTGTGTTTTTACTGTTGTTTTTAGCTGTGGACCAAATGTTGGGGTTGTAGTGACCATCTTATCCACTATTCTTAAGAAGGCATGGAGAGTGCATACATGTACTCTCTTCACAGGATTTGCAAGGACAGGGATCAAAGTATTGTCTTCCTTTTCATGCTTAGTTCAGCATCTTGATTACATTCGAGAGTACTCATTCCCTTCCCCTTATCATCTATCCTAGCATACAAATAGTAAGTGCATGCGTGGGTCGTGGGTGGTCTTACCAGAACCATGTTTCATGTTATACATGCATTTGATGGTCTTCAGATCGGCAGCCAAATGCCATTCAACCTCATAATCTCCATAGCCAGGAACATGAAGCTTCTCTCCAACTCCATGTGCAGCAATTGTAGTAGGAATACGTGTCTGCTGAAAGACCCACTAAAGGACACCATGATTTTCTTTAGGCACTTGAAAGATCCCTATCCACCAAATATGGTCCTCTGACTGAGCAGAAAACTTTCCTTCCTCATTATCAGAATTTGACAATGCCCTGTTCATTAATGTCAAAGAGACCCTCTCATACTTTTCCCCTTTGATCAGTTCCATGTCATCCAACTTTATAGCAATTTGGAGTTTCCTTGCACACTACTAACAGAAGAAGCATTTTAGATAGATCCATCTAATAACTATTTTTTTCATTAAGAACAAAGAGATCATTTCCTGAGCCACCCTACTTTTCCCAGTGAATAGTAATCCCAAGTGGACAGATGTAGTGATCTGGTACATCTCTCCCAAATGCTCGTGTACTTCTGCATTCCTCTTTGTTCTACTTTTCCTAACATAATTGAGTCTTGGCAGTATAGTCTTCATAATACCTTGTTGCTTTATACCATTCTGCAAACATCTAAAGAGAGCAATGTAAGCGTGTCGACTGATACCCACATTATCACATAATTCTTGCATGCTATCAGGAGTTCGACTCTTTCCCAATTCAGCAAGCACCTGTTCAACATTCTTAAGTGGTTTGCTCTAGGAAGCTTCAACATATCTATGACATCATCTTTAGTTACTTACTTTTTTAATAGAGTAGCAATATTACAAGGTTTTCTCTTCTTTATTTCAGCCATAGTAGGATCCACCAGATTTTTAATAGCGTGGATTCTTCTTCTAGAGCCCCTACCACCAGTAGCAAGTACATTTAGGGCCTTCAGCTCCTTTTTTCTCACCCTCATGCCCAATGTTGTCATTTTCAATCTCTTTAATTTCCTCTCCAGTTTGTCATTGTCCTCAGAGCACCTCCTCAATCATTGTTTAAGGGACTCCACCTCCTTGAGCAACCTTTGATTGGAAGCTTGCAGGTCATCTACATTCTTAGACCTATTGGTTAGGAAATAGGTACACTGTTGGAGGTACTTACAGTGTGCTACCATATTACATGGTTCTCAAATGCGCATGGTTCTCAAATGCGCATCAGGATGACTGGAAATATTATTGCAATATCCAAGCATACCTTCTTTACCCTTACAGGCAAAATGAATAAGCTCTGATGCAGAATGAAATCCAGGAGGTCTTCTGGTGATCAGGTCGATGAAATAGAGTTCCCCACGCACCCAAAGATCAATATTCATTGCACCAAAAAGTCGAAGAGCATTCTCGTCGACCTGTTCCTTCTGGTTGTATTGATTTTTGTAGGGCAAGCAATTCTTGGGCACCTCCACCTGGAATTGGCCTTTCAGTTTCTGTTATGAAGAAGAAATTAACTCATTCTCATTGCCTGAAATCTACCTGCTACCTCTATCATAGATCAGAAAATTTGACAAGCTTTGATCGCTTTGAGAGCTCTGCAGTCCGGCGACCAAAACCGATATAATTCTTCACCAAAATATGAAGGAAGAAGCGAGATTTCCTCCAGATTTGGGCGAGGATTAACATTAATCCAAAATTCGAAATGCCCTCCAAAGCTTTGGCGCCCAATTGAGGCATTGTTGTGGTATCCCGCTAAAAGTACTAGCTAAAGCTTCAGTTTAGTGGGAAGGTGGGGAGGAGGCGGGAATTAGGCTTAATGAGTAAAACATCAAATAATAATGATGTTTAATAAGTTCGGTTGCTCGAACCTGAGGTTCGGTTAAGGTTCGTAGGAGGCTTTTTGCCCATATCTGCAGGTTCGGGTAGCCATGTAAGCCCAAATTTGGGATGGGCTTACAAGGACGTTAATAGACTCCATTAAACCTCTAATGGGCATGTTTGAGCCACCTTGGCATGTTGGAGCATAGGTGGCATGGTGGAGCCCACGTGGCATGTTGCACCACCTTGGCATGTTAAAGCCTGCATGGCATGTTAGAGCCTACGTGGCATGTTGGAGCCACCTTGGCATGTTGAAGCCACCTTGGTGGCATGTTTGAGCCAAGTGGACAGAAAATTTGGCCATTGCACATCCCTATGGCAGAAAAAGGTATGCACACTCAAATGATGATATCTTGAGTTTTTTTGACATTTTTGGCCGATATTTGAAATGACTATCACGGAAAACTTATAGGAACATGTAGAAAGAAATTTGGCTTGATTTGGAACTAAGGTGATGGAGAGATACGTGTTCAAATTGGATGAAATTTTATGTCAATGAATTGTGTGACGCTCCCTGAATATATACGACCCCCCGGCCGTATACATACGGGGACTTTCCCCTCCCATGGCGACCATCTCGCCATGAGCAGGGCCCTCCGTCTGACCCGGGCCATCTACTTAGAGATGCTCGAGTGAAGGGCACGGAGGTGTCATTCGGCCCACGCCTTCAATGGGCTCCTACGTCGCGGAAGCATGAATACAAGGGTCAGCACACAGCATAAATCATATATATAAATAACCACCACGAAGGGTGGCGCATCCATCCAAATACCAACGGCAGAGAATATGCATCTAAACTTAGGAAAACACCCCAAACCGGCTCAGACTCCAGTGAGGATCGACTGACGGCTAGGTCTCAAGAGTTCAGCAGACCGAGTCTTGGCATGGCGTTGGCTAGCATAGAACATCGGCTAGGGTTGTCCACTCCATCCGCCCCTCCTGTGCACACTTTGCAGATGGGTCGATTCACGCTATGGCTTCGCTATAGCCTTCCGGAGATGCAGACTCAAGGTATCACCCTTTTGAGTCTACTCCAGGGTTCATGACGCCCCGGTCCGATGAGGCAGGTTAGGGAAGCGTCCCCTTCCAGGATCACAGTGGTTCCATGGGTGAGCTAGAGAATACGTGCCGCATCAGCGACCCCCGCATCCGTACCCAACTTACTCACCATAAATCTACTCAAAGTGCAAGATGCTCCATACGGATCACACCTCTACACCCAGGGAGTGTCAGACCCATACCCGGCCCTCTACGTGACCGGCTATCAGGCCTAGCCCACTGTAGGAGTCTCAGGAGCCTTTTATGTTCGTGCAAGACCCCACCCCCACTTCACCACTGTGTTTCTTTTCTGGTGCTAAGCCAGACCATAGCGTCTACAACCCGGTGGTCTCTTGCACACAGGCCGCATCTAATGGGAATATTATAGGGCTCTATCTAGGAACATACTATCATATATGAGCTCAGAGGTCTCTACCCCCCCTTTAAACCCCTGTTTAACGGAAGCTACCGAAATACTTCATAGATACATCAATCATTCCTTAACAGAGCACCATTCATAATTGAAATGTAATCCTACTTACCAGAGAAGGGTTAATTTCAACAAAGGCAATCAGAAAAGAGAGTACTGAAGTACTATCCTACAATTCACAAGCTAAACTACTACTAACCCGTGTTTCGGCTGGAACCATTATCGTGGGGTGCTTCCATAGTGCTGTAACTAGGGTGGCAGCGACAACTAGTGATTGTTCAGTGATTTGGTGAAGTCAGCAACAGTTCTTGGGCGCTCAACTGCTCCTTGGGCGCTCTGCTGGTTCGATTATGGTTGATATGGGGGTGGTGATCCATCTTAATGGATCCAATTAGTAATCACCATGCTGGCCAATCGAGTTTGGCCAGGTGGCGCCTTCCTAAACCATAATTAGCTTAATTGTCCTTCTTAATTATTAATTTCCTTAAACATAGGTTATTATCCTTAATGATTTAATTAACATAGCTAATTAAATCCCTTTTAGGTCAACCCCCTAGGTTACCATGCCCCATGGTGGCGTATCTATACTGGGTGACGTGTCAATATATTTATACGTATACCGTATAAATACTTGGAACGTCACATTCTCCCCTCCTTAGAACTAATGCTGTCCTCAGCATTGGGTCAGATACAAATATAGGAAATCACGTTATGAAGGAAGATAACTCCTTATTTCCGAAGGTAATATATTAAAAACTTTAAAGTTTAAAACAGTTTAAGCACCGAGGTGCATTCCACATGATTATGATAATGCAAAAAGTTCAAGGACCGAAGTCCAATATTAACATCAGAGTAACAACAAAATAAGACGTGTAGACAAAATAAAACTGCAGAATTCGGGCTATCAGCAACCCTCTAACATGGGCAGGTCACGTACTGCTCACTGGCTTGCACATGTCAGTATATCAGTACATATAATTAGATTGTGGTTGAAGGGACCACCCCCTTATAATAAATAAAAGAAAACTCTATGTACCTGGGAACCTATCATGTCTATGGTTTGCAATTCACTGCAGCGTAGGGAATGGTCAAGTCCCCATTGTAGCCGAAATGAACGCGGCTTATTAACTATATGCTCTCCAAGCAAGTCGTGGTCAGGTCAACATTGACGGTACACCACGTCCTAAAGAACACAAAGGTGATCTCATCATCGGTAACTATTATTAATTACGATGCATGTACCCCTCTAGAGCGCTACTCTTGGCAATCAAGCTTCCAAGCTTACCGCCCGCTGCGGGGTTGATAGCATCGTTGATGGTGCGGCCTTGAGATTCCCGCATGAAGTCCGGATAGTGCTTCTCAAGGTCTATCTTCATCACCCAAGTAGCATCCTCAACTGGTAAGTGCTTCCACTTAACCAAGTATTGCAACATTTGAGTCCTTCTGGTTTGTTTATAAGCTCGATCTAGAAGAGCTTCAGGCACTATCTCCAGCTGCTCCTCTGTCATTTCTAGGAGGGTTGGGGTATCTAAAACCTCCTCTGGATCAGGGGTGTGTTGTTTCAGAAGACTCACGTGAAAGACCTTGTGGATCTTCAAGCGGGGCGGCAAATCCAAGCGATATGCCTGCTCTCCAACACGTTCAATAATTTTGAACGGTCCAGCCCATCTGGGGACCAACTTCTTGCAGTTGCCAATCTTAAGCTTGGCTTGTTTTACCTTAATCTTAAGCCAAACTGATTCACCCACCTGGAAAATGCGTGGGGTCCTGTGCTTATCGGCTACACACTTCTGACGACTGCGTGCAGCTAATAAGTACCCACGAACTTCTTCGACCAGAGCTTGCATCTCCAAGAGAAGTTGTTGAGAAACCTCCACTTTAGAAACGGGGTTATGCCATGTGTCTGGAGTAAGACATTGATAACCATAATTTATCATAAAGGGAGACATTCTGGAAGACTCCTGTTTCATGCTGTTGTAGGCAAACTCGACCAGATAAATATAGTCAGCCCATTGTGATTGCTTACTCCACACATAACTTCTTAGCATATCCTCTATAATGCGATTGATACGCTCAGTCTGACCACCTGTTTGAGGATGATATGCAGTACTCATAGCAAGCTTGGTCTGGATGGTGGCAAAGAAATCTTTCCAGAATGCGCTTACGAATTTGGGATCCCTGTCTGATATAATAACTTGTGGCATTCCGTGTAACCTGAAGATCTCCTTGGCAAATAGCAGAGCAGTATCAAAGGCTGTATCCGTGGTACGACATGGCAAGAAATGAGCCATTTTCGACAATTTGTCGACCACTACCATTAACACATCATATCCACGGAGAGTACGTGGAAGGCACACAATGAAATCCATGGTTATCACTTCCCATTTGGCGTTGGGCACATCCAGAGGTTGCAACTCGCCTGGAGTCCTTAATTGCTCAGCTTTGATTTGCTGACACACCTGACACTGCTTAATGTACCGGGCAATGTCCTTCTTCATAGAAGGCCAGAAATAGCTGGAGCGAATCTTAAAGTAGGTCTTCATAAAACCTGCGTGTCCAGCTATAGGGCTGTTGTGTGTGTCGTGGAGGATTAGCTTACGCACTTCCGAAGTCTCAGGTACACACAACTTATCTTTGTAATATAACAAGTTGCCCTCTTTCTTATACGCACGAAAGGCTTCCCGCTCCTTATCAGTGCGAGCTTCCTTAGCCAAACTATCCCAAACATCCCGGAACTCGGAATTTGTGGCCAAGGTCTGTTCTATCTGCTTCCCAAACTCACTGGTGGTGAGTGTAGAAATTGCATTACAATGGGTTCGGGTTACCAAGGGATGGCGTGACAACGCATCCGCAACCACATTGTGCTTTCCGGGTTTATACATAATCTCAAAATCATACTCCTCCAGAAATTCCATCCATCTTCTCTGACGGAGATTGAGATTTGGCTGGGTGGATAAATAACGGAGACTTTGATGATCCGTATCCAACTGGAATCTTCTACCAAGAAGGTAGTGTCTCCATATCCGCAGGGCACGGACAACGGCTAACAATTCCTGATCATGGGTAGGGTATCGCTGCTCTGTCTCGTTCATTTTCTTTGAATCATAGGCAATAACCCTCCCCTCCTGCATTAGGACTCCACCGGTGGCAATCTTACTAGCATCCGTTGCTACTAATGTATCTTTCTCAGGATCGGGCAAGGTGAGAACTGGTGCTGACGTTAAGGCATCTTTAAGCTGCTGGAAACTTCCCTGAACTTTTGCCTTCCAGTGCTCCATCCAATCCTTCAGCTTCTCATGCTTTGTAAGATTTGTAAGAGGTGCTGCAATCTTTGCAAAATCCTTTACAATTTTCCGATAATATCCTGCTAGCCCCAAGAAACTTCGGACCTCAGAAATATTACCTGGAATAGGCCATTCCCTCACGGCCTCTATCTTTGCCGGATCTGTAGCAATTCCCTCTGCCGAAATGACATGGCCCAAATAATCGACCTTCGGAGTGGCAAACTTGCACTTAGAGAACTTGGCAAAGAGCTGATGACGTCTTAGCTTTTGTAGGGCCAATCTAAGATGTTTCTCATGCTCCTCTAGGGTCTTACTATAGATAAGAATGTCGTCAAAGAAAATAACAACAAAATCATCCAAGTATTGTCGGAAGACATCATTCATCAATCGCATGAAAGTTGCTGGGGCATTAATTAATCCAAAAGGCATAACGGTGAACTCATAATGCCCATATCTAGTGCGAAAAGCAGATTTATGGATGTCCTCCTCTTTAATCCTTATCTGATGGTATCCGAAGCATAGATCAATCTTTGAGAAATACTTGGCCCCTTGCAACTGGTCCATTAGATCATCTGCTCTAGGCAAAGCATAGCGATCCTTGATGGTATGCTTGTTAAGTTGCCGATAATCAATACACATCCTCAAGGAGCCATCATTTTTCTTAACAAAAAGAATAGGAGCGCCAAAAGGCGAAACACTAGGTCGAATGAAACCTAGGTTTAGTAACTCCTGAAGTTGCTTCTTAAGCTCTGCCAATTCTGGAGGACTCATACGGTACGGGGCCTTGCTGGTAGGCTTAGTACCTGGCTCTAAAGCTATCTCACATTCCACCCCTCTAAAAGGAGGAAGCTTCTGGATCTCATCTGGAAAAAGATCACCGAATTCTCGGAGAAGATGAGCAATCCCCTCTGGCAAGGTATCGATTACTTGCTTCTGTTTAGCATCTGAGTCAATGGAGGCAAGCCTAATGACGCAGAGGAGCTTTTGCTTGCGTATAGCTTTATCTAACTGCCTGATGGACATAGACTGCATGATAGGGTTGAATGGTTCACCTTTTATAGTCACGCGGACTCCATTAGCTGCGTTGAAGGTAACTTCCCGTTTCTCGCAGTCTATGTTGGCTTTTGCAGATGCCAAGAATTCCATACCAACAATGAGGTCGTATTTGCCAATATCCATTAACTCGGCGCCCAAAGCCACTGGTGCACCTGGCAACTGCATCTTGAGATTGATGCGACGGCCATGAGTATGTCTGACCTTACCACTGGCTAGAGTGACAGGCCTCGGTCGGGACCTCAAGGTTTCAAGCTGTAAGACCTGGGCCATTCTAGGAGAAGCAAAATTATGTGTACTTCCCGTATCCATAAGAATTACAAAAGGCTTACTGTCTACTTGACCTATAGTGGAAATGACAGCAGGCTGACTTTCAGCGGTAAGTCTGTTCTCATTGCCTTTCTTCGTCATTGCCTTTCTTGATTCATGGTGGAAAAAAGTGGGAATAGAAGTGTTGAATTGTGAAATGCTATTTAGAATGTTCAATGTAGATATTCTAACTAATATTTCAATCAGATATTATAACATCTAAGATACATTCTAGTTATACTGAATATATTCTTCTAGTTATACTGAATGGTTCTTGGCGCTCATATTGGCACTCATGTTGGCGCTTAGGGTTTCAGCCCTGCTCTTTTGCTCATAACTCGGGATTCCGGTGTCAGATTCAGGTGTTCTTGGGCTCATTGTCGGTGTATGATTTGTATGGTGTTTCCTCTGTTTTAGTCGACGGAATCCATCTGACAGTCCCGGCCCTCTTTTGGCAGTGCTAGGTTTTGGCTACAGTTTTCTTTTGGCCATAACTTCTGTATCTGGTGGCAGTTTTGGGTGTGTTTGGGCTTGTTGGAAAGCTCTTTGAGCACTCCATCCAGTGGTGCTTAAACTTTCAGAGATTGGCCTGTTGGAAAAGACGGTTCAGCTCTGAAACTTCGGCCTCTGAAACTTTTCAGACGAACGAACGGCTTCCAGATAAGTTTTCTGTATCATTTTGAATCAAGGCAATGACCAATTCTGTTAGCTTAGGGTAGCATATATTTTGATTTCAAGACATTGCATTTAGTAAAGACATTTTCTGGCATGTTAGTCACTCTAATTTGCTCTCTACTTTTCTCTGGCTTTGAGATTTCTTTAGCTCTTAAGTTTATCAAAGAGAGGCAAATGCATTTCAATAAAAAGTGGTTGGAATAAGTTACGGGACAGAGAGGCTCAGCCTCCGCCATACACCAGGATAGCGAGGGCTGGACACATCAACTGGCAATCCGGACCACTATAAACTCCCGCCATAGAATAACAGCCAGCATGAAAAGACACAATGCATATGTATATAAGTGTGGTATTTGTAGTAAAAAAGGAGACTGGGATACGCTACGGACTGAGGGGTCTAATCCCCGTTGTAGGCCAGGATAACGAGGGCACGACCCTCCAACTGGTTCCCGAATCACCAAAATGACTGAAGGAGAGCCTAAAGGCTTTAATAAATAATAGCTTACAAGTGCTCTTACATCAAGTGCTTGAGGATGTGTTGCTGATTATGTGAAGACATCCATAGAATAATCAAAAACCATGTTTGGGACTCTACAAGAAGTTTTGCCAATTGCAGAATGTCCAACAAAGTGGAACAGAGAATAGTACAATCAATTATGCTGCAGGCCTTCAAAAAACTCGAAGATGAGGACGTTCATCTAATCAGGTTTTTTCATTTGAATTGAATATCTAGCAACACACAAAACAAGGGAAGGGTGATACCATTATCTGCATAATCTGGATGATTGATCTTTTCATTCTTTTATCATCATTAGGTATAAATATAGATTGGATGTTGTAAGCTATGAAATTGGACGGTTTCTTTGCATAAGGCATCAGTTCTATCAACATAGGATATGCATGCTATGTATGAAATTAGGAAGTTTCTTTAGATGCTTTACACTAATATAAATCTGAACTAATAGGCAGTGACTACATAAGCTGGAGATTGTGTTAACATAGTGTAGTTAGAATATTTCAAGATGCTTTATAAACACGGACCTTTGGACACGTGATGTTATGTTGACAGTAATTACTACATATTCATAGCTCCGGATTGGAGCTCTAATCAGTACTAATCAGTTTAGTTTAGGGTTTTTGCAGCATAACAATAATGGCGTGGGAAAAATCCAAAATCTAGAATGACGGAAAACGGATCTGATAATAATATTGTACATCAGTGAGCCCATTACTATTAAGGTTTTTCCTCGAAAACCCTTCGGGCGGGGTTTTTTAACCCTGATAGTAATCGGCGTCACTAATGTAGCCCAGGTCATAGACAGAGAAAGAGGGTTTGTAATATGAATCGCACAAAAGCGGCTCATAAACCCCACACAAATTGTTCAGTTAAAAGCTGATTGATAACGACGCATCACTGCACGGCCACGAAGCCGAAGTAAAGCGGGATGCCAGTAATAATAGAAAAAAAGTCAGCCTTCAGAAAAGGCTACATCATAACAGCGTGATGTGCTAGTAGCGCCCCATCAGGGAGCTCGCCCATGCTACATAAGTCCAGGGCCACGGGTCTATCTATCTATCTATCTATCTATTCATGTTTGTTAAACAAAACAGAGGAATTTACATACTACAAAATGATGAATTGTTAACTAACTTTAGTTAGAAAGCTTGCACAATATCCAGACAAAGCAAGTCATTTTATCCATTGTTTAAGACACATTTTGTTTGCAAATTGTGAATATAAAACCTCAGAGAAAGAAGAAGATTTGAACCTAAGTTTTTTTGTCCTTTCATTATTTTGTTTAAGATTAGAAAGCCAAGCTTCCTTTTATTAATAAAGGCTTTGTCAAATCAACGATAAATTAACGGCCCTCCTTGCCTAAATCTTAACAAATTTTATACATATCTTTTGCTCTCAAAAAAGAAGAGCCAAAGCTCAATTGTGACATGCTTGTGTGGCTCCATGCTGAATTAACATTTTTGTTTTATGTTCTTTTCCCATTCTTCCCATGGAACTTAAGACTTTGAATATTTGCATAACCCACTAAACTTTCACATAATTTCTCAGCCTAAGAAGAATCCATTTTGAACTCCCATAGTCCATTATTGCGAAGAGTTCATCTAAACCCACAGATTGCACTGCATAAAGCATTATAAAATAAGTAATTTGATTTACCTGCAAAATAGAACTGACCACAACTACTGGTATAAAGAAAGAACGGAAGGAGGTAAGGCTAAAGAAAAAATCCCAAGGAAAGAATAACAATGAAACATAAAGTCATACAACCTAACCTTCAATTGAAGGAAATCCTACACATTTACCTGATTCATGAGGTTCGTTGCATGGATAGATATTGAATTGGCATGTTTTTGTTTTAACATGCATCTCCATGTCTATCCATGCAACATATATAGAACTTGTAAATGATAAGCTATTGAATATCATAGTTTGAGATTTAGGCACATGTTTCTGTCTTTTTGTTGCTAGATATTTATAAACATTGTTCTCTAGACTTTTAGAATAAGAAAAGTGCTTTGCGTTTGCAATTATTATTTTGTATATATAGGTTAATATAGAATTGTAGAAAGCTTCTTAATGTAGATGAATGGATTTGCAATTCATCACATTGCGGTATCTTGTTTCTTACTTCATTGTATATTGTTATATGTCTCCTAATTTGTTGATCAATGTCCAACCCTTGAAAGAAAACGTGTAATCTGTTTTTATAGTTACGTTGTAGT
The DNA here is from genome assembly GCA_021234155.1 of Isoetes taiwanensis. Lineage (NCBI taxonomy): Eukaryota > Viridiplantae > Streptophyta > Lycopodiopsida > Isoetales > Isoetaceae > Isoetes > Isoetes taiwanensis. The sequence continues at coordinate 4,718,784 of JAJEKV010000040.1, forward strand.
TGCCTCATAGAACCATATAGCAGATGTGAAATTGAAAGCAAGAACAAAAATATGTCTCTTTGCAAAAATATTCCACAGAAGCCATTCCTAGGATGGGTCCTATGATAGGCATATACTGGCCGATGTTAAATAATCCTGCAGAATCAAGGTTGAAAGAAAAATAACCCGTCAATGAGTCAGGTGCCATAGGCAAGAAGACTCGGAGGCTCCAGGGCCACGCCGAGAAAGAAACAACAGCCGACCAATCAGGAACCGTCCGCGGAATGACCATCGCGGGAAAAAACAATCGATTAGTGCTGCCTCGGAGGCTACAGCGCCACGCCGAGAAAAAACAATAAATATGATCTCGGAGGCAACAGCGCCATGCCGAGAGAAAACATGAATAATAAATATTGACTCAGAGGCTACAAGCCACACCGAGAGAAAACATGAATGAATAAATAAAATACTAGTGCCATGCCGAGAAAGAGTAAACCAATAAGTATGCCTCAAAAGGCTACAGAGCCACGCTGAGGAAATAAAGAATGTAAATTTAAAGAACATGGAAAAAGAAATAACGAACACGATCAAATGAAAAAACCATCAAGGGAGGGAGGGTGAGGGAAACTGATAGGATAGAGAAGAAGGAGAAATCTAGCTCAAGAGAACGCCGATAATAGAACAATGAAGAGAGGCTGAATAAATAGGAGGAGTGACAAAGAGACGTCCCCATCCAAGGAATGTCGGTTCTATTGCTGTCGCAATAGAACCGTGGCATTCCTAGGATGGGTCCTATGATAGGGATATACTGGCCGATAGAAGAGGAACAAACTCAAAAAACTACTCAGCATGGAAACTGAAAGGAAGAGAAGCTAAGGAGAAATATAGTATAAAGAAAGAGAGAAACGAGTCTACAAGGTCACTGGAAAAGAATGCATAGATAAGGCTGACGGCAATCAGAGTAAAAACAAAGGAAGAGGAAACTAAGAAAAAATGGAGGAAAAAGGAGATAAAGAGAAGACAGAGACAAAGGAACAATGAAGAAGCAGAAAGAGCAAGTAATGCCGGAATGCAAACAATGGAATAAATAAAAATGAAGGAGAGCACGATGGAGGAATGCTATGAGAGATGGAAACGGGAACATAAGAATGAAAAAGACAATGGAAAAATGCAGTAAGAGATGAGTGAAGGAACTTATGGGACAACACCAGACAGAGCCACGAACATGATGTCATCATCAAAGTAACGATCTCAAATGACTAATGTCCAAATTACACTAACAAAGATACTATAAAAGCAAACTATCCTAATAGAAAAAGAGCAAGAAGACAAAGAACCAAAGAATAGAATAGAATAGAATAGAATAGTTTTTTTATCGTCCACTGAGACCAATCGGCCTATGGGACCCAGAAGGAGCGCAGCAAACTTATTACTGTCTGGGTTAAAAAACCCCCGCCCCGAAGGGTTTTCGAGGGAAAAACCGTGGCAGTAATAAGAATGCTGTCAAACTGTACAAGTATACATCATCATGAAATAAATGTGTATGTACATGTCAAGTGTGTGCCCGAGGACATAGCTGATCTCGCATGTCCATGACCTCCTGAAGGTATGATCCTAGCATCCGTACGGATGCCGTGCTCAATGTCACATGTAGCGGCTGGCCAGGCCTGACCAACTCAGCATAGCGCGTCCGGATTTGATCATATGCTGGGCAACTTTGAAGGGTATGAGATTCATCCTCAATGACTCCCATTTGGCAGCATTGACAGAGCCTGTCCTGACGTGGCTCACCAATCCATCTGCCTGTCTCAATTCGAAGATGATGTGCCCCTGTGCGAATGGAGGCAATGAGTCTGCGTCTGGAACCAATGTGACTAATATAGTAATAATGTCACTAGAGTTAAACGAAACAATAAGCGAAAGAAAATAAATTAAGGAAACAATGCAAACACAACCAAAAAAGAGAAATGATATCAAAATGGAGCTACCGAGATAATGAGGAGTGTATACCAAATGGAGTGCAACAAACCCATAATGTAGAAAATAAAAGCGATTGAAAATGTGGAATAAAGAAAGGGAGGCAATGCGAAAGACATAGAAACAAACACCCAAGTGACCCAATATAAAACACCTAGAAACAAACAAATCGACTGATAGACCCGAACAAATGGAGAAAAAAGGCACCAAGTACTGGGAAAAAGGGAAAATATGGAAAAGAGATGAGCAAAGGAGGGAAAAACGCACATTTAGATAATGAAGCAATGGCAAATGGACGGATTAGAATAGCAAAAACATGTCCAAGAAATACATAATAACTGGAATGATGATATCAAGAAAAGAAACATAACCTAGAGCAAAAAGGACTAAAAATAAAAGAAAAGAAATATAGCCCTGACAGATACCCCTATTCCAAGTCTAACATGTACCAATCCACAAAGACAAAAGATGAACAATTGCGGACATCCAAATCAAGCACACTCAACAAGAAAAATGCAAGAACAGGTCAACTAATCATCAAGAGTGCCAGAGTGGAAAAAGAGCATGACTGGTTCAAGAACTAAGAAAAATAGAGACAAATAACGTTAAAACGAGGGCAAACCTACAACCAAACGAGAAGGAAGATAATGGATAAAAAGCTATAAATGAACAGAATACACCAGCGAAAACACACAACTAAGAATTGATAGAGCCGAAGACACAACAAAAGGAAATTAACAAGATGCTATGATCAAAGGCATGATGAAAGTGCAAGAAGAGCAATGCGGCCAACAGAATCACGGAAGTGCCAAAGGAGCAAATGGAACTAACATAAGGAGCAAAACAAAATACAATGGAAAACCGAGGCCAATGGAACTCATGTGACCAAAAGGGGAAAAGGTAATAACAAGACTCAATGGAGAAACCTGAAACTAGAGGCGATAATGATCGTTAGGCGACCGAGGTACAATAAAGTAATGGAGTAATGGGACTACTCACACTCGAATAGTGAGTATGGAACAACAACGAGCAATGGAGCAAATGGAAATAAAAGAATAAAATAGTAGAAGAAATAAAGTGAGTAGTTCAGATGAGAAGACGAAGTAAAGACACCAACTAAGTCATAGAGAAAGGAGAAACCAACCATAAGTACACTAAAAAATTGATGACAACAGCAGAGTGCCATGAAAAGGAAAATGAACAAACTTAGGTGCAATACTAATGCTCAAACAATGTAACACGAAACCATATAAACAGACCACAAAGAATCTAAGGAGAAAAAGTCAATGGAGGATGGGGAACGAGATCATGAATAGAGGAACCGAGCATATGGATAACAGAACAAATGGTGTAAATAGAATAGAATAGAATAAATTTTTTTAACTAACAAAGCATAAGAAAAGAAGGAAGCTGAACATCGGGCGACCAAGAATAGAAAAGACCTGAGTGAGGGAGTAAGCAGAACAAAGGGCAGTCAAGAATAAAGGAGCAACTGACAACCTTGGACAAAGCTACGTGGGGAAAGTAAATGGAATAACTCAGGACAAAAAGAATATGGCAGCATTGAAAAGAGGATAATGAAACAAAGACTAGAAAAATGAGAATATAAATTTAATGGGACAAATAGCAAAGTTAAAAAAGCTAATAAGCAAACAAATCGGGGAGCAGAAGCCATTAGAATGGATCATACCTGCAAAATATAACGAATTTAGACGGCAATACAAAGAATCCACACAACACAAAGGAAAAGGGGCAATCAAAATTGGAAACCATAACCAAAAAGGAAAAATGGGGTAAACGAGCAATGGCACTAGAAGTATGGAATGTCTCGATGCCGTGGAGAAAATTTGAATAATGAAGCAAGAACCATACAGAACATGAAAGGCAATGGAAAACATGCGGTAAAAGAAATAGTGCAAGCATAGAATACCAAATGAACTACAGAAAGGCAAAAAATAGAGAGAAAAGAATCAACTCTAATGAAAACAACGAACCATGTAATCGTAAACATCAGCAATTATCGGAGACCCATAACCGTGAACATAGTCTCTCCCAATAAATCCCATCTCCATAAGAGACACAAACCCGTGCCACCTTCTAAAGGCATAATAGATTCGATAGCAGTCCAACACAATAATGTAAAACTCAACAATATGAGGAAGCATGAAAATCGAACACATCCCTTGGCAACATAAATAGACGGAAATGTTTAGAAGAAAAAACACATCCCTAGGCAAAATTCACAGATAGAAACATTTAAACGTGAAAAACGCAAAACACGAACCTTGCTGGTGGGATCCAAACTCTGGACCCTGAAACTAGAAAAGAGAGACCTTATCCATAGGCCACAATCTCACATATGACTAGAGATCACAGAAACCCCCAAAATGCCGCTACGACAATATGAATAAAACTCAAAGATGCATGCATTATTCATGTCAACAATGTAACTATCGATGTCATAGACCACATGATCTCAAAAATACAAGTCAACCAATAAATCTAGCATGGGATGTAATGTTCCTCAACATAGAAGGAGAAAAGCCAACACATATGCATCAAAATAAATGTGGGGAATGACTAAAATTCCAAAAGACAACCAAATAGTAGCACAAACAAAAACAATAGCACAAACAAAAACAACATCATGTGTGATATTGCCTTAGAAACAGCTTCGAGATATAAGAACAATGGTTAATGCTACACGAGAATAACATATAGAAAACGCTCTAGGAAACACGTATAACAATAATCTAATTAGCACGAGAGAAAATCACAAGGAAAAACCCTTTGACATACCAGAACCCCCCATAGAGAAGAACTTATGAAGCAAGAAAAAATAACATGCTAGGCCTGCCGTAACAATAATAAAATCACTAGAAAACAAAAAGGAACTTGCAACAATGTATGCCAATGAAGCGGGGGTCCAAAGATACAAATGACAACTAAAGACATCTGGGCAGACAAGATCTATGCAACATAAAATGACAAAAAAACCGTTAAAACAAAAGAAACAAGATACAACCCCAACAGATATGCATATTTCAACTCTAACATAAACCATCTGACCAAGGAAAAAAGATGACCCAAGTAGAATGTCGAAGCACAAAAAACCCATGAAGACAACTGTAAACTGTGAGGAGAAACAAGGTACCCTGCCTCACTGCCAGCTACTAGTACGAAATGCCAAACCACGGAAAAGGGCCACAACCAAACAATATAGGCATTCCTAGAGGAACATGGACGACTTAACCATGGACAAAAATGAAGAACCAAACGAGGAACCTAACGTAACGAGAGAAAAAGAAAATGCATGTCCAACGACAGACAACGAAATCTTGCAAACGAACCTGGAAGCTTGGAAGCCAGGCGGCGCATATATGACAAATGCCTGAAGATCACATGCTGAAATATACCAGATTAAATAACGAGTACAAACGCCTAAATTGTGTGACCCATGTACCCTTATAACCATGCCTGCACGAACTCCACACTTGCCAACACATTAATTTCCCAAAAACGCAAAGCCCAGTTAACAACAATTGCATATAATACTCAAGTAAATTTCAAAAAACAATGATGAGTAAGATAAGGGTTATAAGGAATAAAGAATAATCTGAATGGCAAAGGATCATGGAACCTATCAAAACCAAAAGCTGAAAAACCTTTAACGTTTCTACTGAAACAAATACAGAAAGGGAAAAGGTAGGAGGCCATCAACGCAGGTCTGGGTTGCTGCGAGGTTGTGCTAATTGAACCAGCAAGGCAACTGGACGACTGTCACATGGCCTTGCCACGTCAGCAGGTGCCCACATCAAAGGATCAAGCGGTGATAGATTCTGGGAAAAAAGATCTGGGCAAAAAACGATGAAGAAGATAAGACGGTAGGAGGATAAGGGGGTTGAGGCACCAGAATAAGAAAACGATCCTACAAATTAAATCAGGAGAAAGTGGCATGGGATTTACATTGCCCCGGTCATTAAAAAACACAGCAAAACTGAAACAATCAAAGCAAAAACAAATCAAACCTGGTATCTTGCTTCCAAGTGTTTGCGACAGAGGCGGAAGCGGTGGCCGATTGCAGAGAGGGAAAGATTCGAGAGAGGGATTGCAGGGGAAGATTGCAGATTAGCGAAGCAGATGCAGGTCTGATGCTGCGGAGTACGCCCCACAACCACATCGGATCCGCCATTGAAGAAGCATCGGCGAACACAGCAAGAATCCATGGTAGAAATGAATAAGAAAAAGCAATCCAATAACAGATTTAACCCTCGAAATCTGGCAAGGGACGGTCGGAATAGATCTCTATGTACAGGAAAACCGAGTCCCCTTATCCACAAACCAGACATAAACAAAGATGCGATCTGAGGAAGGAGCAAAGCCATTTCGGAAAACCACCCAGAGCATGATATTGAAACTGTTGCAGAGGGCCAGATAAGAGGAGATTAGAGAGAACAGAACACGCTTACAGGGAAAAGGAAGGAATAGAAAGACTGAAAATTATGAAACCGTCGGATGCTGAACCCGAACTCAAGGATATCACGCTTTCAAACAAAAACAAAAAAGCAAAGAAAGAAAACCTTAAGACAAGTCGTGGCAAAACTCTGTACCTGTACGCTGGAGCAGAACAGCTACCACTGATGCACGAAGTCTGCAAAACGAAACTAATAACAGAAAAATACTGTAAATAACGAGATTCACACCTTGTAAGAAAAGGGGTTCTGGGAGCATGGGGTGCTTGATGCAAATCGGCATGAATCGGGCAGCTCGTGGAAAGATAACGAAAAATATGCCCAAAAGGCTGCAATGTGATGTGAACGGAGCCCATAGCATATCGAAACCTCCAACAATCAATCCCTATCGCAAAGCAGCAGGTAGAGGATCTCCCAACACAAAGCAGCAGGTAGAGGAGAAACTGATAGGATAGAGAAGAAGGAGAAATCTAGATCAAGAGAACGCCGATGATAGAACAATGAAGAGAGGCTGAATAAATAGGAGAAGTGACAAAGGGACGTCCCCATCCAAGGAATGTCGGTTCTATTGCTGTCGCAATAGAACCGTGGCATTGCCAACCATTTGAAAGCATCTTTTCTTTTAGTGGGCACACATATTGGTTCCTCAAATATGTAAGGAGTCATTTGTACTAATAATCCGAGGGCTACATAAAAGGAATGCAGAAGCCTACTTTTGGTTTCCCCTAAAGATACATTGTTCTCTAGTGAGGTGTAAAGTAAAGCAAGCCAATGAGGCCTTTTGCATGTGTGAGGCATTCTTCTGCAACATCTAGATGCATCCACTTTCTACATAAGATTTGCAATCAATTCGCCACCTTCCAAGCTATGCAAGCCAAATAAATCCAAATGCAACGATCTATCCTATTAGGAGTGTTGCAGTATGGTATCTGCAAAGGCCTTCAAGGAGGAAGTTTGTCTACAATTTCATGCAAAGCATCATAAAATTGAATGAGAAATGGTGAGAATTTAAGAAAGAGAATAGACTTACATTGAGCCTGCACAATTCAATAACCATAAAAAGATTGAATGATTGAAAAAATACTGGTTTTATGAGGCCCTATCATGACAGAAAATGCAATGCTCCAAAGAAATCATTCCTCAAATTTTGTATCTGAGCAGAACTTTACAAATCCCAAGAAGTTTCAAAAGGGAGGCCTTTGAACATACATCATAGCTTTCAAAGTGCCACAGCATAAAGCAACAATATGCCTTACCTTCCTTATGTGAGAAATCTCGACGTTCCTCTGCCATTGCATATTTCTTCTCCTTGTTGCAGCATTTATTCTCTTTCTCGAGAGGATCAAATTGCTGTTTGCAATTCCAACATGTTCTTAAATTACCAGTGCTTGCTGCAATGACTGAAATAATGCCAGCCTATGTAATATTCCAATCAGCATCATTCTAACCAAGAGATAAAATCCTCTAGCTATAGCTACAGCTACAACCTACCTTTACAAACCTTGTTCATGTTTAATGATAACAAATTTTAATCTTCCAGACAGTAGCACTACATACTGAGAAATACGGGAGCATATGTATCACTGGAATTCCTGTTAAATCCTCAACCGACAAATAAATTCATGCAAATAAGACAATTTTAAACGGAAGATAAGGGCCTAAGCTCCGTGGTTTTGAAATCTTGGTTTAGCACGCAGCGCCTCAGACAAAATGGAAAGGGATGGCATTCCATTACTCTAAAATTCCCGGTCATGACCTCGTTTATAAGCAACCCGACTGATATAAGCTAGACCCGTTAGGTTTAAATATCAAGGAAAAAGCTTTCTTTGGATAAGACCTTAATTACCTTGCAGGTGCTTAATCTTTGTTTGGCAGCTCGTCTGAGTTTCCTGCCTTGTTTTTGCCCATCCCCCCATCCTTTCCTCTCCTTCCTTGTGCTTTTTTCTTCATCAATCTGGTCATTGTATTAGACCAGTTCCGACAGAATCTTTTGCAAATATTGTTTTCAGGGCCTCTTTCCTATTCGATGCCCCAAGTTTCATTGTTCTATGAGCTATGGCAGAGAGAAGCTATGGCGGAAAGAAGCTTTGGAAGCAGAGGATTAACGGAAGTTCTAAACTCTAGTCGTGCCAAAAAGAAAAGAAGGGAAAAACTCTGAAATACCCTTATGTTTTGCTAAAATTAACAAAACGCCTCTAGTTTTGGGGGTATTTTAATAGAAATGATCATAACTTTTTTGTGATGATCCAAATGAGAATGAGTCTTTCAGATATATTGTAGAAAAGGTTGAGATCTTTCCATGAAAGTTAACATCTCCTGAATCAGATTCCGAAATCTCAAGTTATGGTCTCGTAAATCCCTCTGAAATTTTTACAATTTTCTTGTGTATTAAAAATAGCATAACTTGTGATTTAAGACTCCGATTTATATCATCTTACCTTTGATAGAAAGATCTCAACCTCCGTTACAATAGTTTTGAAAGGCTTATTCTCATTTGGATCATCACAAAAAAGTTATGCTCATTTCCATTAAAATACCCCCAAAACTAGGGGCGTTTGTTAATTTTAGCAAAACATAAGGGTATTTCAGAGTTTTTCCCAAAAAGAAAAAGAAATAACTGTGGAGAAAATGCATGCTGATGCCACATTTGTTATTCGTTATTGAAATAGGATTTCCTATTCTTTCATTTTGCTATTGTAAGTCATTCAGCTTATATTTGTATGTATCGATGTGTCTATGTTATTATATCATATGAAGAAAACACCTTCATGGAGGATTTGCAATGTTATCCTATTGAAATAACCCTAACAACGCTTTATGCAATCCACTAAAATGTTAGGCACCTATTTTTATTGTCAAATAATTTAATAGATTGTAGTGAATATTTAAAGAACCACTGGTTTGATCATCTTAGCACTATAGAATGATTCTAAGAACTACAAAATGGTTTAGGAAGCGTATATTGAGAGGTTGAATAGAGCCCCAATTATTACTGCAATAGTTCACGAACCGAATGAAGAGGTCCATCTCATACTTGGGGAATTGCATTGAGCCCGTATAAATACACCCATGTCCTTATATGTCGTAGCCACATGTCGTAACCACATGTTTACTATATCTCTTGAGCTAATTTCATCAAGATAATTTTATAAATGAATGCTTGTGTGCTTTTTGGATGTTCTGCCGCATATGGCAGTTCAAATCTTCAAGCATAGGCATTGCTTCAGATTTCACATGTCCAGAATTAATATATTTGGTAAAGAGAAATGTCCAAGGCCGCTGCGATAAATTTCTTGTAATATAGTAAAGATAGAAAACCACGCAAACTTAGTGTAATTAAAGAAAAATGTCTTAATATCAATATGTAGACAAAGTCTTGGGCTGCTGACTTGGTAGTTCCTGGATGACATACGAGTTGACTAATTCAAGTTAGATGAAATAGTCATAGCCTCCAAATTTGGAAGAATCCCAAACATTAATTTTAGGCCAAAATGCTAATAGAATTCTACGTGAACATTCCTTGCAGAATATGGCGCCAAGGCTATGGATTCACAACATCTTTCTCTTCGGTTTGCTTCTCAAAGCTGCTGCCCAGCAAGGTATTGATGCAATTTTTTTTTTCTCTTTCTGTTTTTTGGGTTGCCCCTAGGGGGACAAACCCTCGTTGAGGTGGGTTCTTAGCATATTCCAAGGATATGTTGGTATCTTCCTAGTATATTCCAAAAACTGCTCCAAACCTGCTACCGCCCTTAAACTGGCGGTCATCCTCGTTAGTGGGCAAGACTCTTCGTATACTCTGTAGCCGGTAGCCAGTCCAGGATATGGTAGCCTTCAATTTGGTAGCCTGCACTTTTGCTTGAATCCAGGATATGGTAGCCTTCAATTTGGTAGCCTGTACTTTGCCTGAATCGATACTGGTTATTTTCATAGTTAGAAGTTAGGAGTTAGGAGTTAGCTAACGCCTAACGTATAATAACGTCTAACTAGCTATTCTCCGGGCAACGAGAGCTGTTGGATAGGGATATTCACCCCTTATTCCTTAATCTACACTGTACACAAAATTCCTCGTTTGTGGGGTATGGATGTATAGAAATTATGATATTGTATAACAAGATTTGCAAAATACTATAAGATTTCAGTCAATATACTATATGGTGTTGATTTTGTACATGCAATACATAATTAAAAGGGCTCTCGCTGCCCTACATCACCCCCCGTGTGAATATGCACCCAAACAAAAGGGGGTTTAAGGGGGAATTTAATTTTAATGGATGTAATGTAATGGTTTGTGTTATAGGTTCAAAAATTTTTTTGCCCCTTTGGGGCAATGAAAATTGTGTATGAATGTTGTGTACATTGCTATAGGTTCTTGTGCCTAAGACAGTGTGGCCTTGAAGACCACTTATAGTTGCGCTGCAAAAAATTCTATAATATATATTTGTAATAAGCAAGTAGGCCAAAAAATTTATATCATTGTGAGGGTCTCCATTCTACATATTGGAATACAAAACGAAACTCTACAATATTGATGAAAAAAATAATGCTAAAGAGAGTGCATTTATGATGTAAACCACTTACAATATCCCTAGCTAGTAGAATTCCATATGCTAGACATGTTAGAACATGTGTTTAGGAAATGGAGCCATGAAGGATGTCACGTTTGTTTAAGTCACTAGTCAAATCACTATGATACTAAGTAAGCAGACACAATAAGAAAAAGAAAGAGGTGTGCAACCAAACATCTTATTCTGAAATGTAATCTTGTAAGTACATGTATTGCCAATATATGGTAGCATGATAGAACTAAATCAAATTCTCCAGATGTTTTCAATGAACCTGTAAAACCAGGGAAAGATTGGCCCATCAATAGTGCATCACCTCTTAGTAAAACATAACATAACAGTGAGTTTGAAGAAAGGCTGCAAAAAATGAAAGACTGATGATCATGGTTACCAGCAAATATAAAAAGTTCTTCAAGTCATTATCTTACATACCAAATATTCCATGGCTGTAAGGCACATCTTTGAACACATCTTCTGAAATATCTATGTATATAGCAAAGCCAATAGTAGGGCCACTGGAAAAAATCACAAATATTAGTTGTTATTGAGCCACAGGCATAACACAATTTTAGAATAGCCGAGTTACACCAACAAAGCAACAGTGTTTTTGAAATACACGGAAACACGAAAAACGTACCAAACTATCCATGTATCAAGACAAAGCTGCTCGCCAGTACTTAAAGCCCCTGTGCCAAGAGATATGGCTAATCTTTGCATGACAACCACATGGTGCTGCCTGCCTGATACCCTGATAGCCTGTTCTGAAGCCTGATAGCTGCCCTGCATTTTAACTTCATAACTTGCACCAGACATGCCATTAAATAACTTGCATCTGCTGTTTAAGGGATACATGCTTACCTCAGCATATGATAGATTCAGGGAAATGTCAGGAGGCATCAGGGGCCGCATTTGAAGCAGGCTTCACACTAGACTTTCGATTCTACCTGAACACTGGAGCAGAAGCCAAGGAGTCAGAGGTTTGCTTACGGTCCTGCAAATCGAAATGAAAACCCAATTCATAATGTAACACAAATATGAAACGAAATGTTGGTATCTACCTCTCATCAGAAAAGAAGGCTAGAAGTGCCACAATTACAAAAGCAATTTGGATTTGATAAAAGAGGTAAACGAACTGGTTAGTGGACTGGTTAAGTCCCCTGCTGATATCTATCTTGGTCAAAACCAGGAAGCTTGCAAAAGCAAATGTAGAGATGAACCTTCAACAGGAAGTTCTGGAAAACAAGGCTGAAACGGATGACAGGGTTGAAGGTATATACAAAGAACTTATATGTGCAGCCAACTAGTTACCCCTTACAATATATCGCGGGCGGATCGCCCGGCCAGTTCAATGATCCATAGCCGGTTTTTCTTAGAATACATCCCAAACTTGATCGATCGCCTTTTTGCCATTTAAGAGCATGGGAAGTAAATCCACTTAGCCATTAGCGGTGCAAGGCGGTTAGCAATACCTAATTGTTCCCGAAGCTGCAAATGCAAGCTTTGCATGGAGAAAATGGCGGATGCGACTTTTAAATCTAGAGAATCCGGATTATAAACAACCCTGAATCGGATATTTATTAATAGTAGAGGCACGCCTCCAACCATCTCGCTTTTTCAATACAACTCTAACTGGAGCCCACAACACAACAACCGAAGACATCATTTTATTCGGAGAAATATCGCAACCCCAAGCATGAGACCCATAGCTTAAAAAATCCTTTGAATCACTCGATCATCTAAGCACTGCGGTATGCCCTCAAAGCTTATAGCTTATAATCCGTTGAACCTTCCGATCATCTACCTCTGCTCTGATCTTCTGATGGCGATTTACTCAGGGCATGAGAACAAACAAATTAACCAGGAGCCTAATCGGAGTTTTGAATGGGGTAATGCGCCATACTTAGATTGCTTCTCAGATTCTGCTGCAAAATGGTCCTCTAAATCCCCTTCACTAGTAAAAACCTCTTTAAAGCTAATAATCTAGCCATCAGAGAGAACTGTGGAAGCCATAGCGAAAAGAAAACTGCCGGAAATGGTCCTCTAAATCCCCTTCTCCACGAACCCTAAAGTTGAATGCCTCGTTGCTTGCATGGCATTCATAAAATTAAATTAATTAAGTTTTTAAGGAACAAAAACATGCAAGGCAAAACCATTGCAAAACCATAGTTAAAATGCCATTTAAATATGAGAATCCAGTGTGCACTCTAGATGTACTGATTAGTATGCCTCGTGCAATACGCCCATGAAATCATATAAAAACCATGCCAAAAAGCGTATAAAATCACAAAAAAAACCCCCTGTTATAATGCTACATATTAACGCCGTTAGTTTCGCCATAAAAAAAAAATTCAGATTTTGGAAATTTAATATATCATCTGAACTAAAATCATACTCTGTCTTATGCCAATCACAAGTTGCATTGTTAACATAATCCTGTCATAGTTGCAATTTGGAACTATAAACAATGGAAATGCAAAACAATATAAACAATGGAAATGCAAAACAAAAAATGCAAAACAATGTTTGATGCTTGCCACAAAACAGGAAATGCAGTACAATGCACTGGATTTTAGATGGCCAAAGCTTGCTGAGCTGCATGAGATCAGTTGCTCAAGACAGTCGGATTTCTTGCTACTAGTAAACGATTTGTTTATGCTTTATCTCTGCACTAAAATATCTGTCTCTGTGATATATTTGTTGAAGAGCTCTGTGCCTGATTCATCCTATATGGATTGTTGTATACAGAATAAAAACCTTTGTGGATGTTAGGGAGGAGATTGTAGGAGGACTTCTGGAGCATTAGTACCATACTGCTAAGATTTTTTTCATTCAACAAAGCATGGACGATCATACATAATAAATAAGATTTTCTTCAACAAAGCATGGCCGATCATAAACACAGTCGGATTTTTTTCAACAAAGCATGGCAAAAGTGAAATCCATTCTCCATTTCTCCATTCATGGAAGGGCTAACGCAGTTGCTTTGATGCTAATATTCTAGAGAACGTGGAGCAAGTTCGCTTGGAGGATTTCGTGCAGCAGACATGGCAACCCCAGAACCAGGCTCTAAGGTTTGCTTCCCTACTTCTTATCTCTTTTTGCATTTTAGTCTCTGCATGCTCTTCTGTAAACCTGCACTTTTGCTTGAATTGATACTGGTTATTTTGCAGTTGCTTTGATGCTAATATTCTAAGTTCGCTTGGAGGATTTCGTGCAGCAGACATGGCAGCCCCAGAACAAGGCTCTAGGATTTGCTTCCCTATTTCTTATCTCTTTTTGCATTTTAGCCTCTGCATGCTCTTCTGGATTTTGAGTTTGTGAGTAGAAGGTCCTGGGTTCTGATACCGAGCTCTCGATCATCAGATCTGGGTTGAGCCCTTCCTTTTCGATATGATTCCCAATGGAAGACTTTCAAAGATGACCCAGATAAAAAACGTACGTTTTTTGGAGGCTCAGAGAACAGAGAACGGAACCTGTACAAAAGAATAGTAGGGATCGGAAATGGACAAGCTTTTGATTTATTGATAGCCTTGCTTTATCGCAGTTTTGAATATTTGGCTCAGGCAATGGAATAGTGCTACAACTTGGAATGCTTGCCATTTTTGGCAAGCTTGGATCTATGTTGCCAGTTTCTTTCTTCGCATTTGGAGATGAGTTATCTGAGACTTTTTATAGTTTTATAGGTGCACTATGACTTGATATGCTTCAGCAGTGCATGACAATTGCAATCTGTCAATGCAAGTGCTTAAGGAGAATCCATTCCCAAGCCTTTCTAGACTATGAAGGACAGTAAGGACCATTGCATATTTTTTTTACAGAAGTTGGAATTTTATGAGTATAGAACTTGAATAAAAGCTTGAGGGCCCTGATTTCAGTTTTAATGGCTTCACCAATAGCATTTCATCTTTGATATAAAGCATGTTGAATTTGGAGGAGGTGATTATTGGCGAAAATTTTGTCTCTGGATATATTCAAGCAGAAGTAGGATCTGTGGGCAAGATATTTTTAAGCCTTGAAATACATTTGGCTGGTGAAAAAAAAGAATGTACAAAAATAGAATGACAGTAAGACATGTTTAGCATTTTGTGGTTTAAGCAGAAGCCAAATGTTATTCTGATATCTTAACAACGTCAAATGGAACCTTGGCTTTTGTTAACACTAGAAATATAACGAATTCATATGGCAATTCAGCGTTTTCTTTGTGAAATTAAATATGATGCATATGGCAGAAAAACAAGAACCTTATATATTCATACATAATTGAATAGATTATAGAATCATATATTCATGTACGAATATGAGAACACATATCTGTCTTGAGACAGTTGCAGACTGGAAGGGCTCCCCCATAATTGTGCAATGCTTGAGTTCAATGTGTTGGGAATATGGAAAAATAGGACAGTTTATGTAAGCAGGTGAAAAGGCATATGAAAGGTCATGAAGGCATGTCTTTTGGGAAAGGGCATGGCTATTGGAAAAGGTATGACTATTGGAGTCATGGATTAATGAGGTGGACAAGCCTATGTGGCTTAGGGGGTGACGTGGCAGTATTGTACGTTGGATAATAAGGCAGCGGATAACCTAGGGAATGCGTTTCTGTTAACACTCCCCCTTAGTCGATGCCTGTCGGACTGTCTTTTATGTTGAGGCTTTGTCTGCATAGAATAAATTTGTCAGTTGGTAGAGGTTTTGTAAGAAAATCTGCTACCATATCTTCAGTGGGGCAATATTGAAGTTGAATCTTCTTCTCAAGAATCTTTTCTCGTACAAAGTGGTACTGGATCTCAATATGTTTTGATCTAGCATTGATTCTTGGTTGTGTTGCCATGCTGATGCAACTTGTGCTATCAGTCTTGATTAACACTGGTCCTTGTGAAGGTATCATGATGTCTTCAAGTAATCTGCAGAGCCTTGTTGCTTGGCAAATAGCTATATATTCTGTTTCAGCACTTAATAAGGAAATTGTAGGTTGCTTTTTACTACACCAGGAGATGGTGCTTTTTCCAAGTTGAAAACAATATCCAGTTGTGGACTTGCGAATTTCAACATCACTAGCATAAGAAGCATCACTATATCCTGTGAGTGTGAGCGAACCACCTTGTAATGTAAGTCCAAAGTTAGGGGTGCCAGAAAGATAGCGAAGAATTCTCTTCACTGCAGCCCAGTGCATAGGTCCTGGATTACTCAAGAATTGACTCACAAAACTGACTGCGTGAGCAATGTCAGGTCTTGTACATATAGCAGCATACATGAGACTACCTACTGCACTCGCAAAGGGTGTATTCTTCATGATCTCTTCTTCTTGAGTATTTTGAGGACACATATCTTTGGATAATTTTATATTCATACTCTCATCCGTCTCAAATTTCTTCAAGAGGTCTTCAATATATTTTTGTTGACTGAGATGAATTGTCTTCTTTTTTCGATTTCTTAGGACTTATATTCCTAAGCAGTAAGCAATTTCACCATAATCAGTCATTTGAAATTCTTTGGCAAGAATTTGTTTACACTCGCTCAGAAAATGCAAGTTGTTGCTTATTAATATGGCATCATCCACATACAGAGCTAGGAGCAAAATATGGCAGTTTCTCTTCTTGATGTAGATGTTACTGTCTGCTCCCCCTTGCTCATAGCTATGTGACTTGAGAAAGGTGTCAATCCTTTGATACCATGCTCGTGGAGACTGCTTGAGGCCATATAAAGACTTATGTAACTTGCATACCAAAGTCTCTTGTCCAGGTTGAACATAACCTTCGGGTTGTTTCATGAAGATATCTTCTTCCAAGTTACCATTGAGAAATGCAGTCTTAACATCCAATTGATGGATGTGCATATCTTGGGCAGCAGCAAGTGTGAGGAGAGTTCTGATGGATGTCATTTTGACAACAGAAGAGAAGGTATCAAGGTAATCGATCCCTTCAATTTGAGAATATCCTTTTGCTACTAATCTTGCTTTATAATGATCAATAGATCCATCAGGTTTGTATTTGCATTTAAAGAGCCACTTACAACCAATTGCCTTACGCCCTGGTGGGAGTGGTTGCAAAGTCCATGTTTGATTCTTCATGAGAGAGTCATATTCAGAAGTCATAGCATCATGCCATTCTTTGGAATTTGGATCCGATAAAGCATCTTTAAAAGTTAGTGGATCACCAACTATGGGCATAGCAAAATGCTTCTTTAGTGTTTGCATGGAAGACTCTAAAGCCTTCAAAGATGGAGTACGTTTTCGACCATATCGACTTGTACTTGGGGATGCCACTAGAGGAAGTGGGCTTTCCATAAATTGTTGCACATGATCAGGGGCTTCGTCACTCGAGGTGATTGTTTGGGCATCTTGAACAGCTTCATCTTGCATAATTTCGGGAGCAAGATCTTCAATGTGTAGTTGTTGGGGCTTCCTCGGGAACTATGACAGGAGCTTGTTGTTGTGCTTGAATAATTGGAGGATTGAGTTGCATGTTATCATCCTGAGTGAGAGGAGATATGGGAGGATAGAGGACTTGCCAAATATCTTGGCACCAAGATGTAGGAGATACATCTTTCAGATTCCAGAAGGTATCTTCAACAAATGTAACATCTCGGGAGATGAAAACCTTCTTGGTAAGGGGGTTGTACATACGATATGCCTTGGCAGACATACTGTAGCCAACAAAGATACACTTGATACTATGGTCCTCCCATTTTCTTCGTTTTTGTTTAGGTACATGCACATATCCAATACAACCAAACACTTTTAGATGGGATAATGTTGGTTGCTTACCAATCCAAGCTTCATATGGAGTTTGATCTTGCAATGCTTGTGTGGGCAATCGATTTTGAATATAGGTAGCTGTTGCTAGAGCTTCGGCCCAAAAATAATGAGGAAGTTGACTCAAATGCAACATACTTCGTGCACTTTCAGCAAGAGTGCAATTCTTTCTCTCGGCTACACCATTTTGTTGAGGAGATTATGGGGCCGTCAAATTTCTGTCAATTCCATGTTGTGCACAGAAACTTGTGAATGCTTTGGAGATATATTCACCACCATTGTCAGATCTGAGATATTTGATGGTTCTTCCAAGTTGGTTTTCAGCTAGAGCTTTGTATTCTTTAAAAGCTTCTAAAGCTGCAGATTTCTTTTTAAGAAAATACACAGTGGTGTATCCAGAATAATCATCAATAAATGTGATGAAATATTTACAGCCATTATCAGAAAGTATTTCGGACTCACCAATGTCAGTGTGGACCAAGTCAAGTGGATGCTCGGCTCTTGAATGACTGGCCTTGGGAAAGGGTAACCGATGATGCTTGCCAATTAAACATGCTTCACATACTAGCAAACTGGTATTTGGCTGAATATTGAAATCTCGAACCATCTTCTTTAAGTGGAGTTGCTTCAAGGCATGCAGTCCAGCATGTCCCAATTGTAAGTGCCATTGATAAACATCGTTGGGAGTGGTGGTCACTGTATTTACAGAGTGTTGAGGCACATTATAAAGCGACTTCCCTCGCGTACGCCTTGAGCAAGTTTGTGTCCATGAGAATCTTGAAGTTGGCACTCATTGATGTCAAATTGAACTTTTAAGCCAACATCATAAATCTTGCTAACTGAGAGCAAGTTCTGGTCAAGCGGGGTACATGTAATACATCATGTATTTTTTTGATCGATCCATCGGGCAGTTACACCGAAACTTTGCCTTGTTCTTCGATACTGAGGGGACTATCATCTCCTAAGAGAACAGTCTGCTCAGGTGGCATCTTTTGATATGTGATGAAAGAATCACGTTGTGGAGTCATATGAGCAGTACATGCTGAATCTAAAAACCAGCTACTAGAATGGTTAGTCACAGAAGAACATGAAACTTGTGAGACACATAACCTTTCTTGATGATCATTGATGATCACGTTTGCCTTGTTACGCTCTTTTGCAAGTCGAGTGTGACAATCTTTGGCATAATGGTTTGGTTTGCCACAATAATTGCATATTAATTTGCGATTCATGGGCTTCTTATTGAAGCCTTTGCTTGCATCATCCTTGTTGAAGTATTGTTGATTGAAGGACGAACCGGATCGTGAATTGGGTCGAAACTTGGGCTTGCCTCCATAGTTTGAACACTTGTTGCTTGAATATAAAGCAACAACCCCATCACTAGAAGTGTTCAAGGACTTTCTTCTAGTTTCTTCTCGAAGAAGCATGGCTATGGTGGATTGCAGTGACATGATATTAGAGACGGTTGCGGCTGATCTGGCGCCTCCCATTGCTTGAGAGCCTATAGATTGTATAAAAGTATCATAGGAAGGAGGTAAACTTCCTAGAAGGGTCATCCACTGCATCAGAATCTTGAATTGGAGAGCCAACTGCGGCGAGTTGCTCCAAAAGTGTCTTGAATTCATTGATGAATTCGGCAATGCTTTGATTTTCCACCATTTGGAGAGATTTATAAAATCGTTTTCTTAGAAAAAGTTTGGTGCATGCATCTTGAGGCTCATACATACCAACTAGATGTTCTCAAGCTTCTTTGGACGTTTTGGCGCTACTGACATGAATCACCACATTGTCCCTCAGATTGAGTATGATAGCTGCGAGTGCTCTACCATCTCAGGCCTCCCATTTGGCCTTCTCTTCTTGGGCAATTGGTCGCGCTTCAGAACCATCAACCATCTTCTGTAAATCTTTTTCTAGAAGTAGCATCTTCATTTTAAGTTTCCAGTGATGGAAACCGACGCCGTCAAATCCCTCTATGAGACGATGTGTCTCGATTAAAGTAGCAGCTATGATTATGATTTGATTATAAAAAATCAATCAGGAGGGGGGGGGGAGGTAAAAAAATTCAGAGAATTTCTGTTAGCCTCAAAAAATTCTGCGGTATGCTGCTAATCTCTGATTTACTTTGAATATTGCCTTCCGTATTCTTGATTCTCTTCGTCGTGCGATTCGCTTATTGATGCGAGAAATAACACGCTGGATTCTTGATTTCTTGGCCATTGCTTGGATCGTAAGAAACCAAGCTCTGATACCATGAAATTAAATATGATGCATATGGCAGAAAAACAAGAACCTTATATATTCATACATAATTGAATAGATTATAGAATCATATATTCATGTACGAAGCCTTGAAATACATTTGGCTGGTGAAAAAAAAGAATGTACAAAAATAGAATGACAGTAAGACATGTTTGGCATTTTGTGGTTTAAGCAGAAGCCAAATGTTATTCTGATATCTTAACAACGTCAAATGGAACCTTGGCTTTTGTTAACACTAGAAATATAATGAATTCATATGGCAATTCAGCGTTTTCTTTGTGAAATTAAATATGATGCATATGGCAGAAAAACAAGAACCTTATATATTCATATTGCATTCACAGTTTTCATCCAATTTGCGCTTACATATGTTTCTCAAAGAGATCAACTTGTCCCTCTTGTGAGAGCCAGATGCCTCATAATTGGTTCAGGTCCATTGGACTTCCATGTAGATCTGCAATGGAATCTGCTCCCAATTATAGTGCAGTGCAGTCCATTGAAAAGAGTCAAGATCCATCATTAAGCACACCTGCTGACTTGGAGGAGCCTGATATAATTATGCAATCCATTGAAGATTGCACTTTATTATCTTCCACAAGCCCAAACTTGAAGAGAGACAATGCTGAACAAAGTAATACTTGTAAAAACTGAAAAATAAGTTATTCTTGTGAAGTATAACTACTTTGGATTTTTCTTCTATAAGTACTTATTTAGTTTGATAATTTGAATGATGCAGGCTCAAGTTTGGATATTTCAAACTCTATAGTTGACATTTCTAATAGAATTGAAGACAATGTTGTGCAAATAATAGATGAAGAATGTGAAGCAGTGTTGAAGAATATAGATGATTATGTTTCCAATAACGTGCCGATATTGTGGAGAAGACAATCACAGAGAAAGAAACTGATTTGGCATCAGTTGGAGAATCTCCTTCTAAGAATAATTCCAAGCAGATTTCCTCCAGCAAAGAAGCTCCATCCAAATCAATAACTAAGAAACTAAGGTGATTCTAGTGTGTTTCTTTCTTCCTGTTGTACTGATATAATTTCTCTAATAGTTGTCATTGCATAGTGCTAGTGTTGTTGGCAAGAAGCTTTTGGTTATTGAGCCAGACGATTTCATGTACAAGGTTTTCAAAAAGGCCAAAGCAGTACCTGATGTGGTAGAAGGTGTCCAACTTCTTCCATCAAGAAAAGAGGTTCTTGCTGTCAGGCCAGGGGCAGTGTAGTTCATGCATTTCGTCACTGAACATTTTGTTGTTGGTATATGGTCTTCCAATCACTCAGTGATTAGCCCTTGGTCTTTCATTCCTCAGTCCTTAGTGGATAAGTTTCTTTTCAAATGGATGATGCATCCTTTGAAAATAAATGGAGGAACTTCTTGCTACATCAAAAAACTCACAAAAGTTTATGAGAAATGTCCAGAATTTAGCATGAGAACAACTTTGCTGATTGATCCTTACAGGTACGTGAATTTTAAGAATAATGCAGATTCCTGCATCACACCAAGGTCCTTCATGCCTGACATAAATGACAGTGATTACCTGTTGAAGACTATGGTACCTTACTTGGAGAAGCTAATAACAGAAGTGAACATAATTGCTTATGTACAGAGGTCTGTGCATTTTTGAAATTAGTATGATGAAAAAAGCACAAAAGTGTTGGAGGTACTAAAGATCGTGGACTTGTCCTAAACTGTTGTATGTTTTTTTAATATTAGATCCCTTTTTATTGTAATTTGGTGTTTATCAACACCACAAACGTTTAAAGAACTTTATAATTCTCTGGTATGCAGTTCCCGTTATAATGGGATCAAATATCCCGCATGCTTTGGCCACAAAATAAAAGAGCAAACCCAAAATTAGCACAAACCTAACACAAAGTTAGCAATATCCCACATGCATATATTACAAAATTCGTGCGCATATATAAATAGTTTTTTGCTGCTTCATTAAAGAGTGTGGATAGAGATTAGATGATGAAAGGCTATGGCTCTCTGGCTTGTAATCTTCAGTTACAGGCCAGAGTGTCATGACCTTTCAAAATGTAATCCTTGTCTACCCTTTTTTTTAGTAATGGGCTCAAATATCCCACATGCATTCAATGTTCCACATGTTACCAAATCAACAATTGCCAAATCAACAAATGCCAAATGAATGGATTATGTTAAGGCATGTGAGTCAACAATTTTCAAGTCAACAAGTGTGAATCACCCCTAAGCAAAAGTTTGACTGTCATTGACCAACATGTTTGGTAAAGCGTAAGTCAACAATTTTCAAGTCAACAAGTGTGAACCACCCCCAAGCATTTGGTAAAGCGTAAGTCAACAACTTTGACCTATGCTATTGAATGGATTATGTTAAGGCATATTGTGTACAACATGCTTAGTAAAGCGTAAGTCAACAATTTTGACCTATTCTATTCTATGCATTATGTTAAGGCATATTGTGTAAGTCAACAATTTTCAAGTCAACAAGTGTGAATCACCCCCAAGCAAATGTTTGACTTTTATTGACCAACATGTTTGGTAAAGAGTAATCAACAATTTTCAAGTCAACAAGTATGAATCACCCCCTAAGCTAAAGTTTGACTTTCATTGACTAACATGTTTGGTAAAGCGTGAGTCAATAATTTTCAAGTCAACAAGTGTGAATTACCCACAAGCATTTGGTAAAGCGTAACTCAACAATTTTGACCTATGCTATTATATGCATTATGTTAAGGCATATTGTGTAAGTCAACAACTTTCAAGTCAAGAAGTGTGAATCACCCCCAAGCAAATTGTGACGTTCCAGGGGAATATACGCCATAAATACGTATATTCCTGGACCCGTCACTATACAAGCCTAAGTTCATAGTCTTGTATACCATGGATAGCCAACCATAGGTTAAGACCATTTTCCACGTGGCCTTAACCTATTGGGCACCCGCCACACAGGACTCCCCGATTGGTGCCACGTGGCATCCTAGGTGGACCTAACTTATATTAGTGGGAACCCTAACCCTAGGCCTCTTTCCAGCCCTAGCTCCCAGAGACTCATCGACCTGCTCGAAACTCCGTTTCGAACATCGTTTGCTGTGGCATAGACTGGTGCAGCAGCCCCCGGAGGGTAGACCCATTCCTGGAGCAAGAGCAGCATCACGTGAGTCGAAGACCATGGAGACACCCGGATCTGGAGGGAGAGCGTCAGGAGTAGGTATGTAGGGTAGTAGTTATGATAGTTCATCTGGAATTAGCATTCCAGATGTGCTAGTATCTTGTATCTAGAGTAGAGCCATCCTAGAACCCGTATTCACCATCTTGAACCCTAATCAATGAACCCTAACCTTTAGTTAGATTTGTATGATTAGGTTAAGATGTTCTTCTTATGATTATTCTCATGATATGATGATTATGTGACGATGGTTGATCATGTTTGCTCCTCTTGTATTGGGAAGGGGGGTAGAGACCTAGGGCCATATGTAGTATGCTCCTAGAGTAGATCCCTTAGTTCCTATTAGTTGCGGCCTGTGCATAGTAACCCACCGGCTATTGGGGCTATGATGCGACTCAGCACTATACAACGGGGCTAGAAGCAATGTGGAGGGAGGATCCCTGCCGAGTGGGGGCTTCGGGGGATCCCATAGTGGGCTAGGCTTATGGTCGGTCACTTCGTGAGGGCCGAGCATGGGTCCAACACCTCCTGGGGCAATGGTGCCGCCCTGCCTCTCGAGAGCTGCAAGTGTCGACTTGGCTCTCGTTTTGGGGGGTTAAGTCGGGTACGAATCGTGTGTCACCACGATTCTCTAGCCGCCCACGGAACTTCTAGACCCTGGGAAGGGGAGATGCAACCCTTCCTGCCTCGTCGGACCAGGGAGATGCAACCTAGAGTAGTCCCGATGGGTGATACCATGGGATTGCGTATCCGGAAGGCTAGAGTCGTGCCAGAGCCTGATTTAGCCCATCTGCAAAGTATGCACAGGAGGGGCGGATGGAGTGGTCAACCCTAGCCATTGTCTTATGCCAGCCCTCGCCATTGCCATGATTCGGTCTGCTCTATCTTGAGGCCTAGCCGGTCAGTCATCCTTCTTACGAGTCTGAGCCTGGGTAGGAGCTCTCATGTTTTACGGTTTAAAGCACAATTTCATTAAAATGAGAAATTTCGTGATTCCAATTAGGAATGAAAATCCTTTTTAGTCCATTTTATGCCAATTTTTTGAACAATTATGGCGCCATTTAGAAAAAATATGCCTCTAAAACGTCATTTATTGGCGCCATTAAAAATACTAAGAGTGCATATAATGAAGCTAAAGAAACACAACATCACAAAATTAGTTAAAAATTCCAAATTCATAGATTTGCATATCAAAAAATTTGCCACAACAGGCAAGGACTCGAAAGAGAGAGTCTGTTTACAAAAGGATTATTGTACAATTTAAATTACAATCACACAAAATTCAGGGTTCTGCATCAGGAT
This sequence comes from Isoetes taiwanensis, assembly GCA_021234155.1. NCBI lineage: Eukaryota > Viridiplantae > Streptophyta > Lycopodiopsida > Isoetales > Isoetaceae > Isoetes > Isoetes taiwanensis. The sequence goes on from JAJEKV010000040.1 coordinate 4,743,240, forward strand.
CAGCTTCCGCATCAGGATCAGGTTCCGTATTGCCAGGGCCATGGCTAGAAGAAGCAACCATAGGATCTCCCTGAAAGCTCTCGAACGTTGTGGCAGTGAAATTGGGATCACTAAGAATGTCCAGATCGAATTGTGTGTTCTTGATCAAATCATAGTCCACATCGGGTGGAGCTTCGGACATCTCTGGATTAGGTGGATCTACAGCTTCTTCAACAACAAACAAGGTTGCATATTAAACGGGAGCAAATCATTGAAACGGGAGCAAAAGGAATATTCCTCAAAGATTCCCTTTTTTTTCAAAAAAAGAGCTAAAATGAGGTAAACTTTTTATTTTGATCATAAAATTGCATTTTGACCCCCCCAAAATCACTCAATTTTTTATGCAAAGATAAAATTGACTATGTCAAAGTGACGCTTTTCCTAACAGTTAGAATTTACCTGAAATGTGTTTCTAGAGAAAACCACTAATTTAAGTGTACCTCCAAACCCAACATTTTGTTAGCTTGGATTGTATTCCAGAAAAGGTACATTTAGGTTATAGAGAGCCATTTTTTAATGATATAATATTTTAAAGTACCAAAATTGTATTCCGGAATATATTTTTGCCATTCGAGAATAACAAAAGTGTATTCCGGAATACATTTTTGCTTTTCTTAAAAGTCAAAGTGTATTCCAGAATACACTTTTGGTTTTGCTCGAAATCTAAAAGGTATTCCGGAATACATTTTTGCTGTATAAGTTTTTGAGACTCAACAGTGAGCGGAATATATTTCCTATTCTGGATAGCGACAGGGGAAAACCAAGCGACATCAACTAGGTTTTTTAGTATCTTCAATAAATTTCAATGACTTTGCGATTTTATTTTGTTTATTTTATGGGGATACAGGATTATGGTTCTAAATAATAAAAGGGATTGTTTTTGTTTCTTCTTGGAAGACTAGGGAACTAGATCATGGTAGCAAAGGAAAGTGGAAAAGTTATTCTGGAATACACTTTGTATTCCAGAATACATTTTTAGTTACAACGGGAGAGGGGGCGAATTTTTTTCTCCGCCTCAATTGGTTTGATCGGGCGATCTACTTCAGCTGTGGTCTACTTCGGCTTTGGCATGGTGAATCCGAAACCCTGGCGGCTCTGGCAGCTCTGGTAAGCTTCAGGTTCTTAGATTTAGGGTTTTTTCATGGCCAAAATAAACCCACAACCTTCCGGTCTGCCCTGTAGCACGATTTCTCTTGTGTTTCAAGAATACTGTGCTAGAAATAAACTGAATCAAAGCCTTCTTTATATTTGCATGCAAAAACTCTGGAAACTCCGGAAACGTCTTTATATTTGTATTAAGCGATGCGGTCTCGTAATTTTTTCTTGATGATCGGTTTACGACTTGATGATCAATTTACGGCTTCAACGACGAGGGACTTGGGGAGGAGGAGACCCTTTGCCGAGCAAAGCTGAAGTGATGATGATTCATAAGTAAAGCTGAAGTGATGGAGACGATTCATCTGTAAACTCTTGGCGGACCATCAGTATCCTATGAAATTCGAGAGGTAAGTTTTCTTTGTGAAATTCAAAGATAGTCGTAGCCAAAACCAAGGGCTAAGAATTTTGCTGCCCCGGAATGAATGTCTGACACTGTATGTTGGTGCAATTGCAATTGCATTTATTGAAAGGAGGGCCTTGAGTGCGAAATAGATGCAAAAATTTGCGAATTTGCTCTCGGTTTAGGGAGTAGAATCTGTCTGTTTGTCTTGAGGAACATAGATTCAGAATCAACGTCATGCCAGAAGGTGGATAGGCCCGATTTTGATGCCAATAACTCACTTGTCATCTCACTTGTTGAAGATCTATGATAAAGTCCGGGCCTAAACCGGGTCGTTCGGAGTATTTTCGAGAGGTAATCCGGACTTTGTTGAGGGGCATTTTTTTAGAGGTAATTTAGGCTTTGTTGAGGCCGATAACATGCTGTGCCGAAACCCTAAACTTGGTTTTATTGCTTGTGTCTTCCACCAAGTGGTCTTGACCTGAAATAGACCAAGAAATTAAATAAATAAAATACACATATTTGTGTACTTGCTACCATGGTTTCTCATTTTGTATGTGCCATCTAAATAGTTAGGCAAATGTTGCACTCTTTGCCCAATCGTAACATGAATACTTTTAAGAAAGAAGACAATGCAAAATATGCATGCAATTTTACACATTGACACATGGCATCCATGCCAAGCATTAAGAAAGCACAAGCCCAAAAGTAATTTTGTGAATAAGCACTTTTTAAAAATCTGAGAGACGTAATAATAGTATTAGCTACTTATCGTTTTTCCAAGTGACACAAGTTTTCAACACCAATGTAAAGTTTAAAACCATACCATACCATATTGCGCGTTCTCATGCATTATATACCATACCATACCATGTTGTGCATCCTCATGCATTGTTTGTGTATCCATGTGCATAATTTGATAAAGAAAACTAAATTGAGTCTCCCTCTAATTATAATATAAATCTAAGAAATGGATAGTCAGAAAAGATTATATTTAAATGCATCTCACCACTATGCAAGGGACATGCTATTTATTGAGGACATGCTTGCCTATGCAAGGGACTTGCTGTTTATTGGAGACAGACTTGCCTCCCAAAAATAACAACTGGCTTATGCTATGAGCAGGTCACCGGATTTAGGAAATCTAAACATATGGAGGCATTGCTAATTGTTTGGCTTATAAGGTGCAAGATCCTTCTAGGCATAGACGCCCAAGTGCTAAATCTTGTTTAGGAAATTTTCTTAGAAAACTTTGCCATGTCTGGTTTCTTAGAAAGCAAAGGTGTATTCCAGAATACACATTTGCTTTCTCAGGAAAGCAAAGGTGTATTCTGGAATACACCTTTGCTTTTCAAAATCAAAGTGTGATACGGAATACACATGTGTATTTTAGAAAAACAAAAGTGTATTCCAGAATACACTTTTGTTTTTGCATTTTTTGTTTTGTGTGTCCTAGTGTGTCAAAACATGTCAAACATGCTTGAGGGAACAACTAGACGTGGAGACTTGGGACATATACCCAGTTGCAACATCTGACAAGCATATTGTTCAATACGCACCAAACTTTGAGGGTGCCAAATTGATGTACTGAAAAATTTCAAAGAAACAGTTATTATTTTTTCTTCTCTATTTTGATGTTTTTGATATCTCATTTTCAGAGATTATATATTCACATCTACATTTTTGCCATTTTTAAGAGTGCTTCTTTGCAAAACATAGACTGTGACTTAATGAGGAGCCAAAATGAGGGAAAAAAAAAATTGAACCTTTTGAAATTCTCAAGTTTTTTAAAAAAGGCCAATTTTAAGAGCATGGTGTTTTTTTAAAGGGAATCTTTGAAACGGGAGTTTTGCAACACTCCCATTTGTAGGAACTGCTGCGATGATAGGATTCAGTAGGCGGTCAAGCCTATCAAGAATCCCCCTTAGGCACTCCTGCTTAACCGGGTCACTTTCGAACACAATGCAAAATCTCTTATTCATCAATGAAGCCCGGCCAAAAGAACCACAGGAGAAGTAATCAAACACCCCTGTTCCTGGCGGTACCATTTTCTGCACGAGGTAGGAGCATGTGGCAGGCCCCAGCTGGTTTCTCATGATTATGTCCCCTGGCAAGCCTTGCCAGCTGTACCTGAATCTGTTGTTGCAGAGCTTTCCTGCCATAGACTCGGTCTCCACCTCTTCGTCTTCTTTATTGGCAATTTCAGTGAAAGATATTAATAATAAATGTAATTGAAGTGATAATACTTCTAGTAGTATGATTGTTATTGGTTCAACTCATCTTCCCGAAAAAATGGATCCATCTCTAATATGTCTTAGGCACAGGAACTGGTGGTAGTTCTTGAGGATGATCGTTGAAGGGAAATTTGAGGTCAATTTCATCATCAGGATGACCTGCAGTGGCCTGAATTTTTGTGGCGTACACTAGTGCATGGACCTCCTGAACTCCTGGCGAAGCCGGATTTTTGTATTCGTCCTCATACATGCCAATAAAAACTCTGGATCTGGAATCCAGATCATCCAACACAGACGAAATCAAAAAGTTATGCTCTGGCCTTGCAAAGACCACTATCCAGAAAGAATCAGCTGTGGTGTTCTTTACAGCTGTATTAAAGAAATTAGATAGTGTGGTTTTGTCCCACATTGGAAATATGCCTCTAGTGTCCAGGGCAATCAAGGATCTTTGCCGTGCGGGGAGTGCAAACAACTTGTCCCCCGATGTATTAAATGGGTTCAACCGCGAACGGAAGTCTTCAGTATCTTCTCTCTGCAAGATAGCATTGCGTATGAATCTTGCCAAGGCTGGTGGCACGTTACGAAAAACGCCTTCCTTGCCCACTCGGTTTCAACCCCACTTACTATGCAAGGTGGCCATGGAAATGAGGTCGGTATCCTCGAAGCGACGCAGCGAAGCACTGAGATCAGTGAAGGATTTGAACTTCCTCGGAAAATTATCCTTCACGTATTCAAAAATCTCCTTCTTCAAGAAAGATATGGATCTTAGTGTCTTTGCCCTTGCCTTGAAGAATTGCTTACCCAGTATAATCTTTGGTGACCTGACGAAGGTCTTCCCATCCGGCACTTCACGGAACAAAACCCGGTCTTTCAGTAGTCGGAGACCCCTCATGCACCTCAGATAGGTCTGACTGAAGTAGTCATGATCTTTTGCCCAGTTACAAGCAGGGATAGGTTCTATACGTACAAAATTAAAATTCCTTACGTATAAAGTAAAAAAATACGTATTTTTTAATAAAATACGTATTTAACGTATTAAAACCTCGCCGTAGGAAAAAAAATTTCACAGACGTCTGCGAAAGCTTCGCGGAAAGCGTCTGCGAAAAATTTTTCGCGACGTGTGAAACTTGAAAACCGCGTCTAAAAAAAAAAAAAAAAAAAAAAATCCGGCGTCGCTGAACCTTTCAGATCACTGCGACGCGAAAAAATTTTCGCGTCTTTCCGATCGTTATTTTCGCAGATACGGCGAAATTCCAAAAAAAAAAAAAAAAAAAAAATTAAAACCGTTTAAAAAAAAAAAAAAAAAAATTGAATTTTTGGAATTCTTACAATATCAGCGTCTGGCGAAAATACTTTCAGCGTCTAGATCTGAAGGTTTCAGCGTCTGTGAAAAAAAATTTAAAATCGCGTTCGGCGTGCAGCGGTTTTTTCTTTGTTTCAGCGTCTGACGAAAAATTTTCAGCGTCTGCGAAAATCTTAAACGCCGAATTTTTTTTGCCGTATTTTTACGCTTTATACGGCAAATATGTGCCGTATCATACAATTCATACGTATTCCGTATAAAACGTACAGCGTATTGAACCTATCCCTGGTTACAAGTAATAGTTTGTCCCTTGTTATCTTGCAGCTTGCAAGATTTCCACAAGTTCCATAGGGACATGAATAACTGAAAAATATCCTCTGGCATGAAGACCCTTTGGTTGGATGCTTACCACGCGATGGTAACCGCCCAAGGCGGATAACTTATTTGAAACAACAAGAAGTTAGCCTTTCAGACATTCAATGAGGAAAAGACGTCGTGGCGCCATTTAGTGAAGAAATGGCGCCGCGGCGCCATTTAATGAGCAAATGGCGCCACGGCGCCATTTGCTAATCTTGCCAACAATTACAATATGTACCTTGTATGGTTCTCGGCGTGGATCGCTTGCCCGGCGTCCGATGGATCGGGCTTCCGCGATAGAGCATATTCTTTGCCGCTTGAGATGGGTTATGTTATCAATGAAAGGCTCTTTGAAAATAGTCTTCGCAGTGATATCATTGACTTCACAACTGAGTTGCAGGCATTCCTGTTCGTTGACTGTGCCAGATAACACTCGGCAATTCCGTTGAAGATAAATCTTTGACATTTGTTCTTGGGACTTTCTTTGGCCGAAGTCTTCTACATACAAGCCGGCGACCATAAGCGAATGATTGCCATTCACTATATAATAGTGCATCCCCATGAGGTCATCCTCGGTTTTCCAAGCGACGGTTTTGTTTGTGGCGGGATTGAATGGAATCACATCGCGGAGTGAACCACCGGATGTGGGTCTCTCGAAAAGGACTCCACTAACGTTTTGGCGTGCTCCATATTCCTTGGTGCGGATGTCGATTTCTTTGGCCCTTGATATAGTTTGAACACGTCTATTTTTTTTTGTAAATGTGACACCCAGAGGAAACAGATGCCGGTGATCATAAATTTTATTCAGTGTATTCTCTGCCGTCTTTTCCTCTTCTGACCTTTCCACCTTAAGATTTGCAGGCACCTCTAGCAAGTGCTAGCTATTCTTAGTGTGAGCTTCTTTGGCTCTGGCTTCTTAATGGGCACCCTTTTGGCTGGTGTGCCTGCAGGATCCGGGCTATTCCTTGGGCTCGGAGGTTCACCACTATTTCTAGGACTTCCAGCAGGACTTGGAGTCCGAGTTGCTCTCCTTTGTTTTTTAGATGTCCTCTCCTTCTCAGAGGTCTCCAGCCCGTGCTTCTTCTTCTTCTTCCCATCCATTTCCTCTGCCTTTCCTTCCTTCTGCCCCTTGCCTTCCCTATCCTTTTCTTTTCTTTCCCTTTTCTTTTCCTTCCTTTCCTTCTTTTCCTTCTTTTCTTTCTCTTCCTTCTCTTTCTCTTCCTCTTCCTCTTCCCTCTCTTCCTCCTCTTCCTTCTCTTCCTTTTCCTTCGCTTGCTTCTTTTCCTTCTTTTCCTTTTCTGGGTCTTTGCGTTCCTTTCTCTTAACTTTTCTCTTGCCTGCCGCCTTTCCTTCCTCAGGTTCCTGGCCAACATCCTCAGTAGAAGATGAGGAGTCTTTGTCGGCTGCAGGTGTCTCCTTAGGTTGTCTTGTCTTCTTCTTGCTAACTGTTTTTAGCCATGCGGTGTCCACAATGGCGGGTAGTTTCTGCTGGGCTAATGCCTTGACAACGAATGAAGGAGAGTTTTTCGACTCATTCATCCGATTGCGAAGAATCATAAAGCCCCTCAAGATTTCTTGTGGGCCTCTGATGTCAGCTTCTTCAAAGCTGTTGTACGATGGCAGCGCCCAGCCTTGCTTCTTCGCGGAACCAGCTACATTTGCAATGCTAGCAGACATTACAGTGGGATCATAAAACTTCCAGTCCACATAGTAGATAATTATTCTGTGCTGCAAAGTATCCTCACATACCACCCGGATCCAATCGTCGCGACCGCTCTTGACAACAATCTTCATGTTGACCAAGATACCAGGCTGGTAAATTCCGGATTCTGGGTCTGTCTCCCTAATAAGGAGGCAGAGCTCTCTTCTGCAGTCTCCTTTCGAGCCTGTAGCAGTGGAGGGGCTCACCCGCATTACTTCCATGCACCAGTACCTGTCTGTCAGCATGATAGTCTGGTCGGATTGAAATTGTGTTTCAGGACGCAATATAGCTGCAACAAAGGGGCATCAGTAACAAAGAGGCATCAGTAAATGGTTTTAACAAGCAGGCAGACAATCAGTTGTGGTAGGCAAATGGCGCCGTGGCGCCATTTGCATCTGAGTCCAGTGCATAAGAACATGGAGGCAGTTCGTATGCATGGCTTCTTTTAACAAGCAGGCAGACCAGATGACCAGGCAAATGGCGCCATTTGCATCCGAGTTCAGTGCATAAGCAAATAGAAGCAGTTCAAATGCATTTCCCTGCGTTTGGTCGCAGAGGCCTCCACCCAGTCCGAGCCCCTCCCCTTCCAAATATTCGCGGAAGATGGTTGGAAGGAGAGTGGCTCTGACTGGGTAGAGGCACCTGCGATTTTGTAGGAGAATACATGTGAATGACTCCATTAGTGTTAATGGACTGGACGCAGATAAAAATGGCGCCATGGCGCCATTTGCCAACAACAAGGCCCTATGGTAAGCTAATAGACATCAAATGGCGCCATGGCGCCATTTGCCAACAACAAGGCCCTATGGTAAGCTAATAGACATCAAATGGCGCCATGGCGCCATTTCGTAGCAACAAGACCCTAGAGTAAGCTACCAGACATCCTAAAGTAAGCTCTCCTAAAGTGCACTCAGCATCCAAATGGAGCTATGGCGCCATTTGTCAACTATAAGACCCAAAACTGGCTACCAGGCATCTAAATGGCACGGTGGCGGCATTTAGCCCAAACAAAACAATGCAAGTAGATGACATACCTGTCCCATGAGGTGCGCTAGCCTCTGTCTCCACATTCTTAGGAGCTCCAGATTTGTCGATTTCCATTTCGAGCGCCTTGAATTTGGTCCAAAAACTGGTGTGTAGCTTGAAGTGTTGAGGCGCTGAACTGTGGGGAAATGGCGCCAGAAAACACGGAAAAAAAGGCCGAAAAAGGGTTGCTTTAGGCGCTGGGCGCTAGGCGCTGGGGCTTAGTACCGGGCGCCGGGCGCTTAGGGTCGAAGCGCTAGAGCCGGAATAAAAACGAAAACCAATGAGGAGCTTTTTAAAAACAATTAGGCATAAGAAACTTTAAGGCCGCCGCTCGCTGTACCACAGCGCCAACTACGCCCGCCGGGTCGCCAGCGCCCATGCCCGTCCAGCCGCCCATGCCCGCCCATGCCCATGCCCGCCCAGCCGCCCATGCCCGCCCATGCCCGTGGCGGTCCAGGCGCCCATGCCAGCCCGTGCACGTGGCGGTCCAGGCGCCCATGCCATACAATTTGAAATTTGAAATTCAAATATTTCCCCGCCCTAATGCCCCAGCCCAAATTTGAACATAAAATTCAAAATTCCCACCCGCCGAAATTAACATAAAAGTCAAAATTCCCGCCCATAAATTGAAATTTGGCCGCTTTTTGCCCAAATTTGAATCGCCGCTTTTAAAATTGTGCCCAGCATTTAAAGCTCCCTCTTTTGTCGCCCTGCTCACACTTAATGCGACCATGCCACGAGCCTTGACGTTTTAGATTACTGCGGCTCCGGCGCTTTTGAATCCGCTTTGCGTCTCGGTCCCCGGCTTCGCCGCATAAGGCGCTTCTTTTCTTAGGCGCATAGGCGAAACTTTGCAAAGCGCATCGCGTCTTTGTCGAGCGCTTTCTTCTTGGCGCTCACAGAAATCCCAGGTGATTCTTGGCGCTTTCTGCTTTGCGCTTTCTTGGCGCTTTCTTCTTTGCGCTTTCTTGGCGAATCCTTGGCGCTTTCTTCTTGGCGCTTTCTGCTGGGATCAGCTTGATTTTCCTGTTCCATCTACTGCTCCAGGACATACCTATCTAATATCAAGTAAGTCCACTTTTTCCGGTATGAATTCTGTTCTATTGCTGCCATGTGTATAGCGTGTTCAAATGCTGATATGAATGCTGCTAGGAAACTAAGAACCCTGGTTTCAATTGCAAAGTTGGCATGGGGTGCCCATGTTATGCATGCCTGCTCTTATTGACACATATACAGCAATGGGAGCAAGAATGCATAACATAGGCACCTCGTGTAGATTTTGTGATGGAGCTAAGCCAAATCGCCCCATGTGACCAACTTGGATCAAATGGCGCCAGGGCGCCATTCTATTCCAAATACACCCTTATGGTGTGTTGGTCTTAATGGCTCCATAGCGCCATACGGTTGAACGAATGAAGGCTGAAATATAAATTTGGAGCCAAATGGAGCCATGGCGCCATTTGGTCGAAACAGTGCACTTGCATCAAATGGCGCCATGGCGCCATTTGATCCAAATTCACACCTATGGCGCCATGGCACCATTTGATGCAAGTGCACCGTTTCGACCAAATGGCGCCATGGCGCCATTTGGCTCCACATGTAGACAAATTTATTCTTTTGTACTAAATGGCGCCATTTTCGCTTATTTATTGCTTATTTTTCGTCTATTTCATATGTTCTAAAAAGTGTCGACTTGCTTGATTGAAACAGGTTCAATTTTCCCCTGTACAACCTATTCGTCGGAAGGACAATTGTTGCCCGGGGACATATTTTGAATAGAACCACTCTTCATGGGAAGGAAATAGATCCTTCAAATGTAGCTATTGAGGTCACGGAGTCCGTGATCCCATCGACCGAGCTTCCAATCCCCTGCGGAGGGGCAGATAACATTGGTGAAGCAGTAGGCACATTCATTCAGTGGCCGAAGAGGGATGTAAAACAAAATGAGTTCCCCTCAAGTGAAGATATCGTCTTGAGATCCCTCAATTTGCCCTCTTGGAAGAGGATTCATCTAGTAGTCCACCATCCGTCAAGTAGCGCCCGGACATCGGTGTCACCGCTTTGTGGTGAACCAAGCAACACAGCAACAAATGAAGAAGACGAGATAGTAGAGGAGTTTAGAGGTCATGAGAATCTAGCTGCCCGTCTTGGTCTCAGGTTGTTTAAGCCTGAAGATGAGACAGTCTACTACTCCAGAACAGATCTACTAGGTTTGCCATGCTACATTCTTCATTCCTGCACTGGATCTAAATATTCGGAGGCGAATATAGTCTTTAGTGATCCTCGGGATGCTATAGGCGATGAGTTCTTGGGTGTATCAAAGGTCGGGCTTTGATTGGGTAACATAATAGATCCAACGGGGAAACCAAAATATCGAGGTCATGTCATGCTTGTCTTTGAGAGGCCTATAGCTAACGATCTAGTAACTTTGGGGAGACCCATTATGTTTTGCTTCATGATGGTAGGACAGTTTCACAACATTTACAAGCTCGAGCTGCTCTCAAACAGGATGACTTAGAAGTTGAGTGCTTGGAAGCTGATGTTGAGAAGCAATTCAAGAGGAAAAGGAAATATACATATGTGAAGAGGGGGGAGGGAACCAAGGGGGGATAGGAAGGAGGAGAGGATGTGTGCTTCCAAGTCAATCAAGAGTGCTCTAAAATCAACATCTTTTGCAAGGACGAATGTGTCAAAAAACTGACCCGAGAGCAAGTATGTGCCTTAAGAAAAGAATTTTATTCTCAATCAAGCAAAGTGCGGGGATTACGCTTGTTTTTGATGTGTTGAGTGTAACTTATATAGGGCGGTCGGTAAAGTAGTGGTCTCGGGAGTGGAGTCTTTGTCAATTCGCGATGGGCGTGGCTTTAGGAGTTGCTCGGTCTACGTTTTATAGTTGGAGGAAGAGGTTTGAAAGTTAGGTGGAAAACGCTTGAGCATGGTAATCTGAGGCTCTAAGAAGCCTAGATCCGTGACACTAGCTTCTGAAAGTGTGCTTGATACCTTCATTAGTGAGAATGCGGAGAGCATTCCACATAGAAGCAAAAAAGGGAAGGATGATATAAGGGAGATTGTTCGCAAACTTCCTTCCATTCTTAATAAGAAAAGCATACATAAGGAAGTGGGTGCCGTGGTGGAAGAATTGACAGGAAAGAGTGTAACCTTGCCCTCTTTTTACAATATTTGGAAGAAGGAGTTTCCAGACGTCAGCATAGCAAAAAATACAGCATTCTCCAAGTGTAACATATGTGTAGTCATCAAGCAGAAATTGGAAAGAACAAAAGATACAAGGGAGAGGCGTAACCTTTCAATTCAACGGCGGGCACATATGTTGGAACAACGTTCCTGTAGGAGTCAATATTGGCATTGGCGTGTATTATCACATCGTTCGCCAGAAAATTGATAAGATGGATCAGGTCAAAAAACTCACACCAAGAAGTCACCATCTCGCAAAGTCTGTTTGGAGAGGAGATCGCTTGAAGAGCAGCTTGACAGGAGCATTGACACATGGTCATGGTGGACGGGCTTATGGCCATTTCTCTCTTGATCTTTGGAAGGATGACTCAAACTTTCATGTTGGATCACTTTCTAGGATCCTACACTATCTTGAGTTGCCGGAAGAAGACAAGTGTGGTGATCTGTGTGGAAGCAGAACTACAGATTGCAAATTGATGCAAGCCCTAAAAGATACTTGACCACTTCATAAGCTAAGCTTGAGACACAAGAGAAGATGCCTTCATCTTCTAGTGCCAACTTAGAAGGCTTCAATCCTCTTCCTCGAAATCTCTACTTACAGTTGGATAATGCATCGGGTCAAAATAAAAATAGATATGTGTTCTCCTACCTCTCTTATTTGACATGGCTTAAGGTATTCCATGAGATTCAGGTTGGCTTCATGATGGTTGGGCATACTCATGGCGATATTGATGCATTGTTCGGGGAACTTTTCGGCGTTAATGAGTTCATCGGATGCTCTAACTTTGCATGAGTTGCTTTACTTGTTTAGCAAGTGCAATGCGAAGTCTCTGTTCCATATTTTGTGGATGAAGTTCAGATTGAAAGGCTTTGTCAAGGGATATATCCACGATAAAGGCCAACGCCTAACAGAGCCATACCGACCCATTGCTATTCGATTTAAAATGGATGGGAAATGGCCCATTATGCAATATAAGATGCGGCCAACCCATAAAGAGTGGATTCGAGAAAAAGGAATAAGAATGTGGAAGGAGGATGAAAATGGTGAGCCAAGCGTTACCAGCGGGGGTGCCTAAAAATATCCCTCCAAGGAAGACATTGAAAGATCTCCACGGCTGGTGACGGCATCGGCAAGTACATAGCATTATGGAATTCCTTACGCAAAAATCAAGAAGATAGTGTGTTTGCCACGACGATTTACAAAGCAACTATGGATTCTTTGGAGCGAGATTCTTGTGTGTTTGGAAGGTGTATCTCGGACGACCTCAAAATGATAACTTTTGGTTGCGTACAAGGCAAGAACCTCTACAAGCTACATTTACTCAGGAGGTCGATGAAGCCCATTTGTGCTTGTAAGACCTTTGCCTACGTATTGTGGGCCGCCAGATGAAAGATCGGTGTTGCCTATGGATGAGTTTGATCCTCATGCACATGTTACGAAAGGTATGTTCGTTTTAGTCCGACACGGAGGCGATGAAACTCCAACGTGGTTGGGCTTTGAGAAGAAGATGCCATCCTAGATCGAGTCTACCAATTATGGTCACATTTATGTATCATGGTGGATGCACGTTGGTCGTGACTATCTGAGGTTGCTTAACTAAACGTTGGCGACCCAATCCATCAGATCCATCAAGGTATGAGAAGTTAGATGCCATACATTATGCATGGGATGCAAATGGCAAAAGACCGAAGACTGTTCAGATTCCAAAATACATTGTTGACATGTGGGGGGACATAGCATTAGCTAAAAGCTCTCAATCTCAGTCATGTTCTCGATAATCATGTATGTAATTTCTTTTGCTATAATACTTAAGCATTTTGGACAATTAATACGTTGTCGATACATCAATTAGCTTCCATTATGCTTATACTAACATCCTTACATCTTTTATAATAGGTGTTTAATACACATCATTACATCTGATGCACATATTATTGATGGCATACATATAATTTAGATGCACATATTATTGATGGCTTTATAGAGTCGATGATTCACTCATCATCAATCCCTGCTATTGTGATCCCATTCAGCTCGTAGGCATGGCGCTCAGGAACCCAAAGAAGATAGATCACAACACGAGTAAGGTCGGGGCAATCACACTCACGACCTTCTGCTTTGGATTGTAAGTAAGGATCCAGCTTAATACCTTTATGTATGCAGCGATTAATATCATTGTAGCTCATGGAGCAAAGAATGGTCTCAAACTGATCTTCATAAATATTATAAGCCATGGGAGATGAATGACTTACCGAATGGAGCTGCTTTTATAGTCGTTGTAGAATTATTGGTATAATACTTCAGCATTATTGGTATTATACGTGAGCATTATTGGTATTATACGTCAGCATTATTGGTATTATACTTCAACATTATTGGTATTATACTTCAACATTATTGGATTCGTAGCTATAAATTCTTTTACCTTGTTTTCACTTCTCACTTTTCATCCTTGCTTCTTGCTCCTTCATCTTCCTTGTTCCTTGATCTTCTTGCTACTTGATCTTCCTTGTTCCTTGATCTTCTTGCTACTTGATCTTCCTTGTTCATTACTTCTTGCTACTTGATCTTGATCCTTGTTCCTTGCTACTTCATTCCCGTGCTCCCTGCTACTTGATCTTGTTGTTTGCTCTTGAACTTGCTACTTGCTCTGCTCCGTGTTCCTTGCTCCGTCGGTGATCCTTGCTTGCTTTTGCAAATGATTGGACCCAATCCTCCCTGAGCTACTCCAGAAGGCCTGCAAGCATGCCCGGGCATGCAATGCAGGCGGCCTGGAATGGATGAGCTATGGGACCATTTCTTGAGTGGAGGTTGCGCCCACGGTCCCACCAAGGAGCTTACAATGGAGTTGATCAACTTCATTCGGGCGATTTGATTGTGGTCATGAGCCAGCGATGGAAATTAATCCATCCGAATGTTATAGGAGACTTGCAATGAGGGGAATGCTTGAACCCCCTCCTTATCACGGGACGAGATGCTACGACAATTGAGGCCTCTTCTTCGTCTTTGGATATTTAGCACACTCTCCGGATGCATACATATTAGAGTTCATTCATGAAATTTGTAAGGGACAGGATGTATGGCCTTATTACGGTGTACTACGCGTTTACAAGCGGTTTTGTGGAGTTGGGTCCGCTCTTCTTCCGTGAGTATTATCTGTGGAATTACTTTTTCTAATGACTAGGTACCCCATATGGTGGGAAGAATCAGTTTTGGGAGGAGCGTGAGCTCTTGACTCCTAACCCAGATCGTGGGTTAGACCTCATGGCGCGAAGGGAAGGGGAAGGGGAAGGGGTTAGGAACACGGGGAAGGTTACTAGGGACATACATAGTTCATAATTCGGTCTCTATTGTGTTTGGAAGTTGGTATATGATACCGTGTTATTATGTTCTCTAAATATTCATGTATGTATGATACACGGGTACTGCACGTGTATACAACCCCTGCATAAGGTCTATGATACAGGGTACTGTACACGTGTATACAACCCCTGCATAAGGTCTATACAACCCCCATAACAAAAAAATTCCAGTTTACTAAAAATTTTCCCATTATAATGAAATTGTGCTTTTTATGCTTATCATCTTTGCACTTGTGGATATGTGATGGACTACCCTTCGCGGTAGTATTTGTATTGTTGATGCTAGTTCTGACATGTTTATCGCTTCCGCTGTTATAGGAGCCCATAGGGGAAGGGCGCGCAAGACACCTTCGTGTCCCCTCCCCGCACTAGGGTCACCTTAGAGTGCGGGGTAGACGAAGGGCCTGTGCGGTCGTTGAGCCGGACGGGGGATTTCCTGCAGAGTGTACGGCCCAGTATGTTTATGTTTAGCAGGGAGCGTCACAATGGTATCAGAGCGATGTTCTTGGTTGACCAGGAACTAGCACTGACCATAACCATGAAAGTAGTCTAACAGGCCTATAGGGGTGTGAAATAAAAAAATTTCCACCATCGAACCCCGAAAATAAGGGAAAAATTTTTCTCTTAGGTAGTGGGTCCGGAATAAAGTTAAGTGTTAGACGAAGGAATGAATGAGTCCAATTCATCTTCTAGTAAATTTGGAGTGAAAATTATGCATCTGCATCAAATTTCACCTAAAACGGGTCGAAGAATCATGCCAATCGGAGACCCGAGTGAAAAAATGGCGCAAATCCATAATTAGCACTTCAAACCATTAGAAAATTCGAAAAATTTAAGGTATAATACGAATTTATACGGAAATAATACGTACATTAATAATTAAATAAGTACTAAATATGGTGTAATTAATAAGGGAGGCTAATAAATAGGGGTAATTATGGTGGGAGAATATTCCTAGGGACCCTCCTTTTTAAATATCTGACACCTCATTCTCTCTCTCCAACCTTTCCCCACCACCTCTCTCTTGCTCAGCCTTACGTCATCCATTTCTTGAACCGTAAGATATGGCACGCACTAAACAAACCTACAGGAAGCCTGGCCCTAGGCGAACTCCCTCGATGGCGGCAGCAGCAGCAGGCGGCCGTGGAAAGCAGATACCACCCCACCTGAGGCCCAAGCTAGACGAGGTAGACGAGCCTTCGTCCAACGACTCCTTCCACGACGCCGAAGAGGACGCACCCAGCTCCAGCAGCAGCTCTTCGTCGGTGGGCACCCAGAGAACCGGCGAGTCCCGCCACTTTGGGCCCTCGACGGACACCGAGGTGGAAGAGCAGGTGGAAGAACAGGTGGAGGAGCAGGTGGAAGTGCAGCAGCAGCAGCACCAAACTCAGGAGGCGGGCCCTTCAGCACCTAAGAAGAAGGGGAAGGAAAAAGTTGCGGAGTGGCCGGAGGAGAAGGCTGCTAGGGAGAAGAGGGAGCGCGAGCGGGAGCTGAGGCGGCAGGAGAGAAGGACAAAGAGAAGAAACGACGGGCCTCGCCGGACCGTCGTCATAGAGGAGCCTCGTGAAGAAGAGGAGGCGCAGGAGGGAGGAGATGGCGAGGAGGAGGAGGAGCAGCAGGGCGCCGGGGAATCCTCCAACCCCGACGCGAGACCACCTTACCCCAAGTGGCCGGAGCCACCGAAGGTGGTCAAGAAGCAGAAGGTGGGAGAGCGGGAATTCACGCTCCGCCAGGATCGTGAATTCCTGCGCAAGATGAAGGCGTATCAGGAGTACCTCCGTCGCTGGACGAGGTACAACGACTGGTACTGCCGCCAAGAGGTGCAGAGGGTCGTGGAGGGCGGCAGGCCGAAGAAAAATCAGCCCAAGCCACCTCCACCTAGACCGGAAAAACCCAAAAGGGTTCACCACACGCCCGGGTGTTTAGGGAGATAAAGCACTTTCAAATGTGCACCAATCTCCTTATCAGGAAGGCGCCCTTCGAGCGTCTCCTCAGGGAAATTATGCAGGAGTTCCGGACTGATTATAGAGTCACCCCTCTAATGACCCGGGCCCTGCAAGAGGCCGCTGAAGCAGAGCTGGTGCAGCTCTTTGAGGAAGGAAACCTCTGTGCAATCCATGCTAAGGGAGTTACCCTTATGCCGAAGGACATTCACTTAGCACGGAGGATTCGCAGGGAGAGGCCCTAGGCCCTCAATTTTGTAAATTTTGTTAGAAAGTTAAATTTTCATGTAACTGTGTTTTCCTATTAATATGAAAGTTATTTTCCTCTGTAAGTAGAAAAATGTTGGATGCTTGAAATCTAGGAAACTAAACCCAATTGTAGTACAATTCTTTATAGCATGCTTAGGAATACTCTAGAAATCATGCCTACAACGAAATTTTGACAAAAAAATCATCAAAAAGCAAAAAAATTGAGGCGACCGGGTGAGACCGCGCCAATGGCCTCTGCGTCCGCGACGCGGGCGCGTTTCGCGCGGATTCACCCGGGTGGCCCCAAAAAAATGTTTTTAGGTGTCAGTTTTGCTCAAAATAAGTTGCTAGTTAGGTTAGAATCGGTCCAATTAGCCATGTTAGCATCTTCAAACTCCCAAAAATGGCCCCAAAATAGGCCAACCAGGTGAGACCGCGCCAAACGCGTCTGCGTCCGCGACGCGGAGGCCATCCGCGCGGATTCACCCGGGTCAGCCCATATTTTTGACCCAAATTAGCCAAATTTGATCCAAAAAACTGCCATGTAGCGTTTCTTGCCTTGTTTTGCTTAAGTTTGCACTTCATGGTAGCTCATTTGGACACCCATAGCCATAGAACCAAGGCCTTCCTATGTAGGTACCTTTTGCACGAATCCCGAGGCCAACCATAGTCTATAAAAAGGGGCCTCATTTGCCATTTTCCCTTCAACAGAACTGCTCCCAGCCCCTTAGGCGATTTTCTGATCCCTCACTGATCTTTGCAAGCCATTTTCTGCACCCTTTCTTGCTCAATGGCGCCCAGCAACTTTGAAAGATGGTACAATGCTGCAAGCCATATCCACCAGCTTCCTGTCGACCAAGCCTTCTCTGTGTTTGACCACTTGTTTGATCTTCATGCAACTCTGACTAGAACACCCTACTATACAGACATCATGTGCCAATACGACCAACAGGTCCTGCCTTGGGAAGTTAGACTACCTCCTAGGGGAGGGAATTGGGTTTCTCTTGAGACACTCACCCAAGCCTTAGGTCGAGAGATGGGAGGATCCAAAGGCAAGAGTCAGCTATGGGATAGGACTAGGACCATGCCCGATTACATGACCTGCAGACATAATAGGCATAGGTACCTTTCATCTCAGACAGCCCTTGCCCTCTTCATGCACTATAAGTCAATCAACAAAGTAGGGGAACCTTCCGTTCAGCCCTTAGACTTAGCATCACTTGATACCCGTAGGGCCCAGGATCAAATCGTGAATATAGAGTCCTCTGCGTACGAATACCATGGCACGACGTCAGGGGCACCAGTTCTGCGGATCGATGAAGACTACGAGCAGTTAGCAGAGCAAAACCCAGAGTGGGAGAGCAGGGAGGCAACAAGGATGCAGAGATACATGTCGAGGCACGACGACGACATCAGAAGAGCCACCGAGCCACCGGTCGGCATCACAGCCCTGTCGCCGATAGTCATCGACGGAGAGGAGTACATTTTTGCAAATGACATCCTCAACTTGTCATATTGCCAGGAACAAGGACTTCGAATCGACGAGCTCTTAGGCATGATAGCACATGGGAAAAGCACGGACCTCATCGACTATTCATACTAGGAGATTCCAAGGGAGCTGGCCGAGAGACACTCTTATGCTGGGGAGACAATGTCAGACATAGCAGCCTATCAGCAGATAAGGGAGATCTATCGACAGCAGGAGCCTATCATTTCAGAGGAGGAGTTCCAGCAGATACAGAGCACATTGTACAAACCAGGAAGGGGCCCAAGCTCAAGCCGAGCAATTCGAGCCAAGAGCATGAGGGAAGGGTCCAGCAGCATCAACTTGGACAACGCAATCAGCATGTGGAGAGACCACGAAGATCTTATGGCAGTGGACGCCTACGGCAAAGCAGCTCAAAGGAAGGGCACTGGATCGCGAGGCACAGGTAAAGGCACGGCACTTCGCTACTATCTTCCAGCCCTCAGCCAAGGGCAAATGATAGTCTTCCACAAGGAGTTCAGCCCAAGGGGGGAAGAATCCGTGGCGCTTCTCATAGCACTCTTAGGCTTCGGGCAGCACTCGAAGATATACGCTTATGCAGACCACATCATCCTTTTCAACAGGGCCGTCGCGCTCCATTGCCTCGACTTTGCGAGGGGACACCTCAGGGATGCAACACTTTCAGTAGTAGCAGCAACTGCACCAGAACTCCCGGAACCGGAGATGAACCGAGCACTTGAAGGAAGATCGACAAGGAACATCTTGCGCAACCTCGGCAAAGGCATCCGCTTCAAGGATGTCAAGAACTTCTTCAAGCTTTCAGGAGGCCATTGAATAGTTGTAAAATTCCCTTAAGTTTTAATTGTGCTAAATGTTTTCTTGTACCCTATTGTGTTAGTATATATCTATCCTACCATGTAACTTCTATGTATTAATGACTATTAACTGTTTTTATAAATGTAATGCTTCGCATGATTTCTTTATAACTAAAAATAATTCAATTACAAGTAAGATTGATCAACATATAACCCAAATAACATGTATTGATGATCAATCCTTGCAGCAAGGAACTCAAGTGCAGGATCCCAAGACCAGCACCGACAACGCAATTGGGTACCAAGGAATTTGTTTGGCAGAGAACAAGAAGACTTTGAGCAGGATATGTCACCAGAGGCAGATGGTGGAGATAAGGAACCAGATGCAACACCTGATCAACTGGGCGGCACCTCTGATGAATGCGCAGGAAGATGGTCCTCTACCTCCACCTCCACCTTGTCCACCAGGTGGTGACGAAGTCTCTCAGCAGGAAGGGGAGGGCAACCAGGGGAACGTCAGGGATAGGAGAAGGAAAAGGAGAACCAGGAGCCCATCGTCATCTAGCTCCAGCACATCAGATAGTTCTTCCAGTGAGGACAGCTCTAGCTCCGACAGTCAGTCCGACACACCTAAAGCTAGGAAAAGGGCAAGAAAGACAGATGACTACCAGAAAAAGGTGGATAGTGCTATGAGGAACGTATGGAAAACAAGGAAGCTGGGCCAGTTCTCAGGGAAAGACAGATCAGGCATGGAAGCTGAAGCATGGCTTGATGAAATGGAAGAATTCGGCAACTCCTACGGCATGAAAGACAAGGATATAGGGAAAGTTGCTACAGCTAACCTTATAGGACCGGCAAGGATTTGGTGGAAGGGATACGCTAAGTCCAACAAGCTGAAGAGGAACAATTGCAGATTTAAGACTTTCAGCAAGGCTTTTCGCAAGCACTATGTACCAAGATCTCATACTAGCAGGCAGATCCAGCAGTTCTACAGGCTGAACCAGGGTAGCTTGTCAGTAGCAAAATACACGGAGGAATTTATGTGGCTCAGGCTCCATGTTCCTGGAGTCTCGGAAAGGCAAGCGGTTGATACTTACATTGAGGGGTTGAACAGCAATATCAAGAGGCTTGTTAGAGCAATCAACCCAAGGTCAGTTGCAGAGGGCGAAGATAAAGCTATAAGTTTGGAGGAGGCACCGGCAACTCCAGCAGAGAAATAGTCAACCTTCAGGGGTAAGAGTTCAGGGCAGTATCAGGGGCAATATCAGGGTAAGCAATCAGCAGCAACACCATCAGGAGGCCAGCAGCAAGGTAAGGGTCAGAGTAAAGCCTTTGGGGACTGTAAGCCACAGAATGCATCAGGGGGCAGTGCTCTGAAGCGTCTTCTAGACAGTCTGCCGAAGGAGAAGAGACAGGAATGCATCGAGAAAAAGCTATGCTTCAGGTGCTTCCAGCCATGGCACCGAATGCATGATTGCCCATTCATCATGCAGGCAGCCTTGGCAGAGCTTGCGGATTGGGATTCCCCAACAGAAGCGGACGAAGATGACGACCAGCAGGAGGCCCAGGATTTCATAGATGGTGAGTGCCACATATGTGCAAACATTGAGTCAGGTGATATTGAGAATCAGTCGACTGTCATTGCGGCTGATGGGATCATAGATAGTAACCCATATGTAGTCCTCATAGATACAGGTAGCTCTCACAACTTTGCATCTCCTAGGTTGGCTACCCTCATGAAGAACAGGGTGTAAATATGGTAATGCTACCCAAAAAAGCGCGAAAGCACATAGCACCTAAAGCACCTATGACTAAGAAAAAATGTGTCATAACTTGACCTCCACAATTTGTACGCTCCTCCACGAGATCTATATCATCGCTCCTTGCTTTCCTACATCATATATATTGTTTTTTAAGTAACAACTCTAAGGTCGTTGAAGAGAAATGTCTTCAAGCAAAGCACCTAAAGCACTTGTCCGGATGGTGCTTTTTGGGTAGCATTACCATATTTACACCCAACAAGGTATTGAAGTCTAAGCCAAGGCCAGTGGCTATGGCAAACGACGCCATTCGGCACACTAAGGGGAGAAGGATCATTTTTGACATAGACCTTAGTGGGACTAAGTGGCCGATGGGAGCGGAAGTCATGGATATCGGAAGATATGATCTTATAGTGGGGATGGAATTCTTGAAGCCAGCCAAAGCCATGATTGATTGTGACCGGAACGAAGTCACCATGACGGCACCAGACGGCAACAAATTGATAGTGAAAGGTAAGAAGGTAGCTTCTCCCATGCAGTGTATCTCTTTAAAGCAGCTAAGGAAGAGTATAGAAAGGAATAAGGTGGCCTACATCTTGAGGATGGAATCAGTGGAGCCAAGCAAGCAGTCCAAGTGGGATGAGTACATCCACTTGGTGGAATTCGCCTACAATAGTGCCAAACAGGAGTCATCTCAGATGTCTCCTTTCATGGTAAATTACGGGTACCAGTGCCTAACCCCGGATACCTGGCACAATCCTGTGTCGAAGGTTGAAGTATCTCAGCAGATGTTAGGAGATATGCAGCAGCTGGTGGAAGAAGTAAGGGGTTATTTATTGGCAGCAAGAAGTCGGCAGAAGAGTGTGGCCGACAGGCACAGGACCATAAGAGAGTTTAAGGTAGGCGATAGCGTCTGGTTGAAAATCAAGGTTAAGCAAGCCAAGCTTCGGATTGGGAGTTGCAAGAAGCTTGCCCCTAGGTGGGCTGGTCCGTTCAAGATTTTGGAGAGAGTGGGCTCCCAAGCCTACAAGTTGGATCTTCCGGCCCATCTTAGGGTTCACAAGGTCTTCCACGTAAGTTTATTAAAAAGGCACAATCCTAACCCTGAGGAGGTCTTGGATACTCCAACTTTGTTGGAAATGACGGAGGAGCAAGTAGAAATTGTGCCTGAATTACTCCTTGATAAGTCATTCAAGAAGACTAGGAGGTCTCAGTTCCTCCAATATTTGGTTAAGTGGAAGCACTTACCCGTGGAAGACGCGACATGGATATTGAAGCAAGATTTGGAGAAGCAATACCCAGAGTTTATGAAGGAGTTTGATGGGCGAGTCGTGTCCGACTTAGTCGACCCCGACTTGCCAGGTGGTTAGCTAGTATGCTTGTTAGTTAGCCTTGACCCTGGCGCATGCATTCTAGTTAGTAGGGTGCATGTGCCAGAATCTTGGATCGTGTGCGCGATGATGGGATACGCCTTTAGGGCATTCTCTAGGCCACACGCACCAAGAGGTGCGCATGACCATTAGGGTCATGTGAGTGAGGAGTGAGGCATGGTGGGCGATGATGGGACATCGATCGGATGATCTCTATGCCACGATGCAAAGGACGCACACCTGGCCGTAAGAGGGTCATGGTGAAGGTTCAAGTGATCATGCGCGATGATGGGATCGTGAGACGTTCCCTAGCTTAAAACCCTCGGGGCATGATGCACTGGGGTGTACTCGATCTGGGCGATCGTGTACGAGGTAGCACGTGATCATGGGCGATGACGGGAGCATCTTAAATGATCCTTAAGCTCAAATCCGAAAGGGCCATGATCTTGTGCAAGGTAGTAGGAACCTTGAGCCAGTAGTTCGGGGGGTGGTCCCCTAAAACCACAATTTATTAATTAAACTAACGTAATGTGCTCCTTCTGCAGGCAAGTAGAAGGCGGACTTCAACGAGGAGCGCACTACGAGAAGATAGGGGGAGCCATAATTTAGATTATGAACCCTAATAACTCTTATAATAATATTTTGAATTATTGTAAGAAATAACGTTGTTAAGGCTATATAATTTTGTATAAGTACAAATATAGCCTAAATTTTGACTCTTAACTAATAAAAGTTGATTGTTAAAGTAAATTAAAGGGTATGACATGTTGTTTCTTTTGCAGGCATAAGGTAGATTCGTCACCTTAGCGTAATGCTGAGGACAGCATTGTCCTAAGGGGGGAGAATGTGACGTTCCAGGGGAATATACGCCATAAATACCACCCGTCACTATACAAGCCTAAGTTCATAGTCTTGTATACCATGGATGGTGGCACTAGGGGGCATGACTAAGTTATTCACATAACTTAGCCAACCATACATTTTCCACGTGGCCTTAACCTATTGGGCATCCGCCACACAGGACTTATATTAGTGGGAACCCTAACCCTAGGCCTCTTTCCAGCCCTAGCTCCCAGAGACTCATCGACCTGCTCGAAACTCCGTTTCGAACATCGTTTGCTGTGGCATAGACTGGTGCAGCAGCCCCCGGAGGGTAGACCCGTTCCTGGAGCAAGAGCAGCATCACGTGAGTCGAAGACCATGGAGACACCCGGATCTGGAGGGAGAGCGTCAGGAGCAGGTATATAGGGTAGTAGTTATGATAGTTCATCTGGAATTAGCATTCCAGATGTGCTAGTATCTTGTATCTAGAGTAGAGCCATCCTAGAACCCGTATTTACCATCTTGAACCCTAATCAATGAACCCTAACCTTTAGTTAGATTTGTATGATTAGGTTAAGATGTTCTTCTTATGATTATTCTCATGATATGATGATTATGTGATGATGATTGATCATGTTTGCTCCTCTTGTATTGGGAAGGGGGGTAGAGACCTAGGGCCATATGTAGTATGCTCCTAGAGTAGATCCCTTAGTTCCTATTAGTTGCGGCCTGTGCATAGTAGCCCACCGGCTATTGGGGCTATGATGCGACTCATCACTATACAACGGGGCTAGAAGCAATGTGGAGGGAGGATCCCTGCCGAGTGGGGGCTTCGGGGGATCCCATAGTGGGCTAGGCTTATGGTCGGTCATTTCGTGAGGGCCGAGCATGGGTCCAACACCTCCTGGGGCAATGGTGCCGCCCTGCCTCTCGAGAGCTGCAAGTGTCGACTTGGCTCTCGTTTTGGGGGGTTAAGTCGGGTACGAATCGTGTGTCACCACGATTCTCTAGCCGCCCACGGAACTTCTAGACCCTGGGAAGGGGAGATGCAACCCTTCCTGCCTCGTCGGACCAGGGAGATGCAACCTGGAGTAGTCCCGATGGGTGATACCATGGGATTGCGTATCCGGAAGGCTAGAGTCGCGCCAGAGCCTGATTTAGCCCATCTGCAAAGTATGCACAGGAGGGGCGGATGGAGTGGTCAACCCTAGCCATTGTCTTATGCCAGCCCTCTTACGAGTCTGAGCCTGGGTAGGAGCTCTCATGTTTTACGGTTTATGCTTATCATCTTTGCACTTGTGGATATGTGATGGACTACCCTTCGCGGTAGTATTTGTATTGTTGATGCTAGTTCTGACATGTTTATCGCTTCCGCTGTTATAGGAGCCCATAGGGGAAGGGCGCGCAAGACACCTTCGTGTCCCCTCCCCGCACTAGGGTCACCTTAGAGTGCGGTATAGACGAAGGGCCTGTGCGGTCGTTGAGCCAGACGGGGGATTTCCTGCAGAGTATACGGCCGGGCGCCGTATGTTTAGCAGGGAGCGTCACACAAATGTTTGACTTTTATTGACCAACATGTTCGGTAAAGCGTAAGTCAACAATTTTCAAGTCAACAAGTATGAATCACCCCTAAGCTAAAGTTTGACTTTCATTGACCAACATGTTTGGTAAAGCGTGAGTCAACAATTTTGAAGTCAACAAGCAATTTACACTAACTAATTACAATTACAATTACTAAACAAGTGCCAAGCCAATATAAGATGATTGGTGTCCAAAAAAGTGGCCATTTCAGGATAGATATATTTTTTGGGTTGCCCCTAGGGGGAAAACCCTTGTTTATGTGGGTTTTTGGCATATCCTAGGTATATGCTAGAATATCCCTAGGATATGCTGGTGACTACTCCAAACCTCCTATTTCCTGTAAACTCTCGGTCAGCTGGTAAATGGATCACCCGATGTTCCAACCGGTAACTGGCAGGGCAGATTGGCAGGGCAGACAGAAGCTCCAATCCGATGCAACTGCAGCGAAACAATATGAGGCCATACTCACGCTGGGAGGCGCAACTTCAAGCTCGTGTTTTGATAGCCAAAGCAAAGCCCTGACTATGGCAACCCAACACTCAGTTCCGGCAGTTGAACTTTCAGCTCCCGAAGCTGTTGATGAGCTAGTACATGTTACGGTAAAAGATCCCAAACCTTCCAAAAATGGCGATGGCAGGGGCGATTTATAAACAAGTTCCGGCAATGGCGCATCGCACCGGCTTGTGGTTCAGACCTTCTTCGGGTTTAGCAGCCGGTGTTAGAAATTTCACGGGATTTAGTCAATCCAGTGGAAATTTAGGCGGTTTGGGTATTGCCAGACAACAATGTAAACATGAGAAAGGTTTATCCTTCCTGCCAAGGCTTCAGCAAAAGCCGAAAAGGTATTTTTTTGTCTGTGCCTATACTCAGCAAGCACAGCCTGAAACAGTACCGCACGAGGCACGAGCATGTATGTGTCGATAGGCGTATTCCTGTGACCGTGATTACTGGTTTTCTTGGTGCTGGAAAGGCAAGTTAGCTATACACTTTTAGGTTGATGTTATTAATATGACATGCTCTCCATTTGACGATTTTCTTGGGGATTTTTGTTAGACTACACTTCTGAATCACGTATTGACAGCCCAACATGGCAAAAGGATTGCTGTCATTGAAAATGAGGTATGCATATGACAATTTATTACTCTATAGATTTAGAGTGACTTTTTTTGGCATGGCAGTATGGAGAGGTTGGAATTGATGGATCCCTAGTTGTTGCACAAGATATAATGTACAAGAAGACATATTAATGCTCAACACTGGATGCCTTTGTTGCACTGTGAGAGGTGACCTTGTGAAAATGATCTCAGAACTTGTCACTACAAAGAGGGATAAGTTTGACCACATTATTATAGAGACCACTGGTTTGTAATTAATTACTTTCACTCTATCTGCATGTATAAATTGAATCTAGAATAGAAAGTACATAATTTTGCAAGGTAATGTGGATGATAACATCTATATTTAGCACCATAAATAAATTACACTTTTCCTCTTTCTTGTTGTGGTCCATTGTCTGCATATCCAGTCTTATATTTGAGTTATTTGTTGGTATGCAATCTCTACAGGATTAGCCAATCCAGCTCCTATTATTCAAACATTCTACTTGGAAGAAAAGATAGCAGATCATTGTAAACTTGATGGGGTTGTGACATTGATTGATTCGAAACACGTTGTCCGTCATTTGGATGAGGTGAAACCAGAGGGAGTTGTCAATGAGGCAGTTGAACAAGTTGCATATGCTGATAGGATAATTTTAAATAAGGTAAATAGCTGGAAAAACTGATGCTTCTTTTTGGCATTCGATTGCTGAAAGTTTAATCACATATATGGTACTATGTTTAACAGATTGATTTAGTTGATGAGAAGGACTTAGACAGCCTAATTCATCACCTTAAGGTGATCTATCTGTCTTTGTTAGAATGCATTAAAAGGATCTTGTACTTGGGATGTGTTAAATGCCTCCTATATGTTGCAGCATATTAATACCATAGCTGAGATTCATCGTGTGAAGTTTGGACAAGTTAACTTGGATCTTGTGCTTGGAGTTGGTGGATTTGACCTTGTGAGGTTTGTTTTCATCGTTTGAAGTCTTTATGTTGAATTAGGTAGTGGCATTTTGTCAGCCTTGAATACAGTTGTATTAGTTTAGCCTTTTATATCTCTTAATTTTGTAATCCATTATCACTGAATAGGGTTTCAAAGGACGTTGCGAAAATTGAAGAACCAAAGAGTGAGCATGAGCACTCACATGGGCATGGACACGACCACAAACACGACCACAAACACGAACACGAACATGGGCATGGTAATGTTTTAAGCAAAGTTTTGGAATCGCCACATTACGCTTGTTAGTCCAACGCTATGATAATCGGGTCGTCGTCGTACTACTTGCACCATTAAGTTGCTTGCTTTTGAAATTATCCTTTATTCAATCTTTAATGTATATTGTATCATTATCCCTACCTTTAACATTTAGTGACAAACAGATCATCATGACCATGTCCATGACTCGGTGTCGATCCGTCAAGATATTGTGGCGAAACTCTTCTCAACCTTGAAAAGGTATATTACTAACTGGTTTGGAAAACATTTATGCTCAAGTTTGAAATGGAACATACTTGATGCTGATGTTACTTATCATTGCAGGCAGATGATTGGTTAGCCAATCTCGTAAATGAAAACAACGAAAACCTTTATCGGATGAAAGGCGTGCTTGCTATTAAAGGAATGGAAAGACAGTTCGTTTTTCAGGTCGGTCTTGTGCAAAAAGAAGGCACTTTTTCATTTGTCTTGGATGTTGAACTTGGTATATTTTATGCAGGCTGTGCATTCATTAATTGATGGTGCAATGGGAAAACTCGGGGTCCTAACGACAAGAAAGTAAGCAAAATCGTTTTATTGGTAAAGATCCGGATGAGAAAAGCATTGGGGAAGGATTCAATAGTTGCCTGATTACGAAAGTGAAGAGAATGTGACGGCATAACAGAAGGTGGCGCATATAAAGCATTGCCGTGTGTCCCTTTGTGCGAGACCGAGGGAGATTTTGTAGGAATTTGTAATCCCTTGAATCGTATCAATAATCTAAGAGTTTGGCCTATTTGCCAATCTCAGGTATATATATATGATGTGACTGGAGCAAGGATGATCTATTATGTGTATAGGTTAGAAAGATGAATTAGGAACCACTGATCTTAAAGTTGTCATGTAACTATTTTTTTTAACAAAACTGGCAAAGCATTCTTCTAGTGAATCAATTGGCATATGCTCTAGAAACTGTTTTAAATAATGGGGGGTTGTGTGCAATGGCTCTCGCTAGGAAAGTTTTATGTGCATAAGGATATTATGGAGAAACGTTCCTTTCATGACGTCATTCATTCTAATGTGTGTTAATCCTTTATCAATTGCTGCGTGATTGTAAAAATCTATTAGTTCAAAACCTTATTAGCACCAGAAAATCGTCTTTTTGGGTTGCCCCTAGGGGGGCAAACCCTTGTTTATATGGGTTTTTGGCATATCCTAGGTATATGCTAGAATATCCCTAGGATATGCTGGTGACTGCTCCAAACCTCCTATTTCCTATAAATTCTCGGTCAGCTGGTAAATGGATCACCCGATGTTCCAACCGGGTAACTGGCAGGGCAGACGGAAGCTCCAATCCGATGCAACTGCAGCGAAACAATATGAGGCCATACTCACTCTGGGAGGCGCAACTTCAAGCTCGTGTTTTGATAGCCAAAGCAAAGCCCTGACTATGGCAACCCAACACTCAGTTTCGGCAGTTGAACTTTCAGCTCCCGAAGCTGTTGATGAGCTAGTACATGTTACGGTAAAAGATTCCAAACCTTTCACACAGGTAGTGGGTGCTGGTTTTGTTGGTTCAAAAGAAGCTATGAACGAGTCACAACATGATAATGCAAGTGATGGAGTACAATGGTACTTGCTACGAATGAAGGGAAGAATTTGTCTCTAGGCAGAAATGCTAACTAGGTGCTCTCTGATGCAATTGAGACACATCAGTTTAATGTTGTCAACGAGAATAATACACAAGGCATGAAGGTGCAGATATATGGCAAATTTGGATCTCTAATAGAAGCGAGGCAAGGTTTTTTTACTACATGCATAGTAGATCCTTTTAGTTGCAACATCATGATTGGAGTTTATATCCAACATCAACAAGTTAATGAATCGCTTTGCATATTTCAGAATTGCCTCAGGCTAATGTTGTCTCTTGAATTTTTTGTTTGCATATTTCAGAAATGCCTCAGGCTAATGTTGTCTCTTGAATTTTTTTGTTGTCGTCTTTCTTCTGATGCTAGTGGAAAGTTCAACATGTTTATATTATCTAATTATCCTGGATAGGTTCTATGAGGCAGTAATTGATCTGCCTATACATAAAGCTAAGGCCTTAGATCCCATTGAAAATGCATTTAATGAGCATATTAATGAGAATCTTCATCTTGAATCACTTGCAGTACAAACAACAGTGTTTCCTCTCATCGACTAGAGTTCAAGTCTCCAGGAAAACCTGTTGGTGTACATCATATTATTGATGTAGCAGCTCCAGATGTTCATGTAAGGCAAATTGTCCAATTAGTCTGAGATGGTCTGATCGTGCTTTCCATGAATAAGTATACCAAACAATGATTGAGCTTGGTCTAAGAGGGCAACTCAGACCACCTACCATTTTACCGAACCCCCTATGCACAAGTAAATAGAATATGCAGAGTCTTTGTTAGAAAATTGTATTCATTCCCAGCATAACAAATCAAAAGAATGGGGATTGAATACCTATAAATAAATAGAATTAACTCATGTAAGCAAATATCCTAGAGACAAAATGAGCATGCTTCTTGATTCCATATGTCTTCATCTTGTAAGAGCAATTTAGGCAAGTCTTATCTTTTTAATTATTGGCTTGTTTATATCTAGGAATTTTTCGGAATGTGTTTCAGTAGACGATGATGACAATACAAGAGTTCTCTTATATGCGTGCTTGAATGCTCCAGAGCTGGTGCAACATACGTACGACCAACTGCTATCTGATCGTTCTCTTATGCCCTCTCTAGTAAAGTGGTTTTGATGCTTTGGTCACAACACAAGTTATAGTCAATACTAGATATTCCAGTGGTGTTGGTATTTGTGAAACTATCTCCCATCGCATAACACAAATTAGCACAAACTCATTCATCTATAAGGCTCCCAAAATTTGAATCGGGTATCGGATACCCTATGGTTTAGGAAGGTTAGGGGCTTGTATTCGTATAGGAATACGTATGATTCTGATGCTGGAAATAAGTATGCAAGACATAAGTATTGCTTTCATGTTAATTAGATTGAACTATTCATTTATAAAAAAAAAACATCAAATTCGAGGATGGGCTCCTTAAAGAGCAATCCCTACTCAACTGTTTTATCCCACTTCATAACAACTGAAAGAATTGAAGTGGGCATCATCTTTTGCAGCCATTTAATTCAGAAGCAAAACACCTAGGATATGCCAGGCCTGCCTATAGAATCAAGCATCAGGCTTCTGACAATAAATAATAATATTATTGAGCTTGTTCATATTATATGGCATGGTAACATTAATAGTATACATTTCTTGCTCATTTCATTTATTATAGCAATATCTCACACCACCGGCAAAAAAATTGTGCTTGAACCCCACTCATATACACATGCACAGAATGTCATTTCGTTTATTCACATCGACAAAAAGGTTGTGCTTCAATTCCCAAAAGGTTGTGCTTCATGATATGCTGCTCTAATTCAAAAAACAAATCTTCACTACATGCATCAGTATTCTGATACGTTTGCTTATGTCTCGGTGCATAATAGCACATTGCCAAATTCAGAGTTTGTGATATTAGTGAATCTGAAACTATAAAAATATAATGGCATTCTTAAGCCTTATTAAAACCTTAGAAGCCAATTCCCATAAAGTCATGGTATCAAGTACTCTATTGTGTAGAAGTAGCAATTTGAATTGATTGTCAAAATATGACTTTCAACTCTGATTTAAGCCACTTCACCCTCCGGCCATGGAGGGCAACCCTCCGTGTGCAGCACCTTGTTTTTAATGTTTTAGAAAATAAAATTATGATCATTTCAAGGTAATTACATTTCACTTCCTATCCTACTAAATCATTACGATTAAGATACTAATGGTACGAAAATCCTCAAATCGTAGCCTACGAAATTTATTTCACGCCAGCCTTTATATGGCCGTGAGGGAGAAGCATTGTCCAATTCTCCCAGATCTAACATGATGCTGATTAATGATTTCTTTACTAATGATAGCTCCATCTTTAGAAATGCAATAAAGTTCTACAAGTTCTGGATCTTTGCCTTCTGCAGATATAAATGTTTCAACTTATTTTGGAGGTCGGCTATGGCACAGAGTGTGACGCTCCCTGCTAAACATACGGCGCCCCGCCGTACACTCTGCAGGAAATCCCCCGTCCGGCTCAACAACCGCACGGGCCCTTCGTCTACCCCGCACTTCGAGGTGATCCCTAGTGCTGGGAGGGAACACGAAGGTGTCTTGCGCGCCCTTCCCCTATGGGCTCCTATAACAGCGGAAGCGATAACACGTCAGAACTAGCATCAAACATATACAAATACTACCTCGAAGGGTAGTGCATCACACATATACCAATACAAAGATGATAAGCACAAACCGTGAAACATGAGAGCTCCTACCCCGGCTCAGACTCGTAAGGAGGATGACTGACCGGCTAGGCCTCAAGATAGAGCAGACCGAGTCATGGCAATGGCGAGGGCTGGCATAGAACAATGGCTAGGGTTGACCACTCCATCCGCCCCTCCTGTGCATACTTTGCAGATGGGCTAAATCAGGCTCTGACAGGACTCTAGCCTTCCGGATACGCAATCCCATGGCACCACCCATCGGGACTACTCCAGGTTGCATCTCCCTGGTCCGACGAGGCAGGAAGGGTTGCATCTCCCCTTCCCAGGGTCTAGAGGTTCCGTGGGCGACTAGAGAATCGTGGCGACACACGATTCGTACCCGACTTAACCCCCCAAAACGAGAGCCAAGCTAACACTTGCAGCTCTCGAGAGGCAGGGCGACACCATTGCCCCAGGAGGTGTCGGACCCATGCTCGGCCCACACGAAGTGACCGACCATAAGCCTAGCCCACTATGGGATCCCCCGAAGCCCCCACTCGGCAGGGATCCTCCCTCCACTTTCCCTCTAGCCCCGTTATATGGTGCTGAGTCATATCATAGCCCCAATAGCCTGGTGGGCTCCTATGCACAGGCCGCATCTAAATAGGAACTAAGGGATCTACTCTAGGAGCATACTACATATGGCCCTAGGTCTCTACCCCCCTTCCCAATACAAGAGGAGCAACATGATCAACCAACATCACATAATCATCACATCATGAGAGTAATCATAAGAAGAACATCTTAACCTAATCATACAACTAACTAATGGTTAGGGTTCATTGATTAGGGTTCAAGATGTTGAATACGGGTTCTAGGATGGCTCTACTCTAGATACAAGATACTAGCATATCTGGAATGCTAATTCGGATAAGCTATCACAACTACTATCCTACATACCTGCTCCCGAAGCTCTCCCTCCGGTCAGGTGTGCCTCCATGGTCTTCTTCGACTCACGAGATGCTGCTCCTACTCCAAGAACGAAGTCTACCACCTTTGCCGGGCTGCCGCACCCTGCCTATGCCACAACAAGCGATGTTCAAAGCGGGGTTTGAACGCAGTAGGTGAGTCTCGGGTGCTAGGGCTGGAAAGAGGCCTAGGGTTAGGGTTTAGGCCTATATAAGTTAGGGTCCACCTAGGATGCCCGCGTGGCACCAATCGGGTGAGTCCTGTGTGGCGGGTGCCCCAATGGGTTAAGGCCACGTGGATAATGGTCTAACCCATGGTTGGCTAAGTTATGAGAATAACTTGGCCATGCCCCCTATGGCCACAATCTAAGGTATACAAGTCTATGAAGATAGGCTTGTATAGTGACGGATCCAGGAATATACGTATTTATGGCGTATATTCCCCTGGACCGTCACATTCTCCCCCTTAGGACAATGTTTGTCCTCAAAGATTGCGCTTAAGGTGACGAACCTACCTTATGCCTGCAAAACAACAACATGTCATAATCTTTAGTTTACTTTAGCAATCAAGTTTTATTAGTTAAAAGGTCAAAATTTAGGCTATATTTGTACTTATACAAAATTATATAGCCTTAACAGCGTTATTACTTATAATAATTCAAAATACTATTATAAGAGTTATTAGGGTTCATAATCTAAATTATGGCTCCCCCTATCTTCTCGTAACGCGCTCCTCGTTGAAGTCCCCCTTCTACTTTCCTGTAAAAGGAGCACATTACGTTAGTTTAGTTAATAATTTGTGGTTTTAGGGGACCACCCCCCTTACCTCCTTGAGCCGAACTACTGGCTCAAGGTTGTCCTACTACCTTGCCCAAGATCATGGCCCTTTCGGATTTGAGCTTAGAGATCATTTAAGATGCTCCCATCATTGCCCATGATCGAGTGCTACCTTGTACACGATCCCCCGGATCGAGTACACCCCAGTGCATCATGCCCCGAGGGTTTCAGCTAGGGAACGTCTCACGATCCCATCATCGCCAAGATGATCACTTTAACCTTCACCATGACCCTCCTACGGCCGGTGTGCGCATTCCCGCATCGCGTGGCATAGAGATCATCCAATCGATGTCCCATCATCGCCCACCATGCCTCATTCCTCACTCACATGACCCTAATGGTCATGCGCACCTCTTGGTGCGTGTGGCCTAGAGAATGCCCTAAAGGTGTATCCCATCATCGCCCACACGATCCAAGGTTCTGGCACATGCACCTTACTAACTAGAATGCATGCGCCAGGCTTAAGGCTAACTAACAACATACTAGCTAACCACCTGGCAAGTCGGGGTCGACCAAGTCGGAGACGACTCGCCCATCAAACTCCTTCATAAACTCTGGGTATTGCTTCTCCAAATCTTGCTTCAATACCCATGTCGCGTCTTCCATGGATAAGTGCTTCCACTTAACCAAATATTGGAGGAATTGAGACCTCCTAGTCTTCTTGAATGACTTATCAAGAAGTAACTCAGGCACTATTTCTACTTGCTCCTCCGTCATTTCCAACAAAGTTGGAGTATCCAAAACCTCCTCAGGGTTAGGATTGTGCCTCTTTAATAAACTTACGTGGAAGACCTTGTGAACCTTGAGATGGGCCGGAAGATCCAACTTGTAGGCTTGAGAGCCCACTCTCTCCAAAATCTTGAACGAACCAGCCCACCTAGGGGCAAGCTTCTTGCAACTCCCAATCCGCAGCTTGGCTTGCTTCACCTTGATCTTCAACCAAACGCTATCGCCTACCTTGAACTCTCTTACGGTCCTGTGCTTGTCGGCTACACTCTTCTGCCGACTTCTTGCTGCCAATAAGTAACCCCTTACTTCTTCCACTAGCTGCTGCATATCCCCTAACATCTGCTGGGATACTTCTACCTTAGACACAGGATTGTGCCAGGTATCCGGGGTTAAGCACTGGTACCCGTAATTTACCATGAAAGGAGACATCTGAGATGACTCCTGCTTGGCACTATTGTAGGCGAATTCCACCAAGTGGATGTACTCATCCCACTTGGACTGCTTGTTCCACACATAACTTCAAAGCATATCTTCAATGATCCGATTCGTCCTCTCCGTCTGGCCATCTGTTTGGGGATGATATGCCGTGCTTATAGAGAGCTTCGTCTGAATGGTGCTAAAGAGATCCTGCCAAAAGGCACTCATAAACTTAGAATCTCTATCAGATATTATCTCCCGAGGCATGCCATGGAGTCTAAAAATCTCCCTTACAAATAACTTGGCAGTATCTAATGCGGTGTCAGTAGTCTTGCAAGGCACAAAATGTGCCATCTTAGATAACTTATCTACGACAACCATCAATGCATCCTTGCCTCGAAGAGTTCTAGGGAGACCTGTGATGAAATCCATGCTTATGACCTCCCACTTTGCATTTGGCACCCCCAATGGCTCTAAAGCACCTGGAATCCGAAGTTGCTCCGCCTTGGTCTGCTGACATAACTGGCAATCCCGAATATATGCAGCTATCTGCCTCTTCATTCCTGGCCAGAAGTAGCTACTTCGAATCTTGAAATAGGTCTTCATGAAGCCAGCATGCCCTGCTATTGGGCTGTTATGTGTGTCATGAAGAATTAACTTCCTTACTCCTGATGATTCGGGCACACACAACTTATGCTTGTGATACAACAGGTTGCCTTCCTTCTTATAATGCTTGAAGGCTTCCCGCTCCTTATCTGTTCTGGCTTCCCTGGAAAGGCTTTCCCACACTTCCTTGAAGTCCACATCCATTGGCAAGGACTCCTCAATCTTCTTGCCAAATTCACTCGTTCTTGTCTGAAATGGTCTCCTGGAGAGGGCATCTGCTACAACATTAAGCTTGTCAGGCTTATATATAATATCAAAATCATACTCCTCAAGGAATTCCATCCACCTCCTTTGCCTTAAGTTGAGGAGTGGCTGGGTGAAAAGATACTGAAGGCTCTGGTGATCAGTATCTAACTGAAACTTCCTTCCCAGCAAATAATGCCTCCATATCCTCAATGCCCTGACAATGGCTAGCAGCTCCTGATCATGGGTTGGGTAGCGTTGTTCGGCGTCGTTCATCTTCTTCGAGTCGTAGGCGACTACCCTTCCTTCTTGCATCAAGACTGCCCCTGTTGCTATCTTGCTTGCATCTGTTGCTACCAACTTATCTTTACTCGGATCCGGGAGAACAAGCACTGGTGCTGTTGTTAAGGCCTCTTTAAGCTTCTCGAAAGAAGCTTGGACTTTCTCTAGCCAATGGCTAGTCCAATCCTTAATCTTCTTGGCCTTAGTGAGGTCCGACAGAGGGGACGCCCACTTAGCAAAGTCCTTCACAAACTTTCTGTAATATCCCGCCAACCTGAGAAAGCTTCTTACTTCTGCCACATTCCTTGGAGCTGGCCAATCAACTATTGCCTCAATCTTAGATGGATCTGTGGAGATTCCCTCGGATGTTACTACATGCCCCAAATACTCCACTCGGCCTGTTGCAAAGTGGCACTTAGAGAGCTTCCCATACAACCGATGACGTCTCAACTTCTCCAACACTTTCCTGAGATGCTGACAATGCTCCTCAAGGGACTTACTGTAGATTAGAATGTCGTCGAAGAAGACAATAACAAACTCATTCAAGAAGTCTCTGAAGATGTCGTTCATGAGGCGCATAAACGTTGCTGGAGCGTTCGATAATCCAAAGGGCATTACTGTAAACTCAAAGTGACCATACCGCGTTCTAAAAGCGGTCTTATGGATATCCTCTTCTTTTATTCTTATCTGATGGTATCCCGACCTCAAATCAATTTTAGAGAATACCTTTGCTCCTTGTAACTGGTCCATTAGGTCATCTGCCCTTGGCAATGCATACTTGTTCTTTATCGTCTGCTTATTGAGCTGGCGATAGTCTATGCACATTCTTAAGCTCCCATCTTTCTTCTTGACAAAGAGTATAGGTGCCCCGAAAGGAGACACACTTGCTCTTATAAATCCAAGCTCGAGCAATTCCTGAAGCTGCTTCTTGAGCTCAATCAATTTGGGGTGCTCATTCTATATGGCCTTCATGGTAGGCTTCAGATCCCGAGCCAATGTGATCTCACATTCTACACCCCTATAAGGTGGCAACTGCCGGATTTCATCAGGAAATACATCCTTGAACTCACGAAATAAGCCTTGCTATCCGCTCAAGGGCAACCGATTCCCCTTTGGGTCACTTCCCTTCGCTTTGTTCGGCTCAACTGATTCCATCCTCAAGATGTAGTCCACCTTATTCCTTTCTATACTCTTCCTTAGCTGCTTCAAAGAAATACATTGCATGGGAGAATCTAGCTTCTTACCTTTCACTATCAATTTGCTGCCGTCTGGTGCCGTCATGGTGACTTCATTCCGATCGCAATCAATCATGGCTTTGGCTGGCTTCAAAAATTCCATCCCCACTATCAGATCATATCTTCCGATGTCCATGACTTCCGCTCCCATCGGCCACTTAGCCCCACTAAGATCTATGTCAAAGATGATCCTCCTCCCCTTAGTGTGCCGAATGGCACCGTTTGCCATAGCCACTGGCCTTGGCTTAGACTTCAATACCTTGTTCTTCATTAGAGCAGCCAGCCTAGAAGATGCAAAATTATGAGAGCTACCTGTATCTATGAGGACTACATATGGATTACTATCTATGATCCCATCAGCCGCGATGACAGTTGACTGATTCTCAATATCACCTGACTCAATGTTTGCACATATGTGGCACTCACCATCTATGAAGTCCTGGGCCTCCTGCTGGTCGTCGTCCTCGTCCGCTTCTGTTGGGGAGTCCCAATCCATAAGCTCTGCCAAAGCTGACTGCATGTCGAATGGACAATCATGTGTTCGGTGCCCTGGCTGGAAGCACCTGAAGCATAACTTTTTCTCAATGCACTCCTGTCTCTTCTCCTTCAGCATGGTGTCTAGGAGACGCTTTAAGAACCGCCCGATGCATTCCCGTGGGCTTACGGTCCCCAAAAGCTTTGTTCTGACCCTTACCTTGCTGCTGACTCCCTGATGGTGTAGCTGCTGATTGCTTACCCTAATATTGCCCCCCGAGCATCGCCTCGAACTCTTACCCCCTGAAGGTTGATTTGTTTCTCTGCTTTGGAGTTGCCGGTGCCTCCTCCAAACTTATAGCTTTATCTTGGCCTCTGCAGAATCGACTTTGGGTTGATTGCTCTAACAAGCCTCTTGATATTGCTGTTCAACCCCTCAATGTAGGTATCCACTGCTTGCCTTTCTGAGACTCCAGGAACATGCAGCCTGAGCCTCATGAATTCTTCGGTATACTTAGCCACCGATAAGCTACCCCCTCGATTCAACCTCAAAAGCTGGCCGGATGTCTACTAGTATGAGACCTTGGCACATAGTGCTTGGAAAAGCCTTGGTGAAGGTCTTAAACCCGCAATTGTTCCTCTTCAGACTTGTTGGACTTAGCATATCCCTTCCACCGGATCCTTGCTGGTCCAATAAGGTTAGCTGTAGCAACTTTCCCTATGTCCTTGTCTTTCATACCGTAGGAGTTGCCAAATTCTTCCATTTCATCAAGCCATGCTTCAGCCTCCATGCCTGATCTGTCCTTCCCTGAGAACTGGCCCAGCTTCCTTGTCTTCCATACATTGCTCATAGCACTATCCACTTTTTTTTCGATAGTCATCCTGTCTTTTCTTGCTCTTTTCCTTGCTTTAGGTGTGCGGACGGATCGACCGTCGGAGCTAGAGCTGTCCTCACTTTGGAAGAGCTCGCCCGATGAGCTGGAGCTAGATGATGATGGACTCCTGGTTCTCCTCTTCCTTCTCCTATCCCCCGACGTTCCCACGGGTTGCCCTCCCCTTCCTGCTGAGGGACTTCGTCACCACCCGGAAAACAAGGTGGAGGTGGAGGACCATCTTCCTGTGCATTCATGAGAGGTGTCGCCCAGTTGATGAGATGTTGCATTTGATTCCTCATCTGCACCAACCTTGCATTGACTGCCTCTGGTGACATATCCTGCTCAAAATCTTCTTGTTCTCTGCCAAACAAGTTCCTTGGTACCCAATTGCGTGGTCGGTGCTGGTCTTGAGATCCTGCACTTGAGTTCCTTGCTGCAAGGATTGATCATCAATACATTTTATTTGGGTTAGATGTTGATCAATCTTACTTGTAATTGAATTATCTTTAGTTACAAAGGAAATCATACAAAGCCTTGCATTTATAAAACAGTTAATAGCCATTAATACATAAGGATTACATGATAGAGTAGATATATCTTAGCATAATGGGGGTACAAGAAATCATTTAGCACAAGACTTAAGAAAATTTTACAACTATTCAATGGCCTCCCGAAAGCCTGAAGAAGTTCTTGACATCCCTGAATCGGAGGCCTTTGCCGAGGTTGCGCAAGATGTTCCTTGTCGATCTTCCTTCAAGTGCTCGGGCCATCTCCGATTCCGGAAGTTCTGGTGTTGTTGCTGCTACCACTGAAAGTGTTGCATCCCTAAGGTGCCCTCTCGCAAAGTCGAGGCAATGGAGCGCGACTGCCCTGTTGAAAAGAATGATGTGGTCGGCATGGGCGTATATCTTCGAATCTTTGCCGCCAAGCCCGAGAGCGCTATGAGAAGTGCCACGGATTCTTCCCCTTGGGCTGAACTCCTTGTGGAAGACTATCATTTGCCCCCGGCCGAGGGGGGAGATAGTAGCGGCGTCGCGGCCCTTCCCTACGCCCGCGTGATCCGGTGCCCTTCCTTTGAGCCGCCGCCGTAAGCATCCACCGCCATAAGATCTTCGTGATCTCTCCACATCTTTGGTTGCGTTGTCCAAGTTGATCTTCTTTGGACCCTTCCCTCATGCTCCCCGCTCGAACCGGTCGGCTTGAGCTTGGGCCCTTCCCCGGTTTGTAGAGTGTGCTCTCGTATCTGCTGGAACTCCTCCTCTGAGATGATAGGTTCCTGCTGTCGATAGATCTCCCTTATCTGCTGATAGGCTGCTATATCCGACATTGTCTCCCCAGCGAAGAGTGTCTCTCCGCCAGACTCCTTGGAATCTTCGGTATGAGTAGTCGATGAAGTTCGTGCTCTTCAGGTGTGCTATCATGCCCAAGAGCTCGTCGATTCAAGACCCCCGCCCCGACAAGAGGGACAAGTTGAGGATGTCATTTGCAAAATGTACTCCTCCCCGCCGATGACTATCGATTGAGAATTTGTGATGCCGACTGGTGGGTCGGTAGCTGTTCTCCTGTCGTCGTCGTGCCTCAACGCGTACCTCTGCATTCTTGTTGCCTCCCTGCTCTCCCATTCTGGGTTCTGCTCCCCTAGCTGCTCGTAGTCTTCATGGATCTGCAGAGATGGTGCCCGTGACGTCGTGCCATAGTATTCATAGGCGGAGGATTCTATATTCAGGATTTGATCCTGGGCTCTACGGGTATCAAGTGGTGCTAAGTCTAAGGGCTGAACAGAGGGTTCCCCTACTTTGTTGATTGACTTATAGTGCATGAAGAGGGCAAGGGCTGTCTGAGACGAAAGGTACCTATGCCTATTGTGTCTGCAGGTCATGTAATCGGGCATGGTCCTAGTCCTATCCCATAGCTGCTTCTTGCCTTTGGATCCTGCCAACTCTCGACCTAAGGCTTGGGTAAGTGTCTCAAGAGAAACCCAATTCCCTCCCCCCTAGGAGGCATCCTAACTTCCCAAAGGCGGGGACCTGCCTGGTCATATTAGCACATAATGTCCGTGTAATAGGGTGTTCTAGTCAAAGTTGCATGAAGATCAAACAAGTGGTCAAAACGAGAGAAGGCTTGATCTCTGAGGAAGGCGATGGGCGGGCTTGCAAAGATTGTACCATCTCGAAATTCTGCCGGGCCATTGAGCAGGAAAGGGTGTAGAAAATAGCTTGCAAAGATCAGTGGAGGTTCAGAAAATCGCCTAAGGGGCTGGGAGCAGTTCTGTAGGAAGAAAAATGGCAAATGAGACCTCTTTTTATAGACTATGGGTGACCTCGGGGTTCGTGCAAAAAGGTACCTACCTGCCTTGGTTCTATGGCTCTGGGTGTCCAAATGAACTACCATGAAGTGCAAATTTAAGCAAAACAAAGCAAGAAACACTATATGGCAATTTGTTGGATCAATTTTGGCTAATTTGGGTCAAAAATTGGCTGACCCGGGTGAATCCGCGCAGATGGCCTCCGCGTCGCGGACGCAGACGCGTTTGGCGCGGTCTCACCCGGTTGGCCTATTTTGGGCCAATTTTTGGTCAATTTAAGGAATTTGAAGATGCTAATATGGCTAATTGGGCCAATTCTAACCTAACTAGCAACTTATTTTGAGCAAAACTGACATCTAAAAGCATGGTTTTGGGCCCAGTCGGGTGAATCCGCGCGAAACGCGCCCGCGTCGGGGACGCAGAGGCCTTAGGCGCGGTCTCACCCGGTTGGCCCCAATTTTAGCATTTTTGATGATTTTTTTGCCAAAATTTTGTTGTAGTCATGATTTCTAGGATATTTCTGAGGGTGCCATGAAGAATTCTACTACAATTGGGTTCTATTTCCTAAATTTCAAGCATACAACATTTTTTCTAATTATAGAGGGAAATTAACTTTTATATTAATAAGAAACACAGTTACATGAAAATTTAACTTTCTACAAAATTTACAAAATTTGAGGCCTAGGGCCTCTCCCTGCGGATCCTCCGTGCTAAGTGGATGTCCTTCGGCATGAGGGTGACCCGCTTAGCATGGATTGCGCAGAGGTTCCCTTCCTCGAAGAGCTGCACCAGCTCTGCTTCGGCGGCCTCTTGCAGGGCCCGGGTCATTAGAGGGGTAACCCTGTAATCGGTCCGGAACTGCTGCATGACCTCTCTAAGGAGACGCTCGAAGGGCGCCTTCCTTATCAGGAGATTCGTGCACATTTGAAAGTGCCTTATCTCCCTAAACACTCGGGCGTACGTACTGTTCGGCCCGTGGTGAACCCTTTTGGGTTTTTCCGGCCTAGGTGGGGGTGGCTTGGGCTGATTTTTCTTCGGCCTGCCGCCCTCCACAACGCGCTGCACCTCCTGGCGGCAGTACCAATCGTTGTACCTCGTCCAATGACGGAGGTACTCCTTGTATGCCGCCATCTTTCGCTTGAATTTGCGATCCTGACGGAGCGCGAATGCCCGCTCGCCGACCTTCTGCTTCTTCACCACCTTTGGTGGTTCTGGCCACTTAGGGTAGGGTGGCCTGGCGTCGGGGTCCTGCTGCTGCTCCTCCTCCTCTTCTCCGTCGCCGCCCTCTTGTGCCACCTCCTCCTCACGAGGCTCCTCGATAACGACGGTCTGGCGAGGGCCATCGTCCCTCCTCTTGGTTCTCCTTTCCTGCCGCCTCAACTCCCGCTCCCGCTCCCTCTTCTTCCTAGCGGCCCTCTCTTCCGGCCACTCCGCGACTTTTTCCTTGCCCTTCTTCTTTGGTGCCGAAGGGCCCGCCTCCTGGGTTTGGTGCTGCTGCTGCTGCACTTCCACCTGCTCCTCCTCCTGTTCTTCCACTTCGGTGTCTGAGGGGCCGAAGTGGCGGGACTCGTCGGTTCTCTGTGTACCTCCTGATGACGAGCTGCCGCTTGGGCTCTCCTCAGCATCATGGAAGGAGTCTTCGCTGCTGCTGCTGCTGGCGGGGGACTCCTCGTCGCCTGGCTTCGGCCGAAGGTGTTCGGGTACCTTCTTGACATGACGACCCGCTGCCGCTTGCGCCATGGAGAGGGTGGGGCGCTCGTTATACTTCCTGGCTGTTTGTTTGGTGCGAGCCATATCTTACGGTTCAGGAGATGGGTGACGTATGGCTGGGTAAGAGAGAGGTGGAGGTGAAAGGTTGGAGAGAGAGAATGAGGTGACAGATATTTAAAAAGGAGGGTCCCTGGGAATATTCTCCTACCATAAATACCCCTATTTATTAGCCCCCCTTATTAATTACACCATATTTAGTAATTATTTAATTATTAATGTATAAATTAAACCTATATTAATTGATATTATACCTTTAATTTTCGAATTTTTCTAATGGTTTGAAGTGCTAATTATGGATTTGCGCCATTTTTCACCTGAGTCTCCGATTGGCATGATTCTTCGACCCATTTTAGGTGAAATTTGATGCAGATGCATAATTTTCACTCCAAATTTACTAGAAGATGAATTTGACTCACTCATTCCTTCGTCTAACACTTAGCCTAAATCCTGACCCACTACCTAGGAGAAAACTTTTTCCCCCATTTTCGCGGTTCAATGGTGGAAATGTTTATTTCACACCCCTACAGGCCTGTTAGACTACTTTCATGGTTATGGTCAGTGCTAGTTCTTGGTCAACCAAGAACATCGCTCTGATACCATTGTGACGCTCCCTGCTAAACATACGGCGCCCCGCCGTACACTCTGCAGGAAATCCCCCGTCCGGCTCAACAACCGCACGGGCCCTTCGTCTACCCCGCACTTCGAGGTGATCCCTAGTGCGGGGAGGGAACATGAAGGTGTCTTGCGCGCCCTTCCCCTATGGGCTCCTATATACTTGGAAGGCGATAACACGCGTCGAGAACTAGCATCAAACATATACAAATACTACCTCGAAGGGTAGTGCATCACACATATACCAATACAAAGATGATAAGCACAAACCGTGAAACATGAGAGCTCCTACCCCGGCTCGGACTTCAAGGGGAGGATGGATGGACCGCTAGGCCTCAAGATAGAAGAGCACCGAGTCATGGCAATGGCGCAGGGCTGGCATAGAACAATGGCTAGGGTTGACCACTCCATCCGCCCCTCCTGTGCATACTTTGCAGATGGGCTAAATCAGGCTCTGACAGGACTCTAGCCTTCCGGATACGCAATCCCATGGCACCACCCATCGGGACTACTCCAGGTTGCATCTCCCTGGTCCGACGAGGCAA
This sequence comes from Isoetes taiwanensis, assembly GCA_021234155.1. Taxonomy (NCBI): domain Eukaryota; kingdom Viridiplantae; phylum Streptophyta; class Lycopodiopsida; order Isoetales; family Isoetaceae; genus Isoetes; species Isoetes taiwanensis. Next base: position 4,786,508 of record JAJEKV010000040.1, read on the forward strand.
GAAGGGTTGCATCTCCCCTTCCCAGGGTCTAGAGGTTCCGTGGGCGACTAGAGAATCGCGGGCGACACACGATTCTGCACTGACTTAACCCCAAAACGAGAGCCAAGCTAACACTTGCAGCTCTCGAGAGGCAGGGCGACACCATTGCCCCAGGAGGTGTCGGACCCATGCTCGGCCCACACGAAGTGACCGACCATAAGCCTAGCCCACTATGGGATCCCCCGAAGCCCCCACTCGGCAGGGATCCTCCCTCCACTTTCCCTCTAGCCCCGTTATATGGTGCTGAGTCATATCATAGCCCCAATAGCCTGGTGGGCTCCTATGCACAGGCCGCATCTAAATAGGAACTAAGGGATCTACTCTAGGAGCATACTACATATGGCCCTAGGTCTCTACCCCCCTTCCCAATACAAGAGGAGAAACATGATCAACCAACATCACATAATCATCACATCATGAGAGTAATCATAAGAAGAACATCTTAACCTAATCATACAACTAACTAATGGTTAGGGTTCATTGATTAGGGTTCAAGATGTTGAATACGGGTTCTAGGATGGCTCTACTCTAGATACAAGATACTAGCATATCTGGAATGCTAATTCCAGATAAGCTATCACAACTACTATCCTACATACCTGCTCCTGAAGCTCTCCCTCCAGATCCGTGTGCCTCCATGGTCTTCGACTCACGAGATGCTGCTCCTACTCCAAGAACGAGTCTACCCTGCTGGGGCTGCTGCACCAGCCTATGCCACAACAAACGATGTTCGAAACGGGGTTTCGAACGAGTAGGTGAGTCTCTGGGTGCTAGGGCTGGAAAGAGGCCTAGGGTTAGGGTTTAGGCCTATATAAGTTAGGTCCACCTAGGATGCCACGTGGCACCAATCGGGTGAGTCCTGTGTGGCGGGTGCCCCAATGGGTTAAGGCCACGTGGATAATGGTCTAACCCATGGTTGGCTAAGTTATGAGAATAACTTGGCCATGCCCCCTATGGCCACAATCTAAGGTATACAAGTCTATGAAGATAGGCTTGTATAGTGACGGATCCAGGAATATACGTATTTATGGCGTATATTCCCCTGGACCGTCACACAGAGGTCTTCTTGAGCATCTTTGAAGCCCTAAAACATGGTACAATCTTGCTAATGCATCTATGAATAAGCAACAGAAAGGTCGTGTTCTTGTCAAAACGTTTGCTTTTAAGGTGGCAGACACATGGACATGTAATAAGATGGATATATTGGACGTTTACAGTATGGAAGGACGATTTCTTGGTAGTAAAACAATACCCAACATCAAACCTATATATAAGCTCCTGTATAAAATATGTCAAGAAAAAGAAAGTTTTTCAAAGTTATTCAATACTAGCAAAGCAACTTTTTAAGTTGGGGATTGAAGCTAAAAGATGTTAATAATAATGTTTTAAAGTGCTAACTAATTGGGTTGAGTTATTACTGTCTGGCCACATTATTGTATGAAGCAAATATCTTGATATGAAGATCTGATCAAACATATGAATGGACTAACAGCAAAATAGTTTGAGCATTTTAACAACAAAATAGTTGGAAGCATGTTTACATGTTTGAAGCCTTTGCAGCTGTCAGTTATATTCCACATGCTAGAATATTTTGCACCCATGCCATGAATGTTTGTGATGTGTCATTGTCAATGAAGCTGATCTTGAGCAGGACCATAGGAATATTCAGCAGGCAACGTAAGTTCATATCATACAAGCTTGCAAACACAATCTCAACCGGAAGTTAGGTTTGCAAATGTTAAACAAAAAGCAAAGACAACACTAAAATCCCTTAATTGCAAAATGTCGCGTTCTACCTCTCCCTTGACCGAGTTGTTGCCTTCTATTATGTTGTTATGTGGATGAATCAATTTGCTTTAAGCGATGTCCCTTGCAAATATGATGTGAAGTGAGGTTCACACAAAGATGCGCCTAGGAGCCATAGACAGATGTAGAGAAATCCATGCTTTCTCAGTCTGAGAGAGATGTTTTTTTGAATAAATGCTCTGGTTGGCATGTATACAAAATGTAGCTCTCCCAAAGAGGCAACGAGGCAGAATAAGTCTTTCAGAAGCTAGAATACTCTGTTCATTCCAGAAAGATACAATATATAATGCTAAAAAGCATTGTCATGCTCCGATGACTTGGAAATTTTAAGATTTACTATGACTATTTCATATGCCACATATATACAAGTCTAGAATTTACGAAAAAATCTTTAATATATAAATATTAACAGAGAGGGTATCCATTTCAGATCATGGGCTCAATTATTTCAATAGATAGATTAGTTGCAATTTTTAATGTCCATGAGAGGCCAAAGTTTATGGAACACACACCCAGATGGGACCTAACTCCACCACTATACATCGTTAAGGTGGGTCCTCCCCCCACTAACTCTACAATGATTATGGCCACTTTCACTAGGGGACGTGTCATGTTAATTCTTTGCCTTTTAGATATTTTTAAAATAATGTCCTACAAAAGCCCAGCAACGCTGGGCACTTTTTCTAGTCAATAGATAAATATGTATGCCTAGGTACTGAAAATATGCAAGAAAGGTGTCCATCAATAATCCTGCTACCAATATAAAGCTTTTCTATATTGATTCTTTGTCAGAAGAACATCTATTGTAGGTTATTTGCAACTCAATTGGGATCCCTTCATTCTATTTTATTGGAATTATGCCATTCTAAATTTTAATGTGGCGCACTCTAAAATTCCTAGACTATTTTATTCTATGGATGGTTAAATGACTAGGATTTTGTGAATGAATAGAACTAATTTGGATAAGCTATACATTTCTAGTACTACAGTAAATGTATTGAAAGGCAAGGCACTTACCATGAGGAGGAGGAGTGTTAACCCTGGGTTAACCTCTCTTCTAAAATTGCTCTGAAGAATAAATTTAATTGGTACCCATCACATTTTATTGTACATCTCTTGATTTATTATTTTGGAATTTTTATACATACAATATATCATTCTAATTAATGTAATTCTATCTTTCGAAAATAATAACTATAGTCTAAAAAATATAAGGAGAGAAAGAGAAAGTAGCATGGTAGTGGATTGTTTATGCCTCCCAGCGCTTCCATTCTCTAGAAATAAAAACAAATATCGTTCATAAAGAGCAAGATATTGAACATATAAACAATGTAATGCCATGTTTAATACGCACAACTATAAAAAAAAGGACCATGTAAGATATAAGTGTGTATTGGGATTATGCCATTCTAACTTTTAATGTGGCGCACTGTAAAATTCCTAGAATATTTTATTCTATGGATGGTTGAATGACTCGGATTTTGTGAATGAATAGAACTAATTTGGATAATTGAAAGGCAAGGCACTTACCGTGAGGAGGAGTCGGTTGAGAGGATTCTCTAGATGAACTCGGTGATGGTGTTGAATTGGGTGATTGTGTTGAAGACGAGGAAGGTGGCAACGTTGGCGGAAATGATGGCGACGAAGCATATTGTGGGGAAGGAGTGCTACCGACCGCATAGACTTCGAGTGCATTAAGAAGTGGTGGCAGTGTGGAATTTTTGGATGGGATTAGAGATATCTTCAAGGTCCTAGTTGGTTTTGAAGAAGTAAATGGGAACCAATAAACCATATTGATATAGCTTTGAGGTTGAAGTGTCACTTTTTTAGCCACAGCAGACCCGACAAACACATTGAGGTCGAAAGAGCAAGTGTCATTTTCTTGCCTTGCCCTAAAATCCCAAAACAAGAGGGAAATTCTTGCCTTGCCCTAAAATCCCAAAACAAGAGGGAAATGTAAACCATATGCTGGGAAATGGTCAAATTGAGCTCATAATCTGCCTCTGATAAATCTTTTGGCCCTTCAAATGCACTCTTTAACACTGCAACAGGTGGATCCACTGCAAATATGTTGGACCGCCGTATTTAGAGTCCGGGATGTGGTATTTCCAGACTTTTTTTATGGTATTTCCGGACACCCATTATCAGCCACTGTAACTTCACGGTTTCAAGCCCAGAATCAACTGTTTTGAGGCATTTTTGGATCAATTCGGCTCTATCTAGGGGTCTAAGTTAGATATTGGGGTACAAAAGCACCCGTCCGGACGCGCTGCTTTTCGTGCTTGGTCCGTTGTGCTTGGAGGTGCTTGGAGAGTGGGAACGCGATGATCCGTTTTTCGCAAATTGATTTCGGATCGATGACATGGCTACCCGCAAAATCATTGTTCGCGAAAAGGCGCGCGGAAATAAAAAAGATGCGTCGGGCACTGCTTAACATGCTTTCTCCGCTTCCGCTTGTCGCGCTTTTTTGTACCCCAATATCTAACTTAGTCCCCTAGACTTAAGTCGCTTCCTCTCTTCATCAAACTAACATTAAAGAGGCAGACAAAGTGATTAGAAGGGCTTTTGAAGCAGTTCAAGCCGTCCACGGAGCTGCAAGAATGATCCGACCAAAGATTTCAGCTCCGCTGCGCAATTTCGCGCTTGGTTTTTGGCCAGAAATACCACTTTTTGGCTGGAAATACCACCCTTTTTTGCCGGAAATACCACTTTTTTTTGCTGGAAATACCACCTGGCTGATAACGGATGTCCAGAAATACCACAAAGAAAGTCCAGAAATACCACATCCCGGACTCTAAATACGGACGTCCATGTTGGAACTATGTTCGTCTCGATTGTTCTGCTCGTATTAATTGTTGTAAAACCCTTCAATTCTGGCACTGCATTCCATAATCGATCATGTGGGTCATCTTCATATCTGAAAATAAAAGCTATATATATTAGAAATTACATTTTTTTGATGCAAATTCTAGGAATATTCGGTTTAGAATTACCTTATCAGAGATTTGCCCCTTAAATTATTTCTGTAGATGGTGAACAAAGGCATTTTTCTCAGATTATTCTCCTGGTACGAGCCATATGGGAGCGCTCTAGATTCTAGAGCAGAAATGAAGGGCACATCTGCTCTGTGCTTGCTCCTCAGACAAATATTTAGAACAGATTGTTGAGGAGTTCAGATAACCTCACGAATTCTCTGTTTTTCTGCACTGGAATTGCCGGAGATGAAGGCCCAATTGTTTCCATCAATAAATAGTCTAAATTTGGGGTAGTAAGAATGCGCATCATAATTCCCGTAATAGAATGAAGCTCTGAGCAGATATCTTCTATTGGAGACGACGCTCAATTGGTAGCAATTTGAATCGCTGGTGCTGTTTGGAAAGTATCTGAGAGTTTGAAAAACCGAGGGTTGTACAGATTCGTTTAAGGAAGCAGTTTTTCCTGAAGAAGTAAAATCTGAATCCGGCAGCCAAGAAATGTTATTCTGGTCTTGGTGGCTCCGACTGGCTCCACAATCAATGCTTGTGAAATCTGCAATGAAAATTTTATCAGAAAAGCAAAGAAAAAAACAGATGGAGAAAATAAATTTTCTCGCATCAATACCTTGCTGCCCCAGACCCAAGAGAAACATGTTGTGAATCCATAGCCTTGGCGTCATATTCTGCAAGTAATGTTTACTTAGAATTCTCGTATTAGCATTTTGGCCTAAAATTAATGTGTGGGATTCTTCCTAAATTTTGGGGGCTATGACTATTTCATCTAACTTGAATTAGTCAACCTCAGGACCATGACTATTTTTTGCTGGGCTCTGATACCATGCAAACCTCAGGACTAACACAGGAAGGAGGAAATTAACTCATGCATTGATAGAAAATGAGTGAACTCAAATACAACAATGAAAGCCTCTCAGATGAGAGTAGGTTTAAATAGAACAATAAAGCAACTGAGATTTCTCCACAAAGGTAGGAGAGATTGAAGGAACCGCTTAAGTAATCGCTTGCGCATGCATGTGCCCGTTCCAGGTCACCACGTACACCATATCGGTCAACATAAAGAAGCAGTTTTTCCCGGAGAAGTAAAATCGGAATCCGGCAGCCAAGAAATCTTATTCTGATCTTGGTGGCTGTGGCTAGCTCCACAATCAATGCTTGTGAAATCTGCAAGGAAAATTTTATCAGAAAAGGAAAGAAAAAAAACAGAAAGAGAAAAAAAAAATTGCATCAATACCTTGCTGGGCAGCAGCTTTGAGAAGCATACCAAAGAGAAAGATGTTGTGAATCCATAGCCTTGGCGCCATATTCTGCAATGAATGTTTACTTAGAATTCTCGTATCTAATTAGCATTTTGGCCTAAAATTATGTTTGGGATTCTTCCTAAATTTGGGGCCTATGACTATTCTCATAACTTGAATTTGTCAAGTCGTATATCATCAAGCAACTACCAAGTCACCAGCCCGAGACTTTGTCTACATATTAAGACATTTTTCTTTGTCATCACACTAAGTTTGCGTGGTTTTCTAGCTCATAGATTTAAGTGTTGCTACACTAGATGCTCCATTGATGTAAATAGCACAGTGCAAACTTTCCTATCATCCTTAATATTCATCATTGCTTGGCATTTTTCTTTTGGAAGTTTCGAGGAAGCATTCCTGGGATGTCAATAGTGCCTCTAGCATCGGCGTCAGCACTATTTCCATCCCAGGGATGTTTCATAGATGGTAATCCATGTAATGTGGACCGTGTGAAGTTACGTGGGTACAACGCAAATAAAATGTGACGGAATTGCATGTGGATCATAAGTAAATGGGTCAAAATTACACATAGATCTAGAATGGATGGGTAAGAATTACTGGACTCGAAGAAATGCAAGTAAAACAAAGGTTTAAGAAAAGGAACTATGTAACACGACGTCATTGGATATGGGTAGAGAATTGCACATATTTGAACTTGATGTAGTGAAATAGCGTGTCGCTAAACTTCATATAATCCTTAATATTCAACATGTTTAATATATTTCTTTTGGAAGTTGGTGTGGTTTGTAGCTCATAGATTCAGCTGGTGCTATTATATCACTTACATTACCAAAATTGATATAATATATAGAGTTCTTCAAAGAATGGTTCTTCAATAATTCTCTTAGACTAGGTAACTGGTTAGCCCTGGTTAGCATATTCTTAATGCATTATGCTAATGTCTTTTCTAGACATTGTTGAGTTGGCCACTTCTGCATACGAAGAAGAAAGGGAAAAGCTCTCAGCAGATATCTTCTCAATTGGTAGCAATTTGAATCGCTGATGCTGTTTGGAAAGTATCTGAGAGTTTGAAAAACCAAGGGTTGTATAGATTCGTTTAAGGAAGCAGTTTTTCCCGGAGAAGTAAAATTTGAATCCGTCAGCCAAGAAATCTTATTCTAGTCTTGGTGGCTCCGGCTAGCTCCACAATCAATGCTTATAAAATCTGCAAGGAAAATTTTATCAGAAAAGGAAAGAAACAAGGTGCTGCGCACGAGGGGTTGCCCTTCGATGCCCAGAGAATTAGGCTGAGAGACAAAGTGGGTCATAGGCATATGTACAGAAAGAACAACTTTGTAATCTTGCAAATGCTACGGTAGAGCATTTTGGATGTTCCAAAAATGGAAGGTTGAGTTGCAGTCCAGACATCTTATTTAAAGATGAAGCTATTTCTTTCAACTTCTCCAGCCTTGGTTGGAGTCTATGTTCTTCGTCTTCTGCATGTTTAAAAATAAAAAGAATGATGAAGCAGAAAGAAAAAGTATTGAGCACTATGTAATTGCAAAGGTCATTAGCAATTACCCCTTTGTGAATTTCCTACATACTCTTGTATGCTGTTGTCGCCTCCAAAAGTTCCTTTTCCTTGGAAACCAGCATTGATGACAAAAATGTAATGACACTGGAGTGCTCACACCTGGCCTTTGCTGCTTCAATTTGTTGTTTTGCAGCATCCGCCTCGTAACTGCACTTCTTCCACAACTTCCTTTTTTCCTTCATTTCACTGGCGGCACTTAACATTCAAGTCATCCTTACGCTTATCTAACTCAGCAATCAAGGAGTTGATGACAGAATAATCCACTACACAACCAATAACGTTTGTATGAGGAAATAAGGACTCATACTCATCTTCTTTCTCAACCTTAGCTGTAACATTTTTCTTTGTTTTAACCACAAATGACTGCCAGTTAATCTTTTGTCCTCTCACATGCAAAGTGAATGCCCGTGCAAAAAACTTCCCAATCTCTCCAACACAAACATCAGTTCTTTGGTAACATCTTCTGTGGATGTTCATAAACTGATCCACAAATAGAGGATTCATTCGACTAGACTTATAAATTTGCTTGGTACCCACCAGTTTTACACAGCCAAATATTTTGCTTATCTCATCTTCAGCCACATCTGCCTTCCTTACATCTGAAGAGGTCATGCCCTCAGAACCCGGGGGGTGCACTCAGTAAAAAATGTAGAAAACATGTGAGTGTACGGGAGGGGTTTTTTTTGGAGCCAAAACCGTACCCATATATGGGAGGGGGTATCTTTCTTGCTTGAATTCCGTATATATATAAGAGAAATATGGTAGGGGTATATAGAATATGAGGTATATTTTTTTAGAAAATTTCCGTATAAGGGATAATTTCTCTTAACTCTATGCACGCACATGCCATATAGACTTTACATTATGTGCACCCCCCGGGCCTCAGAAGGCAACACAGATGTGTCAAACATCCTCCTTGCTTCCTCTTCGTCTACGGTCACTTTAGGTTGAGTTTTCTTTGTTGCCATTCTATCCCTGCACCAGCTTTGAAATTATATATCAGTGGAAGTTCTTCATTGTGTCTGCAAAAAACTAAACCAATCCAAATCATAGCACTAAGTATCTGAATAGTACTAAAAGAGCTTAGCAATGAACTGCTACTTTTTTCAAATAATTACTAATTGTCATCAACACCAATTACCTTGAGCCTACTGTCTGCAAAATAGCAAATGCTTAGCATGTCATGCTAAATAGCAGCTAACTCTTTCTAACTTAACACTGAATTTCATCTTCTTAGCAACCACCGCTAATAACAATTTGAGCCTGCAAGTGTAGCACAAAATTTGCGTTGTTAATGTAACCTGCTACTTAGCAAATGTTGCCTGCAAACATAGAACGAAATTACTAAGTAACTCGTACACAGCACATACTAACTAGCAAGTACTGCCTGCAAAACATAGTACCAATATAACCTGTTAGCATAATTTGCTAATTGATTGTCTGCAAACATAGTACCAAATGCTTAACTCGTTAACATCAACTATTGAACTTGCACGACCAAACATTACTGCGCTGAACTTTCCGCTGATGCCAAGCCCAAAAAATCCTAGCTTGAAATATCACACTAATAAAGAGATGAATCAAAGCAAGATGGAATGCAATCCTCCACACCTGCTACATTAACATTTGTCTTCAATATAGAAGCATGAAATATAATAGAATGAAACCATTTCCACATTATTTACCATTCTCAAAGATTTGTCAACAAAGATTAGATGCTTACCACTAAAACAACTTTTCTTGAGTCTGAGAAATTGTTCAGATGAGCAATTTGATTCGAGCTCTTTACCAAGCAGGGTAATGGGATCTCGATTGTCTGGCAATCGATTGTTTAGGATGGTACAAATAACCGAATTCGATAATTACTGCTGTGGAAGCAGCACAGTCACAGCAATTTAATCTGGTCAGTTAACCAAGCAGGAAAATGGGATCTCGATTGGGGATTTTGTTGAATCTAATGACTGGCAATTGATTGTTTAGAATGGTACAAATAGCGAATTTCGATAATTATTGCTGTAGGAGCAGTACAGTCACAGCAATTTGATCCGGCCATTAACCAAGCAGAGTACGAGGATCTCGATGGGGAGTAGCTATGTTTCTGAATCCGATCCAAGAAACTCCAAGAAAGAAGGAAAGGAAGAAAGCTTCGATGGTTTAGGATCCCATGGGCGGGATTTAGTGCTAAAACAAAATTTAAAAATTCAGTTACACCCCGTTAATTAGCGCTATTATTTAGGGCTAAAAATGGCGTCATTTATGCCACCCGTAGCGTGCGAGAACCCGTCTGAATTTTCTGTCTTATTTTTGCCCATCCCCCATACCTTCCTCTCCTTCCTTGCGCTTTTTTTTCATCAATCTGGTCATTGTATTAGACCAGTTCCGACAGAATCTTTTGCAAATATTTTTTTCAGGGCCTCTTTCCTATTCGATGCCTCAAGTTTCGTTGTTCTATGAGCTATGGCAGAGAGAGGCAATGGCGGAAAGAAGCTTTGGAAGCAGAGGATTAGCGGAAGTTCTAAACTCTAGCCGTGCAAAAAAAAAAAAAAAAAAATAGCTGTGGACAAAATGCATGCTGATGCCACATTTGTTATTCGTTATTGAAATAGGATTTTCTATTCTTTCATTTTGCTATTGTAAGTCATTCAGCTTATATTTGTATGTATCGATGTGTCTATGTTATTATATCATATGAAGAAAACACCTTCATGGAGGATTTGCAATGTTATCCTATTGAAATAACCCTAATAACGCTTTATGCAATCCACTAAAATGTTAGGCACCTATTTTTATTGTCAAATAATTTAATAGATTGTAGTGAATATTTAAAGAACCACTGTTTGATCATCTTAGCACTACAAAATGATTCTAAGAACTACAAAATGGTTTAGGAAGCGTATATTGAGAGGTTGAATAGAGCCCGTTCACGAACCGAATGAAGAGGTCCATCTCATACTTGGGGAATTGCATTGAACGCATATAAATACACCCATGTCCTTATATGTCGTAGCCACATGTCGTAACCACATGTTTACTATATCTTTTGAGCTAATTTCATCAAAATAATTTTATAAATGAATGCTTGTGTGCTTTTTGGATGTTTTGCCGCATATGGCGGTTCAAATCTTCATGCATAGGCATTGCTTCAGATTTCACATGTCCAAAATTAATATATTTGGTAAAGAGAAATGTTCGCGGCGGCCTTGTAATATAGTAAAGATAGAAAACCACGCAAACTTAGTGTAATTAAAGAAAAATGTCTTAATATCAATATGTAGACAAAGTCTTGGGCTGCTGACTTGGTAGTTATTGGATGACGTACGAGTTGACTAATTCAAGTTAGATGAAATAGTCGTAGGCCCCAAATTTCTAAGAATCCCAAACATTAATTTTAGGCCAAAATGCTAATACGAGAATTCTACGTGAACATTCCTTGCAGAATATGGCGCCAAGGCTATGGATTCACAATATCTTTCTCTTCGGTTTGCTTCTCAAAGCTGCTGCCCAGCAAGGTATTGATGCATTTTTTTTTCTCTTTCTGTTTTTTTCTTTCCTTTTCTGATAAAGTTTTCCTTGCAGATTTCACAAGCATTGATTTTGGAGCTAGCCAGAGCCACCAAGCCCAGAATAAGATTTCTTGGCTGTCGGATTCAGATTTTACTTCTCCAGGAAAAACTGCTTCCTTAAACAAATCTATACAACCCTTGGTTTTTCAAACTCTAAGATACTTTCCAAACAGCATCAGCAATTCAAATTGCTACCAATTGAGTGTCGTCTCCAATAGAAGATATCTGCTGAGAGCTTTTTCCTTTCTTCTTCGTATGCAAAAGTGGCCAACTCAACAATGTCTAGAAAAGACATTAGCATAATGCATTAAGAATATGCTAACCAGTTACCTAGTCTAAAAGAATTATTGAAGAACTATTCTTTGAAGAACTCTATATATTATATCAATTTTGGTAATGTAAGTGATATAATAGCACCAGCTGAATCTATGAGCTACAAACCACACCAACTTCCAAAATAAATATATTAAACATGTTGAACATTAAGGATTATATGAAGTTTAGTGACGCGCTATTTCACAAACATCAAGTTCAAATATGTGCAATTCTCTACCCATATCCATTCTTAAACCTTTGTTTTACTTGCATTTCTTCCAGTCCAGTAATTCTTACACATCCATTCTAGATCTATGTGTAATTTTGACCCATTTACTTATGATCCACATGCAATTCCATCACATTTTATTTGCATTGTACCCACGTAACTTCACACGGTCCACATTACATGGATTACCATCTATGAAACATCCCTGGGATGGAAATAGTGCTGACGCCGATGCGTAGAGGCACTGTTGACATCCCAGGAATGTTTCCTCGAAACTTCCAAAAGAAAAATGCTAAGCAATGATGAATATTAAGGATGATAGGAAAGTTTGCACTGTGCTATTTACATCAATGGAGCATCTAGTGTAGCAACACTTAAATCTATGAGCTAGAAAACCATGCAAACTTAGTGTAATGACAAAGATAAATGTCTTAATATGCAAACAAAGTCTTATTATATGTCTTACTCCGGGCATTGAGAGCTGTTGGATGGGCATATAACACATTTATTCCTCAATCTACATCGTACATAAAGTTCCTCGTTTGTGGGGTATGCATGTACAAATTTTGCTATACCGTATAACAAGATTTGCAGAATACTACAAGATTTGAGGTAATATACTACATGGTGTTGATTTTGTACGCGAAATATAATTTTAGGGGCTCTCGCTGCCCTACGTCACCCCCCATGTGAATATGCACCCAAACCAAAGGGGGTTTCAGGGGGATTTTAATTTGAATGTGTTGGATGTGATAGTTTGTGTTAATTAATGTTAATGGTAGTTATGTGTTGGCTGTTTGTTATATTAGAAAATTTGTTTGGGCCCTTCGGGCCCTAATGAAATCAAACATAGGTAAACGAAGTAGAGAACATTTGTGATGATGTCTCCAAGCAAAGAGAAAAAACCAAGGAAAAAAGATTAAGAGATTAACCAAGAAAAAAGTAGAAGATTATGATTAAGTTTGGTTGCAGGTGAAATATTAAAACTATTAGAAGAGGGGGAAAAAAGTATGTAAGCAACGGCACAAAAATCATGTTACCGAAAGAATCATGTGTATCTAGTTTCCCACTAATTTCCCACTAAGTCGAATTAATATAAGGATAAAAAGGTTAGGACACAATCACACCACTGTAGATTCTTACATCCATTGAGGTAAACATATCCAATTATAAACATTTAGAATTGGTAGCATAGTAATAGTCATGAGATTCCCATTCTCCATTGCATACCAAGGTAGCTCAATAGACTATTGTAAAATGACAAGTGACGAAAACTTGAGCAAACTTCCTATATTAGGCATTATAGAGCAAGAGCAACGGTGATTCAAAGCTAGCATTTCAGCTCCAAGCACGAAATTCCTTTACATTACAACAACAAACTTTGATAAAGCAAATGGGCACAAGTTTAATAGTTATGTATCGCATCCTAGTATAGATTTACACCACGTTAGATGAAATGGTATTACATGTTGGATTAAATAAAATCATCATTGTTCTTGACCACACATCAAGACACAAATCTGAATCCATCCTTCTAAGCCTATTAGTCTTATCAGAGCATATCCAATGCCCTGGCCTTAATCATGCTAGATATTCATGCCTCAAACTGGCCTGCCATGTAAGAATCTGTCTGATTTAATGGTTCGGGGTCATTTCCGCCCGCATCTCAGATTTCGGTCTTAATCATGCTAGATATTCATGCAGAGTGGTTGCATTATGGGTGTAATGTAAGAGCATTTCAGCTCCACGCACGAAATTCCTTTACACTGCAACACCACCTTGATAAAGCAAGCCAGAGCAAGCAAACAGTTATGTATGGCAAGTAGTTGAACACGACTACATTGAAACACAAATTTGAATCCAACCTTCTAAGCCTTATCAGAGCATATCCAATGCTTTGGCGCTGGCTTGATACAGACACAGTTGGGCCTGGAGGCCCTATGAACTACTGCACTATTGCTTGAATCAGGCATGTTGCTTTGCAGAAGTCTTCCTAGCAATATTCAGACGCCGCATGTATTACCATGAATAGGGTCCTTTCTAGGCACAACAATGTCAACTATAAGTCTTTCATTACCAGACCCATCATGCTAGATATTCATGCAGAACAGCTGCATTATGGCTGTAATATAAGGGCATTTCAACTCCAAGCACAAAATTTCTTTATACTGCAACTCCTTTCTTTGAAACAGACGGGAGCGCTCTTTCATTCAGTGAATGATAATGAATCAACCGTCCTTTGGCAGTTCCAGCCAGGGTAGCCCTTAAGCCCAAATTTTTATAGGTGTAATTTAGAATGTGAGGCGAATCTTAGCTTTTTTCGATTAGTTATGTTGGCGATTTTGTTTCGGGCTTCAATTTGAGTTGTAGCAACCTTGGCGAATCTTTCATCCATCAAGTGATGGAATATATATTTTTTTCTCAAGTAAAATTTGGGTCTACAATATATATTTGTTATGTCCGTATACAGTTGTAAGCATAATGCTCACATAATGAATATACATATTACCAGACATTGGCATATGATTGTAAATCTCAATAGCTCCACACTAAGGGCTAAACAACAAGAAGTACACAAACTTAGCCGAGGCATGATTGCATATTATGGTGGGCAAGCACAAACCGATTTAATTTCAGACATCTTTTTAAGATTGGATAAACAACAGACCAAAAGCAAAAATACTCCAGGATTGCATACCTGGATGTTGGAACTGGATCATGAAATCCATATAACATGCATGGTTTTTTCCCTGCCCCCCCTTTTTTTTCTTGGAGGTAAACGACAATTCTAAAAAACTCACCAAGAATAGAATTCATATTAATTTTACATGATTTTAAGGGGTTAAGGGGCGATTTTAGAATAATTACCAAGAATAAAATTCACATGGGGGCGAATCCAAGAATCCATCATTTAGTGATGTAGGCTAACTTATGAGTGGAGGGATTCGCAGACAAGGTGGCGATATTTTATTGGCACCACTCCTAATTGATCCTACTCAACAATAGTGAAAAAAAATGCAAATGTCCAAAAAAATAGCCTTTTGGCGATATTTCGAGCTTAAGGGCTACCCTGGTTCCAGCATTGAGAATCTCCTTTTGAAGGCCAATGTGAGGATGTGCCGCATCATATACATGAGCAACTAAAAGTCCTGTTTTAACAAATAGACGACCAAGGGTTTTGACTAACTCGCATATTTGCTCAGCTTCATTAACTTCTTGAATTCCAAGTTCTAGCATTGGAGATCCGTCATTATGTACTCCAAAAGCCGCCTCCTTGTCAAATTTCAGCTGGGATGCAAATGATAAAACAGGATGGATGCGCTTTCTTCATTAGCACATGCACCCAATCCTTCGCCCTATTTATTGTCGGGCATAAAGGATGAAATCGGGGAATAAAGTCATCCGAAATGGAAAAAGATAATACCTTGGGAAGCGGGGTGCCTTTGAGAGGAGGGCATGAGAGCAAGAGTTCGGCGGGGCAAAAGCCTCCATCACATCCGCCGGGCTGGAAGACTGCGGATTGTTATAAGACCAGGCCCCTCTGGTCCAAGTGCTGCAATCAGATTTGTCGATATGGGTTGTTCCACATCATTACAACAGAGCATCAGATCTGCATAATCGAAGATAGGAGGATACAACGAGGCCGCCATCCCATATCAAAAGAAATGATGTTCGACATGCATCTGAGCAGTACCCTTTGTTGCTCCACCTCTGCAGAATTTGTGCCTTCAGCTAGTAAACCCTATCTAGCAAACCCTATTTCTAAATGGCTCAAGGGTTGCATGTCAACGAGCCTCAATAAGCTAATTGAGAAAAAATACAACATGGCACATGGGTCTAAACCATTGAACAAAAACATTAAAATTAATGCAGGCGTATGTGCACTCTAGATATACTAATTAGTAGTCCCTATGCAATACGCTTTCGAAATCATATGAAAACCATAGAAAAAATAGTACAAAAATACAAAACCAACCCCCTGTTATTATGCTAGATATACCATCTAGGAAAGATCCCTCGGATGGAAATAGTGCCGATGCCGATGCGTAGAGGCACTGTTGACATCCCAAGAATGCTTCCTTGAAACTTCCAAAAGAAGAATACCAAGCAATGATGAATATTACGGATGATCGGAAATTTTGCGCTGTGCTATTCACATCAATGGAGCATCTAGTGTAGCAACACTTAAATCTATGAGCTAGAAAACCACGCAAACTTAGTGTGATGACAAAGAAAAATGTCTTAATATGTAGACAAAGTCTTGGGCTGGTGACTTGGTAGTTGCTTGATGATATACGACAAATTCAAGTTAGATGAAATAGTCATATAGGCCTCAAAATTTAGGAAGAATCCCAGACATTAATTTTAGGCCAAAATACTAATACGAGAATTCTAAGTAAACATTACTTGCAGAATATGGCGCCAAGGCTATGGATTCACAACATATTTCTCTTGGGTCTGCTTCTTAAAGCTGCTGGGCAGCAAGGTATTGATGCTAGAAAATTTATTTTCCCCATCTGTTTTTTCTTTGCTTTTCTGATAAATTTTTCATTGCAGATTTCACAAGCATTGATTGTGGAGCCAGCCGGAGCCATCAAGACCAGAATAACATTTCTTGGATGCCGGATTCAGATTTTACTTCTTCAGGAAAAACTGCTTCCTTAAACGAATCTGTACAACCCTCGGTTTTTCAAACTCTCAGATACTTTCCAAACAGCACCAGCGATTCGAATTGCTACCAATTGAGCGTCGTCACCAATCGAAGATATCTGCTCAGAGCTTCATTCTATTACGGGAATTATGATGGGCGTTCTTACTACCCAAAATTTAGACTATTTATTGACGGGAACAATTGGGCCTTCATCTCCGGCAATTCCAGTGCAGAAAAACAGAGAGTTTGTGAGGTTATCTGGACTCCTCAACAATCTGTTCTAAATATTTGTCTGAGGAGCAAGCACAGAGCAGACGTGCCCTTCATTTCTGCTTTAGAATCTAGACTTCTCCCATATAAGTCGTACGAGGAGAATAATTTGGGAAAAATGCCTTTGTTCACCATCTACAGAAATAATTTCGGGGGCAAATCTCTGATAAGGTAATTCTAAATGCATCAAAAAAATGTAATTTCTAATACATATAGCTTTTATTTTCAGATATGAAGATGACCCACATGATCGATTATGGAATGCAGTGCCAGAATTGAAGGGTTTTACAACAATTAATACGAGCAGAACAACCGAGACGAACATATTTGCAGTGGATCCACCTGCTGCAGTGTTAAAGAGTGCATTTGAAGGGCCAAAAGATTTAGCAGAGGCGGATTATGAGCTCAATTTGACCATTTCCCAGCATATGGTTTACATTTCCCTCTTGTTTTGGGATTTTAGGGCAAGGCAAGAAAATGACACTTGCTCTTTCGACCTCAATGTGTTTGTCGGGTCTGCTGTGGCCAAAAAAGTGACACTAGTTCTTCATCCTCAAAGCTATATCAATATGGTTTATTGGTTCCCATTTGCTTCTTCAAAACCAACTAGGACCTTGAAGCTATCTCTAATCCCATCCAAAAATTCCACATTGCCACCACTTCTTAATGCACTAGAAGTCTATGCTGTCGGTAGCACTCCTTCCCCACAATCTGCTTCGTCGCCATCGTTTCCGCCAATGTTGCCACCTTCCTCGTCTTCAACACAATCACCCAGTTCAACACCATCACCAAGTTCATCTAGAGAATCTTCTCAACCGACTCCTCCTCACGGTAAGTGCCTTGCCTTTCAATTATCCAAATTAGTTCTATTCATTCACAAAATCCTAGTCATTCAATCATCCATAGAATAAAATATTCTAGGAATTTTACAGTGCGCCACATTAAAAGTTAGAATGGCATAATCCCAATACACACTTATATCTTACATGGTCCTTTTTTTTATAGTTGTGCGAATTAAACATGGCATTACATTGTTTATATGTTCAATATCTTGCTCTTTACGAACGATATTTGTTTTTATTTCTAGAGAATGGAAGCACTGGGAGGCATAAACAATCCACTACCATGTTACTTTCTCTTTCTCTCCTTATATTTTTTAGACTATAGTTATTATTTTCGAAAGATAAAGAAAAAGATAAAGATAAAGATAAATATTTTAACGTACAAAAATTCCAAAATAATAAAACAAGAGATGTACAGTAAAATGTGATGGGTACCAATTAAATTTATTCTTCAGAGCAATTTTAGAAGAGAGGTTAACCCAGGGTTAACTTCTCGACCAACTCCTCCTCATGGTAAGTGCCTTGCCTTTCAATACATTTACTGAAGTACTAGAAATGTATAGCTTATCCAAATTAGTTCTATTCATTCACAAAATCCTAGTCATTTAACCATCCATAGAATAAAATAGTCTAGGAATTTTAGAGTGCGCCATATTAAAATTTAGAATGGCATAATTCCAATAAAATAGAATGAAGGGATCCCAATTGAGTTGCAAATAACCCACAATAGATGTTCTTCTGACAAAAGCTTTATATTGGTAGCGGGATTATTGATGGACACTTACTGGTATCTTTCTTGCATATTTTCAGTACCTAGCATACATATTTATCTATTGATATATATATACAAGTTTTTATACTGTCATTGGGTCTACGAACTACGGTTTATGAGCATCTGGGAACAAAATCCAAGATTAAGAATGGCATAAATGGTAGTATGCGTCTGGTCTAGAGTCATGAAGTTTTAAGCTAAACTAGAAACGTGTGCCCGGTGATGCCGGGCATTAGTTGTGGTTGTGTAGAATGGCTAGATGTAATGAAGTTTGTAAGTGTGATAGAATATTCTAGATGTAGTATGTAGAGGAATGGAATGTGTATTTTCATACTTGTAATTGAAATGTGATGGGACCTGTCCCACCACTGTACATGGCTGAAGTCAACTCTGATGCGTGTCAGACGATGTGATTTGTCTCATGTTTGTATTTCTCGTGAAGTTTGTTTTAGATGGGTTCATTGTGTTAAATGGTTTAACATATGGTACAATTTATTATAAGGACCGTGCAAGAGAATGGCCATTCGTATTGGAAGTTATTTGCAGTGATCAACGTCGATGCATGTAAGAGTTGATAAGTTATGACTCATTTTGTTTTCTTTTATCTAGTCAATTCATGGTAAACTTGTTGCTTAAAAAATTTCATGAAACCCTCAACCTAACCTTAACCCTAACCTAAACCTATACACATAAACTCCCATAACAACTTGGGATCATTGACCATTTTTTGGCGCATGTGGGAGTTAAAAGAAGGGTCATTATATTGAACGATTCATTAAACAAACAATGACACAAAATAATATAGATAGTTTAGAAGCTATCATAATGAACAAAGCGAACAATATGGATTCGTGTAAAAAATAAAGTGTAATAAGTAATCAGTAGTATTGATGATAAGATAAACTCAAAAAGTTGTAAATTCTAAGTTCTACTCTAAAACCAAAAGCCTAAACCCTAAACTAAATCCTAGTGGAAATTCTTGCTAATGCTGGACATTAATAGTTTAGGTGTAATAGACTTTCATCTTATAAAAAAGTTGTTCTGTTTAGGTGTGACTTTCAGTCTTTAGAGCATTTTCGAGCACAAACATAACCAAATTCATTTTCTAAAGCATTTGGTTTAACTTGTTTGAGCACAAAAATATCTTACAAAAATCCTAGTTGTTGACAAACACATAGTGGGAATAACGTGTTATAGCCAGTCTTGTCTGATGTATATAGAACAATCTTGTCCATCCTAGTAAACGTGTGCCCGGTGTTGCCGCGCATAAGCAAAGGTGTGTGTTTTCGTAAACCTTATGGTATTGTCGTGCATAATCGCGGATGATTTTGATTATCTCACGAAATTGAGACTAAAATTCTAGGGATTAATAACATCATTTGTAGAATCCTCAACTATTGTGCTTGTTTTCTCATCAAGACATGAATTTTCGACACTGGTGGATGTCTTGACAATGATGCATTGGTGTGTTGACAATGAGGCCTTGTCCGTGCTAAATAGTAAAAAAAACAAAAATCATGCATGTGAAAAATTGTCTGTATATGGAAATGGGTCTGGAAGGACGTATTGCCACCAAACATTGTATGATCTCTTGCCCAGATATTCAGCTGATATGGGACAAATTTAAGAACACATTTCAGATTTCGTTATCAGTAAATGAAGTTGTAATAGGGAGATATCCTAGTGCATGGTCTCTCCCGATGAAGTTAGCTATCCACGTGGCCAAGGGTTGTATATGTTGGTATGTGTGGAAAAGACAAAGACTTGTTTTCCAGGCCTCTAGCTTGTTGAGGTCACTAAAGCAAAGTTTTCTAAGTAAATTAGTTGCTTAGAAGTGAATGAGAATTAGTTGTAGGTGATAATGGCTGTGTGGTCACTTTTCCATGCACCATTTTGGGCATGGAATTGTTGTTGTACCATCCTGCAATACTTGTACCAATGTTTATAATTAATTGAGATCTTTATCCTTAAAAAAAAAGTTCATAAACTTTCATGCATTGAAAAAACATCTGCATGAAAGAAAATTCCAGAGTGCAAAAAAAAATCTGTATCCTGCTAATGTTTACCTCTAAAACATACGATGGTTATTTAAACTTTTTGGGTTGTCCGAAGGAAGGAAGGGCAAACCTAGCATTTGTTGTCCGGTTTTCATGTTTTTGTGATGATGTGCGGCTGGGGTGGGGTTGGAGCAAAATCGGTGTAGAAGCCTCCTGTGATCGATGCGTTATTGAGCGTGAGAGGATGGTGTTTCTGCCGTTCGCTTAGTTAAGGGGAGTTAGGAGTCAAGCTGGCCGTTCTTTGCTTGTAGCTTGTTCTATACGACGATTTCTTTATGGCGAGGGCCGCTGCTTAGTAATTTTGTTAGGAGAGGAACGATTGCACCTATTGTTAGCAGTAGACTATACCTTAGATTAGATTGATTCGAACTATGCAATTGATGAAGTTGTGTTTTCTTAACGGTGTAATTCTTTGTGTAACTTCCTAATAACAGCTTCATCTCAATGCCATGTTCTTCAAGAAAGCAAGCAGCATTAGAAGCAGCGCCCTTTTTCCTAGCATCAAGATTAAAGTGGATTTGTCTTCCAGAGTTCCCCCTTGCAAGCCTTTGAACGTTTGCATGATGGCAAAGAGAGAGCAGCTCATGGAAGAAATTAGGAAGATGAGTACATAGGAAATAAATGAGAATGTCATTGATTTGAAGGGAGAACTGTTCATGATGCGAGCTAAGAAGGCAACACGTCAAGGTTTTAAGAAATCTAATTATGTTTGGACACAAAGGAAGGTAGGCATCTCTAATTACCAGAAAAATGAAGCATTTGTTGTAGGACAACGGGCATCATAGGGCTAGCTTGCCTGATGTATATTCTGCCTTCATATTACAGATTGCACGCATGCTTACTGTGAAACGAGAAAGAGAGATTGAGAAGGGTATTAAGCCAAGGGAGTCAAGAAAGCTTGATAAAGGAAGGCGAAATTTTTGTGAGCTGAAAATTTCGCCCTAAAATTTTCAGCTGACGTGGCAGGGCCACGAAGCGGCGTCACCGCGAGTGGCCCCCGCCACGCCGCTATCGAAAATTTTAGGCGAAATTTTCTGGTCACAAAAATTTGCTAACGTAAAAAACGGGGTGACCTCGAAATTTTGTCTTTTTCTTGCTTTTTCCTCGCATTTAACCGCCGGAAAAATTGGGCCGGTTAGAAGGGGAAGGGGCTGGAGAAGGGGGACGGAGGCAGTCGACTCAATCTCGACTCTGCTTTTTCGTGTTGAAAAAGTTCTTCGTTTAGCCCTGTAATTTCAGGGTCCCGTTTTTTTCGTATGGAGGAGAAACGCTCCCATAAGACCACCTCCTTCTTTAGTTGCTATTCTTGCAGAAGAAAAGGCCAAAGAATCTAAATCAGAGGGCTGAGAATTTTTGCTTAGTGTCAACAAAGGATTTATGTGAAATTTCGTACTTTTTACCGATTGTGGCCTAATTAATATGATTTGTAACAATGTTAATGGATTGTTTTTCTTAAGCAAGGTTATTATCTCGCTGTTTTTGTCATACATAAAATGCATAGGAGCCAAGTGCTTAGCTATTACATTTCATGTTATTTAGACAATAAAAAGACATTGAATCAAACGGAATGTTGAAGAGAATGCGTGCAGGCAAGTGGAAAATTTGGCTATTGAAGCATACACAAAAGTGTGCAATAAATCTGTGCCTCCTGAACAGGTGATCTCAAGGTTTGTTTATTTGATATATACAACTTTATAGTGACAGCCCTTGGTCAGAATTTGGTTCTGATGGCATTGCAAGAGACTCGTGGAGGCAAAGACGCAAATTGCTTTTGTCTGCTTTTACAATAGTCCCAGAAAAGATCAAATGTGAGAAATCGTTAATATCCATGCTGAGAAAGTGATTTGAAATAAACATAATTACTCTATTTTCTTTTCTGGCATTTATCTGGTGGAGAGATTGTGGGTTTTTGTTTGTTAGTAAGCAAGATACATTTCAAGCTATTTTCCTGGAATAAACAAACGGTGCCCATAGATGCAGGGCTGAAAGTAGTAACTTTATGGAGGAAAAGCTTTAATGAGCACTTTAATGAGCTAGACTGCATAAAATAAAGCAGTAATAAAATTCCGCTATTATCGATCAATTACACGCGGAGTGAGCTGCCCAAAAATAAAAATTTACTAACCTTTAGAATCTCTAATACTAAATAGCTGATCCAGATTAGCCAAAGAATTAAAAATGGTTTTCACCTCATGTTGCCACAAATGGAGTCCTGAAAGCATTTAACATTCCATTATGTGCAACTTTATAATTAACATCTAGTATCATATCACTTACTGCAACATTTGAAGGAGCACATGGTTGTTCACCCTGCATTTCCCTTCTTAGGATCTGCAACAAATTAATGCAGCTACCAATATGTCAAATCCATATGACTAATGAGTAAAATGACATCATAATATAGCTTGAGTCGGTACCATTTGGCCCACCATTAACACATAGGGGTTGCTTCAAATCATCTTCCTGTAAAACCATTATACCAACACTGTAAGATTCTAGAGAGCTAAGAACAATCATAAAAATGCCGTAAGATTCTACAGAAAAGATTGAGAAACTAACGGAAAAATCAAAGCACAGAAAACAACTGGAAACCATAGACCTGAATGTTTCTTTAATTAAAATATGGAAAAACTCTCTATTTTTTTACAACCGCAGGTAAATTCAATCATTTAATAAAGACAAATGAGGGTTCTCCTATCACAAAATTGCTTACCCTACTTTCCACCTCAACCTTTTCCTCCTTCCACATTTGAGCACCTTTATAGAAAAGCCCTTGTTGATGTTGCTATTTAACATTGCACAACACAACAAAAAGTTATTGCCTTCAGAAAGAATAAAAAGCTAGAAGATTTGAGAATAGTGCGTACAAACATTGATGATGATAAGCAGGAGAGTAGTCAGCCATCCTGGGAAAATGACATTGAAAGTTACTCCCATGCTAATTCCAAGGAGGAGTATAGGCTGAAGAATAAGTGCCATATCATAATCGATGATTGGCATGTCCTTATTCGGGTGCTTTGGTCTCAGATTAAACCAAACAGTGGAGACAGACTGCCCCATAATCATGCCTACATAAAAAAAAAGTCATCAAGAACAAAATTTTGAATCTTGACAGTAGACATTTTAAGAGAATAAAACGTACCAAGACAAAGAAGCAGAAGAGGGAAAAATCAGTTGCTCCAAGCTCCACCTACAATTGCAGTTTAGGTTTACAAAACCAAAGCCATTAACTTGGGAAAGTTACAGAATGCATTACAGACCAAGACAAAGGGATGAGACAACGATTAAGTAGCACCGTGTTTGTGAAGATAAGCCCACCCAAAAATCGTTCCAGAAATTTGTCAAATCGCAGTAGGGGTCCGGCTCCAGAAATACAGATCTTGCCTTTGATCTGAACCCAAAAAACCAGAGTTACAAATTTCGTTGACTCTTGCCTTATGCCTTATGATGTAGAAAACGTATCTCTTAACTTTAATCTACAAAACCTCTGCATAACAGATGCGGTTTCTAACCCTAAACCAAAACCAAAATGGGTTTACCCGGGACGTTTTCTCCTAGCCCGAAATAAAAATGACTTTACCGGACGTTTTCTTCTACGCCGATACTCTTGAATCTGGAAAAAATAATGCCAAAACTTGCTTCTCAAAGGGCCACCGATATAGCCCAAGAAAAAAGAAAGAACTCAAGCAGCCGCACCCCGAGGAGCCTCTAGCTATGGCGGCGTTTGCATTTGAAGTACGTGATAAATAAGCTATTGGCCATTTCGCCTATAAATTGCGAAACTCATCACTAATGGGGCATCAAGATATGAAGTAGCATCCCTTGCCGAGCTCGGCTATGGCGGATATGACAGCCGACAGAAAGCTGTGTAGAATAGGGAAAGTAGGTTGTCTAGATAGAGGCAACCTTGTGCTGAAGCTGGTTATGCAATCGCTATGGTGATGGGAACGAAGGAGCGATCGAATCAAATCAAGGGTTTAAAACAAATGAAATTCAAAATTCGTATTGTAGCACGTCCCGCAAGGGGAAGAGGGAACGCCGCATGCGGCGTAAGATGCGGCGTTCCCTCTGGCACGGAACCCAATGCAATCCCAAAATAAAAAAAAAGATTCACTATTGTTTATGGGGAATGCTATTTTGGTTAAGAGATAAATAAAGAAGCAAAAAATCTCACAATAATAAAATCTGAAATTTCAGTGGTAAAAAATCTGAACGACACATATCCAATTACAACCTTGTTAGATAAAGTTTTGTACCCGAAAAATTGCCCCCTCCGCCCATGTGGGTCGATTCGCCTTTTGCATGTTGAAAATCGCCTCAACCCCGGGCCGATTCGTCTCCATGCGTTGAAAATTGTCGATTCATCACTTCTTTCTTCTTGTGCCAAATAATTGTTTTTTCTAGTAAGACATTTCGGAGCACTTGCGATTGATTTTGATGTTGTGTATCCAAATGTGGTAGGCCTCATCCCATGCACTATTCATAAACATCTAACTTATGTTATAGACATCTTTCTGTATAGATGGCAAATAAGCATGTAAGTCCCTAAATGTGAAAAATAATTAAGCATCCAATTTAGAAGATTGACCGGAATCAACAGAGAGCAAAACAGGGAGGGGGAGGGGATTTCAACTAGTTGGAATACGATTAAGAGTTGACTACAAAACCCCGCATAAATTGTTGCCCTAATGCCTTATCTCCACCGGGATAACTGTTTGATGAAGCACATCTTTGGACTCGTGGAAAATGTTGTTTCAACTTCACTCCCAAAAATGTGCAAAAGCCAGCCGCTGCCCTGTGTTGCATGGGCGATGTTCATCGTCATGGAGGTGTGTCAAAGGGGCAACATACCCTTTTTTTTCTTGATCTGTTTATGGTTTAAATGGCCAATGATTAAGCCCTTATAAATCCCATCTTTTGGGGCACAACTATACGTTATATTGATGTTGAAGCGAAATAATGGCCTTTTTGCCCGTTTTGTTTCTCCTGCATTAGAATACAAAGACTAGTGATACACCATGATTTAGCCAAGCCTTTAATTTGTTTTTGGGGTCTAAAGATGTTTGGACACTTGTGACATTGCAAAATAGCATGCTCAGCAATATAAAACATGTGGGGTTGGCATATGATGCAGCTGAATTTATCTTACTTATATTTGCAAGGTTGATATATTTGCAAGGTTGACTATCGTGCTGAGAGTGCATTTGGGAAGGTTAGTTTTTTCGTTATCAACTTGTTTTCAAAGCCATTTTTAATTCATCTTATAATGTCTTGACTGGACAAAACAATCCCTAATTAACAATAACTTAAAGGGAATACCAAAACAATCCATAATTAACAATAACTTAAAGGGAATACCAGATAAAAATCTTCATGGCAACCAAGCTATTGCATTGGGTCTGCTATGTAGAACGAGTGAATATGGAAGAACTGACATTGCCCTAATGCTATGAATACTTTGCTTTATTTTTCATCAATATGGTGAAAAGTAAAACCTATGCAATGTATATATGTTGGTTGAGTGTACTATTTATTGGCATAAGCATTCAAAGGTTTTGTATATCTTGAGAACTAATGAATGTAATGAACAGAATTTTAGTAATTATTTGTTGATTAGACATCTTTCACCTATGTTGTAATATGCTTCAAAAATCGAGATATATCTTTAGCCAAGCCCCACTAATTTCCTTTATCACCTACGATGTAGCTTTTATAGAGTTCAAGGGTAAAGCACTTAATACTTCTAAAGTATGTTAATTGCCAATCAAATCATATCATTCTTGTTATCCACAAAGAGATTATAAGACAATTTATAGGCAAATCCAATGCCATGTGAGGGCCATTAACTGCGCAATGGAAGCAAGTCATTTTTGGCCGCAATGTGGGCTTTAGCTTGAGATGCTCCATCCCCGCCGCAAGATAATCCAAAGAATATATCTGTTGTTTGCAATTCGAATTTGCATCGATGTGCAATGATGTATATGCCATCACCATGTATAAAAAAAATATGCCAATAAGCATTGGCTACTCGCTCTTGTTCAAATAATGCAGAACACTTTGCTCTTGATTTGTCTTTCTCGGCTTATTTCTTATAACAGTGGTTTTAAGTGTGTTTTATAAGCCTACCAATGATAACAAAGAAAGAAACCTCTCTACATACCAAATTGCCGATACCCTTGCAAAATACAAATTATGATGGGATGTGAACTTCTACAACACCACCAATTTTTCTGAATATATGCAAAGCAAAAACAGTGAAACTTATGGTTTTCTTAATAATCAATCTTGGAATTTAACCAAGTTTTCCAAGTTATTACAGCAGAATGTTGTGGCCTGTGCCAAGACAAACAAATACAAATCTAACTAGTAACAACCTAGCCCTATCTTGTCAAAAATTGGCTAATGGATGATAATGATTCGGAAACAAAAGAAACTATCAAGAAGCCTACGTTTCCCATTACACAGTTGTTTGGGCATGCCTTATTTAAGCTGATTTTCCTTGTCTGGTCAAATCCAGGTTAGGCGTTGTGATGTTCTATTGGAACACTAGGAGACAGTGCAGTAGAAAACCAAGGAAGTTAAATTAATGCTGAGGTCTCGGAAAGCCAATATGCCTTCCCGTTTGTTAACAAATTTGCATCCCTTATTAGCACATTAAAGATCGCTTACTTAAATTCTGCTAGTATAACGAGTATAGTGTATTTCGTTGCCTTTGTAGAGAAAACTTGCTTTTATGAGGTTGCTTGCTTCTATTTTTTATAACTTTACATGTACATCTTGGTGATCCAGCATATTTGATATTGGATGAGCTATGCCAGAAGCAAAAAGAATATTAGTGGGGCTCATGGTCACATATCTGTTTCTGATAATGCAATATTTTAACTGCCGCAGCTTCAAGATTTGACCTTGCTATTAAAGTGATCCTGCTGTAAAAGTTCAAACAAGAACATCTGCAAGCGACTTACCTTTTCTTAGATTTGGAAGACTGGATGTTCTCCATTGATTTGATATCGCAAAATTTCTGTTTTCAGATTCAATTTCAAAAACATTGCATGCCAAAATAAACGAAAGCTCAAGCTTCAAGGGCATGTCATAAAACCATTGACAGATAAAGGATATGAAAACTACAAAGCATGAACTAATGAACCTAAAAATGATCAGAAAATAGACAAATATTACAATGACCTGTTGTCCAGCAAGTAAACCATTCAAGCTCCATTGTTGGTCCATGCTACTTGTTGTTCAGATCCAAAATCTGATGCAATCCTAAAACCTTGAAACCCACAAGCGATAAGAAAAAATTAATGAGGCATGAATTTCAAAGCAAAAAATAACCAAATATGAGAAATCTCAAACTGTTTCATACCCTAACATTTTTACCAAGATTTGCAGACTACTTCAAATACAGAGCAATGTGACAGTACTCGTGCTCTTGCGTATTGAAAACATGCAGCAACGTGTAAAACTAGTGGTAGACACCTTTCTGAGGTATTACGAACACGTGTTATGATTGGGCACTTAGAGCAAGGCAGGTTGCAATCATTATAATGACATGGGTTGTGACGCTCCAAAGATAACATACCTGTATGAATATGTATATTATAATCGACATCGCCACTAGTACATGTCGACTGCATCTACATGTACACGACGACATCAGAAGGGTAGTACCCTAGGGTACTAATTTTGTGAACCATTATATTGCACATGTTAAAGCAAAGATGTGAATATAATCCCTTTTGCCACGGGGCAATGACCCATTGACCAAAAGGGACCAGCCCTAAATTGTGGGGGGATAAAGGGGCATAAACCCTAAAAAGGGAAACCTTTTAGTTCTCAGCCCCGAAGTCTCGGATTGGAGCAAAGCAGAGGATGCATTCACCGAACGGAGCATAGAAGTCGGATCTCAGATTGCAGCTCGATCCAAGATCACAGACCCGAGATCGCCAAGATGGACGCCAGAGGAGTGGGAGCCAGCCAGATGCGGGTGGGTGGTTGATTCAATAGGTAGATCCGAAGTTATCGCCTCTTTCAAAGAGGGTTTAGCATCCATTCTTAGCTATAGGCGCAACCCCTACAGCCTAAGAATGATAGACACTAACAAAGGAACCTAACCATGTATGATTAGGTAGATTAGAATAGATGTATTCTATTATTTTCAGTTCTGTTGTGATGATGTTTTGACATTCTATGCCACTCTTGTGTATTGGGAAGGGGGTAGAGACCCGAGCCCAAGTAGTTGTATGATCATAGTTTTAGCCCATTAATTCCCACCACGCGGCCCGTGCATAAGAGACCGCTTTGGCCGTGGGTGGCGGAGCTAGACCGGCCGACAAGGGAGGGCTTGTCTAATCAAGGTTGATCTCACCGGGCGCCGAAATCCACGGCGGGGAACGCCGTGGAGGTAGGCCTAATACCCCGCACCGCGGAGGGCGGTGGTATGGGCTCGACACACTGCGGGGTGATGCGCCATCTTCCGCTGAGTTCAAGTCGATAACGAAAGCAAAGGGCTCTCTAGCCCGCGATTAGCATGAACCTTTCGAGGAGGGAGATCTCCTCCCCGCCTCATTGGGACCGGGAGATGCAACCAAAAGAGTAGTAGCCCCCCGCTATTCACCCCAAAAGCTACGGTCGCTCCAATACTTTTCAGCCTATCTCCATAGTATGCAATGTGAGGGGCGGATGGAGGACTACCCAATGGCCATAGCCTATGCCGCCCAAATCCATTTGCCATGAATTCGCCTCGCATTGCTATCCGAGACCCTAAGCCGCCGGGCCGATCCCCATGAGTCCGAGCCCGGGTAGGATCTTCCCTATGTCATGTTGATGTACCGATGTGTGATGCAGCATCGGGTGATATGGTGGACCACCCTTCAAGCTGTGGGTATATTATTATTGCTTGATGTCATGTGCTCATGTTTTGTTTACGCTCCGCTGTTAGGTCGATCCCGAGGGGAGACGGGATGAATGACACGCCCATTCTTCCCCGTCGGGTTCTTGGCCACCATCGAGGGCCCGATGTTAGGTGGACGGCCTCACATCAGCGGGCCGATGCTGGTTTGAGGGATGATCTCCAGTTTGTATACGATCGGGCATCGATATGAGCGGGGTCGCCATTAATGGTATCAGAGCTCGATCTTGGCGCACTGTGATCGAAAGCACCTAATCGTAAAACCCTATAGGAACTAACTAATCTAGACATTCAGCCTTGGAGATAAAAGCCCAAGCACTAAACCTCGAAAGAAGGGAAAATTTTTCTTCCCTGGGTAGAGTTAGTAATTATCCAGGATTAGGGTAATTAGTGAACATAATTAAGATAAAGTACATCAAAGAAGAGTTACCTAAGAAAGTCTAGCAAAATTCAGAGACCTTTTTCGGCCAATACCTCCAAGAGTGCGCCAGAGCATAGTTAGGTCCCAACCTAACACCCTCCTCGTGCACTCTTAGAGTAGTCACCCCATATGAACCCTAGAACTTGGCCTTAGGAACTCCAAATGGTAAAATAAAATATGAAATCCCAATCAAAAAGCTCAAATAGCTAGAATTATATGTTAAAACATCTAAAAACATTATACAAGTCACTTTTGAACAATGCCTCCAAGAGTGCGCCAGAGTATAGTTAGGCCCCGACCTAACCCCCTCCTCGTGCACTCTTAGAGTCATCCCTAAAAGTGACCTCAAAAATTGATCATAACTTACTCAAATGGTAAAGGTAATAATAGAATCTTGTTTAGAATGATTAAATTAGTGGGAAACACATGTTAAATTGTGTAAATTGATAAGTTTAGAGCGGAAAGGGACAACACCTCTAAGGGGCGCCTGTGGCATAGTTAGGTTCTGGATCTAACACCCCCTCCTCAAGCAAGATGCTTAGAGGGGTTCGAGAGAAAATAGTTGAAGAAGACCTAGCTTCGATTCGAGATATGGAGGATTTCATCAACAAACCAAGAAATTAAGCAAGGCGTAGATGGAGGTCGGGCAACACTTGAAGACTCATTCATGCATGCTCCAATTTAAAAGACACCGAAAAGACATGAGATCATGGGTACATCAAGAGGACAGATAAATAGAACACAAGTCGCTTTTTTGTAACTAATGTGTTTATATGTGATGTATGAAAATTTCAATAATAAAGATATATAGTCGCTTAAAATGTGTATTCATTAGGTACAAGATAGATCTGGAGCAAATGCGATATTTTGACTAATCGATTTCCAAGAGTGCGCCAGAGCATAGTTAGGTCCCAACCTAACCCCCCCTCACAAGACTCTTAGAGTCATCCAGCCAACTAGGGCCTTGATTAGCCCTACTTGCTCCAAACGTAGTAATAAACAAAGAAACTTGCATTTAGGAAGAAAACTAATAGGAATTTACCCCCTCCCAGCGGATTCTTGGCATCCATTAGACAGAGATAGGCCAATGACTCCAAGAGTGCACCAGAGGCCACTTAGGTCCCAACCTAACACCCCCCTCGCGCACTCTTAGAGGCGTCCAATTTTTCAAACCCCATAACTTGAGCTACAGAGCTCCAAATTGCTTGAAATTTGTTGCAATAGGACCGTTAGACAGTCTAGAATCCATTTATGACTTCAAATTAGGCTAGAAATGTCAAACTCCAGCTCAAAATGACCAAAATTGCTCAAACCCTTGAATTGTTTTTCCAAACTGTGGTTTGTTTGTAAATAGAAGCATACCCCATTAGTACCTCATAAGTATTGCTCTCGGCCACTCCAAGGTAGAAGTGCCCAAGAACACCCCTTTGTTATAGTCATCTAAACCTCAGCATAGCAACCAAAGTCCAACTGTTGGTACATCACCTCTTCTCATGCCAAAAGCATAAACATTGACCTAATTTTGTGTCCTTCTAATAGAGTTTGACCTATACAGCCGCCACATTCACACTCCCTATTGCCGTGATACCTAGAAAGGAGCTAGAGTCTAGAGCTGCCCAAGTCACTCCGCGGTGTAGAGACCGACTCCCCCAAACCAACTTTGATAGGACCTTAGAGTATGCCTCAAACATCATGGAGGTTTGAAAACAACCCTCACGCCATACCATACCACACGCCCCTAATGTCCATAGACTTGAGATTATAGACATGTCTCCCAAAGAATGCCGCCGAGCCATCTTGCTTGTTTATAGAGCCCAAAATATTGTAGGAGAGCCCTTCAAGTGGACCCTTAGACTCTAGAATATACGAGAAGCATTTTGAGGTATAGGGCCGAGCCACGTAAGAGCTAGAAGCGCAACTTTTGAAGACATCAAGGTCCCACCGATGTACGATAGATAAGGAGAGGAGACCAAAAAGGCGCACTCCAAGAGAGAAAAGCACAACGACAAAGACCTCAACCGACAAACGAGTAGAACAGACACCACCGCCTATCATCAATCTTCATCAAATGGGAAGAATAATTGGTAACCAACGGCATCAAGAATCTTCTAGATGTCAACCCCCGGCTACCACGCCCACGAAGCTCACATCGTAAAGAGGATCTCGACGCTTTCACCAGCTCGACGCATTATGAGTTTCAAATGGAAGAATGCAAGGCAAAGAAAAATACAAAAGTGCAGGAAGACGCTAGACAAAGAATGCCACATTAGCATCACGAAGCTAGGGCCGAGGGCATAATCTTCCATCAAGGAGAGAAGTCATGGCTAATACTGTGAGCCGATAGAAACCGGAGGGAAGACAACCACCACCTTGCAGCCCAAGCAGCTCGCCGGTAATGTCATGCAACGCCAACAAAAGGAGCAACCAAGCTAGGCAACCACAAAGCACCTAAGGCTGACCCGACGAAGCTTTCCAGCTCCCTTGCACAAGCAGAGAACTTTCATCTCGGTTCCAAAGGGTAGGAGACCATGAGGGGAGGAGACGATATCGTGGAACATCTCCTAACTTGAAGGCCTATATCAGCATTAGGGGGCAAGATCAAGGAGGAGAATATTCCGCCAAACAAGAATTCGACCCGTAAAACACCTAGAAAGCAAAGGAAGGACGACTTTACTACGCCAGCCAAGGAGGCGAGACTCGAATGGATAAGATCCAAGGGATTCGAGGAGACGACTCCAGCCGCCAGGTACAAATCACGCAAAGGCAACCTAGAAGAAGCTAGGTAGGTGCAATGGAGATGACCACACTTCCAAGCATGTGAGAGGCACTCGAATGAAGCAAAGCCCAATCAACAGGGCGACTCGTGAATTCAACCTACGGAGGAATGACAATGCCCGCCATCGACACACCATCTCGAGCTTCAAGACATTCAAGAACGTCCGACCGCAACAGCCTGTGTGATCAACCGATCAATGGTATCGCGACATCGGCAACCTTGCAACGAGACACCGATACGTGGACGCTTGAGCTGTCACCGCGATTCCTTACGGGCGACATACACATTAAGGAGGAGCATCTTTTCAAGGGATCACATCGACTAACACTCTTCGCAGAACTTGGGGTGACGAGCTTGAAATGACATGAAGCTCAACAATAGTAGCAAAGATCTCAAGGAATCCCTGAGTCAACCGTAACTAAGAAGATGTAGCAAAACCAAGGATCAAACGCGATAGGAGGAGGGGAAACCCTAAAGGAGTATAAACATTTAAGTAGATCTCGTGAAGTTGTTTTAAAAAAAGTGGATGAATTAAAATCCCAATGTAAATGCGATATGTCTATTGTATATCTCGGTGCTCACAGATATAGTGTAGAAACATGAGTTTAAAGTCATGTTTTACGGATTTAGCTTTAGATCAGAAAGCTCCTTCACTTCGACTACCAAATGAGGAAGCAAGGAAGCACAACTATAGCCCAAGATCAAAATGGAAGAGCAAGTACGAGGGAGAAACGACCAGAGCCCAAGCAAACCTTCGACTTCAAACACTTCGAAGTGCCCTCAAGTAGAAGACCGCCCGGCCCACCCAATGTCGTAATAAGAGACAACACCGGTCTTGTCAAGATCATCCGCCATCAAGCACTGTGACATCGCCGGGCGCACCACTACCCTCTTGTGGCAGCCGCAACACTTGACTAACTTATGACACGAAAGTGGCCTCAACAATAGAAGGAGGAATGACCCACATCAACGAGCCAACTAGGAAGGCAACATCTCGACAACCATAATTCCACCTTGTGGTAATATAGGGTGATGCGCTATGACACGGTATTAGATGGAGAGGCACTTACGAAAAGGCAATCGCGACGAGGAGATATGCCTTCAACAACTAGGTGATGGCTTCACGTAATCCTACCAAGAATTAGAAGAAAAGAAGCCGATCAGATCTCCGACATGAGGGACATCAAACGCCCAAGGTAGAAGCACTCGACACCTTAACGACAAGGATAGCAATCAAGCACCTTCGCAAAAAGAGAGTTCAAGATAATAGCCGTGCTATTCAACGACAAGACTATATCTAAGGCGTGTACTTCTTCAACTCAAGGGTCAAGCAAGAAATATAAGGATCCATCACCCCGACAATATAGCCGCCAGGAGGAGAGCCATGAAGCTTTACTTGACAGAGAGACCGACATGCATAGAGGCACAAAGGTTAGAACTGAAAAGCCGGAGAAGTGTTAGCAACCGACTTCTTCCAAGAGCTTCCTAGAGGCAACAGAGGATCAAAACTCACGGGCACAATCAAAACCACCGGAGGGTACCTCAAGACAAGAAGATGGCATAGCACCGAGGAACGCGGACAACGCCCGCCGTGATCGAGGGGATCAGCAAGGAAGATTGGAAGCTCGATGGAGAACCAACTAGGTGAGGCAAGGCGAGGCGAGCCGATGACTTGCACGCTGACTTGCATGCAACTTGGTGAACCCAAGGATCGACGATTCAAAGAACAATCGCAGAAGAGAACAACCCGTGAGGAGTATAGCCAAAGGAAGCGCCAAGACAGCCTCAAGAGACGCTCCAAATAGCTTCAAGTATCATGAAGGGGAAACAATTACAGCCCGAGAACGTAATCGAGGCGCATTTAAATGTTGAAGCATCAACGCACCAGCACACCTTTAGTTAGAATGTGATGCAAACCCAGATTGTGCCATAGCCGACAAATATCGGAGGGCCCAAGTATATCAACAAGTTACCCCGAGTACGAAATGACGCATAAATAGGAGGATATAGATCGCCAACACCATGCCACCGGAGGAACACCGATGACATTACCAAGGAGTAGGTGTGCAACTCGAACAGAGGCACAAGGGGACTTAATAGCTCTATTAGTAATTGTAATTATGTGTTTATATGTTTTTGCATGTATAGTTCCCTTTGTTATTTCTTCCCTCCCATAGCGCAACAAATCAAACTAAGAGATGTCGCAATTTGTGGGTGAAGCAATCAACATCTTCAACACTATTCGGCAACGCGATAATCCACAAGAGGACTCGATGTATGAGACGCCGATGGAGTCGAGGAAACAATATCGGATATAGAGTCGCCCTTAGCCGCCAAGACAAAGAGTTCAAGATGAAAGATCTTTTTTTCAACGGGCGCCACCTTCGTGCTTTTGAAAAGCGGCATGGAAGATTTCAAGTGACCAACTACACCATCAAAGACCAAGAAGGAGAGGCTTCTAAACTAACAAAGTCAACCTCTACATCAAGAGGATCCACCGTCAAGGAGACCCAAGTATCGAAAGCGACATTGAAGAACGCTACCTTGCTAATTCAAGCAGTAACGAGTGGATGAGCTTCTAGCAAGCTCAAGCATTTAAGGGTGGGGCCTAGTGGGTTAAATTTAGGATGATAACATCCATATTGGGATTAGAAGGCATTTCCAGATATTCTCGCCGAAGGATCCCCAATATTGAGCTAAGCATCAAGATTGGGAAGGAAATGCATAGGAGTAACTATAATTATACACCATTGTTAACGCACATCCAACGATTGAAACCACTTGGTGAGATTGATCTCTTCGCTAAGAATGAATCATTACTAGGATAATTGTTGACCATGTATAAATCTAGTACCTCCAAAGAATAATCCAACCGAAAGAAAAGAAGTAATCTAACAAGTCCGCCAACTTGTTACGACATGACATCAATTCGATTGGTAGGAATATTCCAAGAGCTAAATAACTAAGAAAGGGGAATCTCTAGAATATAAAAGAATAATACATGTAAGGTACATCTAAAATAAGAATTATAGTAATCAAATAGTCTTTTGAGACAAAAGGAATTGTCATGATGACAAAACCTTGTGGTTTAGAATCGCTCTAACTAAGTAGGTAACCCATAGCTATATTGAAATAAATGATAACATAATATGTATATCCATCTTAGATAGTTATATATGTCAGCCTAAGGCTAGTAAATTAATGCGCTTAAATAAGAAGCGATAATCCTCTTAAGGGGAGAGAATAAATATGACGCTGTGTACAACGCCATTGAAGGGGTGCAGACCATTTTTTTTTCAAGAAAGTGGGAGGGCTCAATCTTAGGATTGAACGCATTTGCATCGAATTGACCGAACCAGAATAGAGTTCACTCGGCAATGGCCAAGCAAATAGAGCGTAAAAATAGATAGATACCTTAGGCTCGTGGAGGCCTTCAACGCGTAGACCGGACGAGTAGCTAACTACACCAATGAAGTGGATCAAAACTATGGGAGCAATGCAACCACCAAGTCATCTCCAAATTACTCAACGCCAACCAATGGGTGGGATGCTTCTAGCCTTAGGTAAGGTGTGCGCATGTATTATAAGTTTTAATGTGTCTTATAGATAAGTTAAATATAGATCCTAATAACCAGATAGAAATTGATGTAACGATATGTATCATACGGAAATAAGTTAAATAACAACGATAATGTGAGTTAGCATGTTAATTAATCCTTCGTGATGGATGCAATTCCTTCCAAGGATAGCTATATGACCCCGAGGTCCTTATAAATATAAATAGAAAATAGAATTGATATACTATGCCTTAAAATAGAAACATAATAGAAACATTTAAACTCTTATCCTTTATTATATTAAGAAAGTGCTCAGCCAAGGTCGGGCTTTTTGTCGCGCATTAAGTTCAGAAGTTATAAAACATGATTTGTATTTTACAAAGGCCATGTTTCTACGATGTCGGATGGAATTCATGTTCACAAAAAATATGTGTACATACAATACGTTGAGGAATTGAAAATTAAGTATTTTAGGAGTCATATAAACAATAACTATTTTTGTTATACGTGTTCATATTCAACCTGTTGTTACGTATAATTACTTGGGGTAGTTAACCTTCTTTGTTTATGTTAAGAATAATTGGTTAAATTTGATGGTTCAGAATAACCATATAATGTGAACTGCACTTTGTGATAGTGTATATAATATATGATGTATTTTAACTTAGATATAAGTGAAGTCATAGCAAGTATTTGACGGACTTATTAAACAAAATTGCATTATTAGAAAATATGTAGAATATGTGAATACAAGTTTTGTTTGTTATGATGCGCACTGCGAGGCAACATCAAAATTTCATTTCTCACATTCTCGATGTCTCAGAATAAACGACAATAATGTAGATTGGTAATCAATACTTATGAAGTACATGTAGACATCACTTTTCACAAGAAGGTGGCCAGTCATATCATAGCATCCTTTGTAGCAACATAGCTGTCGAAAGAGCAATATGATAGACAACATTAGCAAGTAGATATGTTTGACAAGTGGAATTACCACATGATTTTAGAGCAACAACATAAGTTCGAGCATTTGGTAGAAAACATTTGTCTTGCATTTGTAAAATAACGCAAAGCCATAATAATATCATCATATTTCATAATAATAGCAGCAACATTAACCCTTGTCCCATTATGCGCCTTCACTCTTTGTCCCAACATGCGCCTTTGTTGAGTCAAGCATGTGCTTTTATTTGTGCAAGCAAGATGGAAAGGTCTGCTCTCATAACTGTAAGGAGACTTATTTGAAGGAGACCACTTCTTCTCAACAACGCATTGCCTATGTTCATTCTCAGAAGTTGGGTCTTCCACTTTTGTCAGAATGTGCTCACCGCTAGAAAGAAATGTTGTCATTCACGCAAGTATTGTTCTATGCTCTATAAGAATTTGTTGCAATAGTGGAAGTTGTGGCAAGAGCAATAACTATTGAATATAAACGGCACATCTTCAGCTCTTCTAGAGAAAAGCCAAGACCAAAACTCGCTCATCCCAACATAATGATACCGGGTTTTGTTTTTGAAATTCGCTTAGCACTTCAAGCTCTCGTCATTCTTCTCTGCGGTCTTCACTCATTTGAAAAGGGCACAAAGGACATGGGTTGATCTAGATACATGAGCATTGTAACTATTCTTGTGTTTTGTTGACAAGTAATATCCATATGTCCTTGACAAAAGGTGCATGTTAAAATTGGAGCTAAATAGGAAACATGAAGGGAGAGATCGATAATCTAGAAGGAAGCATGTGAAAACATACATTGAACAAATCAACAATATACTTGCTTGAAAATCATAAAGATGTAGATTATTCTGTCATTCTAGGAACTTGACCTTTTTTAGATTGAAACAAATTTGAAAGATGGGCGAAAAAAATCTCTTGACATGCCTCGACCGAATCGCAGATTATATGAACTCTGATTGTGATTTCACTATCATAACAACGGCCACCCACATCAATGTATCGATTGCACAGTACATTTTAGATAATAGAATAAATGGTCCAGCATCATCTTTATCTGCCTCAAGAATACACTTCGCAACAGAGCCGAAATAGCGCAGGCGACCTTGCAATTGTATCAGGCATTTTTTAAGTAATGTGAACTAAAATGAAATTAAGAATGCAATTCACAGGGGATGATGTCCTGCTTTGCAAATAGCATCCAGGTATATGAAAATTTGTGGACAAGGGAAATAACAAATGGTCGTGAGAAGACTATTTTGCAATTATATCGCACTCATTTTCAAGTAATGTAAATTAAAACGGATTAAGAAGGAGCAGTAGATAAGAACTCAAGAGATATTATGTAGTGTTATGCAACAATGAAAAAGATCAATACCGGAATATAAGAACTCTCCAGCCTATGCCCTCTTCATGTGAATTTGAGATCTTTTGATGCTGATACACATGTCGTCGAGGTCCGACCTCCCCGCACTAACATAAGACATCATTTTTCTTCACAATGAATAGACTCAACCCATTACCGTGTGCAATCTATCCGCATATTGAGATTATAAATTTAGAGACATGCACATCAATAATATTTGGAGAAAAAGATATGGCATGAAAACAGGTCTCTATTGTTGCAGTAGAGCCATGATAATTTACCATAACTGGCCACAGGCATCGCCATCGCTAGCTCAAAGACTGCATTAACATGCATGGATTCAAGGGAGTTTCTTCCCATTTATTTGTCATATAATAAGTCATGAATGATGAATGGTATGACAAATTTTTAAAGATATGATATCCATCTAACTAATACGCTTGGGATTGATTCAATCATTTTGGAAAATCTAAGATTAACCTAAGATTCTTATTCATCGTGAACATGTCGCTTTCAAATTAAGGCCAACAAAGCGCATAAACGGAGTATGCAAGTTAAATAAAGAAGAAGCGAATTAAACGATGTCATTGGTTTACCTATCTCAAGAGCATTTCTCCAACCGCAATGCCCGACAGAGATGCAATGTCCGGAACCGCTTTGCCCTAATTACCACCGCCGATGCAAGATACTACTTTATGATATACATTCAGAGGTATCCCGGATGCAATCTCCAAGTTGTCGCGATCTCAAAAAAACAATTATATCTTGACATCGGGCCATGGAAAATGCTCATTGAACATCCCATACCATTCCCCTAATTGCCAAACCAGCCTTTTTCAACCGCTCACTGGTCGCTTCTAGCATTCCAAGAGTACAAAGAACCTCCATGCCCATGCCCCCGCAAGAAGTTGATTGACGTGAAAACAAAGAGTCAAAATGCATGTTGAGAAAAATCAAAATCAAGAAAAGCTTGCTCTCACTTATCTACACATTATCACCAAAGATCTTTAAATTGTCTAGCAAGTTTAGTTACCTAATTTCTTTTACATGATTTAGGATTTGATTGAAATTAGTCTTTCTCCCTCGTTGTTTATCGCTAAGTTGCCCCCATGCAAAACCCCTCAGACTTCCCGCCTTTAGCCTCAGATTGACATATCTAGACATTTTCGCAATTGATTATCCACACACTTTAATCAAACCTTAAAACAAAATTGATACCTTCTTTGCTACTTCTTCCTCTTGTTGCGTAAGCTTTTGACCTTTTACATCTGTGTGTTATATTTGGAAAAACCGAGGACAATATGCACAATGTTCGAAAGCACCCACCAATTTTAACAGACATCAAAGTGAATTATTGAACCTCCCAAAACTTATGCGTATGCACAAAGACAAAGTAGAATCAAGTAAGACACACAAAATACAACCGATGTAATCTTCATCGCCAATTAAAGTACACAAAATACAACTAAACTTGAATGAAAATTATCTCAGGAAAAAAAAGCTCGCTGTAAACTAACCGACAAACCATCCTCTTTATGTCGACCTCAATGAGGAGAGAATGAAAAATCTTACAAATGTGTCGCAAGAAGCTTTACACTTACTATAATGGCCAAGTATGGGTGCATGATGGAAGAGTATCATTAAATTCAAGGATAATAGCAACAAAAGATATTTGTTTCCAAATACAACTGAGGATTCATTAACTGATAATGAGTTTGACCAGATTACTAATATGATAAGACACCATGGAATTATTTTAGGGAAGTTTGGTCCATATATCTTGAGAGCTATTAACAAAACACCACTACATGGTAAGCTTTACTCAGATACAGTCTTGTTCTATTAATGCCTGCCACTTTCTTTGTTTAATGCATAAGCCCATTGTGTGGAGGCAAGCAAAGGTCAAGGAATACATGGAGCAGCTTTGGTTGGGATTGTAGGCCTGGTAGCCGCAATTGCTATTATACTTGGTATCCCTGATGCACTAAAAAGTGCAGGATGAAGGGATGCCCTAAAGACCCACATTTGGCATTTTGAAAAGGAGCAAATTACAGAGGAAGGAAGCAGCATAAGAGAGAGCCACAAAGAGATATTCTTTCATTTTACCGGTGGATGAGGCGCCTCACGATGTTGTCATAAATGGCAGTCTGGCCAAATGGGATGACCATTTTTCCAAATTTGTCTCTCCAAGTCCGTCAGTGGAGAACCACCGCTTAGTTGAAATATCACCCTTTACTTGGGAGAAGCAAAATGCAAAGGTTTCCAAAGCTTACCATTTTGGCATCGGAAGGGCTTATGCGAAAGTGCCTCATCCAACAGCTCTACTTCCACAGCTTGTCGATCCCAAGCTCTAGGCCCAACCATCGATTGCCAATGCAAAAAAATCGATGAACATGAGGGTTGCAATGCAAAAATCTGATGAACATGAGGCTTGATAAATGCCTCAGAAAATGGAAAGCGATGTCTTAGTCATTCCTTTTTGCGAAAAAGGCTGCCGATTAAGGCCAAATGTAAGGATGATGCGAGGAGCACTACCCGAGAAGACTACGTGAGAATAAGCTACGCTTATGCAAATCGCCCGCATATAGAGATCCATTGTGCCTATGCAATCGCCTCATGAAATAGGAAGGACGGGCCGGGGGAAAAACAGAAAAGGAAACCGTGAATCAAGGGATGAAATTAAAGTAAAAATTTAAGGGTTAAGATTGGCGCACAAACTATCCAAAAATGGCTTTATTATTATATATAGATAGGTCTAAAATCGTGGTTATTGTTTAAATAATCGCGATCTAAAAGTAATTAAATATTGTAAAGCTTAGAGTAAATATAATTGTACCATCGGAAGTAATGTATCCATGCTATGATATCGTTAATTCATAAATATTATGTTAAGGTAATTATGTTAATCACATGCATTAAAGGGAGCCAAAGAAAAATCGGCTCTGCATGTCGATTTGTGTTTAGATTAATTTCATGTGTAGTTAGAGATCCACACGATGCAACCTATGAGGTAAGGGTTGTATGCGCTGCTACCGATGATGAGATTACTACGGTGATCTCTAGGGCGGGTGTAATGTCAATGTAGGCATGACCGCTGCTCCCGCTGGATGAGTGGAAGGTAGATTAGAAAGTCTACTGCTCCACTGAGGTAGACTCCACCTCGAGAGAAAGGAGGTCATTCAGAATGCATTGATAGGAAAAGCACCTCTAGCCCCATATATGCTTTGATAGGAGGAATCGCCTTCACGCCCATATATATGGAAGGACCTATCCTCCACGCCGGGCAACTATGGTGTAGGCATGAGCAAAGATATAGGCATATAGGCCTGCCTCCACGGCCATAATGGAAGATTCACCTCTTCCTACACGGAGATTAGCCATGCATCCATGTAGATAGGTGGGGTGGTCACCATATAACCAAAATTTTATTAATAATTAAAATGGTTCTAACGTAGTGACGACCTGGCCAATAGAGTCCGGAGGGCGAGGGAGGTCGAAGATGAAGACTTGCAAACACAAATTTTGTTATAATGTGTTGCAAGGGATGAAGAGTACCTTAGAAGTGTGAATTTTGTATGAAATTGATAAACTTTGATAAACTTAAATATTGTATTAAGTAAGGGCAATAATTACCTTATATGGATTAAGTTATGAAGTCATAAGTTAATTGGATAATAAAATAGTACAAAGAATGTCTTAAACATTACCTTAGAGTAATTATAATAATTAAGATAGTAAGTGTGTAATTATAGATATTGTAAAATTAATACAGATTTTATAGGCAAGACTTGCAACACAAATTTTGTTGGAATGTGTTGCAAGGAATGAAGAATACCTTTAAATAATAATTGTATATGAAAGTGTTAAATTGTGATAAACTAAATGTTGTGATAACAGTAAACTAATAAGTACCTTGTTTTAATAGAAGCTAACCGACAAGTTATTTGATAATGTAATGGCGTAATAATGATTTAAAAATATTACCTTAAGGTAATCTTAATAAATGTGTAAGCATAATAGTAATAAATTGTATGCATCAAGTTGGTTGCGTGACGTGAAGAGCCCAAGGTGGAGACTCGATGTCGCCGGACAAAGATCAATTCAAGGTGGGAGAATGTGACGCTCCAAAGATAACATACCGGTATGAATACGATATTATAATCGACATCGCCATCAGTACATGTCCCACTGCATTTACATGTACACGACCACCATCAGAAAGGGTAGTACCCTAGGGTACGACTTTCAGAACCATTATATTGCACATGTTAAAGCAAAGATGTGAATATAATCCCTTTTGCCACGCGGGCAATGACCCATTGACCAAAAGGACCAGCCCTAAATTGGTGGGGATAAAGGGTCATAAACCTAAAAAGGAAACCCTTTCAGCCTCACCGAAGTCTCTGGATTGGAGCAACAGAGGATGCATTTCACCGAACGGAGCATATAAGTCGGATCTCCCTGTGTTGTACCGATCCAAGATCAACAGACCAGATCGCAAAGATGGACGCCGAGGAGTGGGAGCCAGCCAGATGCGGTGGGTGGTTGATTCAATAGGTAGATCCGAAGTTATCGCCTCTTTCAAGAGGGTTTAGCATCCATTCTTAGCTATAGGCGACCCCTACAGCCTAAGAATGATAGACACTAACAAAGGAACCTAACCATGTATGATTAGGTAGATTAGAATAGATGTATTCTATTATTTTAAGTTCTCATAGATGATGTTTTGACATTCTATGCCCACTCTTGTGTATTGGGAAGGGGGTAGAGACCCGCAGCCCAAGTAGTTGTATGATCATAGTTTTAGCCCATTAATTCCCACCACGCGGCTCAGGCATAAGAGCCCGCCCGGCCGTGGGTGCTGGAGCTAGACCGGCCGACAAGGGAGGGCTTGTCTAATCACGGCTGATTCGCTGGCGCCGTAACGACGGCCGGGAACGCCAGGAGGTAGGCCTACCCCGGTGCACCGCGGAGGGCGTGGTATGGGCTCGACACCGTGGGTGATGCGCCATCTTCCAGCGAGTTCAAGTCGATACGCAGCAAAGGGCTCTCTAGCTCAGCCTCGCGGATTAGCATGAACCTTCGAGGAGGGAGATCTCCTCCTGCCTCATTGGGACCGGGAGATGCAACCAAGCAGTAGTAGCCCCCCCGCTATTCACCCTAAGCACCGGCCGTGTCCAATACTTCAAATTTATCCGCATAGTATGCAATGTGAG
Source organism: Isoetes taiwanensis (assembly GCA_021234155.1). Lineage (NCBI taxonomy): Eukaryota > Viridiplantae > Streptophyta > Lycopodiopsida > Isoetales > Isoetaceae > Isoetes > Isoetes taiwanensis. The sequence continues at coordinate 4,830,075 of JAJEKV010000040.1, forward strand.
GGGCGGATGGAGTGGACTACCCAACGGCCATAGCCTCCTATGCCAGCCAAATCCATTTGCCATGAATTTGCCTCGCATTGCTATCCGGAGACCCCAAGTCGCCGGGCCGATCCCCATGAGTCCGGAGCCCGGTAGGATCTTCCCTATGTCATGTTGATGTACCGATGTGTGATGCGCCATCGTGATATGGTGGACCACCCTTCGAGGTGGGTATATTATTATTGCTTGATGTCATGTGCTCATGTTTTGTTTACGCTCCGCTGCTAGGTCGATCTCGAGGGAGACGGGATGAATGACACGCCCATTCTTCCCCGTCGGGTTCTGGCCACCATCGAGGGCCCGGATGTTAGGTGGACGGCCTCACATCACGCGCGATGCTGGTTTGAGGGATGATCTCCGCTTGTATAACGACGGCATCGATATGAGCCGGGTCAGCCACATGGGTCCGCTTGAAGTCGCTTCTATTTGCGCATTATCTTAACAGGTAGAAGACTAGCTTCAAGGCAAACTAAGAATTGGGTCACCGATCTAAATCATTGCAGCTTGATGCACATCTTTCCAACACTCTTTTTACTCTCTCGCTAGCAACATCCTGCATAAACCAACGATATTCGCTCCTCGAAGCTTTGAACTTAGTTAAAGCACCAAGCCTTTTTAACTCGATATAACAATATAGTTCGAAACAAATGAAAGATCTGTATGCAAAATGGGCACCTAAACACAATTGAACTACCTGGCTCATACCACCTTCACATCTTAACTGTGTATAACAATTTCAAATATACAACAATGCAATGCAAGTAACAATCGGAATATTTCTCCTGCATCTCACATATTTCAACAATTGAAGAAAAGGATTATTGATACGGAGTCATAGTCCGTATCATAGCACGGGGGAGTGGTCCACGGCGCCAGGGTTATGGGGGCATGGCAAAAATATGGCAAAGTTGAACTATGGCAAGGTTGTGATATTTAGGATGGGGTCGAGAACCATTGGTTAGAGAAATATCAAGGGGAATCAATGATCAAGCAAAAGGGGCGGACTATTTTGCACAAAAAGGCCATAGATAATATCCATATGATAAGTCATATAATCTAATTAAAGGCAAGGAGATATTTTAAGAAAAAGGCAACTGCATGCTAAAAAAGGCTAAAGTCGCAGAGAGATCTATAAATAGAACCGAAACTTCAGTTGGGCATATCTCGGCAACCAGAGATCGGATTATAGCGATCTTTATTTCGTTGGAACCAGCTCGGAGTCTAGTTTCCGAATTGGTATGGCACATTTCCTAGTCTAGTTTCCGAATTGGTATGGCACATTTCCTAATTCATCCCGAAAAGGTTAAAAGGTGAGGGGGTCACAAATTACTGCCATAGCGACTTCACAGATCTGCAATTGCTTTTGTGATGTGTGGCTACGTGGAGTAGCTAGACTAGCCTGGAGGGCCAATAAGCCAGATATTGTTTGCTCATGGTCTACGCGGAATAGCCAGATACTATTTGCTGAGCCAGTTGCATTGCCATAACCTTGTAGACCCGGTTGGGTGGTTAACCGTGTTCATCAATGTATTTGTTTGAGATATATGATAATCGGATCTTGTTCTACAATTAAGATGATGATGTTAAGTTGTTTAGCTTCCCATAAGCAATGAATCGTATCAAGTGGTATCGTGAGCGAAGTTTACGCATTCTTCTAGGAATCTATGGGCTATGGAAACATCACCGGATTTGAATTCCTACTTTTGATTTGAATCAAAGAAGATGGAACTAGTGGTGGTATTATACTCTAAGGTCATGATTACACACCAAGAATCTTGCAAGTTTGTGCCGCAAGTACGCTTGGGTTGAACTTCATCAAAAAAGTGTGTTGGGGCCAAGTATATGAGTGAATCGGGCTTAATCCTTGGAGCGCAAGGCCCAAGTAAGGAGGATTTGACGACCATCGCTGCAAGTGAAGCCGGGCATCAAGAGCGATAAAAGCTCTGGTGCTTTCGTGGAGAATGCTCAAGCATATTGGGACCTAATTTGTTGAGAACGAAGTTCAATTATTAGGGAAACTTCTATGATCCTTTGGGGATTATGGAATAAATAAAAGCATCCCCGCTTTGGGATTGTGGAGTCGATCGCGTGGTGATCCGAGAGGCTGGTTGGTCGTGTGGTATAAATGTTTGACTTTGAAGTCATACTAACACTTGACCTTACTGCGTGTTTGCCTAGTGTTAAGTGTCGGAAGGAACTTTACGTGCAAGTCAAGGATATGGATGCTAAAAATTTGGATGAATCTCAAATTATTTCCTATGGGACGTAACTTATGGTGATTTTCTTTACGCGGAATAGAGAATAAGAATTTTATTTCTTGCGTGTACCCATGGTAGATTGGTAATTACGATTGCAACGTAATAAACCTAAACATGGTGCACTAATTGTGAATGCCTCTTGGTAGATCAGTAATTGTGACTGCAGCACAATAGGCTTGAACAAGAGTGCATTAGATGTATATTTTTGAAGAGTGGTAATTGTGGTGGCAACACAATAGGCCTGATAAAAATTACATCAGTATCGCGGAGATACAATAGTTTGGTATCGCGTAGATCACAACGCCCCAAAAATGAACTACCATGTTTAACTAGTACCAAATCATCGAAAAACCATGGTATATATGATTTTTTATTCATGAATTTATTTGACAGGAGAAAACCACATGATGTAGTGGTTTGCCAAGACTAATAGTGGTTCGTGACGCAGTTATCAATGGTGGTTCTCAATGCTATAGTGGTTTGCTTAGTAATCGTGGTTTCTAAAGACTAGTAGTGGTTCATGATGTGGTTATCAAACAGTGGCTACCAATGCTATAGTGGTTTTTTCTTTCATCATAGTTTATGAAATAGTCTCGTGCATATACTGGGTTTTTTGTTTAACATAGTGATCGTTAATACAATTGATCTTTGATAGGGTTGAAATGAATAGTACAAAAGATTGCCTCGGTACCACCTCAAGGCCACTGCACCTTATAGTGATCCCCTAGAGAGCGTCCAATCAACTATCTTTATGTTAATTATTATGGTTCTCCTTCTATCTCAATTCAATTCGATTCCATTCTTCTCCTCAATTTGATATATACTAACTAATATACCAATATTGATTAGGTTGGCTTAAATTGTTTATATTGTAAATTTGTAAGCCCCTTGTATAGAAGTTCATAAGATTAAGTTAGACCTTTTGTCTAACTTGCAGATATAATCCAATTATTGCTTTGTCCATTGTGGAAAGTCATAGAAGTTTAGATGAGTTTAGAGAATGTTTTAGTATGTTATAAGATTCTAGGATTTATCACGAAGGAATGTTTTTGGCTACATGTTTATATTTGGACAGCGGTGACTACAAAGCTGATGAAACGTGGATTATGGATGAAAACTGTCTGGTATGAGTTGTAAGGCCCATGGGGCTGATTCGCACGCCGCAAAGCAAGGGTCTGGCCTGATTCACAAGCCCCAAAACATGAGCCTCATCTAGTCGCGCGCACCGAGCATATACGCTAATTTGGGTATGTACCCTTGACAAATGATGATGCAGATCCGATGCGCTGTAACAAGATTCAACCGCATGTTCAAAGAACTTGCTGAAGGAAAAATTGCACAATGCGAAGATAGCCAAATGGAAATCGAACCTAAACCCTAGACCCCCACTTTACCACCCACGCCCCAACCCCACACCCCATGTTAATCAATTCCACCATCCCATCACCTCTGGAATGGAATCAAATGGAATGGAATCTCACCCTCAAATCTTGCCCATAATCCTATTCCAACCCCCATCCTCAACCACACGAAGGGCCAACAAAGAATGGACCCATCACAGTGGAGGGCTAATGTCCCCACCCATGGAAGAGAACCGACCCAATCACCCCAACCCCATGGAGTCCACCAAACCGAGTGCCATCGAGAACCCTGGGAGTCACAGAGACCACTTGCCTCAAGGGCAAGCAGCCTAGCCACACCCATTGAATCGCCATCAAAGGAAATGGATGGAACCTTCCAAAACCCTCTAATCAATCATCATCCTCGGAAAGGACCATGAAAGGGCTTAATCATCTGCAACCTTTGGTCCAAGAGGGCTATCCGTGGAATGCATTCCCCATGGGGACTCATGGAAGTGGCATAACTTATGCCTTACACCTGGATGACCATACATGATCCATGGTGTGCTGACACTTGAAAGATGACCTATCATTTACTTATGGAGGACCAATCGGCCCATGGATAAGGTGAGACTCTGGAAATCTTTAATCCACACACCCACAGACAAAGAGACACAAAGCCAGAAAGCTCCCCAGCAATCCCAGATATCAAAGAAAATTATCTCTCACTACAAGAAGATGAATAAGCAATGGAATGGAAATCAACTTGTCTTCATTTTGGAAGACGATGCATAAAGGGAATCACATTTGAAAATCATTTTGTCAGTGTGGAATGTATCAAATCAATTTGTCCAATAAACTAGTTTGACCCAGAATGGAAGATGGAATAGAATATGGTAAAACTTGTTTTGTGGATGAATCTTTCCAAGATTTTGATGAATCTTCAGAATCAAAGATTGTTATCCGATGAATCAATGGAAATACCAGGTTCAATTCCACCTCCTGGGATGTAATATGCTATATACGTTTTATATTCAAATCATACACGGCCTTGTTGAAATGCAAAGCCCTCAACCACAGCACCTATACCATATACAAAACTCTGATGATTGGATGGATCATGGAAATGGTTTTACAAATCATCCAATAATTTCTTATTCCTCAACAGAATGTCCAAGAAATCTTCATCTGTTTATGCCAACATCATATAAAATATCATGAATATGGATGGAATGCATCAATTTGATGGAAAACCTATAAAGGAAGGGCCACTTATGCCTTCTAAATGCAATGGTTGCATGGACATGTTCATGAAACCAATACCAAGTTCCATCGTTCAAAACGTCAGCTGATTTGTCCTTATCATCAAATGCTAAAGACAAGTCTTGCTATCTTGAATGAAGGAACCATTACTAGTCAACCCATATTTTTGGGAGAAAATTGAAACATTTTCTTGTACAGAACAAACATTAGTTTGAAAAGATTTTAAAATATCAACTCATTAAATGAATCACACCAAGCTGCACAAACAATTGCACAAATCATCACTATTTAGTAGTTTAACCATTGATGTCAAAACATAACACCAAAGCTATTAGTACATGGTTTGTTCCAGAGAATAACCACCACAAACCATGATGAACCGTGATAATAAACTAGACAAATCATATATGAACCACCCTAAATTAACCCAACATATTAACCCACAAACCAATATTAGTTTAATATATGGTTTCATGCAAAAATCACAGAAACCAATAACAATTAATTCCTTGGAGGCCCTAGACACCGACGCTGAGATACAATAAAGGGTATCATGGAGACATCAGATCGCGGAGACCGGCAAAATGCTAGAGTATAAAAAATAATAATGCAATCATGGAGTAAGGACATATCGATCGAAGCACGCCGGATATCCATAATTGCTTCAGAGCTCTATGGATTCAAAATAATGGAAACATGGAGGTTCCAATGGATCTAAAACAATGGAAACGTGAGAGATTCCAATGGGTACAAGGCAATCGTGGAAGCACAGCCATATAACCACTTTTTAGTTCACAGTGGTCTAGGACCCCTGCATGGAGCATGGGACCCTGGAGAAGGGATGGACCAAATCGAACGCATCGACGATCTTGGAGAAGGATGGACCGATATCGAATAGTCCAAGATCATAAAGAATGGGAGTATCCAATACTATACGCACATGGCAAAGTTGAACTATGGCAAAGGTGATACGGATGAATGGTGAACCATTGGTTAGAGAGACATCAAGTGGAATCAAACGATCACAAAGGATGGACCATTTATACGAAAACGCCATAGATACATCCATATGATGAAGTCATATAATCTGAATATGAGGATTTTGAGAAAAGGCAATCAGATAAAAAGGCTGAAAGCCCAGAGAGATCTATAACAGAACCGAAAACCAGCTAAGTACATATCTCAAACCGAGGCCTGGATTATATGACCCTACCCCTAAAACCGACCGGAGTCTAGCTCCGGAATTCAAGTAAGTACTACTCTAGTCTCAATCAGATGATATACCAGCCGCAAGGTGATAGGGGGTCACAAATCATCACCATAGCGACTTCATCGATCCGCAATTGTTTTAGATGTATTAATGGAGGAAGCAGACTGAATTCGAGGATAATAAGCCGATATTGTTTGCTCATGGTCTAATAGCTAGATATTGTTTGTCGAAATGCATTGCCATAACCTCGTGGACCTAGTTGCTAACCGTGTTCATCAATGTATTTGTTTGAGATATATGATAATCGATCTGTCTCTACAATTAAGATGATGATGTTAAGCTGTCATTCCATAAGCAATGAATCAGATCAATCATGTTCTAAATAAATGATAAACCAAATACCTTGGTCTTTGTAAGAACACAATCTTCGGATCAAATTCCAAAACTCTTGTATTGCTATTGCAAATGTACCTCGAGGATGCATACCTATTCTAAAGCCTCTTATCCCATCCCATTCGACAATCCATTCCCTCTCATTTGATTTCATACCAAGAGAAAATCTCAAAGAGCAGATGTGGAGCAGCCAAACCAGATTGTTGTCTTGAGCCATATTTTGCCGGGTGGAAACCCTTCAATGTTCTTCGTATCACGCTGGCTCATATGGCAATTAGGGGTGTCATCCAAATTAGAAATGGCTAGCTTAGTTTAAAATCTTGTGGTGCCAAGAAACCACACATGGATAGGTAATTCCAAAAGCAAGTAATTGGCCCGGCATCCCACAGAAAGTTGTGGCAAGACTTACAGCCTGATCCAAGCATTTTGATTTTGAAGGTCAAGTTGTTTCATCATTCTACCATTCATTTTACTTCCACCATATTCTTCACAAAACCTGCTCAAAGAGGGAAGCTTAGTCTAAGGAATAAATAAAGGAATGGAACAAGGAATAATGAAAAGGGAATATATATAACTCTAAAGATTAATACTTGACCAACTTGACATCTCATTGTTGTAGC